>CM050165.1:148914687-149602187 GCA_027410445.1 Discoglossus pictus
GAAAATCTATCAGTCGAAAAAAGTGGAGCAGAAAAAACAGGATAGTATAACAAATACTGATAACACATATTCCAAAAATAATAATCCTGTTTTATGTGCCACAAACTACTACCGTAAAACAATAATCCAATTACACCAGTGATGTACACAAAACAGGATACTACAAAATTACTTCCAGTGCTGCACGGTTTCACACACACTCTAAAATCGCCAGGATTTTACACACAACAAATAAACTCAAAATGCTAATACATTGCTTTACAAAATAAAAAAAGATGCTGTTGTTCCAAAATAAATTACAATAAAAGAACATTTCGGTTTCTCTTTTACAACAGACACTGCCTGAAGACTGTCGCACGAAGATTTGCAGCACCAGATCCAGTGATATTCATCCCCAACTAAGACTTCTAACAAGGTATAGTACAAAAAGTACAAAAATAGAAAAAAGAAAAGCATGTTTGATGTGCAGCAATGTCAACATGAAAAATAATAGAAAATAATAACCAAAGAACAACAATAATGAGGCACACAAAGCACGATCTTTCAACAAATATTGTTGACACATTTCAAATTTAAAAAGGAATCCTGTTTTAGCTACACCAACCTCTAAAACTAACCCATAAATTAAATCTATCATCCCAAACGTGGCCGACAGAAAACAGAATACTACAAGAAATAATGCTAACAGATAACAAATTCAAGAATACATCCTCTTCTCTAGGCCCTAAACTACAACATTAAACCCACAACCTAAACAGACACAGAAAATATGATACTACAACAAATATTAGTAACACCTACAAAAAAAAAACAATAAAGCCTCTTTTCTGACCCACACCCTATAAGCCTAAAACTACAAGATAATCCTACAATTACAACAATCACCTACACAAAACAACAAAAGACTCAAAATATTGGTACCATTTACAAAAGTTACTCCACAATTCCCTTGCTTGTGCTATACCTATGAGCCAAACCTACAATCTCAAAAGTAGTGTCCCCCAAAAAAATAATAGTGACACATACAAATTTAACACTATAAAACAATTTCATCTACAATAACCTATAAGCCTAAACACACAACCTAAATCTATAATGACAACACTGTTGCACAGAAAACACCATAGTACCAAAAAACACAAACAAGCACTTCCAAAACAAATTACAATCACAAACTAAACTAATAATACATTATTTTTATTTACAGATTAATATGACTGATACTGACAAGAAACAGGAAAAGATAAGATGGCAAACTAGAGAACAACAAAAAACATGGGTAAAGCAGCAGACGCCGGAGCAGAAGGAAATTCGAAGAGAAAAAGAACGCAAAAGACTTGCAAGCAAAAGACTATCAGATGAAAAACTAAAATCTACACCAAAGAAGGCAACAAAAAAACAAAAGCATTTAGAACCTGTTCTGAACAATCAGATAACATTTCCAATGAGGACTTATAAACTCAGACTGATATATGCTCTTCAAATTGTCCTTTACGTAAGTGTTTAGCAATAGAGGTTCATAATTGTGGTGACATGAATATTCTCTGTCAGTTTTTTGGGTGCTTATCATTTCAAACAGGAAAGACCCAGAGATGGCGAGTTCATTAGTTGCTGTCAAAAAGCCAAGGTAAAACTTCCAGAAAGACAACAATTCCCACCATATTTACAAAGCATTATGACTGAGCCTGCTTTTCCAAACTACAAAAATGTCAAAACAAACATAAGATCATACTATAGTGCCATATCCTTTGCATCTATGGGTGCAACATTAGCTGCTAATGTGCCAAGCCATGACTGCTTTACAGTTCAAGGACAAATTTACCATCGGACTTCACATTTACGTCCAGCGGAAGGAGAGCAAAGAAAATTTGCTCAACTATATGTCCTAGATACAATGGAAGCTGTTGACCAACATATGCATTTTCAAGAAAATAAAAAATGCTTACCCACTGTTTTTATAGAGCTAGATAAAATTATGGCCAATAACCCCTACACACAAGCTTATAAAAAAATGGCTGAAGTAGAAAAGGAACTACAGCTTCATGCAGAAATACATCAATTGCCAATCCCAAAGGTCATGGTGCTTAAAAGAGATCGACATACTGATAAACGCTGTTATAATTTGCCAACATCAAATGAGGTTGCAATGGTGTTTCAAAATGATGAAGGGGAACCACCATTTCAGAGAGACATTAGAATATATCCCAGAAATGAGAAGCAACCTTTCATTAATATAAGTATCTTAAGTACAAATTTAGATCCAATGACATATCCAATATTTTTCCACATGGAGAAGAAGGTTGGCAACCAAAATGAACCCTTCAGAGTTACACAAATTCTAAAGTACGAGTGCAAAATAATATTTCCATGCTTGAATTTAAAGTAGCTCAAATTGCCATTCGAAATACATTCAATCTGATTTTATGTGGTGGAAAACTAACACAACAATGGATTATTAATTCCTGTTTGCAAGTTGAGGCCAATAATTTAAACTTCATAAAATATCAACAAGATAAACTACGTGTAGAACAGTATTGTGGATTGATGGATTATGTTGCTGAGGTTGCTACAAGCAGAGACATGACAGCTGGCAAAGCTATCATTTTACCATCTTCTTTCCAGGGATCTCCTTGCAATATGCGAGAAAGATACAATGATGCCATGGCTATTTTCACAAAATTTGGGAAACCAGATTTATTTATTACATTTACATGTAATCCCTAATGGCCAGAGATTACACAAAATTTGCCAATTGGCCAAACTGCTTCCGATAGACCCGATTTAGTGGCAAGAGTCTTTAAAATAAAATTAAATGAATTAATATGTGACAGAACCATAACTCAGTTATTTGGCAAATGTCTGGCTTATGTTTATACTATTGAATTTCAAAAAAGAGGACTTCCACATGCACATATTCTTATAATCCTTCAAGAAAAAGATAAGTTAGATACTGGTGACAAAATGGATTCAGTCATTATTGCTGAACTACCAGATCCAGAACTACATGGTAGACTATATGAGATTGTAACTAATCGTATGATTCACGGACCCTGTGGAGAGATTAATCCACAGTCACCATGTATGGAAAATAAGAAATATACAAAAGAATTTCCAAAAGATTATAGAGACAAAACTCCTGCCAATTGTGATGGGTATCCATTATATAGAAGAAGAGAGGGACAAACTGCCATTATTCACGGTAAAAATGTAGACAATAGATATGTGGTACCATACAATCCACATTTACTCATGAAGTATAATGCACACATTAATGTAGAAGCCTGCACTTCTATAAAATCCATTAAATATGTCTACACATATATTTACAAAGGCTATGATGCAGCTACTGTAGGCGTCAAAAGTGCTGAAAATTCCAAAAGCACTGAGTTTGTACATGATGAACTTGCATCTCATGTAGATACTCGCTATGTGAGTGCACCAGAAGCTATGTGGGATCTTCTAAAATTTGAAATGCACGATTGATCACATGCAGTATATAGATTAGCTGTACATTTGCCACAAAGACATTTAGTGTATTTTGATGCTGGAAATGAAACAAATGCATTGGCACAAAGTGAGCATTGCCACACTACACTAACGGCATGGTTTCAATTAAATTCAATCTGATTTACAGGCAAGGTAATTGTTATATATTGACATTCCATATCATTATGTTTTCGTCAATGGATTATGGCAACAAAGAAAAAGCCGGGGACATAAAATAATACCAAGAATTTACAAGAGACCTTGAACGTTTCTGCTTATGACTACTACTTTTAAATGTTCCTGGTGCACAACGTTTTGAACACTTAAGAACTGTTAATGACATAGTATATGAATCATTTCATTTAGCTGCGCGACATAGAAACTTCCTAGCTGATGATACAAAATGGGAAAGATGTCTAGAAGAAGCAGTCAAATGCCACGGCAGATGAGGGAACAATTTGCATTCACTTGTATCTTCTCAAATGCTCCAAATGCATTAGCTTTGTGGGACCAATTTAAAAATAATATGGCTGAAGACTTTATGCAATGATACAATGAGCCAATTGCACAATTAAAAGCATTAATGGAAATCCAAGAGGTCTTTTTAACTCATGGATTAAGTTGTGCAAGTTTTAATCTGCCAGATCCAGGTTTTATAGACGACAGCAACTTTGAAGACTATGACATTCAACTACAAACAGAAAGTACAGAAGAAAGACTTGCAACTTTAAATACATTATAATTGCAAGCATTTAATGCTATCAAAAAGGCCCTAGATAATGACATGGTCAAAGACCGTTATTTCTATCTCGATGGACCAGGCGGATCAGGAAAAACTTATCTATATAATTTATTAGTGAGTTTTGTACGAGCACAAGGTCAAATAGCACTTGCATTTGCAACAACTGGAAGTGCCGTACTTTTGTTAGAAGGTGGAAGGACTCTGCATAGTGGATTTAAACTGCCAGTGCCTATTTTGGAAACATCAGTGTTGGATATTCGAATGACATAATTACAAGCAAAAAAAAGTAAAAAAAGTAAATTAATTATAATAGATGAGGCTACAATGATGTCATGCTATGCCCTACAATGTATTGACCGTTTGCTTCGTGAAGTCATGGATAATACTTTGCCATTTGGTGGAAAGGTCATGTTGTTAGGTGGCGATTTTAGACAAATATTACCTGTCGTTGTACATGGAAATCGAACCGACATTATTGAAACATGTTTAAAGTCCAGTACACTATGGAAACATTTTACCCCTCTTTAATTACAACAAAATATGAGATCAGAAGGAGAAAATGATTTCAATGATTGGCTTAGTACAATTGGAGAAGGAAAAACAGAACGAATCCCAAATTTACCTGAGGACACTGTGCACGTCCCAGCTCATATGATTTGCAAACAAGATCCTTTATAAGCTATATTCCAAAGTACAATAAATAACGAGGACTATTCTGAACTTGCCAACAAAGTCATACTAACATGCAAAAATAAGGATGCATTGCTCCTCAATAATGAAATATTTCAAAAAAGTAATGCACCACAGAAAAATTATCACAGTGCTGATTCTGTACTTGGTGATGACAAAGAAAGTCAGGCAAACTTTTCTACTGAATTCATAAACTCATTAACTCCTGGAATGCCACCACATATTTTGCAGCTAAAGAAAGGTGCAATTGTCATGTTACTGCGAAATATGAACCCAAAAAAGGCCTATGCTATGGTACAAGATAAAATTTTCAACAATTAAAGGACCATTTCATAGATGCTGAAATTCTAACTGGTACCCATAAAGGAGAGAGAGTTTTCATACCAATAATGGATTTGGCACCAAGTGAAAATAGCCTCCCTTTTGTACTTCAAAGAAGACAATTTGCATGACATTAGCCATGACCATTAATAAATCACAAGGACAAATTTTCAAACCTGTGGTTATATTCTTAGAACAACCAGTATTTGCACATGGGCAATTGTATGTTGCCTTCTCAAGGTGCAAAAATCCACAGGCTATTAAAGTTTACATTGAAAACAATGAAAGTCAAGGTGATTTATTAGATGATGGATGCATTTTTACCCAAAACATTGTCTACTATGAAGTACTATAACTTGCAGTTCAAGAAACACAACACATGCCACAGAAACTGCAACCAAAAGTATCAAATGACCTGTAGGACAATTTAACAACAAAAACCAAAGAAAAATATAGAGAACAGTGGTTTAATTTCAATAATTACTTTTTATGTCACTCACAATATTTTTACAGCACCACTGTTTCCATAATAAACTCTATACAATGGCAAAAAACATAGAGAACAGTTGTTACACATCGCGGACGAACTTTAATGTCTCGCGTTCTCTTTTTAGAGAACCACTCTTCCACATATGTGCCATTTTCAACAATTACAACACCAACAAACAAATGTCAACAGCAGAAGAACGTTTTCTTATACAATGTAAATGTAGCATTTGATGCAAAATATTAATCCAGGGAGTAATCCGATCACCAGTTCATGGGGTCAGGAAGGAATTCATTTTTTTCCCAATTTGATACAATTGGCTACGTTTCAAGGAGGGTTTTTACTGTCTGCCTTCCTCTGGATTCAATATATATTTTGTTTAACAGTTCTTCATCTACAAGTTGCATGTTAAAAAACATTTTGACAAGTTTACAATACTCATTAATACAATGTTTAACTGTTCTTACATTCAAATGTAACCACTTTTCCAAAAGAAAAACTTAACAGTTTGTCCCCAAAAAATACAATGTTAAAAAAATAAACATTTTTAATGTAATAATTCTACTTCTTTCGACATAAGAAAAAGGTTACAAGTGTCAAATACGCATATTACCGACAAAACAGACTTACAAACATACACATTTCATTGCCGTAATTTTTTGACGGGCAAGTCGCTAGTCATATATATAGTTGTGAGCATGCGGGCTGTTGCTAACAATTGCTGGCGGTGCTCCTTGCGCTGGTGTAGGCGCTCATCCCTACGACCCCCTACGACTTTCGGCCTGCAAATGCATAAAAAGCTTACCCACCGCAAGGGGGAGCACCCAGGACCTCTGCAAGTGAAGTTACACCTCCATTTAAGTCCAAATTCCAGAGTTGAGACACACGACATACCCCTAAGCGAGAGAGAAAATGGCAGCTGAAAAAAACGAAAACGAGGCTACAGGACCCAAAACACCACCAAGCACATACGGATTTTCCAAAAAGCCGTACGAGGTACAAGATACACTATTAACAAGGACGCTACATCATACACAGCCGCATACCACACACATTCCTCGCCATTTTACAACACTAACTTACACAATGCGGAAGTACACAGCTACCCTAACGGATTTTCCTCTCGCACGCAGCCTATTTACACTACACACCTCACACATTGCTGACACTTACACCTCAGCTCCACAACAGTGCAAACCGACATTATATGCTGCAGGATCATCAAAACAGATTGTCAGCTCTTCAACACAATGCTTCCTGCATATATTATTATATATATTATTATATATATATATTACAAAATAGGTAAAGTATATTAATTTATTAATTTAGTCATTATTTCATTAGCATACAAAAAAACATATACACAAAAAAAAAATACTCACAATAAACATAAAAGCCATTCACAGCGCTACTCACAACGAGCGCCAACGCTGCTCCTGGCACACAAAGCCTTGCAATAAGCGCAAAAAACACATCACCGCCGACCAAACAATAACACAAAAAGCGCCTATCAGAAAAATAAATACAACAACCAACAGCCTTGCAATGAGCGCCGAAGGATCTCGGACCACTAACAAAATTAATGTCTCGACCAAACAGCATTACCTGCCTTTCAATCTTATTGCAATTATTTTTTGAAGTAAGTAATATTTGCCAAATATGTATCAACTAGCAACTTGCCCGTCAAAAAATGACGCCAATGAGATGTATATGTTTGGAAAGTTGTTTAGTTATTAATATACATATTTGACACCTGTAAGATTTTAGTTATGATGAAATAAGTAGTATTGTGATATTAAACATGTCTATTTTTGTAATATGTTCTTTGGGTGAACAGTAACTGTTAAAGCATTTTGTATTAAAAGTATTAACATTTGAATGTAAGAACAGTTGAACTTTAAATTAATAAGTATTGTAAAATTGAGGTAATAATTTTTTAACTCAAGAATTGTTAACTTAAATATACATTGAATCCAGAGGAAGGCAAACAGTAAAAACCCTCCTTGAAACGTAGCGAATTACATCAGAGAGGGAAAAAAATTAATTCCTTCCTGACCCCATGAACTGGCGATCAGATTACTCCCTGGATTAATGTTTAACATAAAAGACAATATTTACATTGTGACTTAAAACGTGGTTGAGCTCTTAACATGAACTTTGTAATATGTTGAAGTAAAGAACTTGAAAGTATATTTTTAGAAACTTGAACTTTCTTATCTGTCTAAGTAATGAACTTGAAAATATTGTTTTCAAACTTGTAACATTAGAAACAGTAACATAGTTAATTATTAAATTGTTATATTTTGTGAGGCTAATCATCCATAAACAGTACTTCCATTAATTATGATTGAATTGTTTATTGTTTTGTATTTTTCAATGCTTTTAAATTTGTTTTGCATGGGTTTTATTTCTTTAATGAAAAGTTATAGTACTTCATAGTAGACAATGTTTTTAGTAAAAATACGTCCATCTTCTAATAAATCACCTTGACTTTCATTCTTTTCAATGTAAACTTTAATAGCCTGTGGATTTTTGCACCGGGATAACGCAACGTACAATTGACCGTGTGCAAATACTGGTTCTTGCAAGGAAATAACCACAGATTTGAACGTTTGTCCTTGTGATTTATTAATGGTCATGGCAAATGCCATTATAATGGGAAATTGTCTTCTTTGAAGTATAAAAGAGAGACTACTTTCACTTGGTGCTAAATCTATTCTTGGTATGAAAACTCTCTCTCCTTTATGGGTACCAGTTAAAATTTCAGCCTCTATAAAATGGTCCTTTAATTGTTGAACAATTAATCTTGTCCCATTGCATAGGCTTTTTTGGGGTTCATATTTCGCAGTAACACGATAATTGCACCTTTCTTTAGCTGCAAAATATGTGGTGGCATTCCAGAAGGAGTTAGTGAGTTTATGAATTCAGTAGAAAAGTTAGCCTGACTTTCATTGTCATCAGCAAGTACAGAATCAGCACTGTGATAATTTCTTTGTGGTGCATTAATTTTTTTAAAGATTTCATTATTGAGGATTAATGCATCCTTATTTTTACACGTTAGTATGACTTGGTTGGCAAGCTCCTAATATTCCTGGTTATTAATGCTACCTTCAAATATAGCCGATATAATATCTTGGTGACAAATCATATGATGTAAGATCTCTACAGTGTCCTCTGGTAAATGTGTTATTTTTTCTATTCTGCCTTCTCCAATTTTAAAAAGCCAATCATTGAAATCAGTTTGGCCTTCTGATCTCATGTTTTGTTGCAGTTGAAGATGGGTAAAATGTTTCTATAGTGTGCTTGACTTTATACAGGTTTTGATAATGTCAGTTCGATTTCCATGTACCACGACAGGTAATGTTTGTCTAAAATCGCCACCTAACAACATTACCTTTCCACCAAATGGATAAGTATTATCCATGACTTCCCAAAGCAAACGGTCAATACATTGGAGGGCATAGCATGACATCATTGTGGCCTCATCTATTATAATTAATTTACTTTTTTTCAATTTCTTTGCTTGTAATGATGTCATGCGAATAACTGACACAGAAATTTCTAAAATAGGCACTGGCAGTTTAAAGCCACTATGTACAGTTCTTCCACCTTCTAACAAAAATGCAGCAATTCCAGTAGTGGCAAACGGCAGTGCTATTTGACCTTGTGCTCGTACAGAACTCATTAATAAATTATATAGATACGTTTTTCCTGATCCGCCAGGTGCATCAAGATAGAAATAACGCTTTGTCACCATGTCATCATCTATTGTATTTTTAATGGCATTAAATGCTTGCAATTGTTAAGTATTTAAAGTTGCAAGTCTTTTTTTCTGTTCTTTCTACTTGTAATTGAATGTCATAGTCTTCAAAGTTTATGTCATCTATAAGACCTGGATCAGGCAAATTAAAACTTGCACAACTTAATCCATGAGTAAAAAATACTTCTTGGATTTCCATTAACGCTTTTTTTGTTTCAATAGTTTTTATTGTCACAGAGTTGTAAATCTTATACAGTATTAATGTTTCAGCGATGGCTCGCAGGCCAAATTTATGTTGTAGATTGCTTAACCGTAAACTTATATGATGGTGACATTTTCATTTAGTGACAGTTCCATTACATTTTCCTTTTTCTTAACCTTTCTAAGTAACATTAAACTGGTAGCATGGTTGTTTGCCTGTTTTTGAGATCTCTGATGGTTTTAGTATGATATGCTACCTCTTGTTACAGTTTTTTTAAAATACAAAATAAAATTAACTGGATATAACAACTTTAACTACAGTGTCATTTGTGTGCTTGTGTCTAATGATTCTTCTTTCCGTCCTTTCATGTCGAGGGACCGTTTTTGTATGTATACTAGACAGTAGTTTGAAGTAGGTCACTCACCTCTGAGTCTTGCCGTTTGGCGCTGGTCTGTGGAGTCCGGCAAGGGGGGGGGCCCAGTTCACTTTTCTTGAATTGGTTTATCTCCTAGTTTGTCTGCTATCTGTGTTTATGTTTGTTATATTTCAATATGCCTGTGTGGAGGTTGTCCATGCCCCCCATATTTCTAGAAATTTTGGGTATGTGTTGTTAGTCGTGTGTGTGAATCTGTCAAACAACATTATGCCATTTAATTTGTGTATTACCTCTTGTATCCTGAGGTCTGGGGTTCACCATTTTTGAGCTATGTGGCTTTTTGCTGATAGCATCAGGTACTGAAACCATTTATTCTGGCTTTTCGAAATATGTGTAATAGGTCCTCCTAGGAGGCATTGGTCAATTGACCAAGGGATTGGTGTATGCAGTATCTCTGAGGCTAGTTTTAGCACTTTGTTCCAGAGGTTTAGGGCTATGGGGCATTCCCACCATATATGTTCGAATGTCCCCCTATCCTGGCAGTGCCTGAAACATTGTGGGGGGATTCGCGTGTTAATGGTGTGTAGTTTTGCAGGTGTATAATATGCTCTATGGAGGAATTTTATGGATGTTTCCCTAAGGGAATAGCTCAGGGGGCTCTTCACAAGTTTGAGGCAGGTTTTCTCCCAGGCCTTATCGTCTTTTGGGGTTCCTATGTTTTGATCCCACTTCCACTTAAAGGGAGCTGTGTTGTTGTTGTGCGTCTCTCTAATTGCTGCATATAGTGTGCTTATGATGCCTTTTGTGAGTGGGGCTTTTTGGCAGATCACGCTTAGCCAGTTTGGTCTGGGGGCTCCCCATTTCCTAATAAGTGTTGTTATGTAGTGTTTTATCTTACAAAAGTTGAAATGTTCTCTTAATGGGATGTTATGGTTATGTCGGAGCTGGTCAAAGGTAAGGACCTTATCATTTTTTATCCATTTGTCTAGGGTGTCTAGTTTGTTCAAGGACCACCAGTTAATTGAGTCCTTGTCTAATGTATCCCATATTGTTGGGATTGTTAAAGTGGGTGTTAAGTTTGATAGGCCTCTTGTTATGTGGTGTGCCTTGTTGGTTTTTTGCCAGGTGTGTAATATATGTCTGATGATTGGGTTGCTGTGTTTCTCGCATGCGTGTGGTATGGTGGGCGACCATGTCACATTGTCCCATTTATGTGGGTGCATTTGTATGTTCTCCACAAATACCCAGATTGGCTGATGCTCCACGCAGTGGGATTGGGGGAGGAATGCTAGTTGGGCTGATGTATAGTAAGCTTTTAGGTCCGGGCACGCTATGCCCCCGGTGTTATAATTGCTATATAGCAGCTTCTTTGAAATTCAAGTTTTTTTGTTGCCCCATATGAATCTTGTTAGATGCCTTTGAAATTTGTCTAAGTCTTTTAGTTTTATGGGAATAGGGAGGGTCCTAAACAAGTACAACAGCCTTGGTAATATGTTTAATTTGATGGAATTTATGCGTCCCGTCCAGGAGATCGGGAATTTACTCCAATTTTTTGTGTCTGCACATAGGGTTTTGAATATAGGTGGATAGTTGGCCTCATACAGCCCAGACAGGTCGGGGGTCAGTTTTATTCCCAGATAGTTGATTTGGTCTGAGGACCATGTAAAGTTATATTTTGTTTTTAGTCTGGTTAAGGTTTGTTCCTGGATGTTGGAGCCCATAGCCTCAGTTTTATTATAATTAACTTTTAATCCCGAAATCATTCCGAATTGGTCAAGGGTCTCCAGCAGGGGGGGTATAGAGGATTCCGGCTCGGTCACAGTGCATAGAATGTCATCTGCATACATGCAGCATTTGAATTGGTGGGACCCAGCCCAAACCCCTTTAATACCCCCATCCGCCCTGATTCTCTGTGCGAGAGGTTCTATCGCCAAAGCAAATAGTAATGGTGACAAGGGGCACCCCTGTCTCGTCCCTCTTTCAATGTCGATGTAATTTATGTTTTCCCCTTCTAGTTTCAAGAATGCTTTGGGTTTATTGTTCCCCTGATCCCTATTTTGTGTAGCACTCCTTTCAGATAGCCCCACTCTAGGGAATCAAAGGCTTTCTCTAGGTCAAAAGCGATGGTGCAGAGTGATTTGTTGTTTGCCTTGGCTATATGCATAACATTCCATATCCTTCTGATTTTGTCCCCCGCCTGTCTGTACGGCACGAAACCAACTTGATCTTTGTGTACCAATTTTGGGAGGAATTTTGAGATTCTGCAGGCCATAATTTTTGCTAGTATCTTAAGGTCGCCGTTTAATAGGGAGATGGGTCGATTGTTCTTGGCTTCTATGGGATCGCGGCCTGGCTTGGGGAAGAAAATGAGGCTTGCTTGTGTGAATTCGTGAGCTATCTGTTCCCCTTTGAGTATGGCGTTGAATAATTTGGCTAGGTATGGTGACAGGTGATCAGTGAATGTCTTGTAATAAATATTTGGGTACCCATCTGGTCCTGGCGTCTTTCATAGTTTCATTCCTTCAATTGTTTCCCTGACTTCATTTAGTGTAATTTCTGTATTAAGGGCTTCTAGATCTGTGGTTGATATTTCTGGTAAATCTAGGCCACTTAGATAGTTTTGGATCTGATGTGTTGTAGAGGTTTTCTCTGATGTGTAGATTTTCTGGTAAACGTTTTTAAAGGTTTCTTGTATTTTGGATTGGCTTTGGGTTATATGGCCATCTGCTGTTTTTATTTGGAATATTTGATTGTTGTGTTGTTTTGTTTTCAGTTTCCTAGAGAGCATTGGGGAGCATTTGTTTGCCTGCTTCAGGAATGTGTGTTGGGATCTGCGCATTATTCTTTCTGTTTTAATTGTTAGAATGTTGTCTAATTCTTGTCTTGTTTTTACTATTTCCGCTGTCCTTGTAGGGGTCAGCTTCATTTGGTTTAAGGTCTCTAGTTTGTGTAATTTTTTAGTTAAGTCTGCCTCTTTTTGATTAAGGGTCTTTTTGTAAGTGGTGGCTATCCTTAAAATGGATCCTCGCATATAGGCCTTATGGGCTAGCCAGAGCCAGCCTATTCCTGTCTCTGGTTTTTCATTTTGTTCAAAGTATCGTGTCAGTTCTGATTGTATTTGCATTTTTGTTTCTGGTATGGCAATAAGGGACTCATTTAGTCTCCAGTTAAATTTGGATTTTAACCCCGTGTTCAGGTTCAAAGTGATGGCCACCGCAAAGTGATCGGACCATGGACAGGGGATTATTTGTGCGTTGCTAGAGTGGTCAAACAACCCAGAGTCCAGAAATATCATATCTATTCGGGAGTACGTTTGATGTGTGGGGGAGAAGAAGGTGTATTCCCTTTCCAGGGGGTGATGTCCCCTCCATGCATCTATTATGTTATTATTTTGCATTAGCATTTGAATCTTTTGTAGTTGCTTACTAAATCTTAAGTCTGATTTATTTCCCGACCTGTCCAGTGTGGCTTGTAGAGTGAGATTGAGGTCTCCCCCCAAAATAATCTTCCCTGTGTCTAGAGGGATTTAGGTATTCAGTAGTTTGATTAGGGATTTGTGTGGCGCAGTGGTGGGTGCGTAGAGGCTTATAAGGGTGATTTTTTTCCCTAGTATCGATCCAATTAAGATAATGAAGTCCCCTTCCTTATCCACGATTTTACATTCTAATTGAAATGGGAACAATTTATGTATTATTATTGTGGCCCCTGCTCTCTTGGTTTTCTGTGTGGCTGAGTAAAAGGTAGGGTATTCCCTGTGAAGGTATTTTGGTAGTTTGTCTTGGGCAAAATGTGTCTCCTGTATGAAGAGCACCGCCGGTTTATACTTTCTGTAAAAGAGGAATGCCTTCCTTCTTTTGAAAGGGGTATTAAAACCCTTTACGTTATGGGAAATTAGATTAAATGTGACCTCTGCCATGTGTGTGTCGTGGTTTTTGTCTGTGTAGGTTGTTCTCACCTGTCTGTTGTTCCTGGTCCCGGTGCCCTCCCTCTGCGGAGTCAAGTTGACCTTGAGGCTCGTGAACTTGTGTAATTGTGTGGAGCCGCTTGTAATGTAAGCAAACACAAAATGACTTTAGTAACATGCATAACATAAATACATAACATTCGTTTAGCGTAAATTTGTAATAAGCAACCATGGTAAACAACAAATTCTCCTAGCACTTTAGTAGAAGTACCCTTAGTTTAGAGAGTAAAGGGGATCTGTTCTCCGCTTTCCCTCTGGGAGAATGACCTAGTGCCTATTCTGTATTATTTAATTCAGTTCCTTATTGTAGTGTCCTTCTGTTATGAAGGGTTCTCTTCAGTCTGTGTATATCTGGTTAGTAGTGCCTAGCGCACTACTCAAATTTTATGTTTTCCTGTATCTGAACTGACTACAGGAACTCCATGTGTGTTTCAGCTTAATCATCCTTTATGTCAAGATTTATTTCGTGTGCGAGCAACCGGGTGTGTTTGTTGCTAATGTCTTTGCTGTTTTCTTGTGTTATTTGTTGCAGTTGTATAGTATCTGGGATGATCTTTGTTTTGTTTGTTGTTCATTATTCCTAGAGGTGATTCAACCAGTTTTGTCGTAATGATGAGTTTGTACGGTAATTTTGTTCAGGTGACTCTCTCCTGATTTTTATTTGCTGTGTCTCTTGGAGGTGTGGGCTTTTCTTGCCTGGTTTTCTTTGTGCTTTTACTGTTGGTAGTCTCCGTCCAGGCCCTAATGGGCCTTTGGCTTGCGTCGTTGTTGGTATGTGGTTCTTGTCGGGGCGGTTGTTTTAGTTGTAGTTGTTGTAAAAGTTTGTGTCCTTCATCTGGGTTATTGACTTTATGAAATGACCCGTTCGCCTGGAAGATTAGGGCGAATGGGAATCCCCATCTGTAGGAGATTCTATGTGAAATGAGAGTTTGCAGTATTGGTCTCATTGCTCGCCTTTTTTCCAAAGTTATGGGAGAGAGGTCCATGAAAATTTGCAGGTCACTGCCATCCGGGCCTTTGATAGCTCTTATCTTCCTTGTTGCTGACAGAATGAGATCTCTAGTGCTTTGTTTTAAGTATCTGACAATGACGTCTTTTGGTGTGTTTGTGTTTCTAGCAGGTCCTAGGGCTCTGTGTGCCCTCTCAATCTCATCTTCTTCTATTCCACCCTCTGGTAGTAGTGTGTGGGTTACTACTGATATATATTGCTTCAGTTCTGTGACTTGGGAGGAGATGCCTCTGTATCTTAAATTGTATCTACGGGACCTGTTTTCCAGGTCCTCGTATTTGCTTTCCATTTCTGCTATCTTATCCGTGTTGCTGGTGATGTCTTTTCTGTCTTTGATTTGTGTTTCTATTATTTTATCTGTTATCTCCTCTAGTTGGTGGGTCCGTTGTCCGATATCGTGGATCTCTTTCCTGATGTCCCTCACTGCCGAGGTTATGTAGTCCTTTAATAATTTTTCAAATTTCTCCATTGATTTTTCTGAGACATCCATATGTGGAGATGGAGGAGTGGCGCCATCTTCTGGTTCCGAGGTTTCCGGTGGATCCATGGCTGTCTGTGTTGTTGTCAGGTGAAAGTGCTCTGTGGGTTTGAAGTGTTCCTCTATACTTTTGCTTGGTACACTTTTCCTGCTTTTCCCCATCTTGTATCTGGGAGGGTGTGGTTTTGTAGAGCTTAGGTAGTCGCTAGGTGTAGTTGCCCTTTGGCTTGTGACCCTTTGCTGTTTGGTTATGTTTTCCTTTGCATCTTGTTGATTTGGCTTTATTCTGTCATTTCTAGTTGGTTATCTGTTTTTGGAGTTCCTGCTGTTTCTCCCCTTTTTTAGCCGTCTTTCATGGTTTCTTTTGTCTTGTTATCTTCCTTGGAGTTAGTGAATGAGTTGGGATCCTTGTTGATAGTGCCCGTTCTTGCTCATGGGCATTAATTTGACCCCTTGTCTAGTCCGTGAGTATAGTGTTGAGGTTGTTCCGCTTCTGTTTTATCTTCCCACCTTGTTAGGGATATATTATCAGGAGTTTGCCTTTTACTGTTTTTGGGTTGATTTATCTGTGCTTTTTGAGGAGCTACTGCTGAGCACTTCTTGTTCCCTTTCCAGCTCAACCCCAGTGATTTTGGGTTGCAGCTCTGGAGTTTGTATGAATTTCCAAATTGTAATGTTCTGTTATTAGCTGCAGTGGAAGTGGTAAGACAAAAGGTGGCTTTGTAGTCTCTTTCACCTAAGTCAGTCTCTATAATGCTGCTGCAATAGGTGTGAATGGACACTAAGTGGCTGTGCAGGGTTGGAGTTTAAAGTGATCAGGACAGAGGCAGTTTCAGTTGCAGGTTATGCTGCTGCTGGAGAAAATAAAACTTTTGAGGAAAAGTTCTTTAAGCTCAATGACTTTTCACAACATAAGGGGAAGATCCCTGTGCTCCCTGCTTTTTTTTTAAACCCTTCTTCCAAAGGCCCTTTTATGTGGTACTGGCCCTTTAAAAACGTCTGGCAGGGATATCATGCAAACAGGCTTTTCCCCTTTCCCTCTGGACGTGAGCAGGGTCTTATTATCTCCCAGGGGAGGGTGTAGAGTAGTGGGTCTCAGTCCCCTGCAGTCCCTTAGTGTTAGGATGCCCCTCCACAATAATTTACTGTCCTGCTATTCTCTGCAGTACTCACTGTGCAGGCAGAGCCCCAAGATGGCTGCCAGTCAGGCACTGCTCCGGTGTGTAGAATGCCTCTTCAGCCTCCTGCTCCACGCTTCCGCAGTTTATCCTCCGGCTGGTGAGTTGGAGGATCTAGGTAGGTGAGGGAGAGTTAGTCACCCCCGTGTGTCGGCGCCCAGGGGTTGCAGATGGAGTTGAGGGAGCACATGGCCCACTGTGCCTATGCAGGCACCCGGCCAAGTAGGCCCGAAGGGCTCAAAACAATTGTTGTGCTCCAATTCTGGAGCTCTTGCCGCTCCTAATCCTCAAGGGGGTCTTTAATATCCCCACAAAGCTGTTTGGGGTTAATTTAGGCTTAATAGCCCCAGATTGTGGACCTTTTTCCCCCTAGATGGTGAGGAGCAGTTGCACCATGCGGCCACTCAGTGTGCCTGCTAGCAACGCCCCCCACCCCATTAACGCTTTTAAGTGTGCAATGGGTTCATTGTATCGTCGCATAAAGTCTTTAGCCATATTACTTTTAAATGTCTCCCACAAAGCTAATGCATTTGGAGCATTTGAGAAGATACAAATAAATGCAAATTGTTCTCTCATCTGCCGTGGCATTTGACATTGTGCTGCTTCTTCTAAACATCTTTCCCACTCTGTATCATCAGCTAGTAAGTTTCTATGTCTTGCAGCTAAATGAAAGGATTCATATACTATGTCATTAACAGTTCTTAAGTGTTCAAAACTTTGTGCTTCAGGAACATTTAAAAGTAAGCAAAAACGTTCAACATCTCTTGGACTGACTGTGTAAATTCCTGGGATTATTTTATTTCCTCTGCTTTTTCTATGTCTCCATAATCCATTCACAAAAACATAGTGATATGGAATTTCAATATATAAGAATTGTGTTGCTGCTGAATCTGTGGAATTTAATTCAAACCATGCAGTTAGTGTAGTGTGACGAAGTTCACTTTGGGCCAATGCATTACTTTCATTTCCAGCATGGAAATACACTAAATGTCTTTGTGGCAAATGTACTGCTAATCTATATACTGCATGTGATCTATCATGCATTTTAAATTTTAAAAGCCGCCACATAGCTTCTGGCGCACTGACATAGCGAGCATCTACATGAGATGCAAGTTCATCATGTACTAACTCACTACTTTCAGGGTTGTCTGCACTTTTGACGACTACAGTAGCTGCATCATAGCCTTTGTAAATATATTTGTACACATATTTAATGGATTTGATGGAAGTGCAGGCTTCTACATTAATGTGGGCATTATACTTCATGAGTAAATGTGGATTGTAGGATACTACATATCTATTGTTAACTTTTTTGCCACGAATAATGGCACTATCTCCTTCTCTTCTTTTATAAAGTGGATAGCCATCACAATTGGCATAGGTTTTGTCTCTATAATCTTTTGGAAAATCTTTGGAACATTTATTATTTTCCATACATGGTGATTGTGGATTAAGCTCACCACAGGGTCCATGAATCATGCGATGAGTAACAATCTCATATAGTCTACCATATAGTTCTGGATCTGGTAGTTCAGCAACAATGACTGCATCCACTTTGTCAGAAGTATCTAATTTATCTTTTTCTTGAAGTATTATGAGAAGATGTGCATGTGGAAGGCCTCTTTTTTTGAAATTCAATGGTTTATACATAAGCAAGACATTTGCCAAATAAGTGACTTATAATGATGTCACGTATTAATTCATTTAATTTAATCTTAAAAACACTGGCTACTAAATCTGGTCGATCGGAAGCACTTTGGCCAAGAAGTAAATTTTGTGTAATTTCTGGCCATTGGGGATTACATTTAAATGTAAGAAATAAATCGGGTTTGCCAAATTTGGTGACAATAGCCATAGCATCATTGTATCTTTCTCTCATATTTCGAGGATATCCTTGAAAAGAAGATGGTAAAATTATGGCTTTGCCAGCTCTCATGTCACTGCTTGTAGCCACCTCAGCAACATAGTCCATTAGTCCAGAATATTGTTCTACACATAGTTTATCTTGTTGATATTTTATAAAGTTTAAATTATTGGCCTCAACTTGTAAATAGGAATCAATAATCCATTGTTGTGTTAGTTTTCCACCACATAAAACTGGATTAAATTTATTTCGAATGGCAATTTGAGCTACTTTAAATTCAAGCATAGAAACCTTATTTCGGATTCTGGCTTTAGCATTTGGGTAACTGGGAAGTGTTAATTTTGGTTGCCAACCTGCCTCTCCGTGTGGGAAAAAAACGGGATATGTCATTGGATCTAAATTTGGATTTAAGATACTCATATTTATGAACGGTTGCTCCTCTTTTCTGGGATATATTCTAATGTCTCTTTG
The DNA here is from genome assembly GCA_027410445.1 of Discoglossus pictus. Taxonomy (NCBI): domain Eukaryota; kingdom Metazoa; phylum Chordata; class Amphibia; order Anura; family Alytidae; genus Discoglossus; species Discoglossus pictus. Next base: position 148,933,719 of record CM050165.1, read on the forward strand.
AAATGGTGGTTCTCCTTTATCATTTTGAAACACCATTGCAACCTCATTTGATGTTGGCAAGTTATAACGACGTTTATCAGTATGTCTGTCTCTTTTAAGCACCATATTGACCTTTGGCATTGGTAATTGATGTCTTTGTGCATGAAGTTCTTGTTCATTTTCTACTTCTGCCAATTTTGTTATAAGCTTTAGTGTAGGGGTTATTGTCCATAATGTTATCAAGCTCTATAAAAACACTGGGTAAGCATTTTTTATTTTCTTCCAGCTGCATACGTTGGTCAACAGCTTCTATTGTATCTAGGACATATAGTCGAGGGAAGTACGATGATAGATTTGGCCTTGGACTTTAAAACAGTAAGGACCATGTCCTGGTACATTAGCAGCTAATGTTGCCCCCATAGATGCAAAGGATATGGCACTATTGTAGGATCTTATATTTGTCTTAAAAATGTTGTAGTTTGAAAAGTAGGTTCAGTCATAATGTTTTTTAAATAGATAGGAAATTCTTTTCTTTCTGGAAGTTTGAACTTGCCTTTTTGACAGCAACTAATAAATTGGCCATCTCTGGGTCTCTCCTGTTTAAAATAATAAGCCTCACAAAACTGACATTGAGTATTCATGTCCCCACAACTATGAACCTCTACTGCTAAAGACTTGAGTAAAGGACAATTTGCAAAGCATATATCAGTTTGACTTTCATATTCATCAGGTGAAATGTCATGTGATGTTTCAACAACAGGTTCTAAATTCTTAGTTTTTTTTGTGGCTTTTCTTAGTATATCTTTTATTGGTTTAGGTAAAATGTCATGTAATTTTTCTAGAACAGGTTCTAAATGCTTTGTTTTTTTCGTGGCTTTTTTTGGTATCTCTTTTATTTTTTCAGTTAAAATGTCATGTGATGTTTGAGGAACAGGTTCTAAATCCTTTATTTGCTTGGTAGTTTTTTTGGCGTATCTTTCATTTTTGCAGCTGATAGTCTTTTGCTTGCAAGTCTTTTGCGTTTTTTTTTCCCGTCGAATTTCCTTCTCCTTTGGTGTCTGCTGGTTCGCCCATCTCTCTTGTCTTTCTCTAGTTTGACGTCTTTTCTTTTCTTGTTTGCTCTCGTTAGTAGTCATTTTAATCTGTAAAAGAAAATAATGTATAATTAGTTTAGTTTGAGATGTTAAGTTTGTTTTTTACATTTTTTATTATCAACAGTTTGTTTATATATGCTTGTAGTTCATTGTAGCGGTACTTTCTTTGTATTGTTAAATACTGTATTTATCGGCGTATAACACGCACTTTTTCTCCCTGAAAATAGGGAGCAAATTATAGGTGCGTGTTATATGCCGATATTCCCTCCCCCTCCTCATCCTCAACCTCCCTCCTCATTCTAACCCCCCCTCCTCAACCTAAACCCCACCTCCTCAACCTAAACCCCCCTCCTCAACCTAAACCCCCCTAAATAACTCCCCCTCACTTACCTGCTTCTGTTCCGGCCTCCGCTCCGCTCCCTGACCCGGCGCGGATCCCGGTGCACCCGGTATATGCTAATGACATGGTGCACATGTGACGTCACATGAGCGCTGGGTCAAGGAGCGGAGCGGAGGCCGGAACAGAAGCAGGTAAGTGAGGGGGGGTTGAGGATGAGGAGGGAGGTTGAGGATGAGGAGGGGGGTTGAGGATGAGGAGGGGGGTTGAGGATGAGCAGGGGGGTTGAGGAGGGGGGTTGAGGTTGAGGAGAGGGGGTGAGGAAGGATGATAAGGATGGGGGGTGGAGGAGGGGGTTGAAGATGGGGGGTTTGAGGAGGGGGTTGAGGAGGGAGGATGAGGAGGGACGTTGAGGTTGAGGATTTTGCTTCAAAGTTCTTTATTTGAATATTTTATTTTCCTGAAATTTCCTTCTTAAAATGAGGTGCGTGTTATAAGCCGGTGCGTGTTATATGCCGATAAATACGGTTTATTATATACAGTGTTTTTTATTTTTTTGGTCTTACTTTCTGTCGTACGTTGTAATTTTTGCCTTACATGAATAGCACACTCAAGGAACTGACACTATACCTTCTTCTACATGTAGTAGGTGTCTAGTGTTAATTGAAATGTATATTTAAGTTGTTTTGGGAAAAAAAATGTTGTTGTACTTTTAACTTACAGGCATAGTAGAGGGCAAAAATTATTCTTTGTAATTTTTACTACAGGGGATTGTCATAATAGTATTTTGATATTTTATTTAAAGGCTTATATATTTGGGCAATGATTTTTTTTTATTTTTTCTTGGGGTGTTAGTACTATTTGTTGTAGTATTCTATTTTATGTCTGTGTTTAGGTTTTATGCTTAATATTGTACATTACGACTGGTAATTTAGAATGACAAATTTAATTTAGTCTGTGTTTTGAGACTTTTGTGGACTATGCCGTTTTTTTGTTTTTTTTTGGCTAGATTGAAGTTTGGATTTACTGTTAAACATTATTGTCCATAAAAGACAAATAAGAGGTAAATAAGAAATGTGTCAGTTATATTTTGGTAAAAGTTATAGTCCCTCATTCAATAGCGATTTGGCCAATTGAATAGTGCTCTAAATAAGCACATAACATATATTTTTAAAATACGTTTTTAGTTAGTGAAAAACTTGCTTTTGGATAGATCTTTACTAACTAAAAACTTCTTTCAAAAAATATGTTCAAAATATTCAATTGGGCAAATTGCAATTGAATGAGGGCCATAGTTAGTGGTTGTTATATATATTTTTTTCTGTTGACATGGATGCAGAGTAAACATGTTTATTTAGTTTTCTCTTTTTTTACTTGTTATACTGTACCTTGGTTGAAGTGTGATTTCCAGCAGAATCTTTGTTGGTCCTCTGTTGAAAGTCTTCGTCCGATGGTCTTCACGCAGTGTCTGTTGTAAAAGAAAAATTAAAATGTTATTTGACTTGAATGTATTTGTAATGAATAACATATTTCATTATTTTTGTCTATTTTATCTGTTATGGTGAATTTTTCTGCTATGATGTTTTTTGTGCAACCTTTTAAAAATACTTTAATTGTATTTGTCTATTCCAGTTATCCTTTTTTTTATACTGTAATTATTAATGTTTTTCTTATTTTGGATATGATTGCAATGTTTTTAGCATTATCCTGTTTTGTGTCCACCACTTTTGCTATGCTTTGTAAGGCTTATAGCTTCTTAAACATTAAAGAAGAATATTAATTTACTTTGCTATGTATTTGTGTAATATTTGGTACAATCCTATTTTGTGTCTACCATATGTTGCATACTTTATTTGCTTAATAAGTCTTTTTTATGAAGGTTAAATGTTTTTGTACATTGAAAATGATTGTTTTTCCTATTTTGGATATGATGGCTATGTTTTTAGCATTATCCTATTTTGTGTCCACCACTTTTGGTATGCTTATTTAGGCTTCTTTGTAAGGCATAAGGTTCTTAAACATTAAAGAAGAATATTCATTTACTTTGCTATGTGTTTGTGTGATTTTTGGTACAATCCTATTTTGTGTCTACCACTTTTGGTATGCTTATTTAGGCTTCTTTGTAAGGCTTATAGGTTCTTTTTTTTTTTTTTATTCTTTTTATTAGTTTTCATGTAACAAATAAGACAATAAATATGTACAATAACAGTCATCACAAAAATATACATTCCAATTATTCACATTCAGAGGCAGGGAACTCTTAACCATATTCTCACCAAAAAAGCTAGGAGGCAGGACATACAGGAGGAATATCAGGTCTTGCATGAACGTAAGGTGAGAGCAACGCTCGTCAACTGAGAGAGCATTTTCCTTTCCCTCTACACCTTATCCATTACTTCTTTCTTTTTTATAAAAGAATCCCATATTAACCATTGCTTGTCTATCCCCCTTTTTTTTAAGCTTACTTGACCGGATGACCTTAAGTCAAATTCTCTATTTTTAGTAACCACCCTAGCTATTTCTGATATAGATGGAAGTACATTTTCTTTCCAATATTTACACATTGACACTTTAATTACCAGCAGGATATGAGATAGTAAAAAATACTGTTTTGGAAATGTCTCCTTGAGATTAATGTGGAGTAATAGCACTTCTGGGTTAAAGGGGATTTCAACTTCTGTTATCATTTCCAGCCATAGGCAACATTTCCTCCAAAAGGCCTTCACTTTGGTGCATTGCCACCAGACATGTTTAACATCCGCTCTCAAACCACACTCTTTCCAACACAGTACTATATCCTTTTTAGAAAATTTATTAATTGAGTCAGGTGTACGGTGCCACATGTTAATTATTTTAAAATATGTTTCATAATTAGCAGAGGATCTGGCCGATATTTTAACCATTTTTATTGTTTTAACCCATTCTTCCATACTAATAGATAGTGATAAACTTTCCTCCCTTTTCACCATCCCTGGGGTTTTATTATTCTGGGTATTTAAAGAAATAATCTCCTGACATTTAGAAATCCTGTGGCGTGTATTTGTATTATATAATAGGAGTTCAAAAGATTTTAACCTGTCTATATTTTCCTTTTTAAAGCCTCTCCTTTTTATAACACTCTGTATATTCATATAATGTAACCATAAGTTTTTATCAAGTTTAAATTTGGCATGTAGTCTTGACCAACTGAGTAATATGCCTTCCTCACAAAAGTCTATTATACGATAAAAACCTTTTTCTATCCATTTCTCCAAGGATATTATCTTAAGCTCTACCTTAAGTATTTCTATTGGTGCGGCCAAAGATGGATATACTGATAGTTTAATTTTAGATCTAATTTTCCTCCAGAATTTAAGCAGAGATTTAATATGTTTTGGCACTAATTTATTCTTTACCAAATCCATACTTGAAAACCAAATTATGGCATTTATAGGAGTGGGATCCAGGAATACTTTCTTCATCTCTTTCCAATTTGGCTTTACTGATGGAAGATTCCATGGAATAATCTGGGCAAGAGATATAGCTGTTGAAATATCTTTTATACATGGTGAAGCAAGTCCTCCAAACTCTATTCTTTTCCTAGTAATCGTACCAGCTATCCTCGCTCTTTTACCCTGAAGGATATAATTATCTATTAGCTGTTGAAATCTCTTTATCCAATATAGCATGGGGATAGAAGGAATAGATCTAAAAATGTATGTTATTTTTGGAATAACGATCATTTTTATTACTGCTATTCTCGCAGTCCAGGATAAATGAATTGATCTCCACTCTTGAATATCTTTTAATCAAGTTTTGTATATCTTAGACAGTTTATTTTTTTTAATATTTTTAATATTGAAGGATATATGTATTCCCAAATGTCTAATTTCTTTTACATTCCAATTATATTGATATCTCTCTCTTAGCTTCAACTTAATTTCTGGAGATAAACCTCTAGGGCCTCATTCTATTAGCGGCCGCAGCCGTTGCGGGGCCGCAAGGACCGGCCGCAAGCTATTCGGCTATTCTATTCCCTTACGGCCGGAGGCTCCGGCAGGCTTGCGGCCGGTGCCTTGCTATCTCTTGCAGCCGCTCGCGCCAGAGGAAAGCCTTTGAGCTAAAACGGCCGCAAGAGTTTTGCAATTCAATTGCTCCGGGAAACCTCTCTGCAAGGCTAAAAACGAGCCGCTGCTTACTTGCAGGAAAGAGGTCCCGCTAGCACCAATTAAGCACATAAAATAGCTCAAATAAAGCCATCCTGCACTTTGAGAAGACTATAAAGGGATTTTAGGTGTTAGAAAAAATAGCACATAATTATCCTATACTCAAATCCGTAAAATATTTTATTTTTAATATCCGTAAAATATCCATGTAAAAAGTCCAGAGTGCTTGGAGCACCTCAGACACGCCCACGCCGCAGCCGGAAAATAAACAGTTAATTTGAACTCGGGTTTGGGCTGATGTGCAAGCTTGAGAGTGGGTTACTTTTAATCCTCATGTCCCCCAATATGATCCCTAGCATTTACAGAGCTGTACAGTGCAGGCTTGAATTTATTTTTGCGTTTTTAGATTTCTGAGATTACGGCCGGTTCCAAGATATGCGGCCGGCCGTAAAAGGAGATCCTTGCGGGGCCGTATAATAGAATCGCGAGTTAACTGAACCCCCGCAAGGAATCGCAGCCTTACGGCCGATTTACGGCCGCTAATAGAATGAGGCCCCTAGTGATTACATCTGTCTTAGATGTATTCACTTTAAAGTAGGAGACATTACTGAAGCTGTTTAATATCGCTTCTAGTTTTAATAAAGATTTTTCGGGATCCGTAAGAATGATAATCATATCGTCAGCATAAATAATTGTTTTATATTCTTTCTCCCCAATTTTAATACCGCTTATTTCCTTCGTTGTTCTTATTTTCTCTAGCAGAGGTTCCATATATAAAACAAATAACAGAGGAGACAGGGGACACCCCTGTCTTGTTCCATTTCTCATACTAAAAAAAATTGTCTCAAAATTTGTCCCCACTACTTTTGCTCTTAAATTACTATACAAGGCTTTTATTGCCTTATTTGCAAAATCCCCTAAATCATATTTCTGGAGCACTACCTGCAGAAACTCCCAGCTGACTCTGTCGAACGCTTTTTCCGCGTCTATTGACAGGGCCAGCATGGGAGCTCCTTTCTTAATTCCCGAAGAAAAAACATTCATTAGACTTCTAATATTGTCAGACCCCTTCTGGGATCTAACAAAACCTACCTGATCTGGGTTTATAAGTTTATCTATTAAAGGATTTAGCCTTTTTACTAATATTTTAGAATATAATTTCAGATCAAAATTCAAAAGCGATATGGGTCTATAACTCTTCCTATCGGCCGGATCTTTATCCTCTTTTAATATATTTATAATTTTTGCTTCTGTTAGTTCCGCCGGAATGACACCGCTATCTTTTATTTCATTATACATCCTAGCCAGGGGAGCCTTAACTACCTCTATAAATCTCTGATAAAAAAGCTTATTTAACCCATCCGTGCCAGGGGCCTTATTGTTTTTACTTTCTTTAATCGCTTCTTCTATCTCCTCTTCCGTTATAGTTTTATTCAGGGTCTCTAATTCTGTTTCCGAGATTCTTGGGAGATTCAAGTCTCTTAGGAACTCCTCAATGGGATATGTCTTTTTTTATTTTTATCTCTGAATTACTCAGGTTATAAAGGTTAGAATAGTAGTTATGGAAGATATCACTTATATCCGAGGATCTCTATAAACCGTATTATCCTCCCCTCTGATCTCTTGGATGCAGTTATGAATTCTTTGCTTTTTCATTTTATTTGCCAAAATTTTTCCAGACTTATCTCCTTCTAAGAAAGTCTCCATCTGAGACCTCCAAATCAATCTGTCCAACCTATACTGTTCTACCTTTTTTATTTGTTGCTGTATATTTCCAATCTCTTCCCTTAGTTTCTTATTTGGAGATTTTTCATTCAAATTATGTTTATCTTACACATTTATATATAAGGATCTTAAGGAGTCTCCCTACTCTTTTTTTAACAAAATTGTTTTAGATGTTAATATAACTCTAGTGAATGCCTTAAATGATAACCAAAGCGTTGTAAAAGACGCAATTGAACCGTTATTTATGTCAAAATATTCTATTAAGTTTCCCTTTATTTCATTAACTCTTGTTTCATCTTTCAAGACCATTGGCTCCAATCTTCAGTTTCTCTTTATTTTATAGTTTCCATTTTTTTTTATTTAAAACTAGAGCTATTGGGGCATGATCTGAGATTGTATTTGTATATATATTAACTTTAGATGTATCATTCAGCACCGATTGATCTCCTAGAATGTAGTCAATTCTTGAATATGAATTGAATCTTTTAGAAAAACATGTGTAATCTTTTACCCCAGGAGACCTAATTCTCCATATATCATAATAGCCCATTTCTATAAGAAGTTCTGTAATTTTCTTAAATGCATTGGTGCTATTATTTCCTATTTCTACTTTGGCTTTACTTGACCTGCCTATCTCTGGGTCCAAAACTAAATTAAGATCCCCACATATAATCGTCTTACCTTTTTTAAATTTGTTGACCAGCTTCAGGATATTAATTACATAACCTTCTTGTTTCCGATTGGGTGCATAAATATTTACAATTGTATATATCTGGTTATCTATGTTTCCAACCCATATAATAAATCTTCCTTCTTCATCTATTTTACAAAATTCTTCTTTTACTACCAGATCTTTATCAAAAAGAATGGATACTCCCCTTGATTTACTATTGTACGAGGAGGCTATACTATAGACAAATCTTTTATTCCTTAATAAGTAAGAATACTGTTTTTTTAGATGTGTTTCTTGGAGGCATACTATGTTTGCTTTTAATTTCGCAAATTCCCGAAAGGCTAACTTTCTTTTCAGGCGGGAATTTAGTCCATTAATATTATATGAGATTAATCTAATATCCATATTAAAATGCAAGGTATTATCCTACCCCTCCTCCTATCCTGCACTCCTTCCCTAACTCCTGCCCAATCATTCACCCTTCCATTCTCATCCCAAAACATACATTTATCTGTCCAGTTCTTAAATACAGACTTCATACTAGGGTCTCTTTGACCAAAATTGAAAATAGCCGGTGTTAACCAATGATCGTGTTGTCGGGGTGTAACCCTTCTTTTCTTTTGTCTTTTTTCCCTTTTTTTATCTATTTATTTATTTATTTCTTATTTATTTATTTATTTTCTCTTTTTTTTTCCTTCCTTTTTCTCCCTTTTACTTTATATACCATTTCCCCTTTAACTAATAATTCAGACCTAGACAAACCCACAATAATACCTTCAGTTATCACAACCAAGATGGAATACACCGTAGGGAAGGGAGGGGGACCAGAGAGGGAGCATGTTCTTTACCGTCTTTTTTTACTATCACCCACATTATATAGTGTTAAAACCAAATTCCTGTGTACACTCAGAATCATTGCAATTCCAAAGTGTAATGTGCACTTCAAAATTTTGTCTAAGTCTCGATTCTTCCTATTGCATCAACCTTTATAATACACGACGAGGGAAAAGCCTAAATAACGAAAATCAAATTGTGCCCTTTAAATATCACTTTTCACCATGGTCCTTCCTCTACTCTCCCTCCCCTCTCCCCCCCCCCCTTCCCCACCACTTCCCCTCCCCATCACAATTCTATAAGTTTCTACGTGTTCACAAATTTGTGCATTATTACATACCGTAATAAATATCCATTAAAAAAAATTTGTGTTAAGTGAACATATTAACTCTATAATTTGTAAAGTGCATCATACATTTATCCAACTCTTCAAACTTCAACATGTTCTACCAGGATAAATATCTATTAGAATAGCCTACATACTAATTTCTACAACAACAAAAAAATGTAATTTCCCAAAATGCCACCTTCTTTTACAGTGCAAAATATGTGCAAAACTAATATCTAAAAAGGGTAAATGTACACATGCATATAAATCGACAGGAAGAGCTCATCCCCTCCCCCCTCCATTTTTCTCAGCAAGGGATTATTTTTGTTGCCATTCTGGCCTCAATAGTATATCCTTTCGGATTATATTTGTCTGATTGTCCATCTTTATATTCCATGACTTTAATAGTTCTTCTCCATTTTTTGATGAACTGATTTTGTGCCAGCTTAAGTCTTTCTTTACCATGAGGCCTACCGGTGTTGTCCATCTGTAGATTAATTTTTCTTGTCTTAAAAGTTCTGTAATAACTAAAAACTCCTTTCTTTTAATTAGGGTAGCAGCAGATATGTCTTGAAATTTTTTTATTTTCTCATATGGTGCCTTTTTATATTTCTCTTGAAAATTGGCTTTCATAATTAGATCTCTCGTGGATAACTTGTGAAAATTAACAATCACATCTCTTGGCAGCTTGTTTTTCAAATGCATAGGAATAGGGATTCTAAAAAATGCAACCATCTTATCTTCCACTTGATTATAACTTGGCGCCATGGATAAAAACAATTTTACTAGATATTCTTCCAAGTTTGCATCTATAATTGATTCATCTATTCCCCTTATCCGGAGATTCTTTCTTCTGATTTTATCATCAATATTACCAATTTTATTATCTAGAATAATTATTTTCTCTTCTAGTTCCTGGTTTTGCTTCTGAAGGTAGTTGTTGTCTGCCTCCATTTTATCGATTTTGGCCTCCAACTCTGAAGTTTTAATATTTAAGGCAATAATCTCTTTTGCATTATCCAGTATTTGATTTTTTATATCTGCTATAAAGGATGTTTGGAACTCCTGTAATAATATCTTCATTTTTCTCACTGTAAGTGATTCTTCTTCTTGTATATTTGATTCTCTACTAGTATTGCTTTCGTTCATGCTCCCTATACTTTGACTAAGATTTTGTTCTGTATCAGGTGATATAGGGAGAGGTATCTCCTGCGGTTTTTCTTGGATTTTTGGGAAAAAAAAGGTATTAGGTTTTTGTTGATGTCCTTGTTTTTCTTTATTTTTTGTTTTAACCGGCATTGCTATTTTGTTAAGTAGATTCCCTCTTTTTTCCTTCTTATAGTTCCTTCTTTTTATAATTATCTTTTAACCAGCTTTCCAACCTCAGTTCACAAATTTTGAGAGTAATTCAAGACCCAGAACTTTCAAGCAGTTTGTCGAAATTAAAGAGCACTATTAAAGCAATACCATTTATTTAGGTGAAACAGAAGATATTTAAATGAAGTCTATTATGTAACTTAAGTCCATTCAGCTTATCTTCTTGCTTACTTTACTTCGTTTATACATAAGCGATAATTTTAATTATAGATAAGTGGTATATAAGATTATACTTAAGGAAGCTTATTTTCTCTTGGGGAAAACACTAATAAACCATTTATTTTTAGAAGGCGTCTTATCCTCCCCCCATACTCAAACTGCGGTATAGAACTTTGTATTTCAGTTGTTTCCATTTAACAGTAGTTGCTTCTGAGGTAATCCTTTTACTTCTGTATAATCCTTTTATAAAGGACTCTTTATACAGAAGTGCAAATTTCTTTAAAATATGTTCTCCTTTAAGTACTAGAAACTCTTCTGGTAGCTTTGTACCTTTTCTCAATAAGCCCCTGATTTCACTGTGTGTCTTTAATTGTGAGGGTAACCACACCTGAATTGCCTTCTGGTATGCAGTGCAGTTTAACAGGGTAGATATTATTATATACATGTGATTATACAGCACCTGAATTGCCTTCTGCTATGCAGTGCAGTTTAACAGGGTAGATATTATTATATACATGTGATTATACAGCACCTGAATTGCCTTCTGCTATGCAGTGCAGTTTAACAGGGTAGATATTATTATATACATGTTACATACGTGTAACACATTATTACAGCTCCATCTTACTTCAGAAATGATTCTCTCAGTTCCATACAGTCCTTTTATACAGGGGTCTTTTGTGAAACACTTTAAGATTCTGAGGAATTAACAGTATAGTTCCTTCTAGGTCTCCATGAGCAGCATAACTGTATCATGTCTGTAAAATGTTATATATGCCTTTTCTTCTTTAGACCCCTAAATTCCCTATGTGTCTTTAATTTGTAATTATTACAACCCCTGAAATACCTCCTGCTATGCAGTACTGTTTATCAGGGTATATTGTTACATACGTGCTCCATATATGCATCGCAATGGTACAGTCCCAGCTTCAGAGATATATCATCCGCCTCCTTTGCCAATATTTGCCTGCAGGTCTCCTCTCCTCCTTCCCTCTGATCCTGTTTACGGTGCTTTACTGTGCTTTACTTTGGGGTCACTGGAGAACTGGAAGACCAGAAGCTTATGGTGCAGGACTTTAGAGCGCAGCTCAACCTCAGCTATATTGCCAATGCCTCTTTTCCTCCTTCTCTCTGGTCCTGTCTTACCAGCATTGCATATGGGTCTTAGGGGAAAAATACAGCCCGCAGGACAGGGGGAAGACGCTGCTCACACTCTGTTACACTCCCGACATCACCTCATCCACCGCTGCGTCGCTCAAACGGCGCCAAAAACCATTTCCGGTCACGCCCCCACACTCCAGGCTTATAGGTTCTTAAACAATAAAGAAGAATATTAATTAACTTTTCTATGTGTTTGTGTGATTTTTGGTACAATCCTGTTTTGTGTCCACCATATGTTGCATACTTTATTTGCTTAATTAGTCTTTTTTATGAGGATTAAATGTTGTTATACATTAAAAATGAATGTTTTTCCTATTTTGGATATGATTGCTATGTTTTAAGCATTATACTATTTTGTGTCCACCACTTTTGGCATGCTTATTTTGGCTTCTTTGTAAGGCTTATAGGTTCTTAAACAGTAAAGAAGAATATTAATTTACTTTTCTATGTGTTTAGTTCCTTATTCAATTTATATGTATTTATTATTTTATTTTACTTGAAATTGTTATATTGGCGGCCATTAAACATATATAGTTCTTTTATTTTTTCTACTTGTTATACTTTACTTTACTATACTTTACTTCTTGCCAATCTTAATCCGCCGGACTTCTTGTAGTGTCAGTTTGAAAAAGAAAGTTAAATGGTTAATTGAATATTTCTTCTTTTTGATTTAGCAAAGCATGGTATTTTTCAGCATGTAATGTATTTTTCTATCTTACCTCTTCTTCTTTCTTTGTGTTCTTTAAAAGGGATTCTGGTTCACAGTGCACGGTGCAAATTCTTGAGTGACGCTGTTGATGCAGAGTCTGTTTGAATAGTAAAAAAAGGGGAAAGATTCAGCTTTAGGTTACATATTGAATTGCAGTAAATTAATGCTTTAGGTTACATATTGAATTGCAGTAAATTAATGCTTTAGGTTACATATTGAATTGCAGTAAATTAATGCTTTAGGTTACATATTGAATTGCAGTAAATTAATGCTTTAGGTTACATATTGTATTGCAGTAAATTAATGTCATTTAAATATACTTGTTTAATTAGTTTCACTTAACATTTGTTTGTTTTACGGCCTACACACATAAATGTGCGTGTCACATATCACTATACATGAATCACATTTTCATAGTTAAAGTTTTGTTTTTTTTGTCCTGTCTTGATAATAAAATGTAATATATTATAGCTTACCTCTCAGTTGTAATTTGCACAATGTAAAGTAGGAAATTAGGAAACAATTCTCTTCTCAAGTAATAGCAGCAGTTAACTATCCAGTCACTCCGTTCATCACCTGAGTAGAAATGTAGAATTTTCTGGAAAGTAGGCAATATTTATAAACTTTCAAGTGCCTCAGACGCATGCGCTATTTGCGTTCCAGCTTACAATTTGCGTTCCATCCGCCATTTTATGCGTAGTAGTTTTCAAAATGGTGGTTAATATCAGTGTGGTACGTGCCGCATAGTATGTGTTTCAGTTTTGCGAGTCACTGTAGTATAGTTACGTCTGAAGCCTCGTTTTCGTTTTGTTCGGCGGCCATTTTTTCTCTTGCTTAGGTGATTTTCGGCAGTTTATACTCGTTTTTTTGGACTTAAATGGACGCGTAAATTAACTTTTCGAGGTGCCGGATGCCCCCCCTTGCTGTAAGTAAGCTTTTTATGTGTTTGTTGTGTTTATTTCTTGTGTTTCTGATGTTTTCATGCGCGGCGTTTTCGTCCGGTTTTGCGTGTTGGGAATGGGTCGTTTCGCGGCCGTATTTTTTTGCGAGGCGGCCGTATTTTTTTTGAGAGGGACGCAGTTGGTTTTTACGTGTACCACGTGCGTGTGTGTAAACCGCTTTGCGAGGGTCCGCATTAGCGGACAAATACAGCCAACGTGGGATGCTCCACCACCGCAAATGCGGCCCCTCGCTTCACGAGGATCTGCATTTGGGGGGAACTGCGTCCCTCGCTTCTCGTCCGAGTACAGGCTTGGATTCAAATCTCCCGCCGCGGCTCCTTAAAGAGACCGCGGCACACTAATAATTACCCCAAGCCACGGGGTACTGCAAGTACCTTCTCTGGAACTAACATTAACCCCCCCATGCCTCAATTTTAAAAGGGCATATTTTAACGGTCTCAGGGCAGCAATACAATGTATAGGCTGGAACAGAGAACTGACAGGTAAAAATACTGAACATAAATGGACTACGTTCAAATCCTTACTAAATAAACATACTTATCACCAAATACCATGTGGAAATAAAAGTAGAAGGAGTAAATCACAACCTATGTGGCTTAACAATGAATTAGAGATGAAGATGAGGAGTAAAAAACAGGCATTTAAAGTATACAAACAAGAGGGGACAGAGACAGCTTTACGTAAGTACAAAGAAATCAATAAGGCTTGCAAAAGGGCTATTAGACTGGCTAAAATCGAAAATGAAAAGTTAGTTGCAAAGGAGACTAAGACTAACCCTAAAATATTTTTTTAATATATTAATAAGAAGAAGGCCAGGAAGGAAGCTATAGGAACATTACAATGTGACACAGGCCATCTGATAACCATTATATTTAATGGTTTACATCATATTTAATTTTTCAAGATTCCCTCAACACAGGGTCTCTACCAGATGACTGGAGAAAAGCTGATTTGATACCTATATTTAAAAAGGGAGCAAGAGCAAATCCAGGGAATTATAGACCAGTGAGCCTCACTTCTGTAGTGGGGAAGCTTTTAAAAGGGTTAATAAGGGATAATATACAAATGATGTCTATTTGAACAGGATTATAAGTAGGAGTCAACATGGATTTATGAGGGATAGGTCATGTTAAACAAATCTAATGAGTTTCTATGAGGAGGGGTTAGTAGGAACCTGGATCAAGGCAACTCAGTGGATGTAGTCTTTTTGGATTTTGCAAAGGCTTTTGATACAGTGCCACATGGGAGACTATTGTGCAAACTAAGAGATACAGGAGTTGCAGTAAATATCTGCTCATGGATTGAAAGCTGGCTAAAAGACAGGAAGCAAAGGGTTGATGTAAATGGATTGGACTAATGTGGTAAGTGGGGTTCCTCAGGGTTCAGTATTAGGTCCTCTCCTTTTTAACATATTTATTAATGACTTAGAGGTAGGATTGGAGTGTGGTGTCTCCATTTTCGCTGATGACACGAAGTTGTGCAAGGTAATTAAATCAGATAGTGATGTGCTTTGCCTCCAAAGGGATTTACATAAAATTGAGGAATGGGCATCTAAATGGCAGATGAGATTTAATACGAATAAATGTAAAGTTATGTATCTGGGAAGGAAAAATAGCCATGCAATTTATAATCTTAATGGAGCAAATCTAGGTGTATCGGATATTGAAAGGGATTTGGGAGTGCTTGTGGACAACCACTTAGGTAACAGTGCTCAAAGCCAAGCAGCAGCTGCAAAGGCAAATAAAATATTAGCATGTATTAAGAAGGGTATAGAAGCAAGGGAAGCAAATATAGTTCTACCACTATACAAATCACTAGTACGCCAGGTAGTTAGAAAGCTTTTAGAAACGTTAATAAGGGATAATATACAAGAATATGTCTATTCAAAAAGGATTATAAGTATGAGCCAACATGGATTTATGAAGGATAGGTCAAGTCCACAAACCTAATTAGTTTCTATGAGGAAGTGAGTAGGAACATGGATGACGGCAACTCAGTGGATGTAGTCTATTTGGATTTTGCAAAGGCTTTTGATACAGTGCCACATGGGAGACTATTGAGCAAACTAAGAGGTACAGGAATTGCCATCAATATTTGCTTATGGATTGAGAGCAGGCTAAAAGTCAGGAAGCAAAGGGTTGTGGTAAATGGAACATACTCAGATTGGACTAATGTGGTAAGTGAGGTTCCTCAGGGTTCGGTATTAGGACCCCTCCTATTAAACATATGTATTAATGAATTGGAAGTGGGATTGGAGTGTGGTGTCTCCATATTTGATGATGACACACAGTTGTGCAATGTATTTCAATCAGAAAATGATGTACCCTCCAAAAGGATTTGCATAAATTATAGGAATGGGCATTTAAGTGGCAGATGAGATTTAATATGAATACATGTAAAGTTATGCATCTGGGAAGGAAAAATAGAAAAATAGTGCAAATCTAGGGGTATAAGATTTTTAAAGGGATTTGGGAGTACTTGTGGACAACTGCCTAGGTAACAGTGCTCAATGCCAAACAGCATCTGCGAAAGCAAGTAAAATATTAGCATATATTAAGAAGGGTATAGAAGCAAGGGAAGCAAATATAATTCTGTCACCATACAAATCTCAAGTACGCCTTCATTTGGAATAGGGAGTACAATTTTCTGCAGCACTACATAAAAAGGACATTTTAGAGCTTCAAAGGGTATAGAGAAGGGCAACAGAGGGAATGGAGGGGCTAATTATGAAGAAAGACTAACCAAATTAAACTTATTTACTCTAGAAAAAAAGCATCTAAGAGGGGATATGATTACCTTATATAAATATATCCAGGGTCAATACAAGGCTTTGTCATTGGAACTTTTTGTGCCAAGGTTTTCAACTGACAAGGGGACATCCTTTGAGATTAGAAGTAAAAAGATTTTACCTTAAAGAAAGAAAAAATGGTTCTTCACAGTAAGGGTGGTTAATCTGTGGAATTCTCTACTAAAGGAGGTGGTGAAAGTGGATTCAATAGAGAACTTTAAATAAAAAAGGCATTCAGGGCTATCCTGGATAAATAGAGGCAGTATTGATCCAAAGATGGGGTCAGTATCTGGGGTCAAGAATGGAATTTTTCCCTGTTGAGACAATTGGCAAAGTTTCACTGGGTTTATTTTTTCTGTTTGCCTTCCTCTGGATCAATTAACAATAAATCAGCGTATTGCAGATCAG
Source organism: Discoglossus pictus (assembly GCA_027410445.1). Lineage (NCBI taxonomy): Eukaryota > Metazoa > Chordata > Amphibia > Anura > Alytidae > Discoglossus > Discoglossus pictus. The sequence continues at coordinate 148,950,398 of CM050165.1, forward strand.
TGGAGATCTAAAAAGGTTGAACTTGATGGACTAAAGTCTTTTTTTAACCTAAATACTATGTAACTATGCTGTGGGGTCCCCATCGGGAACCCCAAAGGTTTTCCACATTAACCCTTGTAGCAGGGGTCCATCAGGACACCCGCTCCATTAAAAATGTAAATTACATGCCCCGCGTGGGTCCTGAAAGGACCTTAAAGGTCCTTAAAGGAGCAGCAAGAAATAAAAAAATTAACGCTTACTGCGGGGTACTATAAGTACCCCCTGGCACCTAAAATTAACCCCATCACTAATGGGGGTCAATATAGACCCCCATGAGACCAAAATTAACACCCTCAGTCCAATAGGGGTCTATATAGACCCCTATAGGACACTATTAACCTCTGGGTTACACCATAAGTGCCATATTAACCGTAACTATACCCCATAACCCATACTAAACTCTATTTAACCCTAATTGGGCCTATCTAACCCAAACTGGGCCTATTTAACCCTAACTATACCTATTAGCCCTAACTGAGTCTATTTAACCTTAACTGTACCAATGTAACCCTAACTAGGCCTATCTAACCCAAACTGGGCCTATTAAACCCTAACTGTACCTATTTAATCCTAAATGCACCTTATAACCCTAACTGGACTTTTTTAAACCCTCTGGACCTATTTAACCCTAACTGGGCCTATCTAACTCTAACGTACCTATTTAACCCTAACTGGGCCTATTTAACTCTAACTGTACCTAATAACCCTAACTGGCCCTATCTAACCCTAACTGGGCCTATTTAACCCTAACTGGACCTAATACATCTAACTAGGCCTATTTAACCTTATCACTTATGGGGGTCTGTACAAACAACCATAAGCCTCCATCGAACCCCATCACTTCTGGGGGTCCATACAGACCCCCATAAGCCTCCCTTTAACCCAATCAGTCCCATAAAGGTCTATGAAGACCCTCATGGGACAATTAGAGTCCTAATATTAACCCCATAAGTGCCACGAGGGTCCCCCAGGACCCTCATGACAATATGTACAAACACTATACTATCCCCCAATAAATGACTAAATCTAAACTAACCCCCGTCTACCCTAACCTATTAACACCTACACTAACTACCTACCCCTATTAAACCCCCCACCCACTAATTATACAAAATAAATAAAGCTGTTACAAAAAATTAAAAAAAACATTACAACCCCCCTACTATAAAAAATAATAAAAGAACAATACAAACCCCCCACTACAAAAAAAGAAAATTACAACCCCCCTCTACAAAAAATAAAAATGAATTACACACCCGCAAAAAGAAAATACATACACATATATACATAAAATTAAAATACAGCAATATATACATTACAAATATATTCTATTAACCCCTAACTAAAATACATTTCCCCCTATCTACATTACATATCCCCCTGACTACAAAATATTACTCCCTATCTATAAAACATTACCCCTATCTATAAAAAATGACCCCCATCTGTAACACATAACCCCCTATCTATAAAATATTACCCCTATCTATAAAACATTACCCCTATCTACATAACATAACCCCCTATCTATAATACATTTCCCCCTAAATACATTAAACCTTAAATCTAAACTAAAATAGAATTAATAAGATAACACTTACCTTTGCAGATGTCCCTTCAGATCGCACCCCTTGGAAAAAAAGAAACATCAAATTAGTACAAAATTAAACATTACACAGAATAAATAAACATTGTAAATACTGTATTAAACTTACCTTTCCATCTTCTTGTTTTTGCCGACTCGGCCCTTGCAAAAAAGAAGCATCACATACACAAATAAACACAACATAAACAAATAATAGACATTTTAAATGTAAAACTTGACTGTCCGCTATGTCCCCGTCCTCCTCCTTTTCTGCCCCGGGTGGGCCCTTGAAGAATCCCTGCTCTAAAGAAAAAGAAAAAAAAAGGAACAGAGCTCCTCCTTTAAAGGAGCTCCTCGACGCTAATGAGACTTATAGGCCGTCTTCCGGTAAAAAAAAAAAAAAGGAATGGTGCCTTCTGATTGGCTGAAATGGCTGTCGATCAAATTTCAGCCAATCTGAAGGCACCAAGGTGTCAGCCAATCAGAATGGGATACACCCCTATATCCCATTCTGATTGGCTGATGGACCTGTCAATCTTGTTTAAAACAATCAGAAGGCACTATTGCCTTCAGTCAATCATACACCATACGGGGTGATTGGCTGAAGGCATCTGCACCTTCTGATTGGCTGCAGTCTGATTGACAGTGACAACAGCCAATCAGAAGATGCAGATGCTTGGAGCCAGTCACAATAGGAATCACCCCCACGGGTGTATCTCATTCTGATTGGCTTAAGGGAATAGCTAATTAGCTTTTTTTTAAAAAAACTTTAAGACCGCAGATTCTTTGAGGGCCCAGCAGGGCAGAAGAGGAGAAGGACGGGGACATCGCGGACAGGTACGTTTTACATTTAGAAAGTTTTTGTTGGTTGTTTTTGTTGTGTTTATTTGTGTATGTGTGATTAATGTGATGCTTCTTTTTACTGTTTAATACTGTATTTAGAATGTGTTCTACAGTGCCTTGCAAAAGTATTCACCCCCCTTGGCATTTTTCGTTTTTTGTTGCCTCACAACCTGGAATTAACATGGATTGTTTGAGGATTTGCATCATTTAATTTATAGAACATGCCCACAACTTTGAAGTTTTTTTTTTTTTTTTTATTGTGAAGCAAAGAACAAATAGGACAAAATAACAGAAAAAGTCAATGTGCATAACTATCCACCCCCCTAAAGTCAATACTTTGTAGAGCCACCTTTTGCGGCAATCACAGCTCCAAGTCGCTTTGGATAAGTCTCTATGAGCTTGCCACATCTTACCCCTGCTCCAGCTTCTTCAAGTTGGATGGTTTGCTGTTGTGAACAGTAATCTTTAAGTCTAACCACAGACTTTCTATTGGATTGAGGTCTGGGCTTTGACTAGGCCATTCCAACACATTTACAAGTTACCACTTAAACCACTCAAGTGTTGCTTTAGCAGTGTGTTTGGGGTCATTGTCCTCCTGTAAGGAGAACCTCTGTCCTAGCCTCAAATAACACACAGAGTGGTACAGGTTTTGCTCAAGAATATCTGTTTTTAGCACCATCCATCTTCCCCTCAACTCTGACCAGTTTCCCAGTGCCGGCTGCTGAAAAACATCCCCACAGCATGATGCTGCTACCACCATGTTTGTGGGGATGGTGTTCTTTGGGTGATGTGATGTGTTGGGTTTGCGCCAGACATAGCGTTTTCTTTGATGGCCAAAAAGTTCAATTTTAATCTCATCAGACGAGAGCACCTTCCTCCATACATTTTGGGAGTCTTCCACATGCCTTTTCGTAAACTCAAAACATGCCATTTTGTTTTTTGCTGAAAGTAATGGCTTTCTTCTGGCCACTCTGCCATGAAGCCCAAATCTATGGAGCGTACGGCTTATTGTCGTCCTATGTACAGATACTGCAGTCTCTGCTGTGGAACTCTGTAGCTCCTCCAGGTTACTTTAGGTCTCTGTGCTGCCTGTGTGATTAATGCCCTCCTTGCCTGGCCCGTGAGTTTTGGTGGGCAGCCGTCTCTTGGCAGGTTTACTATGTTCTTTCTATTCGGTTTTGATAGATTTGATGATGCTCCTGGGGATCATCAAAGATTTAGATATTTTTTTATAACCTAACCCTTGTACTTCTCAACAACATTGTCCCTTACTTGCTTGGAGAGTTCCTTGGTCTTCATGGCAGTGTTTGGTTAGTGGTGCCTCTTGCTTAGGTGTTGCAGCCTCTGGGGCCTTTCAAAAAAAGGTGTGTATATGTTATGACAGATTATGTGACACTTAGATTGCACACAGGTGGACATCATTTCACCAATTATGTGACTTCTGAAGGTAATTGGTTGCACCATTGCTTTTTATGGGCTTCATAACAAAGGGGTGAATACATAAGCACATGACAAATTTCTGTTTTCTATTTCTAAAAAATAATTTTATGTACATATTTTTTCACCACCTTAGACTATTGTTTTCTGATCCATCACATAAAATTCAGATTAACAAAACTTTGAACTTAAGGCTGTAATGTAACAAAATAGCTAAAAAGTCAAGGGGGGGGGGGGGGTAAATGCTTCTGCAAGGCACTGTATGTAGTGTTTAATTTTGTACTAATTTGATGTTTCTTTAATTCTTTTATTGTTTCTTTTATAGGGGTGCAATCTGAAGGGACATCTGCAAAGGAAAGTAATGTTATTTATTCTATTTTAGCTTAGATGTAGGGCTTAATGTATTATAGATAGGGGAAATGTATTATAGATAGGGGGTTGTGTTATGTAGATAGGGGTAATGTTTAATAGATAGGGGATAATGTTATGTAGATAGGGTTAATGTTTATTAGATAGGGGGTAATGTTATGTAGATAGGGTGATGTTTAATAGATAGGGGTAATGTTTTATAGATAGGGTTTTTTGTGTCATAGATAGGGGGTTATGTGTTATCGATAGGGGGTAATGTTATGTAGATAGGGTTAATGTTTTATAGATAGGGGGTTATGTTATGTAGATAGTGTTAATGTTTTATAGATAGTGTAGTGTAGTGTTTGTACTTAGGGTCCCGATCGGACCTGCAGCAAGGGCTAATGTGTGCACATTGCAGGGGTCCCAGTGGGGACCCCTGCATGACAGGGTTAATGTGTGCACCCTGCAGGGGTCCCATTTGGACCCCTACCTTATAGGGTTAATGTAAGGACACTGCAGGGGTCTCAATTGGACCCCTGCATTATAGGGTTAATGTGTGCACACACATTATGTATAATTACATGCATGCCATTATACTACTGCCTATATTACAATTCAGGTTCACTGTCATTAACTGCGAAGGTAGGCTTGCAAAGCAAAATCTCCTGCAAAACAATCTTCTTAGATTCCTTAGCTACCACCGCCTAGGCCTAGCTAAACAAAATCCACAGGAAATAATAGAAGTTGTCAATGGTCAGCTTTCCATTACTCTTGCACTCTTAAAATGTAGCAAGTACCTCAATATTCCCAAGCCACTAATAATAATAGTTTGTTAGTATTGTGAGACTTAGCGGGTCTTCTAGTACCCAAAGTTGTGAACATTGTGATTCAAGAATTCTGACTAGAAAAAAAGTAGGTAACATGAAGTATTGTGTTAGCATTAGAACAATAAACAAATATTTTGGTGGAGATACCTTTAAATGTCTAATTGAGGCCACTTCCAAGGGCCCTCCATCTCAAACACCATGCCAGGCTGCACAGGCAGAGATGCTTGCCAGGCGGCAGCAGATAGAGTATCCCTGGCGGATCCAGGCCAGCATCTCTGACAAGGCGCAATAGGGAGGAGAGAAGGCACCACCTAATGACTGAATCGTACCTGGTCAGACTGCTCAGGATGGTGGCCGACAAGAGCGCATTCCAGCAAGTGACTGCAGACGGCATATGATGCGCTTTGGTCCCCAGCCCCTCCTCCTTCTCCATATAGCCAGATATCTAAGACATAATTGTTGTTAGATTAAATGTAGACTAATACTGCTATGGCAATGGACTTGCAGCATTAATATATGCACTAGTGAGGCATGTGATCCTGACCTCCATATCAGCCTGAGAACAGATCCTTGGGTCTGATGTAAGTAACATTGAATCTGGTTGCTGACCTTTGTGACCTCTCTGTATTAATGGGTATTTCCCCTATTGCTGATATCATGGTTATCCTTTAACATGTGCTAACAGCTGTATAGCTGATGAATGTGATATCAATTTTGATGAACAATATCATATGGAGAAGGTGATAGTATACCTTGACCACTGACGCTGGTCACTGCTAAGCATTTACTGTGAGATGACACATCATTATTAATGGTTATGGCCAGTGAGTTATCCTGAGAACTAGCTATTGGTTAGTAATGCTTGCAGATGGGAATCAGGTGAGTCGGTATATTGTTAAAGTTGCAGTATTTAGCACTGTACTGTACATACATGTTTGTTTATTTTTTATCCTCCTCCACATTTTTTTTACCACTTTTTTCAGATTTTTGTTTTGTAAGCACACTGTATGTGTGAAACTGGATCGGATTACACAGTTTCATAGAGCAGATCTAGACAAGTTGTAAGTGCTATGCACATTAATGGTTTCTTCAATTAAATGGAGTGATTTGTGATGATCCTTTTTTTATCAGATTCCAGTTGCAGTGGTATAGTGACCACATGTGACCCTGGTAGGTGCTATGCATCATGCTTATTCTAGACTGGACATTACCCCTTTTAGGTATCCTCTTTTTCCCACAAGCCTCTTGCTCTCCTGGGATCTGTCCACACCACACCATATGATATTAATGCACAGTCTTGCCCATTTCTGATTGTGCACTGTGTATAAAATAAACCTGTGTTACACTGTTCTCACTGTGTCAGTGTGTTTTCAATGGTTGGTGTTATGGGACATCTACATACATCACATTTGTGCCACATTCCTATATCAGTACACTAATGAGCCCTTGTTACTATGTAATGGGTTAATATAATAACAATAATAATAGTAATAATATCATGAGATATCATTTAATAATATATATCATATTTGATAATAAAGGGTCAATACACATGCAAAGTCCAATATGTGATACTGTGGAGTATCTATTTTATTTATTTTTTTGATAATAATTTTTATTATTTTTACAAAAATATAACAATGCATCATATAAACATCATAAATAAGATTAATAACAAAGTACATTGAGATAAATAACAAGGAAAAGAGAGCATGCCATTCACATGACATAACATCTAAAAAAGACATTCACTCTGCATGCATACACATTCATTTGTATGATCTCCAATGATAAGTATCAAATTAACAAAGATGATTAAAAGCAAAAAGAAAAAAAAAGAAAAAAGAAAAATCCGGCACAGGAGAGAGAAAAATAAAAAGGATGTTTCAATAAGAAACCAAGCCGGGAACAGCAAAAATTTCCATTAGGCAAGCAAAAGCAAAAAAAAAAAAAAAAGAGAAGAGAAGGGAAAAGAGAACCAAAACAGAGAGAAAAAAGAAAAAAAACCTTAATATATAGAAGTTTTAGCAACACCATTGTGGACAGAGTCTCAGATTTTCCACTTTAAAATGTTGTTACGAGAGGTGCTTATAACATCACAATTAGTTTGTAAATCTCTTACTCGTTGAATCATTAGTAAGATTTCATTCCAAGTAGAAATTTTATTAGATTTCCATCGAGAAATGATTGATTTTTTTATTGAGATGCAAATTAAAATAATGAAAGCTTTCTTGTCTATATTTATCACATTTGGGAAAATATGCAACAAACTACATTGTGGTAAAAAGGGAAGTTTAAAATCTATAGAACGTTTAATAAACTCAAAACCTTCAAACCATAAGGGTTTAATTAATGGGCATTCCCAGAATGTATGGAGAAAATCACCATGCATGCCACATTGCCTCCAACACATACTGTCTTGAAGATTGTGTGAAAACTGATAAATTTGAGAAGGCACCATGTACCACCTATTTACCAGTTTGTTATGGAGTTCTCTATCAGAAGGGTGTTTAACAATTCTATTTGTCCCATACAGGGAGGATTCCCATATCTCCCAAGAAAAAGTGATACCAAGATCTCTTTCCCAATTTTCCATGCCGGTTTTTTATTAAGCACCAAGGGCCTCCCTATAATATTATAACATTTAGATAATAAACGGCTATATTTGTTAGAATTAATAAGTTTTTCCAAAGGTGTCAAACAACCCTCAGCGCTGCTTAATGGATAACGTGCGGATAAAAGCGACGAGAGTTGTTTAACTTTTAACCAACAGTTGGAAGGAAACCCATAGTTGGAAAAGAATTGATCTAAAGAGAGTAGACGGCCCTCATAATATAGATCTTTTATACATAATACCACTAGTTCTGTCTCAGAACACAAACCAGGCTTGTGAAAAGTGAGAGCTGGGAGACTTTGAATTAAGATGCTAGTTGTTGGAATAAAATGGTATTTGTTATTTATTAATCTCCACGAATTATAAATGTTCTTTACAATCTGTGAGACAACTACAAAGTCTTTGGATATCTTGTTGCCCATAAAAAATAAGAATTTAATATCCATACAAGGTACCAAAGCTTTCTCAATTTGGGACCAAACATAGGACCCACTTGAGTTAAGCCATTTTAGTAGATGTGTCAGCATATTGGTATTGTGGTATAATTGCAACATGGGATAAGATAATCCACCCTGAGAAAATACTCAAGAAAGAGTTAATCTCTTAAATTTAATATGTTTTGAGGAGTGGATGAACTTATCTATAATAGATTGAAATGTTTTAAGCTGATATTGAGAAATTCTAACCGGTATGCAGCTAGTGGGATAATTAAATCTAGGCAGAAGAGCCATTTTAGTAATGGCAATTTTGCCGCTGGAGGATGCTTTCACTCCCTTCCAACCATTTAAAATATTTAGCCATTTAGAATAGAGGGCATTATAGTTAATTGTGATCATATTTTTAACTTTTCTACAAAAGCAATACCCAGATGCGTGAAAGAATTGGAATTCCAATTGAATGGGTAAGCTTCCCTTAGAGGTCTTCTATAATTTTTAGAGAGATTTATCGTATTTTTGTAAATTAAGTTTGTATTTTGATATTAAACTATATTCATTAAACAATAACATCAGGACTTTCAATGATTCACCAGGGCATGTAATCGATAACACTATGTCATCAGCAAAAATATATATTTTGTGTTCTCTCTCGCCCAACCGAATGCCACGGATGGCTAGATTAGATCTAATGGATACTGCCAATGGCTCTATCAATAAAGCAAATAGGATGGGAGAGAGAGGACACCCTTGCCGGGTTCCATTTGATATCCCAAAAGAATGAGAATGAAAACCAAAGTTAGATACTGACGCAGAAGGAGATTTATATAAAGCCCCTATCGCATGAGAACCAAAGTTTCCCAAACCAAATTTTCTCAAAGTAAGATCAATATAGTCCCACCCTACCCTATCAAAAGACTTTTCAGCATCTAATGAGAGGAATAGGGTGGGAACCTTTGTCGCTTTTGAATAACAAATCAGATTAGATAGTTTTCTAACATTATCCGAACCGGAACGGACGGAAATAAAACCCAGCTGGTCAATGTCTATCAATTTATTAATAACTTTTTGAAGCCTAATCGACAGAATTTTAGAGTATAACTTAACATCTACATTCAATATTGATATAGGCCTATAGCTAGAACAGAGATGCGGATCTTGTTTAGGTTTGGGAATCATAATTATACTAGCATTAACCATTTCTGGAGAAATAACCCCTTCAGTTTTGATTTCATTGAATACATTTGTAAGATAAATACATAATGAAGAAGAAGAAAAAATAAAAAATTACTAAATCCGTCAGGGCCCGGAGTGGTATAAGATTTTAACTTAGAGATTACCTCCCTAACTTCCTGAACAGAGATAGGGATAGTCAATTCATCTAGCTCCGCTGGGGAAATAACGGGGAGCTTAAATTGCTCCAGAAAGGTTTGAATTTGCAATACAGTTGCAAGAAAAAGTATGTGAACCCTTTGGATTTCTGCACAAATTGGTCAAAAATTTGATCTGATCTTCATCTAAGTCACAACAATAGACAATCACAGTATGCTTAAACAAATAACACACAAAGTATTAAATGTTGCCATGTTTTTATTCAACACACCATGTAAACATTCACAGTGCAGGAGGAAAAAATTTGTGAACCCTTGGATTTAATAACTGGTTGAACCTCCTTTGTCAGCAATAACTAAGACCAAACGTTTCCTGTAGTTGCAGATCAGATGTGCACAACGGTCAGGAGTAATTCTTGACCATTTCTCTTTACAGAACTGTTTCAGTTCAGCAATATTCTTGGGATGTCTGGTGTGAATCGCTTTCTTGATGTCATGCCGCAACATCTCAATCGGGTTGAGGTCAGGACTCTGACTGGGCCACTTCAGAAGGCGTATTTTCTTCTGTTTAACCCATTCTGTTGTTGATTTACTTCTATGCTTTGGGTCGTTGTCCTGTTGTAACACCCATCTTCTGTTGAGCTTCAGCTGGTGGACAGATGGCCTTAAGTTCTCCTGCAAAATGTCTTCATAAACTTGGGAATTCATTTTTCCTTCGATGATAGCAATCCGTCCAGCAAAGCAGCCCCAAACCATGATGCCCCCACCACGGTACTTCACAGTTGGGATGAGGTTTTGATGTTGGTGTGCTGTGCCTCTTTTTCTCCACACATAGTGTTGTGTGTTTCTTCCAAACAACTCAACTTTCAGTTTCATCTGTCCACAGAATATTTTGCCAGTACTGCTGTGGAACATCCAGGTGCTCTTGTGCAAACGTGCAGCAATGTTTTGCTTGGATAGCAGTGGCTTCCTCTGTGGTATCCTCCCATGAAATCCATTCTTGTTTAGTGTTTTACATATCGTAGATTCGCTAACAGGGATGTTAGCATATGCCATAGTAAGTCTTTAGCTGACACTCTAGGATTCTTCTTCACCTCATTGAGCAGTCTGCGCAGTGCTCTTGCAGTCATCTTCACAGGACGGCCACTCCTAGGGAGAGTAGCAGCAGTGCTGAACTTTCTCCATTTATAGACAATTTGTCTTACCGTGGACTGATGAACAGCAAGGCTTTTGGAGATACTTTTATAACCCTTTCCAGCTTTATGCAAGTCAACAATTCTTAATCGTAGGTCTTCTGAGAGCTCTTTTGTGTGAGGCATCATTTACATCAGGCAATGCTTCTCGTGAAAAGCAAACCCAGAACTGGTGTGTGTTTTTTATAGGACAGGGCAGCTGTAACCAACACCTCCAATCTCATCTCATTGATTGGACTCCAGTTGGCTGACACCTCACTCCAATTAGCTTTTGGAGATGTCATTAGTCTAGGGGTTCACATACTTTTTCCACCTGCACTGTAAAAGTTTACATGGTGTGTTCAATAACAACATGGTAACATTTAATTCTTTGTGTGTTATTAGTTTAAGCAGAGTGTGATTGTCTATTGTTGTGACTTAGATGAAGATCAGATCACATTTTATGACCAATTTGTGCAGAAATCCATATCATTCCAAAGGGTTCACATACTTTTGCTTGCAACTGTATTGATGGTTTATGGAAATCATTGTTGTTAGATAAATTATAAAGATTATCGTAATAATTGGCAAACAAATTGGCAATCTCCTTAGGGCACATCGTAGGTTGACCATTATTCATTATGTAATCGAGTCTTCTCCCTAAAGATTTCTGTTTGATTTTATATGCCAATAATTTACTTGTTCTATTGTCTTGATGGTAATAAACCTGTTGCATACACCAAATCCTTTTATCTGACAGAAGTTGATTAATTTTATTTACTTTGTTCTGAACCTTTTTAATTTCAACCAATATGGAGTCTATAGGATCCTTTTTATTCATGGTTTCCAGTTTATTTAAATTGATATAAAGCTCTCTAAGGGACTCTCCTCTTTGTTTCATTACCTGGGACCTTAATTTTATTAATACACCCCTAATGAAGGCTTTGTAAGCATTCCAAAGAACACCCTTGGAGGAGACTGAGCCTTTGTTCGATTCAAAAAATTTGTCTGACTCTTCAATCAGAAACTGTTTTCTAGATTCCTCCTTAATTAGGTAATCGTCTAGTTTCCAACGAGGACGACCAGTTTTGTACAGATTAAAGTTAACCTCCATAGAGATACCGGCATGATCTGAAAGAGCTATTTAACCGATATCAACCTTTGTAATCTTGTTCATAGTAATACTATCGACCAAAAACAAATCATTACGAGAATATACCTTGTGCACATTAGAGTAAAAAGTATAGTCCCGTTGACTAGGATTAAGGACACGCCATGCATCAAATAAGTTGATACCATTGAACCAATTGGAAAATTTAAGTGCTACATTCTGAATTCTATGTAAGTTTTTACAAGTTTTTTGAGATTTTCCAACTTTTTCAAAATTAGGTATAACATTGAAATCTCCTGCCACAATCAATGAACCATAGGTAAATTTTTTGATAGAAGCCCCAAGACGATTAAAAAAATGTAGCTGATTGTTATTGGGGGCATATAGGTTAACTACGGTGACTTTATGGCCATTTATAGATCCCCCCCATAGAATATAACGTCTGTGGGGGTCTAAAATACAAAATTCCTCTACTAGAGGTAAATTATTACAAAATTGCAACACCTCGTGATTTTTTGTTTAAAGTAGAGATATGTTTGAGTCCAAAAAAGGAATCACCCAAATACAGAGTTTTAGAATGAGCCCAAGAAGTCTCCTGCAAAAACAAAATATCTGCTTTTTGTTTTTTGCTAAATCTAAATAACGTATGTCTCTTGCCAGGGGAATTTAAGCCGTTAGCATTAAAGCTCAAGATTTTTGAAACCATACAAGTAAAAAATAGATGAATGAAATAAAATCAACTTTGTCATCAATAAGCTCACCTGGGGAACAACCAATCTAATTATAGACATACCATATCTCAGGTACTTTATTCCAGTCCAAAGACTAGGAAAAGAAAAAGTACATGTTGGCCTTATACTGACATACTGCAAACACAACCACAAATAAACACAACTAGTCTGCCTCACAGAATAGAGGCAGCCTATACAAGCAGGGCTAAACGCCAGTGTTAAGAAATGGAAGGCCTACTGTAATGGGAGACATCCGCCCCCGTGGGAATATTTAAATACAAAAATAAATAAGTACAAAAATAAACAAGTAAATACAGAAACAAAACCAGCTCAGCTATCGACCTGGCACCCAAAACATTTATAAAATTCGGATGACAGAAAAAATAAAAAAAAACGTGCCTACACAGCTAGATTATAAGAGATAGTCAGACATCTCCTTATATACAAATTGTGAAAAATATAAAATATAAAACACACAATATCAGAAAGAGAAAGGAAAAATCCTTTAAAAAAAGTGCAAAATAATTTTTACATTAATCTTCTTGTTCAGTGAAATTATTTCAGATCATAAACACATAGTGATAACTAATCTAATTATAAGTGTTGCTTTGTCGCTAGGTGTTTCTGGGCATCAAAAAAAAAAAGCCCAATAAAGAGCAAATAAATAATTCAGAAAATATCATCTCAACAGTTCATGTAGATATATGCCAGCTTGACAGAAGAGAAAACCCTTCTTTTGGAGAGTTGATTTTATGTCCAATAGAGTCTCTTTGGATTGACAAACCGGTTGGAAAAATCCATTTATAGACCAGACCCTCTTTCCTAAGGATTTGGGTTAATTGAGCAAATTCACGTCTTCTGCTTAGTATCGCTGGAGATAGATCCGCAAATATTTTAATAAGTTCATATGGGGAATCAAAAGATTTAACTTTATAACTGGCCTTCACAATATTCTCTTTCAAAGGGAAAAAATGAAATTTGACCATAACATCTCTAGCTCCCTTATTTTGTAAATATAATTGAAGAGGGATACGGTATATCGCATCAAATTTGTTTTCCAGCTTGGCAAAAGAAGGAACCAAAGAAACAAAAAATGTAGAAACATAATCTGGTAGATCAGAATTTTTGATTGTTTCTGGTATACCCCTTAAACGTAAATTAGAACGTCTTGATAGATCTTCCAGTTTGATAATTTGGTTATTTAACTCTACTTTACTTAACTTAAGTTCTAATTCTAAGGTTCTGTTGTTAACATCTCTTATTGCTTTAGCATTATCCATAATTTGCTGTTTAATGTCTGCTAGCAGATCCACTTGAAAGTCCTGCAAAATATTCCTCATTTTTAATGGGGTAAGCATTTCATTCTCTTACGGTTCCGAATCTTTGCTAGACATACTTTCTGAGAGTTTTGAAATGTGTGTAAGTTTGTCTGCTTGCAAGGGAGAATCTGCAAAGGGAGGCAGTTGGATCTTCTCTTTGGGCCTCATTCTATTATCGGCCGTAGACGCTGGGGGCCGCAAGGACCGGCCGCAAGCTATTCTGCTATTCTATTCCCCTCCGGCCGGGGATTCCGGCAGGCTTGCGGCTGGCGCCTTGCTATCTCTTGCAGCCGCACGCGCCGGAGGAAAGCCTTTGATCTAAGGCTAAAAGCGAGCCGCAGCTGACTTGCAGGAAAAATGTCCCGCTAGCACCAATTAGGCACATAATATAGCCCAAATAAAGCCATCCTGCACTTTGAGGAGACTATAAAGTGATTGTAGGTGTTAGAAAAAATAGCACAACATTCCCCTATACTCAAATCCGTAAAAAAATTTTTTTATTATATATGTCAAATATCCATGGAAAAAGTCCAGAGTGCTTGGAGCACCTCAGACCTGGCCACGCTGCGGCCGGAAAATAAACAGTTAATGTAAACTCGGATTTGGGCTGATGTGCAAGCTTGAGAGGGGGTTACTATTAATCCTTATGCCCCCTAATATGATCCCTAGCATTTACAGAGCTGTACAGTGCCGTCTTGAATTTATTTTTGACTTTAAAGATTTCTGAGCTTAAGGCCGGTTGCAAGATATGCGGCCGGCCATAAGAGGAGATCCTTGCGGGGCCGTATAATAGAATTGCGAGGTAACAGAACCCCCGCAAGGAATAGCAGCCTTACGGCCGATTTACGGCCGATAATAGAATGAGGCCCTTTGTGTTTAGGAGAGAAAAACTCAACAGCTTTGGAGGGGTGACCTTTCTTATCCTTAGGTTTGCCTTTACTTGGCATACTTGGACTGAATAAATAACCTTGTTATAAGTCAAGTTCACCAATAGTATACCCACAAAGGATTCTGAAATGAAGGTATTAGGTTATGGTTCTTTATTGGTCACACAATTCATGCCAGTCGGTCACTTCATATATTAATAATAAACTTTATGCTGCTCAAAATGTGCTCCCATCCTTAAATTCTTTTGCCACACCATCTCAAGCAAACAAGAAAAATGAGGTTAGAGCTAAATGATTTTACATAAAATATCAGCTTAACAGCATGGTAGTTAACAGTGTAGTTGCATTTCCCTACAGTGGACTTATAGACAACAAAGTCACTTCACCACTATAGGGAAAAAAAACTGAAGGTTAAAGTTGGTTACATAGTAGAAAAAGCTGCATAAATGTAGTATAAACACTGTGGTGTTGTCTTTTATATCCTTCTAAATGTAATTAGAGTAATACCTCTCTTTCTTCATAATCTTGTAGATAAGAAATGCTATGCAAGATTTCAGATTATCCACAGGTTTTATTTACTCACAATTACCAAAGGTAGCGATTTGCATTGTGCACTGCATCTGGTGTACCAGAACATAACGATTCCTCAGTCATCAGATGTCTCAGATCTCCCCTGCACAGACCTCCGACCACACAGCAAACGGCACCGCTAACAACGCAGCGAACGCCCCCCCATATGCCGGGGAACATGACCCAGCAAACCACCAGATACTCCAGCTTGCTCCGGTGCCAACTTGCAAACCGCGGTAAGGAGTATCAACATTCCCCTGAAGGCCTGATAGGAATATGACAGGTGATAATGTCAATTTATTGATAGCAAAGCACTGGGGAGGTCACCAAATGATAATGGGTATACATCTAAGAACATGGCCACCAGCAATGGCGTGGGATTTTCCAAGATAGGCGTAATGGAGATGAAGATGAGTTGGCGGTTGCTCCATGTAACTCTGCACAGCTTTCATGTGTGTTTCCGGCCCTTCCTGAGGGGTTAGAGTAGATTAGTGTGGTGTATGTTCACCTGGTCCCCTTCTGGATTTCTAACGTTTGGTGGTGAAGGGGCTTGTGTACCTGAATGAAACTGTGAGTTATAACCATTTAGGGCCACAGTAGGTGGGCAGGCCATAGCAGAGAGGTCAGACAAATCCCAGTCCACTGGAGAAGGAACTGGCAACCCACTCCAGTATCTTTGACATGCAAACCTTGGGGATAAGCA
The DNA here is from genome assembly GCA_027410445.1 of Discoglossus pictus. Lineage (NCBI taxonomy): Eukaryota > Metazoa > Chordata > Amphibia > Anura > Alytidae > Discoglossus > Discoglossus pictus. The sequence continues at coordinate 148,966,352 of CM050165.1, forward strand.
CAGTCAGAGACATAAGTAAGTGTGCTGCAGTTCATAGGGTCACAGAGAGTCAGACACAACAGAGGGACTGAACAACCATAAATAAAATGTTCTCTTGGTAATTCATATATGCCATGTGGCGGTGTAATTTGTACACTATGTGTTTTCCCATTGTGTATAAGATGATCTTTGTATTTTTAGGGTCCACATAAGAGCCTCTGTGAATGAGAAAGGGTTAATATCGCAGCCATTTCCATATATTTGTGTTGCAATTTAATGAGGTAGTGTGTCTGTAACAGCTTTCAGCATCTTGCAGCATGACCTTTCATATTGGCATATGCATGATCATTACAACCTATAAGGAAAATATATATATTTTTTTCAATATTTGATAGTTGGGAGTTGTTGTGCAAGTAATTGTTATGCCTTCCATTGCTTTCCCCATATTTTAAAGTGTTTTCATTTTGATTTGCAGGGCCTAACCAACGCAAAGTATTCAAGCCCATAAACCCGCTCAGAGCCCGCAAAAAAAAAGCCAATTGATTAACAAATTAATTTACGGCCTCACTTACGGGCTACAATAGCTTACGATTGCTCATTTGAATGAGGCTCATAATTTCTAGTACCAGCTGTAAGACACTGTATTATATCATCTACTTTGGATGGCTACAATATTATAATGTTTTATGTGTAGTAGGTCTAATAATTGTTTATTTTTTTTGCTATTCCACCTTCTATATCTTTATAGACTATTCTAAAATTTCTATTTGGGTATTCAAAAAGTTTTAGGATTGCAGCAAAAAGCTCTCTGTTCTTGTGGTGATAGGATGGTCTAACCAGGATTTGCTGTATTGAGATCTACTGATGTTGATTAGTTGCTTATTTTTCAGAATTATTAACTCCCTAAGAGCGATAATTTTCTCTTCCTAAAGCGGTAACCCTGAGCCACGCTCGGGATTACACACTTTCTCCTTCCTCCCCCATCCTCTGTGTAACATGGTTAACCTTCCCCTGTGGCACATCTTCTGGCAGTGTCTGGGAGTCCCGAGGGACATCACACGGATGTCATGTCAATAGCAACTTCAGGACACTGCCAGAAGATGTGCTGCAGGGGAAGGATGGCCATGTTACACAGTAAGAGGATATGGGAAGGGGGGAAGGAGGGGAGGAGAAGGGAGAGAGAGAGAGAAGGGAAGGACAAGGGAGAGGGGGAAGGGAAGGAGTAGGGAAATTATGTTGCAGGGGCTGGGGGTGGGGCCTATTCAATACATAAAAAAATAAATGTAGGAGCAGGGGGCTGAAACAAGGAGGTCTGACCCCTGAGTGCACCGCTTTAACACTCGGAGATACTGACAAGCCATAGCGCTAAGGAGGTAAACAGTGTTGATATTGCACATTTGAATTGCATAAGATTTTTAATTTATACCCAGGGCAAATTGGACATGGTCAAACATGAGATGACAAGATTAAACATTGACATCCTGGGAACTGGGAGTGATAAAGGACAAAAATGATGGGGACTTAAAAAAGAGATCAGATAAAGAAGAAGTGACTGGAATACACAGAAAATCTATATGGGAAGGATCTTAACAGCTTTGCTTTTTTTAAATTCTACAAGATGATGCTGGTAAGTGTTGCTTGCATTATGCCAACATGTTAAAAAAAACTCAACAGTGACCACTGTAAAAGGTCAGTCTATATCCCAATTCCAAAAAAGGCAGTGCCAAAGACTGCTCCAGTTACCGAAAAATAGTACTCATTTTACATGCCTGGCTCCAACAATATATGGACCAAGAAGTGCAATCTGGATATTGCAGAGGAAGAGACACACGTGATCAAATTGCCAATGTGCTCTGGATAATAGACAAAGCAAGAGAGTACCAGAAAAAACATTTACATCTTCTTCATACACTATTCTAAAGCCTTTGACTGTGTGGATTACAACAAAATGTTGCAAGTTCTTAAAAAGATCGGGGTACCTGTCCATCTCATCCCCATCCTGAGGAAGTGCAGGCCTAACTTTCATTCAGTTGATTTACACTAATACTCTACATTAAAGATCAAAAATAAAAAAGGAACTACAGTGCCTTGCAAAAGTATTAACCCCCCTTGGCATTTTTTGTGTTTTGTTGCCTCACAACCTGGAATCAACATTGATTGTTTGAGGATTTGCATAATTTAATTTACAGAACATGCCCACAACTTTGAAGATGTTTTTTTTTATTGTGAAGCAAACAACAAATAGGACAAAATAATAGAAAAAGTCAATGTGCATAACAATTCACCCTCTTAAAGCCAATACTTTGTAGAGCCACCTTTTGCAGCAATCACAGCTCCAAGTCGCTTTGGATAAGTCTCTATAAGCTTGCCACATCTTACCATTGGTATTTTTGCCCATTCCTCCTTGCAAAACTGCTCCAACTCCCTCAAGTTGGATGGTTTGTGCTTGTGAACAGCAATCTTTAAGTTTGACCACAGATTTTCTATTGGATTGAGGTCTGGGCTTTGACTAGGCCATTCCAACACATTTACATGTTTCCCCTTAAACCACTCAAGTTGCTTTAGTAGTGTGTGGGTTCATTGTCCTGCTGGAAGGTAAACCTCCATCCTGGCCTCAAATCACGCACAGAGTGGTACAGGTTTTGCTCAAGAATATCCCTGTATTTAGCACCATCCATCTTTCCCCCAACTCTGACCAGTTTCCCAGTCCCAGCTGCTGAAAAACATCCCCACAGCATGATGCTGCCACCACCATGTTTCACTGTGAGGATGGTGTTCTTTGGGTGATGTGATGTGTTGGGTTTGACCCAGACATAGCGTTTTCTTTGATGGCCGAAAAGTTCAATTTTAGTCTCATCAGACCAGAGCACCTTCCTCCATACATTTTGGGAGTCTACCACATGCCTTTTTCCAAACTCAAAACGTGCCATTTTGTTTTTTTGCTAAAATAATGGCTTTCTTCTGGCCACTCTGCCATAAAGACTAACTCTATGGAGCGTACGGCTTATTGTCGTCCTATGTACAGATACTCCAGTCTCTGCTGTGGAACTCTGCAGCTCCTCCAGGATTACCTTAGGTTTCTGTGCTGCCTCTCTGATTAATGCCCTCCTTGCCCGGTCCATGAGTTTTGGTGGGTGGCCGTCTCTTGGCAGGTTTGCTATTGTGCCATGCTCTTTCCATTTGGTCATGATAGATTTGATGGTGCTCCTGGGGATCATCAAAGATTTGTATATTTTTTTATAACCTAACCCTGACTTGTACTTCTCAACAACATTGTCCCTTTCTTGTTTGGAGAGTTCCTTGATCTTCATGGCAGTGTTTGGTTAGTGGTGCCTCTTGCTTAGGTGTTGCAGCCTATGGGGCCTTTCAAAAAATGTGTGTATCTGTAATGACAGGTCATGTGACACTTAGATTGCATACAGGTGGACATCATTTCACTAATTATGTGACTTCTGAAGGTAATTGGTTTCATAACAAAGGGGGTGAACACATACGCACATGCAAATTTTCTGTTTTCTATTTCTAAAAAATAGTTTTATGTACTGTATATACTCAAGTATAAGCCGACCCGAGTATAAGCCGAGGCATCTATTTTACCACAAAATACTGGGTAAAATGAGTGACTCGAGTATAAGCCAAGGGTGGGAAATGTGCTGCCCTCTGTGTCCCTCTCTATCTCCCGTGTCTCTTCTCCCCTCTCCCTTCCATGTGTTTCTCCCCCCCTCTCCCTTCCCTGTGTCTCTTCCCCCCTCTCCCTTCCCTGTGTCTCTTCCCCCCCTCCTCATTCTCAACCTCCCTCCTCAACCCCACTCCTCATTCTCAACCTCCCTCCTCATCCTCCCTCCTCATCCTCAAACTCCCTCCTCAACCCCCTCATCCTCAACCCCCCCTCCTCAACCCCCTCCTCAACCCACCTCCTCAACCTCCCTCCTCAACCCCCCCATCCTCCCTCCTCAACCCCCCATCCTTAACACCCTCCTCAACCTCAACCCCCCTCCTCATCCTCAACCCCCTCCTCAACCTCCCTCCTCAACCTCCCTCCTCATCCTCAACCCCCTCCTCATCCTCAACCCCCTCCTCAACCTCCCTTCTCAACCTCAACCCCCCCATCCTCAACCCCCTCCTCATCCTCCCTCCTCATCCTCAACCTGACTCTTCAACCCCCCTCCTCAACCCCCCTCCTCAACCTCAACCCCCCCATCCTCAACCCCCTCCTCAACCCCCCTCCTCAACCTCAACCACCCCATACTCAACCCACTCCTCAACCTCCCTCCTCAACCTCTACCCCCATCCTCAACCACCTCCTCAACCTCCCTCCTCAACCCCCCCATCCTCACCCCCCCATCCTCAACCTCAACGCCTCTCCTCAACCTCCCTCCTTATCCTCAACCCCCCTCCTCATTCTACCCCTCTAAATACCCCCCCTCTCCCTTTCCCCTCACTTACCTGCACCTGAAGCTTCTGCTCCGGCCTCTGCTCCTTCCGGCGCCTTTATGTAACGAGCATTTGACGTCACGTCATTAGCATATACCGGGTGGCGGCACCCGATATATGCTAATGACATGTCGTCACATGCGTGCCACATCAAGACGCCGGAAGGAGCGGAAGCCGGAGCAGTAGCTTCAGATGCAGGTAAGTGAAGGGAAAGGGGGAGGGGAGGTGGGTATTTAGAGGGGTAGAATGAGGGGGGGTTAGAATTAGGGGGGTTTAGAATGAGGGGGGGTTGAAGATGAGGAAGGGGGAGGGAAAGAGACACGGGGGAGTTAGAGAGACACGGGGGGTAGAGAGACACAGGGGAGTTAGAGAGACACGGGGGGGTTAGATAGACAGGGGGGGGAGAGTGACTTGAGTATAAGCCGAGGGCGCCCTTTTTAGCCTTAAAAAAGGGCTGAAAAACTCGGCTTATACTCGAATATATACGGTATATATTTTTCTCATTTCACTTCAACAACTTAGACTAGTCTGTTGTGATCCATCACATAAAATTCAGATTAACAAAACATTGAACTTAAGGCTGTAATGTAACAAAATAGGTAAAAAGTCAAGGGGGGGGGGATACTTTTGCAAGGCACTGTGTATTGTAGCCATAAAAATAAGACACCTGCCATATAAAAAATGTGCAGTAGGCAGTAAATGTATCTTAAAGCCCAGGTTATTCCTTGAAAGTTTTAATACTATCAAAAACACTTTGGCCCCTATTCAATTGCAAGCCTGCACATTACGTTATACAAGCCGTATGTCTGTGGGCTTGAAATTTGCTACAATTACAGAGTGATTCAATTGAACAAGCAATCAAGTTACGGGCCGAAAGCCAAAACCGTAAACCATGCAATCATAAGAAGACTGTTAAAATGTGCAGAATTGATTTTTTGTTTTTGCTTTTACAGTGCTTCGAACAGGGGTTAACCCCCCTTGCGAGTCTTGACTGGTACCTGTATGATTTTCTTCTACATTTGCAGTTTATGGGTGGGAAAACATTTGCATGCTTGAGGAATTGTAGCAATTGAATAGCATTTTGCAATTTTAGCGATTGGAACTTTTGTTGGCTTGAAAGATCAAAGGCTTCGATGGGCTGTAAGTTACGATTTTGACAACCGCAGGGATTTACAGCCTGTAACCCCATATATTGTTTGCGGTTCTCTAAGGGGAGAGGAAGGAGGAAGGGAGGGAGGAAGGGGAGAGAAGGAGAGGAATGGAGAGAGGGTGGTAGGATGAGAGGGGGAGAGAGAGAGGGGAAGGGGGAGAGAGAGAGAGGGGGGATGGGGGAGAGAGGGAGGAAGGGGAAAGAGAGAGGAAGGGGAAAGAGAGAGGAAGGGGGAGAGAGAGAGGGGGAGAGAGAGGGGTAAGGGGAGAGAGAGGAAGGAGGGAGAGGGAAGAAGGGGAGAGAGGAAGGCAGCAGGAGAGAGGGAGAGAGAGTGAGAGAGAGAGTGGGAAGGAGGGAGAGGGAGGAAGGGATAGAGAGGGAGAGGAATGGAGAGAGGGAGAGGAATGGAGAGAGGGAGAGGAATGGAGAGAGGGTGGTAGGAAGAGAGGGGGAGAGAGCCAGGGGAAGGGAAGAGAGAGAGAGAGAGAGAGAGAGAGGGGAAGGGGGAGTGGTAGGGAGCCAGAGAGAGGGAGGGAGGGAGAGAGGGAAAGGAAGAGAGAGAGAAAGGGAGAGAGAGGGATGAGGGAGAGAGACAGAGAACACAGAGTGCAGAGAGAGGACACAGATAGAGACAGAGCGCACAGAGAGAGAGTGTGCGTACACACACAGAGAGGGCCCACTGAGAAAGAGGGAGGCCGACAAGAAGAGAGGGAGAGAGAAAAGGGGAGAGAGATGGAGGGAGGGGGAGAGAGGGAGCGATGGAACGGGAGAGAGAGGGAGGTGGGAGAGAGGGAGGGGAGAGAGAGGGGGAGAGGGGGAGAGGGAGGGAGCAAGAGAGAGGGAAGAAGAGAGAGAGGGAGGGAGGTAGAAAGAGGGAGGCAGAGAGGGTGGGAGGCAGGCAGAGAGGGAGAGGCAGAAGGAGAGAGTGGGGGAGAGAGAGGAAGGGGGAGAGAGAGAGGGAGCCAGAGAGACGGAGGGAGAGAGAGAAATGGAGAGAGAAAGAGATAGATAGAGAAATGGAGACAGAGAGAGAGGGGAGGGAGAGAGATAAAGGAAGAGAGCCGAGGGAGAAAGGTGGCAAGGGAGAGAGATAGAGCACATGGAGCGCATAGAGAGGACACAGAAAAAGACAGAGGGCACAGAGAGAGAGCGCACACACACACACCGAGAGTGCACACTGAGGGAGAGGCCACACTGAGAGAGAGATGGCACACTAGGAGAGAGAGGGAGCAGAGAGAGAGAGCAGAAAGCGAGAGAGACAGAGCACAGAGAGAGAAACAGCTCACATAGAGAGAGAGAGAGAGAGTGCACCGAGAGAGAGGGCACACAGAGTGAGACAGAGGGCACACAGAGAGGGCGCACACAGAGAGGGTGCACAGAGTGAGACAGAAGGCACACAAGGACAGCACCAAGAGAGACAGCATAGACAACTGAATATAACATATGAAACCATAATTTATGACGGGCAAGTTACTAGTACATATATTCACGTATACTACTCTTCCCTCTAACCATAAAATCCCTCTAACCATAAAAACGCCCCTGCTGTAAGGGAACAGAATTGTTTACAAAGCATATTATGCAGCTGAAACTAAATATGCTAAGAATTAGAGCTAAACTTCAAAGACTAAAGGCTGAGTCATTATGTCCAATGGGGATTTTTATTCTCTTCCCTTTTAAACGTGCTTGGAATTCCACACAACTAAGTACTCACAAGTCTGTTTGATGTATTTCATCTGGAAGCCCCTGTAGTGCTTTGAACCTAGAAATAGAGGCCAACAGTTATCAGTATAAATTATAGGAAGCAGAAGGTGCCTAAAAAATAAATATATTGTTTACTCTGTGTACGGCATCAGAAACGCATGTGTTATATGTGTTCAAGTAAATACAAACAGAAAAAGAAATGCACGTATGTACAAAACAAGAGTTATCCTAAATCTGGTGGTGTTTTTTTTGCTATGATGTTTTGTTCTTTAGTTAATCAAAAAATAATTCTGCTTTAGTATTCAACACGAACTTAATGCAAGTAAGTAATGCATTATCATTATGTGGTGCTATTTGATAAAATGACTAACAAATATTTGTAAACAAATGAATGTAATGAAGTCAATAAAAGTTAATAAAACATAACTTATCTTGACTGATGCACAGCTACCATAAGTTATTGCTTAGGGGTGCACAGCCGTAGAAAACCTGACAATGGCTTTATAGACACAAATTAAAGCTTTGACTCTGTGAGTACAAAACTGGTAGTTCTGCCAATGAACATCAGTGTTTTAAACACCTCTACATAAAACGTCATCTTTGCATTCGAATTTAGTTACACACAGTGGCACATGTCTGTTATATAATTAGGTTAAATAGTTACAAAGTATTTGGGGTTGAAAAAAGGCTTTTAGTCCATTAAGTTCAAGCTTTTTAAAGCTCCTCTGATCTTTTGTAATATGTGGATTAATTGTTAACTGATAACTAATCTAGAGGAAGACAAACAGAAACATTGTCAATTGTCTCATGAGGGTAAAAAAAATGTAAATCCTTCCTGAATCCAGATACTGGCAATCAGATTCCTCTTTGGATCAATTCTCCCTGTCTAGTTCTCATGGATAACCCTAAATGCACTTTTTATTCAAAAATATATCCAATCCCTTTTTAAAGTCATCTACTGAATCAGTTGTTACAACCTCCTGTGGTAGAGAATTACACAGTTTAACCAGCCCTTATTGTAAAGAACCCTTTCCTTTCTTTAAGATAAAATAATATTCATTCTAACCTCAAAGGATGTCCTCTTGTGAGTTGAAAACCTCTTGGCACAAAAAGTTCACTTGACAAAGCCTTGAATGGACCCTGGATGTATTTATATAAGGTAATCATATCCCCTCTTAGGCACCTTTGGTTAGTTTTTCTTCATAGTTTAGCTCCTACATTCAACTTATTAGTTTTCTTGCCCTTCTCTGTACTTTCCCAAGCTCTAAAATGTCCTTTCTTATGAAGTGGTGCCCAAAACTGTACTTCATCTTTCAAAAGGGGTGTACTAGGGATTTGTATAGTGGCAGAATTATATTTGCCTCCCTTGCTTCTATTGCTTCTATACTTTCAAGTCCTACTTCTAATTAATTAATAAATATGTTAAAAAGGAGAGGACCTAATACCCAACCCTGAGGAACCCCACTTACCACATTAGTCCAATCTGAGCATGTTCCATTTATAACAATCCTTGCTTCCTGTCTTTTAGCCAACTCTCAATCCATGAGCAGATATTTATTGCAATTCCTGTATTCCTTAGTTTGCACAATAGTCTCCCATGTGGCACTGTATCAGAAGCCTTGGCAAAATCCAAAAAGATCCAGTAGTTTTCCTTGATCAAAGTTCTAACTAACCTCATATTTATGTATACTATCCCTTATTGATCCTACTACCGATGTGAGGCTTACAAGTCGATAATTTCTTGGATTTTCTCTTGATCCCTTCTTATATAGGTTAATAGATATCACATCTGCTTTTCTCTAGTAGCGACCCTGTGGTGACTAAGTCTTAAAAAATTAGATAATGGTTTGGCTATTACAGAGCCCAGCCCCCTCAGGACCCTTGAATGTATTCCACCAGGAGCTGGGGCTTTATTAACATTTATCTTTTCCAACAACTTATAGATTTCTTCATGTGTTAACCAATTATTTGGTGAGTGTAGTGTAGCCTCATTTTGTTGCAGTGTTCCGACCATTGGCACCTACCACGTGTATACAGAAGGAAAGAACTTAATAAGCTCATCTGCCTTTTCCTGGTCACTATTTATCAGACAGCCTGTTTCACATTGTAATGTTCCTATAGCTTCCTTCCTGGCCTTCTTTCCATTAATATACTTTTTAAAAAATGTAGGGTTAGTCTTACTCTCTTTTGCAATTCATTTTTCATTTTCTATTTTAGCCATTCTAATATTTTTTTGCAAGCCTTGTTAATTTCCTTGTGCTAAAGTAAAGCTGCCTTTTTCCCCTCTTTCTTGTATAATTTAAATCCCTGTTCTTTACTCTGTATCTTTATCTTTAAATCATTATTAAGCCACATCGGATGTGATTCACTCCTTTTACTTTTATTTTTACATAGTATATGGTGATGAGTATATATATTTAGTAAGGGTTTGAATGTTGTCCAGTTACCCTCAGTATTTTTACCTGTGAGTTTCTTGTCCCAGTCTATGGGCCCAATTCAATTGCAAGCCCGCAACTTGATCGTTGTAGGCCATATATGTGAGGGTGTGTTGTAGGCTCCCGTTTGTCTCCGAATCCGAAGCTATTCAATTGCTCAAGGCCGCAAGTTACTGGCCCAAAGCCGACTCCGTAAACCATGCACTGGTTCGTAGCAGTTCAGGACGGGAACATGATCAATTAAGCAAGCTCGTAACCTCTCATTTCAAATCAACAAATAGAAAAAGAGACTGTCATTACGGCAGTAAAACATGGAGGTTACATGTCAATCAATTAGGTTCGGGGGTCCGATATGCGATCAGACTCGCAAACCCGCAAAATAAAGAATTATGAAAATGAATGCCAATACTGTTCTAGTCCATATGGGCGGTCTGATATGTATTAACTTATTGATACCTGAGATCAATTTAACATGAAAATGAAATATAAAAATAAATCTTACATACTGCCTATTTGTGGGCTTCAGACTGTTGTGTAATTAATTCTAATGTCTATCATTGCTTTCACAGTTATTTACAGTGCAGTAGTGATTTTTTTTTGTTTCAAAGATTTTTATTCAACAGCTTTTATGTTACATAACAAACAATTACATTGCAAACATCTGTTAACTGAAATTATTGAGATAATTGTGTCTATTGTTATTAAAATATAGTATTCATATCAATAAACAATCATTCAGCCAGATATCTCACATTTTTTCCTTTTTTGGTGATGGTTTTAAGTAAATACACAATTAAAGTTCCACTCGTGAGTGTTCCTCACTACATCCATTCCTATGATCTCCCGTGCCACCCTCAGTACCTTTTGTCGTCTAGATGAGTTGCCTCTCCGCTTCCCAGCTCTACCCGTTCCAGTCCGCAACACACTCCGCTCCCCGGACAAGCCACTGCTGTTAGCCAAAATTTTATGTTCTTTCCTGTCCAGACCTTACAGTGTGCTATCTGGAGACTGAATCCAAGGTCCCCAAATTTCTAGGTATATATGGTGAGTGTCCAACAAAGTGTGAGTCATTCTTTCGTTAATGCAAAGATTATTTATTTTGTTTATGACTTCCTGAAATTGGATATGACTGCTTTTCCATCTTCTAGCAATTATATTTTTGGCGGCTAAAAAAATAATTTGAGCCAATTTGTTCCCCTTATTACCCAGCCCCTGGTAATGAATTCCCAACAGACAAGTCGAGATTGATGGTTCTAGGGGAGATTTAAGAATTCGTGAAGCTAATTTGGTAGCTTCAATCCAAATATTAGCCACTCTAGGACATTTCCACCACGTATGAATAAAGTCTCCCCTTCCCTGGCATCCTCTAAAGCACCTATCTGAAGTTGTTTGAGATAGCTTATTTAGCCTGGCAGGAGTCATGTATGCCCGGTGTAAGATTTTCAATGAGGTTTCTAGCTAGCTATAGTTATATGAGCCCTTAGATATGCTCAGAAAGGATTCCGCCCATTTGTCCCCCTCCCAGTTTTGTTGCATGTCTATCTCCCATTTCAGTGTGTAAGCAGGCTTCCACAAAGCCTTTGGGGCATTAAACATAGTGTACAGTGAGCCTAAGGTTCCTCTAGTTAAGTTTGTGTTTTTACATATTATTGACATCCACGATTCTTTGGGCGGGCCATGAATCCTATGTATCTCCTCAACCCAATGTCTAATTTCGATGTAGTTAAACATTTCTTGGTGAGGTATCCCTATTTTCCTGTTCATTTCTGCCCAAGAAATAATTCTGTCGCCCTCAAACCATGCCTCAAGTTTGTCTAAATTGTGTGAGGTCCAGAATGCTTTGGAGTCAGTTGTGAGGGTGGTCGCTAGAGAGGTTGATGTAAAAATTGAAGTAAGAGGTGCTACAGTGTGAATCAGTTTATGTTCCTTCCTAGCCCATTTCCATATTTTCAGCGTAAATTTGGTTATAGGGTTATGGATTTGGGAGTCAAACGTGTGCGAACTCGGAGCCCATAAAATTATTTCCCATTTTAATGGGGCCATTTGTAGCTCTTCAATAAAAACCCAATTGGGCTGTAGGGTGGTAGAATGTATTAACGGTATAGAGGCAATTTGAGCTGCCTTAAAGTAGGTATTGAAATTAGGGCAGGATAATCCTCCTCTAGACTTATGTTTATACATAGTATGTCTGGCGATCCTAGGAGGTCTATTCCTCCAAACAAATCTAAAGACCTGGGCTTGAAACTGTGCCAATTCCCTGTTATTAATTTGGATCGGCAGAGTCCTGGCCAGGTAAAGCAGCCTCGGCAAGATGTTCATCTTGACCGTGGCTATTCGGCCCGTCCACGAAATCTGCCTTTTTGTCCAGCTGTCTAAGTCCCTTCGAAGAGTCTTAAATAAGGGTGGGTAATTAGTTTTATAAATATCCGCTAGTGAGTTAGTCAACTTTATCCCTAAATAGTTAATGTAAGAGGCAGGCCAAAGAAAGTTGTGTACCTTTTTCAGTTGGTCCAAGATGTCCCCAGGAATGCCCACACTTAAGGCTTCTGTCTTGCTATGATTCAATCTCAGTCCAGAGAGAGTGCTATATTCATTGATTGTGCCCAGTAGGGCGTCTATGGAGGAGCCAGGATTCGAGAGAGTGCACAGTAGGTCATCAGCAAACAAAGAACATTTTAGGTGCTGATGTCCCACCCGCACCCCCTCTATAAAGGAGTTTGCTCTTATCGCCTGGGCCAAGGGCTCAGTAGTGATTTTTTTATTTGCATTTACAGTGCTAAGTGTTTAACCCCAATGGGGTCCCTTCTAGCACTCGTAGGATTTTCGCCTTATTTTGCCAGTTACGGGTGTGAAAACATTTGCAGGCTTGTGGAAATTGATCAATTGAATAGCGAGTTGCGATTTTTTGCGATAGTAACTCTTGCGAAAGTAAAAGATCAAAGGCCTCGGGAGGCTGTAAGTTACGGGTTTAACCATCACAATTTTTTCAAGGCCGTAACTCGTAACCCGTTTGGAGCCCACAAAAGGACGGCAATTGAAATTAGCTTGCAACCTCACTACTACGGGCTACCAGATCGAGCGAGAGCTCAATTGAATTGGGCTCTGTATGTTTTATTACTGCCCTTAGAACATTGAAATATATATATTGAAAACAAATAGATTTACATTTAAAAGCATTATATAAATTGAGAGGTTTTATTCTCCCCTTCTATTCATATACAATCTTTAAAACATTTTGGTAGCATTTTAATATTCACAAAATTGATTCCAGACAGACATTATTTAAAGATCCATCATGTTTTCATAACCATTCAAAAAAAATGTAGATTCATACAACACGCTGGAACCAATTACACCACTCTATTATTAAAGAGACAGTGTCACCCAAACAAAAAGTTGATTTTATCTTAAAAAGCATTGAAAACGGTCTATGCATTCTTTTAGTTGTTTATTCAGTAAATCTTTCCTGATCAGCATTGTTTGTGCAGCTCCCTTAAGCTAATATACAGCTTCATTTAGTAATTTGTATCTTAGTGTTTGATAAGGGATCTAACTGCATAATAACACTGGGTGCATTGCTTTTGCCACTAAAGGAACATATAAGCAGATTGTTTTAGCACATCAAACAGCTAATAATATTTAGGATCTGCTAATTTGCATAATAATACCGCACAGACAGTGAGGAATATCTCAAGAGTTATATACTTTAAGAAAAAATGACTGCAATATTTGGCCTGTTTTTCATTTTTTTAATAAAGTAACAACTTGATTTTAAGGTGACTAAGTCCCTTTAATATCTTATATAAAATACAGTGAGAAAATGCAGGTAATTTAATTCCATGCCATTGTAGTCAGATACCATGAGCCTTATTCAACTTCAAGCCTGCAAGTCGAGGGATGTAGGGCGTAAGTCTGCGGGCCTGCTGCGGACCCACAGTGCCTGCGACTTAGGGTGCTATTCAATTGGCCAAAGCCGCAAGTCCCGACTCGATACCGCACATCGTAAAAAATTGCCATCGTATGTAGCATTTGCGAGCTTGAACATGATCGATTAAGCAAGAGAGTAACTCCCGCAGCTGAAACAGCCAATGGATAAGGAGCCCATCCTCATGAAGGCTGTAAAACATGGAGTTGACATGTTAATCAACTAGAGCTTCATGGTCCTATATGCGATCAGACTCGCAAACCCTCAAACCCGCAATGTACAAAAAATAAAAAATTCATGAAGCCAATATTATAGACCATGTGGGTGGCCTGATATGTATTAACTCATTGATTCCCGAAAATGATATAACCCAGAAAATTGCACATTAAAAAATACCATTTTATAATCCATATTTAGGGGCTTTAGGGCTTGTTGTGCAATTAATTCTAATGTCTTACGTTGTGTTTCCCCATCATTTACAGTGCAGTATTGAATTTTTATTAGCATTTAAAGTGCTCCGGACATGTCTTTCAGCCATTTGCGAGTCCTCCTTGGAACCTGTAACTAGTGGTTTGACTTTTGCCATTTGTGGCCTTGACAGCTTGCTTAGTGAAGCGGACTCGGAGCAACTGAATATCGATTTGCAATTTTAGCGTTCGTAACTCTTGCGGCTGTGAAAGATCAAAGGCTTGGAGGGGCATTAGCTTTCGATGTTAACCTTCGCAATGAATTGGAGGCCAGAGTCTGTAACCCGAGCCGAGCGCGCAACAAGACGCCAATTGAATAGCAAAATAAGTTATGGCCTCATTTCCGAAGCCCAGAACTTCCGATGTCTCAATTGAATGAGGCTCCATGAACAGAAGTTTATGATTTTGTTGTTGTTTAGTTGTTCAGTCACGTCTGACTCTCACTGACTCTATGGACTGCAGCACACCAGATACATCTCCCTGCCCTTTTGAGTTCCATTAATTTCATGTTCATTTTTTCAGTGACCTCATCTATCTATCTCTGCCTCTGTTGTCCCTTTCTTCTTGTGCCTTCAATCTTTCCCAGCATCAGAGTATTTTCTAAAGGAATCTTGCCATCTCATGATATGGCCAAAATATTTGAGCTTCAGCCTTATGATCTGTTTCTACCGTTCAGGGTGAATTGCCTGGTATTTCGGCTCTGGATCACACTTCTGAGTGAGACCAGACTAATATACTACAGGATATTTCTCCCTGTGAAGGGCACAAGTGAGCTAAAACAGGTTGCTCTCTAAGTGGGTAACCATTCCTATAGAACAAACCTACGTAGGTATTGTTTGTTCTCAGATTGAGCACCTCTAATTTGTTGTTGTCTTATATAATTAATTCCAGTCCATTTACATTGACTAATTCCCAGGATATGAATGTTTGACCATGTCATCTTACATCTAGCTTGCCTTGGTTCATAGTTCTAACATTCCAGGTTCCAATCCTGAATTGTTCTTTGCAGCAGAAGACTTTTTTTTTCCTCTCGAGACACATCCATAGCTGGTTGTCCTTTTATCTTTGGCCCAACCACTGGTGCTACTTGCCCTCTGCTCTTCCTCAGTAATGTGGTAGGCAACCTGAGGGGCTCATCTTCCAGTGCCATATCATTATATCTCTGGTTGTGCCTGTCCATAAAGTTTTCTTAGCAATGTTACTGAAGTGGGTTGCAATATTCTTTTCCAGTGGACCACCATTTGTCTGACCTCTCTGCCATGACCTGCCCATCTTGGCTGACCCTACATGGTATAGCTCACAGCTTCGAAGTACACAAGCCCCTTCACCACGACAAGGTAACGATCCAGAAGGGGGAGAGTATAATACTAATCCAAAATATAAGCGTGTAACATAGATGCCATTTAATAACCCCTAGATATGAAGTTGAGGAGTGTTAGGGCATATAATTACCTAGACTGTTGTATCTATTGGATAAACTTAAAAGGCCTCTGTAGTTAATTTTTTAAATAGAAACACATGGGCTGATTAACATTGAAATAGTCTATAAGAAAAATGCAACAAAAGTTTGTGAACAGTGCCTTGATACTAAGGTGCAAAATATGTATTTGCAACTGATGTCTGCACCAGATGCTGTCTAGAAAATGTATCCTTTACAGCACTGCTCTCACTGACTTTTTTTTTGTCCAATATGTGTAGATTAACATTGGTGTCACTTCTTATCTAATATGAGGTACCTTTCCTTTTTCACCCACATCAGCAGTTGTGTGCAGCAAAGACTAGGTGACACAGTGCTAGGACGTTGTTCAAGGTGCTGTTAGGGTTAGGTTTAGGTTTACTCTTAAGGTTTAGGGTTAGGGTGTGCACCACTATTTTAGTATGTAAAGCGTATCATCTGCCAGTACTGTAACCTTGAACACTAACCCCTAACCCTCAGCAAATTGAACAAACTCTCTGGGTTGTGCCACCTAATGGCTCCTCAAAGCCATTGCTGGCAGGGAGGAAACTTAAAAGATCCCTTATGAGTTTAAAAATCTTTAATATTTTGAGGTTTATTTTGCATAAAAACATTGCTGCAAAGGTTAGATGATTTTAATTTAATATATATCTAGATGCAGCTTTTACAAAATGTCAAAGAGAGAGCTAGAAGAGAGAGAGTGAAAGACAATGAAAGAACAGAAACAGACAAGGAAGAGAGAAGGGAGGTGAGAAAGGTCTAGAGAGTGGGAGAAGGGGAGAGGGAGAGGAGGGGAAAGGATGGGAGAGGCTAGAGGGAGGGAGACAGTAGGCATAAGAGGGAGAGAATGGAGAAAAATATTCTACATAAGGGTTTATGCTGCTTGATATGTTCCAATGCTACCCTTATTATTGTATACATATAACTATAAATAAACAACATGTATGCAAAGCATTTAAAAATCTGACTCGGAGTAAAACACAGAAATATGTTTGAGCTGTAGTCATAGATTGATTGGAATCTACTGGCATGTTTTGCACATTTAATATTTCACTATCCTTTTGTTCCATAACACAGGCTTCCTCCCACCTCACTATCATAACACTGCATCACACATGCTTCTCCTCCCCTCTCTGTCATATCACTGCATAACACAGGCTTCCTCCCACCTCACTATCATAACACTGCATCACAAAGGCTTCTCCTCCCCTCTCTGTCATATCACTGCATAACACAGGCTTCCTCCATCCTCACTTCCCTCCAATTTGAATCACTCCATGATAGTTTCTCAGGGGAATAGTTATTGTGAGGCTAGGTGGAATATGGGTTAATGGGGGAAAGTAAGAGCTTATCCCCATCTCACTTATTGTCAGTCTAGGAAGCAATTCAAAAATGAAACCATAATACAGTAACCAGGCAGTCAAAATCAGGATCAAGGTAACTGTAAGAAAATTATCTAGCAACTCAGTAGAGTCTGAATGCATTTATATAGTATACCTGCAGGTCACCTGAAACAGAACGCGCAACCACAGTCTGACCAGACAGGCTGAAGCCAGATCAGAATATATATCAGATCTGTGAATAAGTGCTAGGAAAAAAAGGTTGTTTTCTGTCCTGTGATCTGTAATCATTGTCCAGGTGAGTAGATAAAATCTATTTTAAAAGGGAAGGAGCAAACTTGGGAGCTTGCCATCATCTCTAGTGTAGGTGCAGTTATTGTGTAAGTGTTGGATTTTTAATAAAAAAATATTGTTTCCTCACTGTATTTCTGTAATTGGTAATAATGAGTCAGTCCACCTCACTCAATGTACATCCTGCCACATGTATGTACGGCTTGAGTAGCTGATCCAGGGTCGATACCTTTGTGGCAGGTGTGAGCATTGTTGGGAGGGGGTGGAAATAAACTGGCGGTCTTGGTACATATTGGTACCAATGACAAAGTTAGTGGAAAATGGAGTGTCCTAAAGATTTATTTTCGAATAAATATTCTTTTATTAGAAGGTATGCAAAGTCCATACATAAATAAAACATTCTTAACAGTCATAAATGTCAGTTTTATCAAGTCCTCTAAACATAAAATTATCATTTTGCAGCATTTAACTGACTAAACCTTCTTGTTTTTTTAATTTTTAGTGAGAACATTTTCTAGTGTCTAAGCTGGTTTTTCCAACCATATAAAAAATACAAGGCAAAATGAGCCAATTAAATTCTAGAGTACACAGTTGATAGGAGTATACAATATAAAATGTATTACCTATCTATTTTAACTAAACTATCATATACCATATCCCAGAAAAAAAAAAAAAAATTAAATAAAATAATCATTGGCCCCTCATGGCGGCCACGAAGCAGTCCCAGCTGATTTCTCACTCTTACCTCAGATCCTTCCCGCCATCCAGCACCACTGAAAGGTCTCCAAAGCTCTCCCACTCCAGTCCACTCCTCAGAATCGCTTCAAGCAAATACAGGCATTATACTAGGGGAACGCTAAAGGAGGATGTTATCCAAGGGTCCCATCCTATCTAAAACAATATGGGTTAGCCTCTCATTAATAAGCAAGTTGATCTTCCTAATTACCTCTTGAAAGTTTAGATTCATGTCCTTCCATCTACTAGCTATGTGAATCTTTGAAGCTAGTGCCATTATTTGAAACAACTTGTTCTGGGGTTGCGACAAGTTTTTAATATGGACCCCCAGTAAACAGGATTCAATTGAAGGAGCTACTTCTTTATGAAAGAGTGTGGAGGCTAAACGGGTCAATCGTTCCCAGAGATTCTGGGCACGTGGACAGGCCCACCAAACATGAATATGATCCCCCACATCCTGGCATCCCCTAAAGCATTTGTTACTCTCCTGCGGCCTAAACTTCTGCATTTTATCGGGAGTACAATAGGCCCTGTGAAAAACTTTGATTGATGTTTCTAATAAAGCCGAATTAGGTGATCCTTTTGAAAGATTGGAGCAAGATTCAGTCCATTTGTCCCAGTCCCACTCCACCCCCAGATCCTTTTCCCAATGCAGCATAAACTTGGGTTTCTGGCCCCCCGAAGTGCCCAGAAAGGTGTTATACAGAGAACTCAGATTACCCTTGGCAAGTGGGACATTTTTACAGATGACTGATAGCCAGGAGGCTCTGGAGGGCCCGGAATCCTTAACCATCTTGGTAACCCAACTTCAAATTTTTAAGTAATTGTAGAGTTCCGTAGTTGGCAAGTCGTGAGTCGTGCAAAATTGGTCATAGGTCAGTAGTTTGTCATTGGCGAACCAGTTCCCCATGCGATCCAGGCGTCTGGAGGTCCACCAAAATCTAGACATAGAACTTGAGTCTGCTAGAATTTGTGGGAAGGACATAACTGATAAAAGAGGTGATAATTCGGTGCTAAGTCGATGCCTAGATTTAGCCCATCTCCAGGCCTGAAGCGTTAAGGAGATCATGGGGTTTTGATGGGTTATGAAAGGGGCAGAGTCCTCAGGAATCCAAACCAACTTATCCCAACTATGTGGAGACATTTGATAATTTTTCATAAAAACCCAAGATGGATGGTGTTTCGTAGAGTGAGCTCTAGGCAAAGGGGCCAAGTGTGCAGCTTTAAGATAAAGTCTTAAATTCTGAGTCGCGAGGCCACCTCTATTCTTGGAGTGAAACATCACCTGCCTGGGGATGCGAGGGCGTTTATCGTCCCAAATGAACCGGGAAATGCTATTCTGGAATTTGTCTAGGTCTTTAAGGGAGAGAGGGATAGGAAGGGATCTAAATAAGTATAGTAATTTAGGTAAGATATTCATTTTCACAGCCGCAATGCGGCCTGTCCATGAAATCTTAAAGCTCCTCCATTTCTGCATATCCAATGTCAGAGATCTATACAAGGGAGGAAAATTTGCCCCGTACATATCCCCAAACTTGGAGGTAAGTCTAACACCTAAGTATTTTATAGACTGTGCGGGCCAAATAAACTGGTGATTAGCTTTGAGGATGTAAATCTCCCCCTGCGGCAATCTGATCCCCATCGCCTCAGTCTTCTCAACATTCAGCTTGAGACCCGAGATTTTGCCAAAGTCCTGAACAGTGGACATGAGTGCAGGTATGGATGAAAGGGGATTGGTCAGGGTGCAAAGCATGTCATCCGCAAAGAGAGAGCATTTGAAATGCTGGAGGCCTACCTGTACCCCCTGGATGACTGGGTTGGCTCTAATCGCTTGCGCAAGGGGTTCTATGGCAAGAGCAAATAACAGAGGGGAGAGCGGACACCCTTGCCTGGTCCCTCTTTGAATGTGGATGTCGACTTTGTGATCCCCTGGGAGTTTTAGATTGGCTGCTGGGGAGTCATAATATCTCTTAAGTAAATTAATAAAGCGTCCCTTGAATCCAAATTTGTCCAGAATCTTATATAAATATGGCCATTCTACCGTGTCAAAAGCTTTCTCTATATCTAAAGCTAAGAGACAGACTGGTATATTAGACTTCTGAGCCATGAACTGTGTGTTCATGACCCTCCTAACATTATCCTCGGCCTCTCTAAAGGGAACAAACCCAGTTTGGTCCTTGTGGATCAAATCGGGTAGAAATTTAGAGATGCGGGTGGCCATAATTTTTCGCCAAGATTTTGACATCCCCATTGATTAGGGATATAGGGCGATAATTTTTCACCTCTAGAGGGTCCCTGCCATCTTTTGGGAAAATCACTAAATCAGCCCGGTTTAGCTCCGGGGGCATAGGCTCTCCGTTTAATATGGCATTAAAAAGAGATGTCAAGTGGGGGGTAAGAAGGGGTTCAAATTTTTTATAATACAAGTTAGTAAAGCCATCCGGTCCTGGGGATTTGCCCAACTTAAGATTCTGGATGGTAAGTTTAACCTCCTCCTGTGTTATTTCTAAGTTCAAATCATCCAGTTGATAATCCGGTATTTTAGGGAGGTCGCATAAATTTAAAAAGGAGTCTATATCTGATCCACTGCAGTGGGGTTGCGAGGAGTATATTTTTTGGTAATAATTTTGAAACGTTTTTTGAATATCATTGGGGCTGTAGGAGATTTGACCGCCAGGTATCCTAATTTGGGTGGTTCTGGGTTGGGAGAATTTATTGTTTAGTTTTTTAGCTAAAAGGGAGTCAGGTTTGTTTGCCTTCCAGTAATAGAGGTGTTTCATTTTTCTCATAGCCCGTTCAGTTTGATGGGACAAAATAGCGTCCAGCTCTAGCCTAGTCTGGTCAATTAACTTACGCCCCTGAAGAGAGGGACGCTGTTGGTTTTTCTCCTCTAACCTCTTTAATGAGGTTGAAAGCTCTGTCTCCTTCTGCCTAAGAAGTTTCTTATGTATAGAGGACAGCTTAATGCAAGTTCCTCTAACAAAAGCCTTATGGGCAGCCCAAAGCCATCCAGTCCCAGTTTCGGGGGAGTCATTAGTCTCGAAAAACAGCTGTATGTCCTTGGATATGGAATCCATACTACTCGGGTTAGACAGTAGGAATTCGTTCAGAACCCATTTATAGGGAAGTCGAGGGTTAGGACCCAGATCCAGCTCAACTAGTACCAGAGCATGGTCTGACCAGGGGCAAGGGACTATCTCAGAATTTATGGTAGAGTCATACAATGAGGAAGTGGTAAGAAGAGCGTCAATCCTAGAGTATGTCAGGTGAGTCTGGGAGTAGAATGTGTACTCTCTCTTGTCTGGGTGCTTACCCCGCCAGGCATCAACTAACCCCAAACCGTTTAGTAAGGACTTAATCTGATTAGTCTTGTTGGGGAATCTGTTGGTCGGTTTTCCAGATCTGTCAAGGGTTGAGTCTAAGGTCAGGTTAAGGTCCCCCCCAATTATCAATTTCCCCAAATCCTGAGCCTCTAGTTTTTTCAACAGGTCTATGAGAACAGAGTAGGGAGAGTTCGTAGGAGAATACAGAGATAGCAGCGTCATTCTTTCCCCTCTTATAGTCCCAGTTGCCATAACGTAATTGCCATCCCCGTCTACCCGAGTGGATTCTGGAAGGGAAAGGTCCTATGCAATAAAATTGCACAACCAGCTCTCTTAGTAGGAGAGAGGCCAGATAATAGGTAGGGTAATCCTTATGTAGGAATTTAGGTTTGTTGCCAAGGGAAAAATGGGTCTCCTGCATGAAAATGACCGAGGGAGTATATTTTTTGTAGAATGCAAAGGCCTTCCTCCTTTTAAAGGGGGAATTGAAGCCCTTCACATTATGGGTCACTATGGTGTATTTAGAAGTAGCCATTGAAAGTTGGGAGTGTAGGTGTATGCAACCTTACCTAATAGCTGAGCACGTGAATGACGAGGAGTGGAGGAGCCCGGAGAGCAGACAGAAGTCCCAGCGGCTATGCTGTTGGCGGTGGAGAAATCTCTGTTTTATCAAGAGGGCTGAGAGCAATGAAAAGGGAGAAAGGCAGTTTAATATCGGAGAGGTAGATAAATCTGGGATAAAGTAAACAAGCCAATAATAGAACAGAAACAAGAAACACAAAAATAAGAAAAATAAAAAAATCAGAGCAGTAAAACAGCAAGTTTACAGTACGACTAAACTTCAAGCTGCAATTTCAAGAATATAGCAGGATAAGTATAAAACAGTTGACTACACATAACCCTTCTATCTCTATTTATAGTAAATAAAGTAAAAGACAAATCCACGTAATGTGGGAAACTAGTCTGGCAAACTATAATAATTCTAAATGGCAATAGTTCGAACTATTCTATCAACATTCTATCTGGATTGTAAACAACGAAAAGTGAACATCAAATACTCAGCAAGATATTATCAAAGTCCAGCTAGGTAGGAGGCCTCTCAGGTCGCGGGCCCAACTTTGAAGTGGCAGAGAGTCCAGAGTCTGCTGAGAATACCAAGCGCTTGTCTTGCAGATCACCTATATAGTCCCGGAAGCCGCTGGGCCCCTCCAGGATAGGGACTTGTTTGCCATGAACATGTGCTGGCTTTGGGGTCTGCTGCCTCTTAGGGATAAGTGAAACAAGGTGCTCTTGGTTTGCTGCTGTCGTGGGCTGTAATCTCTGCAATACATCTAGGCAGTCTTCCAGGAAGCGGGTGGTATAAGTCTTGCCATGATAAGTGAAAGTCAGAGCAAATGGAAAGTTCCAACGGTACTGGATCCTGTGCTGAAGAAGAATGGCAACAGCCGGTTTCATAAGTCTCCGCTTATGCAGGGTATCCGGGCAGAGGTCCACATAAAACTGCAGGGTTGAGTCATCCGGCCCCTTGGTAGTATGCAGCTTCCTGGTGGCCGATAGTAGAAGATCTCTGGCCTGCTGCCTTAAAAATCTAACAATAACATCCTTGGGAGCCTCCAAGCTTCTCATACCTCCCAAGGCTCTATGGGCACACTCAATCTCCCACACACTTTCGGGCTGATTAGGGAGGATTATGGGGATTGTATCCCTCAGGTAGCCAGACAGGTCCTGTATCGCTCTCGGTATACCACGGATGCGGACATTGTGTCGGCGGGACCGGTTCTCCAGATCCTCTATCTTATCCGTGAGGTCAGAGATATGAATGGAGTTTTGAGCAATAGAGGATCGGTCTTTTTCTTGCACCTCGGCCATCCGATCCGATGTGTCCTCCAGTATTTGAGTGCGTTGCCCCAGGTCCTTCAAGTCTTGTCTTAAAGGGTCAATAGCTTTTGCCAGGAGCCGCTCAATAGTAGCCACTGACCTGGCCGAGAGGTCCATATATTGGCTAGGAGCGTCAGGAGTACCTTCCCTGTCTGAGCCATCCGAGTGTTCTGAGGCGGATTCCGCAGGGGGGGAGCATCTGGCAGATTTAGGTGTAAAGTGCTCCCTTATGCCCTTCGCTGAAGCAGTTCTTTTGGGTTTCGGCATTTTGGAATACGGGCCGTAGGAGTCAGCAAAAGGTCCGTTATGGAATCAGCCAGGTATAGAATAGAGGGAAGCTATGCCCCAAGTGGTCTGAGTGAAAGTCCGCTGGCCCAAGTAGTAGAGTTTGTCCAGATTATAAAGTTGAGTTGAGGTAGGTGATAGCTGTGCTGCCAGGACAATTTCCCATTCGTCTCTTTATTCCATAATTAGAGTGTAGTCCCCAGCCAGGGCTCCGGAAAAGCCTTTGGAAATCCGGCCAAACAGAGAGTAGTCCTTTGGTAGACGAGTGGCACAAAAAGTTGTACCCTCTTCGGGTAGTCTGTCTGCTTTTGTTGACAGGAGCCTGTTAAGTAGAACTCAGCCATAGAATAGATCAGTACAAACAGTAAGCAGCAATGAATGGCAGGGAGACTTCCACTCTCGCATTATTCGCATAAGGCCAATGATGATCTGCAGTATTGTAAACGTCCACAGGGTGGCAGCACATGCGCTGATGTTGTAAGAAATTAACACAGTCCATGCAACTGGCAGTGAAAGCACAGGTCTCAAATATAGGTAGACACAATATTTTTGTTTGATGCACAAATGTTCCATAAAAAGTGCCTAAAGATAGCGTCAGTTTCTGAGACCAGGTACACCCACAATGCTCCCAAATATTATGCAATGCAGTCTCTGGCAATGCTGCGAGATAAGTCTCTATATCAAGAGCTTAGTCCTGAGAGGGTAGCTTAAAGAGTTGATTCACACCGCCTTAACCCCAGATCTCAGAATTGTGTGGGGAAATGACAATAAGTAGAGCATTGTGTGCCTTGCAAGCTGGGGAGAATTCAGGCAGCTTCTTCCTCCTACCCCACCATGTCTCTTTGATAGCAGCCACAGTGCCTTATATGTGGGGAGAGTGCTAAACACCCACTGTTAGCTTTGGGTGCACTGCTCCCTCATTTGGGGATATCTGTCACTCTCCTGGGGCCCCCCTGGGGAGTCACAACCCACTGGGGAAGATCCCCCCTACCTGCAGCCGCCGGGTGGGTGCACAAGATGGCGGCCTCGCAAGATGGCGGCCACGTTTCGCGGGCTTTCTGCCCCGTGTTCAGGGACCCCACTCTGGCCAGAGGGGTCACCCTGGGATCCCGGCCGGATCCAGCCGCCACCGGGATCTGCTCCAGCACGAGCCCAGGAGCTGAGAGATAGAGCCCTGAAGTCCTCTGGGGCCTCAGGCGTCGCCCCGCAATCGGTGGCCACCCGTGCTGCTGGGCCTCAAACAAGCTCCACGTCGCTCCCCGGGGGATGGGGGCAACCTCCAGTGGTGCCCCTGATGGCAGGCAGAACACAAGGAGCCTCTCCAGGGCAAAATAACAGGCCCTATTCGGAGCTCAATACGGAGCTCAGACAAACACGTCTGACTTCATCAGACGCCAGCTCCGCCCCCCCTAAAGATTTATTTTAAAGAACTAGGAAACAAGCCTCCTAGGTAGTATTTAAAAAAAATACTACCAGTGCCATATGCTAGCCCAGGGAAACAGGAGGTGGTTAGAAAGGTTAATGCATAACAAAAAGTCGTGCAAGAATTAGGGTTTTTGTGTTTTTAGAGCACTGTACTGACTTCTCACTTGGGTACAATCTCTATAGCAGTGATGGATTGCACCTTAATGAAGAGGGAGCTGGTGTGCTAGGGGAGAGGATGGTAGAAAGGCTGAAGGAGTTTTTAAACTAGTAGGTGGAGGGAGGGACCAGTTGAAAGTAATGGAGTAGAAAGTGTAGAGGGGGAATTACCCATGTCAAGCACTTCAAAACTTCAGATTCAAAGCAACATAAAGTGTATGCTTGCTAATGCAAGAAGCTGTGAAAATGGGTGAGCTAGAATTGTTAGCAGTACATGAAAAATGGGACTTGATAGGCATTACTGAAACATGTTGGGATGAATCTCATGAATGGACGGTTAATTTGGGTGGTTATAAGCTATTTAGGAAAGATAGGGGAAATGGTAGAAGAGGAGGAGGGATTTGTCTGGATGTTAAGACTGACTTTAAGCCTATAGTCAGAAAAGATATTTATGCTGGAACTAGCGATAATGTTAAACCCTTGTGGGTTGAGATAAATAGTGGGAGATTTAACCTACCTTGAAATAAACTGGATGAATGAGACTAGCAATTCAGCTGGCCCAGGTTATACAAGAACCTACCTGAAATTATGCTATCTTGGATTTAGTCATTGCAAATAATATTGATATAATATCAAGTGTTGAAATAGAGGAACCCTTTGGGAACAGTGATCACAACACAGTCTCATTGAAATGATACATGAAAGAGGGAACAGGGGCAGTTTTACGTGAGTATAAAGAAATCAACACTGCTTGCAAAAAAGAGCTATACGACTGGCTCAAATAAAAAATTAAAAGTTTATTGACTGGAGAAAAGCAGAGGTGATAACTATATTTAAGAAAGAAGCAAGACCAAATCTAGGGAAGCCTCACGTATTCGGGAAGCTTTTAGAAGTGTTAATAAGGGATAGTATACAAGAATATTGCTAATTGAACAAGACTTAAGTAGGAGTCAACACAAATTGTGTTGACTCCTATCGGTCATATTAACAAATTGAATTAGTTTCTATGAGGAGGGAAGAAGAAACTTGGATCAAAGCAACTCAGTGGATGTAGTCTTTTTGAATTTTGCAAAGGCCTTTGCTATAGTGCCACGTGGAATACTATTGTGTAAACTAAGGGATAAAGGAATTGCAATAAATATCTGCTTATCTATTGTGAGCACGCTAAAAGGCAGGAAGCAAAGGGTTATAGTAAAAACATATTCAGATTGTACTAAGGTCCTATCATTTTTAACATATTTATTAATGACTTAGAAGTAGGACTAGAAAAAAGTGTCTGAAGACAGATGAAGTTGTGCAAGGTAATTAAATCAGAAAATTATGTACTTTCTCACTGAAGGAATTTACATAAATTAGAGGAATAGGCAACTAAATGGCAGATGTGATTTAATACAAATACATGTAAAGTTTTGCATTTGGGAAGGAAAAATAGCCATGCAATTTATAATCTT
Organism: Discoglossus pictus; assembly: GCA_027410445.1. Taxonomy (NCBI): domain Eukaryota; kingdom Metazoa; phylum Chordata; class Amphibia; order Anura; family Alytidae; genus Discoglossus; species Discoglossus pictus. The sequence goes on from CM050165.1 coordinate 148,992,786, forward strand.
AATGGAGCAAATCTAGAGGTATCAGATAGTGAAAGGAATTTGGGAGTGCTTGTGGACAACCACCTAGGTAACAGTGCTTAAGAAGGGTATAGAAGCAAAGGAAGCAGATATAATTCTGCCACTAGTATGCCCTCATTTGGAATATGGAGTACAATTGTGGGCACCACTTAAAAAAAAAGGACATTTTAGAGTTGGAAAAAAAGTACAGAGAAGGGCAAAAAAACTAAGGGGAATGGAGAGACTAAGCTATGAATAAAGACTAACCAAATTAATTTTCTCTAGAAAAAAGGTGAATAAGAGGTGATATGATTACACTTTATAAATACACTAGCAACTTACGCATCAAAAAATTAAGGTCAATAAAATTTGAAGCCATAGCAATGCTGTTTGGCACACAATGTTAACCTTTTTATACTCTAAGGACCTTCGGCGCTCATTGCGAGCCTCGCGCTGAGCACCTTTGCCGTTCATTGCGAGCCCCTCCTCGTGTGTCTCTTGGTTCCTCTCTCTATTTTTTTAAATACTAATTAATGAATTCATTGAATAATAAATTAATATAGTTTAAATTTTTCTAATTAATATACTGTATGTAACAATCAATAGCTTGTGTGCAATATAATGTGTGCATTAGAAAGAGGCTGCATGCGCGAGGGCAAACCATTGGTTTATTTGTGTAAAGCGTTACTTTAGATGCGTAATGTTGTTAGTGGCAAGTTAGGATTGTAAAATAGCGTCGTTTGTCTATGTTCAACGAGATTTGTGAGCATTTGTCGTCCTTTGTAATAGTGTATTTTCTACCTTGTACGTTCCTCGGTGAAAGTGCTATGCAGTTGGTGGTGTTTTCCGAGGTCCAGGGTCCTGTAGCTATATTTTAATTTTTTGGGTCGCCATTTTTTTTTCTCACTTAGCCAATTTTCGAGTGCCAAAACTCAGCAAAATCGACTTAAATTTGCATTCCACCTCACTCCCAGACATCCTGGCTGTTCCCCCGTGCTGTGTGCAATGTTTTTGTTCTATTTTCTTATTCTTTTTTATGTGTTTCGTGTTTTTTGCTTTGCGTGGTTTTGCCGTTAACTTCGTATTTTTCCTATCTTGTATTTTTTTTTCTAAGTCTCTTGTCTCATAATTTTTTTTTCCTAAGTCCCGGGTTTGTCAACAGCTTGCAGCCTAAGGCGATCCCATGGTTCCTATGCGTTTGGAGGCTAAGTCCCTCGTGTTTCATTGCCTCCACTGCTTATCTGGCTATGTGAGGCTTGCAGGCGATAAGTGCAGAAGGCGCTCATTGCCCAAGTGCTGCAACTTTTAGTGCCTTAATGGCTCGCCTTCGGCGCTCTTCGTCTAAGTCCTATGCGTTAACGGCTCGCAAGCGATGAGCACGCCTAAGTCGTGCGCACCTCACAAAGCGTGACAACGTCTCACAGTTTGACAACTATTATATGTTTTCCCAGACTGCAGTGCATATATTGTATTTCTGAGAAATTTGAGCAGGAAATAAGTTTTCATCAACTTATTTTTAAACATTCAAATGGAGTCACTAATGTACTATTCCTTATTTGCACTACTGTACTTTTTACGGTGGAGGGCTTCTATCACTCTTAGCCCACCATATGTGAAACAATTGCTATATATATATATATATATATATATATACACAGTCAAGTCACATTATTATGAATAACCGTCTTGCACACCAAAGACATCAGCTAGAAAGCGTGGTAGTGAGTCAATATGATGCTGGAAGGTTGGCAATGGTATCTGGAGCCATGCAGACTGTAGTGCAGTGATGCTGCGAAGACGATGTGTAAGTTTGCGAGTTTTCAATCTTGTGTCAGTGTCTTGGAAACAAGCTCTATGTACATTTGATTTTATGCTCAAAAACAGGGCCCTCCATTCTTTACAAGGTGTTTAATTTGTTTTCTGCTATGTACTCAACCCCTGTACAGCGCTACGGAATATGTTGGCGCAATATAAATAAAGATAATAATAATAATAATAATAAGGTGGGCCCAAAGGTGCTCGATGGGGTTCAAGTTAGGGGAATTTGGAAATCTTAGTGGTGCTCATCCAACAATTGCGGAACAATTATGGCTGTATGAGATGTTGCATTGTCTGTGTGCACTGCACTTTCCTGTCTGCCTCTCTGTCTCTGAACTGCATAATGGTTGTCGACTGCTGTTAATGCCTGCTTTAGACCACGCCCCTTGATGATGTCAGTGTTACTTACATCTGTTAACTATTGTAGCTGCAGTGGATTCTACAAGTTTGGTTTCTGCTCATCATCTTCCCAAGGTAATATTAGTCTTCGAACCCAGTCTTTAAAAGCTTCTATCTACTCAATAGTGATATGTCAACTAAAGCTGCCAGTGCCTTCATTAGTACTAGTGGAAAACTCATTAGTTCACAGACATATCCTACTGAGAAAGTAATGATTTCTACAAACACTTAATCCATTAACAAGTTTTGCTATTCAGTAGACCATATAGAAAAAGAGAGACCACAGTGGCTCTTAAATAGCTATGTGTTTTGCATTGCATTCAGACTATTATAGCTAATGTTTTTGTTGGACTGAATACTATCTTTTGGAAATGGGATCAACTTTATTTATGTTTGAGGATTAACAAAAAAAATCTTCCTAGACAGTTGATTTATTTGTGCCGTGAGTGCAAACATATTGCTCACACATGCTGAGGATGTTTGTCTTGCGTTAGATAAAAATTTGCAACCATTTTATATTTTTTTTCCTTTCAGGTTTCAGAAAATTACCACGCAATGGCAAAAAGCATATTTATTAACCCATTAAGAGGCATATTTTTTCAACTAAAATGTGAAGCTGTCCATGTCAATGACAGCCGACCTGTTTCATTTGGAAGAGATTTTAATTAAGAGGAAAAAAAATAAGGACTGACCAAAATGTTTTATAAAAATTACAGGGTACTGTGGTAAAGGACACCACTGGCACAGAGAATAGGATGGAAGCTGCAAAGGAAACTCCCAAGGGCCAAGTGTTACCCCAAAATAATACATAGCTTGATACCAGCTTTGTTGAAGCTTATCATGATTTAAAGTATTGTCAAATGAACAGGATAATTAGCAGATATGGAGAAGATTTTGGAAGTTGCCCCATCTCTGGAGCCAATAACTTTATTAATATTACTACTGTATGCATGTTATTATATCTGGGGACATATATTTATTTCTACTATATTTTTAAACCCACACATCTGTTTGCGATTTCCTGCCTGGCTCCCCTCCTCCCCCATACTTCCCTCCCCAACTGGTTTGCATAATCTCCTCCTATTCACAGGTCTTTCATGACTCTTATGCTCTTATTCACATTCTTCTCTCTTCCTTTTGCTTCTGTCCCTCATGCCATGTTTTCCATTTTTTTTGCAGTGCCAAATCTTACCTGCAAACAGAGGCCTACTAATCTATGAAGCCCTGTGAGCAGTTCCCAACCTGCCCCTATTCAGATTACATTTATAGAGCCATGAAATCACCTGACTTATTCCGATTACGGTACATTTCTCACCACTAGGGGTCAGACAACATATTACATACTAGAGCCTCTCATCTCAGATCCCTCCACCTAATTATAATCTTTATAACTTGCACTTCCTTCCTTCCTTAACCCTTCCTATTCCTTATCTGTTACTTTTCCCCAGACCTCTGCCCCTTTCATTCCCTTTAGATTGTAAGTAGCGAGTTTCTAGTCTTGTAGGGTGCTTTGGAAAAAAGCACTTCCTACAAAGATTCTAAACTCAAAACAGGGCCCCTCATTTTCTGATTTTGTTAATATTGTATTTTCCATGTTCTTATCCCCTGTACAGAGCTACAGAATATGTTGGTGGGATACAAATAAAAGTTAAAAATAATAATAAGTTAAGTACTTTTCAGAAGAAGAATCTAAGAACAAGAGATCTGATTTGAAGTTATATGAGGAAGTACTACTTTATAGAGAGGGTGGTAGTACAGCAGCTTTCCTATGGAAGTGATATGGACAAACAGAGCAAAGAAATTCAAGCATGCCTGGATATGCAATAATGAGGAGTAACCAAGACAAAAAATATAGGTAGACATATTTGTTGGATCTATTGGTTTTAGCAGAAGACAAAATTTGTGTTTCTATGTTACAAAACAGACATTTGGGTCTTGATATGGTTAAAATTATTGAGAGTTTTGTTGTTTATTTTTTAGTTTATGGTGAGTTTTTGCACATTTAGGGATATTTTTGTTATTTATTGATTATATATGTTTTCAGATGGAGATATGTTTGTTAATTCCAAATACGGGTTTCACCATGTACCAAGCTTCACTGCAACTGGACCTTTCAAAATTCCACATACACTACCAACACCATGATCACCGGTTATTCATGGTTACTCAATACTTTGGAATCTCAAGATGTTGTAAGCCAAAAAAAAACAAAAAAACAACCCACACAAAATAAGATTATTTTATGTACAAAGGTAGTAGATATGTAAATAACCTTTCTGTTTACAACTCCATACTTAACTTCTTATTGTTTGCAATCATTACCATGCACAAAATTAGTTAAGTGACTTAATACTCTTAATATTTGTATTGAGAGCAGATTTAAGATGTCAATATTTTATTTAACAGTGACTGATGATTGTAATCTGGATATATTTATGTTGCTTTAGTCATTCAATGGTTTGGCAAAAACTAGAATTTAGCTGAAAATGATCTAAACTCTGTTATACTTGTATTCTGTATAAGACATTTAAACTAAGAGTAAGTATAACATATTGTCTATAGTAAGCTAAATTAAAAATGTGTGTCCAGTCAGAACACCTACTACTGTATGCCATGTTGTATTTAAAAAAGTCTCATGCACTACCATTAACATAAGGCTCTGAATAACATTTCCTGAGGATTCCATCTAAATTATCTATATGTTTTGTCATTATCCGCTGATTAACTCTCCAATCATGGATGATAAAGAAGATTAAATGTCATGAACTAGCAGTGAACCATCAAGCAGTTCTTTCTTGGTATGATCTTACCTAACTTAAGTGGTGTGGAAATATTGTGGCTTTAAAAATATTCCAAAGCTGACTTAGATGCTCAAACCACACCAATCCCAAAATCATTTGTTCTTTTTATACATTTTCACTATTGTCAGATGTCTGTGTGAAGTATATAGTAGTTCATAAAGTTCCTTATTGACCATTCTCAAACTACTCGGTTTATACTTTGGGTGCTATACATACATATACAAATCATAGAGAGATCCTTACATACTTATGCATATACTAATGTGTGCAAAATAAAAATGTGTTTCTATGTGAAGATCTAATGACCTCCCAGGAGTCCCAGCATACCTGCTCCGACTGGTTGTTCTAAAAACCATCCAAGTGACTATTAAAATACTATTGACATGAACTTTCCTGAAACCCCAACCCATGGTGGGCACAACATTTCCAAAGGACTCCCAAGGACTTGATCTTGAATTGCACTAACTTCTGGATTTGGCCAAATGATAAACTTGTAAATTAGGTGTTCTTTAAGCCAAGTGTACAGTATATGATTAATACCACTAAATAACTGTGTACGATTTTTTTTTGTGGTGAATAAATCAAAGAGAGTACCTCATTAGGATTCATTTTAATTTCTTCCCACAAATATGCTTAGGTGTAATTTCTAAAAGATGAAACAATTAAAATTGTATTTAAAGACTGACCATCTAAAAAAGAGCACTTATTAATCTTTGTATGCTTGAAGTCCAAATTTATGATTGTATATTGTTTATATAGTCTATCTATCTATCTATCTATCTATATAGCATTGGCTTGGTTTAGGCTGCAACATACGATTTAAATGCATCTCAACCAAAAAAAATTAGCTTGTATTTATGAACTAGAAGCAAATGCTGAATTATATATATGTGATTATTAGTTTATTTTATGCAAAAAAAAGATTCAGTATAGGAGCCTGGAATGTTAAAACTATGAACCAAGCAAACTGAGATGACAAGGTTAAACATTGATATCCTAGCAATTTGTGAACTCAAATGTACATTTCGCATTAGACAATCAGATCTACTGTGGTCAGGAATGCCAGAGAAGAAATGGACTACCCCTCATAGTCAATCAAAGGGTGTCCAAAGCAGTGCTCGGTTACAACCAAATAAATGACAGAATTATTTAAATTTGAATTAAAGGCAAAACATTTAACATCACAGTGATCCAAGTATGGATGCTTTAGAGGCTAAAGTTGTCCAGTTCTACAAAGATATTCAACACGTCATAGATATAACACCAAGAAAAGATGTTACTATCATAATTGGACATTGGAATGCTAAAGTACTAAAGTAGAGAATCAAAAAACATCTGGAATAACTAGCAAGTTTGGCCTTGGAGTACGAAATGAAGCAGGTCAGAGACTAGTATAATCCTGTCAAGATAACTCTCTGGTCATAGCAAACACCCTCTTCAAACTGCCTCCCAGAGGACTTGTCAAATGAACATCACTAAGTGGACAACATAGAATCAGATTGCCTATATACTTTACAGCCAAAAGAACTCTATACAAATCAGCAAAAACAAGAGATGGAGATGAATGCAAGACCATGAGCTTATATTGCAAAGTTCAGAATTAAACAAAAGAAAAGAGGGAAAGTCTTTAGACCAAGCAGACACAAAATAAATCAAGGGGACTAGACATGGAACATAGAATCCCTGAAAAACTTTGAACTGAATTTTGCAGCATTATCTAGGAAACGACAAAGATTACCCCCAAAAGGAAGGAAACAAATTAGGCAAACTGGGTATTTGATGAGGCTTTGAAAGTAACCCTGGAAAAAAGAAAGGGAAAGGTAGTGGAGATAGGAAAAGATTTGTCCAACTGAATGCAGAATTCGAGAGGATAGCAAAAAGAGACAAGGAGACATTCTACAGTGAGTGATGTAAAGAGATTGAAGATAACAGGATAAGCAAGCCAAGAGATCTTTTCAAGAGAATTGGTGATCTCTCATGCCAAAGTGCATGCAATAAAATACAAAAATGGTAGGGACCTAAAAAACAGATCAGATAAAGAAGAGGTGAAGATCTATACAGGAAGGATCTTAACAGCAGTGATGACCTCAGTAGTTTGTCCAGTGAGCTGGAGCCAGATATCTTGGAGAGTGAAGTGAGATGGGTTCTAGGATGTCTTGCTGATAAAAAGACTGCATGTGTTGGAGTCCCCGCTGAACTATTCAACATTCTACAAGATGATGCTGTGAAAGTGTTACTTGCCTTATGTCAACAACTTTGGAAAACTCAACAGTGGCCAATAGAATTGAAAAGTTCAGTCTACATCCCAATCCCCAAAAAAGGCAGTGCCAAAGAGTGCTCCAACTATAGGAACAATTGCACTAATTTCACATGCCAGCAAGGTAATGCTCGAGATCCTACAAACTCGACTCCAACAATATATGGACCAGGAGCTACCAGATGTCCAAGCCGGATTCTGCAGAGGAAGAGATCAAATTGCCAATGTCCGCTGGATAATAGAGGAAGCAAGAGAGGAAGCAATAGACTATTCTAAAGCCTTTGACTGTGGATCACAACAAAAATGTGGCATGTCCTTAAAAAGATGCGAGTACCAGAACACCTCATCCTCCTCCTAAAGAATCTGTATGTCAACCAAGAAGCCATGGTCAGAACCAAACATGGGACAACAAAATGGTTCAAGATCGGAAAAGGAGTGAGACAAGGTTGTATATTGTCACCTTATATATACAACCTATATCCAGAATACATCATGCATAAGGCTGGACTGGATGAATCCAAAGCCGGAATCAATATTGCTGGATACGCGGATGATACTACTCTGATGGCTGAAAGTGAAGAGGAACTCAAGGACTTATTGATGAGGGTAAAAGAAGAGAGTGCAAAAGTTGGCCTGCTGCTCAACATTAAAAAGACGAAAATCATGGCAAACTGCAATCTCACTTCCTGGCAAATAGATGGGGAAGAAGTGGAGGCAGTGACAGTTTTTTCTTTCCCTTGGATCCAAGATCTCTGCAGATGGTGACTGTAGTCATGAAATTAAAAGATGTGTGCTTCTGGGGAGAAAAGCTATGGCAAGCTTGGACAAGCTAGTAAAAAGTAAAGATATTACTAGATATTATTAGAGCTGGACTATAAAGAAATCTGAGCGCCGTAGAATTGACACCTTTGTTTTCACAAACACCACAATTCAGAGTCCCCTGGACTGGAAGAAGATCCAACAAATCAATACTTCAGGAAATCAAGACAAACTGTTCACTAGAAGATACAATCAGGAGGCTGAAGCTCAAATATTTTGGCCATATTATGAGACGGCAGGATTCCCTAGAAAAGACTCTGATGCTGGGAAGGATTGAAGGTACAAGAAGAAGGGGACGACAGTGGCGGAGATGGATAGATGAGGCCACTGAAGCAATGAACATGAACTTGATGGAGCTCAGAGGGGCAGTGACAGAGAGGTGCTTTGGTCCATAGAGTCACAGAGTCGGATGCGACTGAATGACTAAACAACAACAACAAAAATCAAATGATAAAGGTAGTACATAAAATAAATAATCACAGATGTCTGGAGTAATTGCTTCTAGTTTATAAATACAAGCGCATTCTCCGATTGAGGTACAATAAAATATTCTGTTGCAGCCTAACACAAGCAAATGCTACATATATTGTAACACTTAAACTGTGTTTGATACTTTGTAAACACAAACAGCCTTATTAAATTGCGATTCGGTAAATTTAAAAGGGCCCTATTTAAGCACACAGCATATTTTTTTTACAGAAGTTTTTAGCTAGTGAAGACCTTGCTTCTGGATAGAAGTTCACTAACTAAAAACTTCTGTAACAAAAATATGCTGTGTGCTTAAATAGAGCCCTTTTAAATTTACAGAATCACAATTTAATAAGGCTGATAGTCTTCTTGGGGAGCAATTTAAACTCCTCTTGTTAAAATAGCTAAAGGAAACTCCCATAATGAACTGCTGGTAATCAAAGTTATGTATTTTATCTATATAAAGAATATACAATCATAACATTTGATGTCAAGCATACAGAGTAATAAGTTCTATTTAGACTGTCAATTTATAAATACATTTCTAATTATTACATAATATAAGCAGCAAGCGGTTCACCTTCAAGCACTTTAGCAAGTGTTGCAGCAAATTACTACTGCTTCAAATGAAGCACGTCTGTTGCTTTGGGTTGCTGCATTGCTGAAAGTACTTGGTTTGTAATGCCCCCAAAGAGGCAACAGGCAGCACAGATTGCTGCTGGTCTTCTTCAAAGAGAGCTGCAGACATAAAGATATGGAATGACTGCCAGAAGACATATTGGAGAACCCCTAGAGTTGAGCAGTGTGAATTAAGATGCAATGGAAATTTTACGACCTGTGTATACAATGAACTGTAACCCCCACCGAATTATTCTGGCTCCTACACCCGTTTAATTCTAACATAATTTGTATTTAATTCAATTGTGGGTAAAGAAAATGAGTGGGATTAAAATGTAACCTTTATTGATTCTATAAATAAAATGATTTCCATATCACAATCCTGAGAGAAAACGATTTAAAAACAAAAGATTCTTATAGTCCTTAAAATTTGCTCCAATTTGGCCAACTGACAAATTCCCCAGCATAGGACCACATAAATGTATTGTGTATAAAGGACAATCTATTGGTTCCTTTTGGAGAATGGCAATTTGAAACAAAGAAAGGTCCTAATAAATTGCAGTCACTCCTTTGTAACACTTGTACTGGCAAAACGATCCCCAAAATTGTAATAATAATGAAAAAGGAGGCAAACCTTCCTACTGCTGGATCCCTAGCTAAGCCTAACGACCTAGATGCTGAACTACCGGCAGTCTTGAATTGCGCTGTGTGCTGCTGATCTATCTAGGTTTGAAAGTGTAAACTGCACCAGGGAGAGTGGGTAGGCCTTAGGAACGCTGGATCAATTAAAATAGCATAACAGAAACCACAATGCACGTTTCGTCAGATAGGTCAGACGTCATCAGGGCGGCTTCCATGAATTACAATATTAAATAACTACAAACAATTTGGCACATTCACATTTATTCTTGTGAAGCTTACAAAAACCATAGTTACAAATTAATAAATCAAAAGTAAACATGGCCCTTACATATATGGCATTTTGAATTGACATCATAGTATTTACAAGAAGAGGGCCGAGCATATTCATTGACATCCTATGATACAGTAGAAATCAGACATTTTCCAGCATGTCCTCTATCAAGACAGCAGTGGTCACTGCAACTCGATCAGCCACTTGTTTGTTTTTCACTTTTAGCAGCATCTTCAGTTCCCCTCATTGATTACTCCTGCTGCAGCAAGAGGAGGCTCATTGAGCTGGCCCTGTAAAAGCATCATTTGACATAACATTATTCATTATACTGCATAATATGTTCACATAACAGTTCCTACTGCATATCTCATTGATCTGAATGGATTTTGTGTTCACGCTTACATGAGTTAGCAACTGGCCTCTATGTAAGTGTGATAATCTGGCACTTCTGCATGGAAACTAAAACACAGTTTAATGGGAGTACAATCTACAAACCACTGGAGAGTATTTTGAGAGAAGTATTTTCAAAATTTGCTGCAGTCATCTTTTCTTAAATACTTAAATTATAAGGCAGCATGATTAGTTTGTAAAAAGGAACCACACCAAGGGTGTGGTTTAGTTAGCCCCCTGACTTTTGATAATGTCAGCATACATTTTCTAAATGATGTATTGCACAGATTAAATAAATAAGAAAAACACCCCGCTCAGCAAGTTAATGTAAAAGAAATAAGACCAAGCTAATGACAAAGATATTCAAAATAAAAAATATAGTAGATTATTATTTTTTTAAGCATTTTATTTTAGAAATGCTCTTTAACAGAAGCTAGGAATAACAGAACTATAAATATGTAAGCATATTAGCTCAAGTGCATCTAAAACTGGTCTGAAACAAAATTTTCATTTAAAGTCTTAGCATGGTTCTTATAAAATATGGCTACAAAGACCTACATCAAGCAAAATGTATTTTCTTTCAGGAACACCAAGTCATGTTGAAACATTGTTTGTTTAGATTTACTTTACATTTATTTTCTTAGCTCTGAACCATAAGTGCAATATTCCTTTTATGGACATAGTAAGGCAGAATTTGAAGATGGCAAAAGTAACAATTGCAATTTTGTACAGATAGAGATCTAATGCGTTTCATTACGATGCTTAACAATGAACAACAGTTAACACTTTAGCTAGTTCTCTGTATGATCCAGTTTGCATGCAATCGGTTTCCTCTGCCTAAAGACTCACTGTGCTTAGAATAGCTGTATTTCACAAACTATGCAAAATTTGTATATTCATATTTAACTATTCCCTACTCCGGAACCTTATTCAAGGGCAAATGCTACAGAAAAAAAAAAAAAAAGTTATAAACTGCATTGGCAGGTTTTGGCACAACATATTTATTTTGTTGTGCAAAAAAAAAAGATAAGATAAATGTTTGACAGTGGATGTTTCAAAAATGGTAAACTGTAATAATCATTAGCACTGAGTACAAATAAAACGACATTGTATTACAATAAGCTTGCTCTGTAATTTTATTATCTGTCAATCAGCTTGATTCCTCCAAACATGTGGTGTTATCAGGCTAATGACAGGTAATTAACAACTAATTAAAAACTAATCTGCATATTGCCGATCAGAAGAGATCTTAAAATGTTGAACTTGGACTAAAAGTCTTTTTTCGACCCCAATTATTACTATGTAATTGCCAATTGCTCCTTAGGGGGACAATGCATTGTTTTCAGTCTAAAACTACCTGATCTTAAGAATATGAACATGTGCGCAGACCCTAGAGCCTAACAATGTTTTTTTTTTCCCTTTAAAAGATTAGCTGTCTATGAAAGGCCATAGTGTAGTTCTACAGTATGAATAATAATGCACAGCGGTGCTGAAAAGTAAAGAGACAAAATTTAAAAAGCTACATTGCATAGGTGGCGCAAAAAAATGTTTTTCTGGTATGTCAAAAAAAGCTACAGTTCAGTTGTGTATTTCAGCCTTAGAGTAATGTTTCCCAGACTTCTTGTTTTAACTCAATATCATTTCAGTGAACAGAATGTAAGATTATATTTATTTCAGTTACAGCACTTTCCTAAAGTTAATTGGACAATCCAACTTGATTTATTACTAGAAAGTAAAAGGGACATGGAACACATTTTTTTATGCATTTAAAAGAAGCATGCTTTAAAAATTAGTCCAGCATGACTTGGTGCAACAAATTGTGGCCTTTTAGGGTCCCTCTATGTGTCCTATTTTATTTGCCGGAGGATGCTCCACCGATAAAAAGGATGGAAACAAATTGCAGGTGCAAATAAAGATAGCCGCGATCAGTGCTGAAGCCAATAGCACTTTGGCGCCGATTGTGAAACATGCAACACAGTAAATTACAACTTTAACGGCCGAAATGTTTTCAACCATGTAACTCTAAAGACCCCCAAAAAATGCCACGGAGACTGTGATAGCCAGGGGGAGAGGCAGGGAGCCTGTGAGCGAGTTTTCAAGCTAACTTTAGCCATAATTGGCGTTTTTTCGGAGATCGAAAACAGTCTAAGCTAGGAAAAAAATGGTGGCCAAAAAAAAAACGTAGATTTGATCAAACAGGATCAAAACGAGGTCGAAGCCAGTAACACTAGCCCGAATGCCAGGCACGCGGGACTTAGAAAATACATGACACAGAAGCCAGTAACAACGACAAACAACGCGCAGGACGCAGGACTTTGAAAATAAAAACAACGGCACTCACCGCAAGCCACGCTAAACTTGAGCAGAGACAGAGGAGAAAGACACAGGAGAGGGAGAGGGTGCAAAGAAACACAGGGGTGAGAGATGAAGCAAGAGAGACACAGGGGAGGGAAATAAGGAAAAACAACAACACGCAGGGCAGGGAGAGGGGTAAAAAGACACATGGAAGGGATAGGGGAGAAATAGACATAGGGGTCAGAGAGAGGCGCTCATTGTAGGACCTGTAAAGTAGACAGGAGGAGCGGATTGCAATAAGCACCAAAGGCGCGCTCAGCGCAGGGCTCACAATGAGCACCGAAGGTGCTTAGAGGGAGCAGAGACTCGCATTGTGTGGCAAAAAGCATTGCCAGTATTAACATTTTATTGCCGTAATTTTTGACGGGCAAGTAGCTAGTATAATATATCTGTATGTATGTATGTATGTATGAACTAAGAGTGAGGTAGCCGTGAGTGTCCAGTAATCCAGATATATTAATATATATCAATACCTTTTTTATTGGACAAACATTCATAAATATAGGACTAGCTTTCGAGAGCTTCCTCTCAAGTCTGGAGGAACACTGATATACAATTTCCAAAATGAAACCGGAATTACAGGTTTTTTTTTGAACAGAAGAAAAAAAAAGTATGCTCTATTCAGTTAGCTGAGAAAACAAGAGTCGTAAATATAACATCATAGGGTGTTAAGATACCATAAAGCGGTGAGGACTAGAAGCAGGTCAGAAAGAAACCAGACAAAATACTAGGACAAGAGAAAAACATAATAAGAAATATGGACGGTCATAAGAAGTTAAGATAATGTGATAAAAAAATCCATATTTACATTAAGTCCCGTATTTATCGTATTAAAGTGTGTTATTTTGATTTCAAATGTCTGTCTTTCTTGTGTGTCTTTAAAATGACCTCTGAGCATTTTTATTTTCAGGTGTTGGATGGAGCGGTTGTTTTGTGAAAAGTGGTGTCCCACTGGGCTACAGTAACTGTCATCTTTGTGCTTTTTGATGGAGTTTCTGTGCAGATTCATCCGTAAATGTAGTTTCTGGCTGGTTTCACATAGAGTATATTGTATCATGTACACCACATTGGATGACAGGTAAAAACAGTTGACTCAGTTATCCAACACCCACAGGGATTGGTAGATGCCAGATAAATATAGTTTCTGGTTGCTTGAGCGTTACTATTAAAAGTGGCCTAGATTAGCTGCACATAGGATGCTCTGCTAAGTATATTTTTCAGGGAGGACTGTTCTAGCAGCAGCAGTTTTCACTCCTCACTTACACAAAGGTAGGTTCGGCTGGAGGGTGCGGTGCTGATCCCGAGGAATGTAACGCTAACACTGCACGGTCTCAGTCACTCATGCCTGTCTGCTTCCAGGTAAAACTGAATTATAGAGATGTATAGTGGATGAAATCTAGGTGCCTGTAAGCATTTTGTGGCATGACAACCTGGCTCCTGGCATTTGTTGAGCCCTGTGAAATTTAATTTTTATTTAAAGTACAGTTTTCAATTTTTTTTCTGGTTGCTTGCAAGTTCTTGTTGCTTGAGTTCTTGTTAACAGAGTTTACTGTAATATGCAAAACCTGGTCATACAGAAATATAGAAAGCTCCCTGGAGAAGAAGGGAGGTAAGCAACTACATGCCAAGAAGGCACAGGGAAAGATTGTTACATTGTTAAGAGTACACAGAAGAGGCATACACTTCCAATAAATAGCACATCCAGATGGATATTTTGGGAGGGATAATGTAAAAATTTAACAAGACAAAGGTCCTCTAAACGGTACTTGAATGCACCTATAACTGCATTTAGAGTAAGACACAAAACAATAAAAATTCAAGATATGGTTATAAAAATACTGAGGACAAACTATGAAGAAAGATACTTTTCTTATATAAATGATCAGTTTGCAAAAAAAAAAGATTGCAACTAAAAAGTTCTGTTAGCTAGGCTCCAAAAAAAGATATGCTGAAGCTAACGCACCATTTTTTTCATCTGACTGGTGTAAGAAGCTGATAACTATCTCCAATGACTTGAGTGGAAAGAAAACGAGAAACTCTTTATTTAACCCAGTAACATGAAGAAGGATGAGGCTTATTACATCTGTACTACAGAGACTGAGCTGAAAGGCAACATATATTTAAGAAAAACATTTCAAGTAACATGTTGACAAACCCACCATCACTTTCAGGTTTAGATGTTCACAGAAGTAGGCAAATGCGGATGGTAAGACAAAAAGTAACTTTATTTGATGCCCATTGGAAATAGTAGCACATAGTGGGGAGGATGAAAGTGTCACAGCTTTATGTTATACCTCCTCTAAACACTGAAACTTGAGTAAATTATATGCAACATATTTAATTCAGCAGCCCTTTGTATTTTAGGCACCACTGACCGAATCAGAACAAGATTTAAAAACTATTAAAGTAATAAAGTGTAACCTTTATATTTTTCAACTTTGGTGATTCAATAAAGACAAAACACCAATTACAGAAAAAAAGCAGCATGTAATTTTATACCAACTTTAATCTTCAACACACAATCCAAAGGGGTCTTAAAATCATCTTGAACCACAAAATGTGGTAGTATCTTGGAATGGTTATATTAATTTTCGAAAATTGTACTTCATAGTGCATCTCTTTTCTGTATTTTTCTGTGTGCCTTCAGTGAACATCACACATAGGAAAAAAAAAATGAAAATATTATATGATCTGTAATTGTAACCAAAAGCCAATATTTTCAGGCCATTTTAAAGAAAGACAAATACACTGGCTTTCCAAATTCAATAGGTAGGAAACCCCCAACAAAAATTTATTTTTGAAGTGTTTTAGGTTGGTAAGCGGATGCCATATCCAGAATCCATTGGAAAGTCTAAATGTAGCCAATAAGTTGGCTATTCCACAGTTCTGAAGAAGGCTGGAAAACACAGATTTGAATGAGGCAGTCAGCCGCTATAAAAAAATGTAACCCACAAAACCAATTTACTCAACTGGGGTAATAAATGCCATCTGCCAAAAACAAAACAAAAACAAACAAAAAAGAATTATTAGCCCGTTTTAAATAAAAACGTCTGTCACTGCACAATGGGTATCTCATCACACAGTGCAAGCATATCACAGAGTTTGACAGATTTGCGTTCTAATAACCGGATCAATGTCACAATTGGTCAAACAGAACTGAGCTTCACAAGGCCACGGACTGAGTCTTCATGCAAGGAGTCTTGGCTGACAAGGTTTAGGACATGCATGGTATGGCTGTGAGTCACAGAGCTGCTTACTGGCAGCATTCCTGGAGGTGAAGGTGCTTCATCTGGTGTTAGGAAGTGGTGGTTTCCAAGGTCCTCTTTCAAAGGTATCATGTCTGTTAAAATAGTTTCTGAGTTAAGGTTTGGCATTGAGGAAGGTGGTGTTGGCTGCCCAAGTGCCAATGATGCACATGGTGCAGTTACTGTGGTCTTTCCCGGCAATGGTGGTTCCTCACTGGGTAAAGGGGTCTCAGTCTGTAGAAGTGGTGTGGCAGCGGCCTGCAAAACGAATTTGGTGCTCTGAATGCATTGGTCTTGGTCACACTGCAGAACGGAAGGGGATGGAGCAATAAAAAAATGAAAAGAAACCAAAGGTGTACGCAAAGAAAATAAAGTGAACGGGTTAAATGAAGTAACATGAAGAGAAAAAACAGAAGAGTTAGAAATATCCTTACAATAATCTACAGCATGCACTAACATAGCTTTAACCTTACTGGACTGGAATTGACAGAGTATGTTATTATTCTACTTAAAGGACCACAAAAGTCGCTATATGTGCTCTGCACTATTAGAGTGTGGAAAACTGGTTTAAATTTTTAAAATGGATCAAGAAGTTACTTGGATATTGTCATTTTAGGTCAGCCCTTGAAGCTGTCCCACAAGAATCTGCATAAATAAGAAGGCTGTAGTCTGTACTGGTTATACATTGAATCATGAATTTATACTCCCCCTTTGTAAGCAGGCTATGGTGGCGGAGTGTTGAACAATCTGTTTTAAAGATTTTTATTTTCCATTGGTAACTCAGATTCAAATCCCTTGTCTTCCACTTTTTTTTTTAATTAAAATCTTTACATATTATATTTCATGTGTGTGTTAAATACATTAATTTAAAAAAAAGACACAAATGTGAAAGACATTGATTTAGTACCAATGACTTACTAATGAAAACATTTTATTAAAACACTGAACACACTCCAACACACTAACTTTTACATATAATTTTTAAAGTAAATTTGTGCCCACATTAGAATGTCTAGAGTAAGATACTAATTTCTGCTTAGAATTCTAAGAAATACAATTATAACACTGCATTCTGGAAACCTGGCTGGGCAGGCATATGCAAATGTGCCCATAATGGTTTAGCTCTTTAATCCAATACCATTTCAAACATGGCTCCTTTTAGACATATTCCTGCTGTACAATGCAGCTTTAAGCAAAACCCACGATGGATTATGTACAAGTCAGGAAACCTACCCACGGAAATCAGTTTCGAGGTTACTGCCTCATCAGCATGGGGCAGATTCCTATCTTATGTAGTAGATTTTGTGGGGAGGTAGTTTACCACAACAATAATTACATTTTTGGTGGGCAAAAGAGCGATCAATATATTTATATATGTATAAAATGGTGTAAACTAGTTATTTAATGTTTATTTTTTTTAAATAAGTAATTCACATAATTATTTAAATAAATAAAAAAATAACCTTTATTTTTAGACCGTAAAGAAAAAAAAAATCAGCATTGGTGGGAATTGAACCAAGTAACATCTCCAAAGGCAGAAGCACTAACCATGTGCCACAGCTGTTCCACTAATTCCTAGAATATAATGAAGTAGTTTCAATGCCTCCACCATTGCTTCATTCAAGCCATCTACAACTAATTCTAATTAATTATTCATTGTTCCACGTGGTACAGAGCTCATTATTCATTCATGCAGAGGCAGCACAGTGAAATAATCTGACTTCAATTGATCAAAACTCCATGAATTCAGCGTCAATTTTCAAAACTAAAAGTTTAAGCATTTGATAGAGGGTGTAAAAACACATGGAAATGCACATATATATTTTTTTAAGCTCTATACATATAACCTATTCATTTATTAATTAATAGTGGTCTGACTGAAGGATGTGTAAACAAAATGAGTGAATAAATTTAAGGATTATGTGGCAAGGGGTTAGATTGACACTGAATGTGCTATATACCATAAATGCACATTTCCAAGTTCTACCATAATTTCTACAGAAAATCCAACAGTCAAGCATACAATGTTATGAGGCACGGTGCTCTACAATGTGAAGTTCCTCACTTTGGTTTCTTAAAGAGTGCCCAAAAACTTAATTCACCTCACTCAATAACATTTCTTAGGAGTTCCAATGTATACAGCAGGGTCCAAATAAATTATGATCTAAAAGGAATCCAGCTACTCGCACTACTTTGGTAGAATGGATTGCATACCACACTCTCAATTACACTGTCACTTGTTTTCCTAATACTACACTGTTTTTTTTAAATAATAATTAACACGTTTTCAAGACCACTGCTAATTAGACATAACAGAATATTAACTTGCCACACTTTACCTGCACCAAGTTTTGTGCAAAAAAACAACACAAATCTCAGACATCCACTTTTAATTATATTCCAGAGATAGACACAGCTCTCTTAACACTCCACATCACTCAGTGCAGACTACACATTCCCCCATCATGGCATTTATAGGTGGAGCATCTGTTCATCTCAGCTTTCAGCTAATGATCTGTCAGCAGAAACATTTCTCTGGCTTGCTAAGCAACTTGGAAATTAATTACTTGTTCCATCTGGCCATCAACTAATTTGTTGTTGGGCTACAGACTAGTCATGCAAAGGACATTATTTTAATGCTGAAGTCCCACTATGCAAAATTTTATGTAACCAAGTCAACAGTTGTCCACAGTATTAATATAATGGTTTCAAAAATTATGAATCTAAAGTCTGCACATAGTATTAATATATTGTGCATGTGGGTTTAAAGTTTTTTTTTGCAAATGATGAGAGGCCATTAGCTGAAGTTGGAGGATAGATTTCACCTTCAACAAAGAAAAATCAGTCCTTAAAACTAAGGGAAGTCAGACTGTGCATCTCATTTTTTTCAGTGAGGGTTTAGTTTGCCATCCTCTGGGTCAAATCACATGGCTTCTTTGTAGGAGCGAGGGGCACAAGTATAAAAGGGTACAGGTATTAACACTCCAGGATCTTATGCTATATATTGCAAGACAGTGAGAAGGTCCGCTTTTGTGAGTATGGCTTTAATTCTTTTCTAGCTCTCAGGATGCAACGCTGCAAATGTGAAAAATGGTAGAACATATTAGAGTAACCAAGAAGAAAGTGGGCTGAAAGCAAGTGAAATGTACATTTTATGATCATTTTATTGAGGGGAAAAAAATTAACAAACTTGGTCAAACCATTTTTTTTGTAAAAATGTATATAGTACATGGAGGTGGAAGTATTTGTGTATCTGCTCTACCAAATTCTGCAGTTACAAAATAGTTCAATGAAATTAGTTGTAATATAGCAAAAGTGGTTCAGTTCATGTGTTACCGATATTCTAGTCCCATTTAATATAATCAAACCATATGAATATTAGTTTGAAAATATGAAGGACTGATGAAGGTAAAATATAACTGTAGATTTTAACACAGAAATGTAACACTGTGAACTTGAGAATTTCTCAAAGACCAGAAGAGACTGTGCACCATAAAGTAAAAAATAAAAGATGACCTTAGAGGAATAAATTGTAAAAATAAAAATTAGAAGAAGGGAGCCTAGACAGTATCAGTAGGAGAGAAAGTGCATTTGGTTTGGCAGTTAGGAGACAAAGCAGTGGGTATAACATCTCTTTGTCTGATGGTTATCTGTGCCCACAAACAGATCAATTTTGAGTTGGCAGAGAGCCATAAAGGGTAATAATAATAGTTCCAACTCTGTACCTTTAATACATTCTGCATAAAAATACATGAGATCAGGGCACATTTTCCATCCTGGTTATCGGACTATTGGGAAATTATTTTATTTTGATTTATTTCTTGACAATCATATCAAGTTGCAGATGCAAAGAAAGTTAATGAATATCTACTTCCACAGACAAGCATGTATTCATACTCTAAGACAGGGGATAATGTTCATCAAACCAATATATTGTGAAATCCATTAAGGACCATGGAATGCAACTTGTTTTAAAGCATTACAAAAGTATTTTGCATTTAAAAACATTATTAAGTAAAACCTGTTTCAACTTTATCGACATTAACAAGAAATGTAGGGATAATACTTTAGTCTACAGATATCATTGGCTTACAGAGGGAAGCCCCCAAGGCTTCTGAATACGTTTTTGTGCAGAGACATTTTATTTAAAAAAATAAACAGTGTGGCACATTGTCAAATACACACTTTCAGATGCAACAACAACAAAATATCTTTCCATGTTCCTTTGGGAAGAAAAAAGAAAAGAAAGTATCAGCTAGTATGTTGCACACTTCAACTGAACAATGATAAATAATGGCATCCTGAAGTACAGAAAGTAAGTTCTTTGAGTTATTTGAAACCCATCAGATGTTTAGGATGCTTAAAATACCTATTGTGATGTGTCATAATTCATAGCAACAGAAGGTGACCTCAAAACTTTAAGAAGTGTGTTGTATTTTTTTTATCCTGCATTTTGTATCATAAAACTGATTGATACCAACATATCATATTTTTTTTAATTACACATATGTTTATATCGGATTGTTAAGCGATCAATGTGGAAAGGTCATCATTTTGTAGTGCTTCTTGTGCTATACTGTAACTTTAAATACTTCTAGTAGCAAAGTTTGCGAGTGGTCTCTGGTACATGTAAATCTTTCGTCTGCTTTTTAAATTATGACACTGCCCTGATTTGAGAGTTATACATAAAATCTTATAAGCATGGCTTGGGTGTCAGAGTGTCAGGGGGTAACTTGTAATTTATTGTCAGTGCAAAATTCAATGGAGATTTATGCCTTAGTTTTCATTTGTGTCATGAAGTTCACTCGTAGCAGTTTGCTCGCAATGTTTAGGGATGACTAGCATAGCTATGTATGGCTTACTCTGTAGTTCGTGCAACTGTAATTGCTTTTTATTAGCATAGGGCCCTTAGTTTTTAGATTATACCAGTGGAATCTACAGATTCATGTATATCCTTGATTTTTTACAAAATAACCTAATATATGAACTTAAGAATGATATTACTCACTCTCCTATGAAGTTGGTTATTTTAGTTTGGATTTTCCTTGTCAATCCTATTTACTAAATATTTACAAGACCTAAAAATTATAGGATACGCAGAATTATCCAATATTCAGGACTGAACTATAAAGATGTTCTCTGCATAAACATTGCATTTACATAAAAATGTACTTATTTAAGTACATTAATGTTCATATTTAAAATTTTTGTGAAGGTGCTAATTTTTTACTTATGGAATAAAAGTTATGTTTTATCATTTCGTCTGCTATAGTCCTGTGAGTGCACTATTTAACAAATATTTATTTTGCTCTCGATTGCTGGTCATAATACTTTATTACCTGGGTAGCATCAACATTATATCCACGTTAAGGACATATTCAGTGGGAATGGTAACCAATTATTTAAACTGCACAAGGGCAGGAGATCTAGCCTCTGGGTGTGATTACACTGCTATGGTAGGCACACACCGTCTGTCAGTCAAAATCATTCCCATTGAGTTTAATTTACACACACACACCTGCAACCTGATTGGTGGAAGTCACTTTGGAGGAGGCACAACACTGTCTGTGCTGTGAGGCAGTCAGAGATGTAAACGGACACAAAATCAAAATGATGCGACTGATGTACTGGCAGATGAGATTTAACAAACAAAGTTTTGCATTTGGGAGGGAAAAATAAGCATGCAATTTCTAATATAAATTGAACTAATCTAGGGTAACAGAAAGTTTATTTTAATAGTGCATGTGAATAAACACTTATGTAACAGTGCTTAATGTCAAGCAGTATCTGCAAAGACAAGTAAAATATTGGTTTGCATTAATTGGAATATAGAAGGGAAGTAACTAATTATGCTACTATATAAAATGCCTGGTACACCCTCATTAGGAATATAGATTAGAAAAAAATATAAACACATTGTAGAGTTGTAAAAAGGTGCAACGAACATCAAAATATTATGGGGAAAGGAGGGATTATGCTATGAAGAAAGGCTAGCTAAATTAAACGTATAACTTATATAAATCCATCTATTGTCAATATAAGGGTTTGTCAGGTGAACTTTGTTTGCCAAGAAATTTACAATGGACAAGAAGGTACCCCTTAGGGTAAGAAGAAAATAAGTATCACCTAGAAGAATGAAAGGAGTTTTTCACAGTAAGGGCAGTCAGATTGTGGAACTAACTACCCACAGATAACTTTAAAAAGGGTCTTAATATATTTTTTTTAATTAAAAGATCGTAAAAAGTTATGTTGGATAACTTGAATAGGAGGGGTATGTACTGTTACAATGTTTATTTTGTTGCCTTCCTCTGAATGAATTAACATGTCATATTAAGAATCAGAGGAGATCTAAAAAGGTTGAACTAAAACTATTTTCTTCAGCCTCAATTACTATGTTATAATGTAATGTAGCTTTTAAAATATACATTTGAACTTTATGTTGTAGCATTCAGCAGATGTGATTTCCTTTACTCCTGTCAAGTGTACAGATGATGAAATTGAATCTACCTACTAGTCTGTCCTATTTTTTTCCTTTCCAGACCAGGTTTGCCTGCAATACATACTGCAGGGAAACAGACAGATCAAGACTTATCTGGTCTACAGTTAAGACTTCTATTCGTACAGTTTTTCTAGACAAACCTTGTCCCAATCCCTAGACAGTTTTCCTCAAATAGGGATTTTCTTGCTTACCAGTTAATAAACAAAATAAATTCTAATTAATGAGCACTTAAGTTGTTTTTTTAATGTACACCAATTACAATTCTCTGCATGCAGTTAGTAAGACACACCTTCTAAACACTTGGAAGGAAAAAAAATGATTCACAACAGTGCTTACCATATTGCTCTGAGACTGTGTGGAACCATACATAGTGAGTCCATTGGATGGTATGACTGTCTGTGCCATATCTGCTTCTATAAATCCTCTTCTGTCAATTAAACTTTTAAATAAAAGAAAAAGCAGTTACACATGGCATTCAATTGCGAAAGTCCTTGTTTATCATCCCTGCCTCTTTCTTCTTTCATATGCTATATACTTTCATACATGCCAGGACCATGCATGTACATATTATGTATATGAATATGTGGGAGGGTATTTACCTATATAAAAGTAAAAAAAAAAACATATACACAAAAATGTGACATTTGGCACTTAACATGACCATAAAAATACCAACATGAACTGGACAATTAAGGATAGCGCCAGATGAGGAGAAGAAAAACAGACTAAGATTTTTTTTTTATAGAGAGAGATACACACTGAGACGTTTAATAACTAGGGCACAAAGAATACAGTCTAGGGGGAAAAAAAACCCTACTATACATATTGCTTGCCAGGAAGCCTATTCCAGGAACCTTACCTTGGATTTAGTGGTCCACAAAGAGCAGCACAGCAGTTTGTAAAGATATTGCCATAGCTATATGGGTTATAATTCTCTTTGCCTCTTTTACTTGACCACGAACCTTTAATCTACAATGGAGATACAGCAGAAATGTAGTATATTAACCTTAGTATAAAAAAAAACAAAAAAACATTTAGAACAGATGTTGTCTATGAACGACATATTAACAATGATGCAGCCCCCGAAGATCCCTCTTCAACCTTCTCATGACCCAAAAACATCTTCTAGTTTCCTAAAATTTTACGCCTTGATATACTTTTATCAGCAAGTACAGGCCAAAACCACTCTTGCTCCTAAAAAACGTCCCATTACTCATGCACATGTGCACCTCTGCATCTTATTATTGGGTAATTCATGCTGAGCCAATTCATACGTTTATCTTTGCAAAGATACTGGAGTGGGTTGCCAGCTCCTTCTCCAGTGGACGGCTCCAAGATGACCTGCACATCTTGGATTACTAGACTTTATATCTCAAAGCTTTACTGAAGCAAACAAGCCCCTTCAATGCGACAAAATAGTGATGCAGAAGGGGCCTACCCATTTTATTTTACTGAATTATAAACATGGGCCTGGCATCATCTGTAAAGCTCTGTATACATTAACTGTGCTTTATAAAACACAATAGGGTAGTCAATATGACTATTAGTCAGATTTATTTCAGGCATTTATTGTGTGTTAAGGGACCACTTGAAGTCTTCTTGACATTATAAACGGGGATAATGTCCTAGAAAATATAAATTATAGATCTAGCTAAAACAAGGAGAGAAACAAAGAGCAAAAGGCACCAATTAGTGAAAAATATTAAAATTAGTTTAGAGTAAAACTAAGAAGTTGCACTTACAAGATATTGAATATGCTGTGCTTTCTCCGAAAGGGCACAGGCTATGGAAAACATCACCACATAAAACTCTTTTGAGCATAAAGAGAGTATCGGTAATTTGGACTTAAATTGAGGTGCAACTTCACTTGCAGAGGTCCTGAGTGCCCCGCCCCCCTTGCTGCAGGTAAGCTTTAATGTCATTTTTGTGTGTATTTATTCTTTTTTTAATGTTTTCAGGTACGCGCGGTTCGGGTGTTAAGGTCGTATTGTTGCAAGTTCGAAAGGTTTTTTTTTCTAAGTCCTGCGGCTCGTATTTTTTTGGTGTAAGTCCGTATGTATTGATTGCGTGTTAGATGTTTTTTTTTCAAAGTCCCGCTTCTGTGGGTGTTTGTAACCGCTTGTGAGGTGCAGTAGAGCCTCCACCTCCGCAAATGTGGCCCCTCGCTTTGCGAGGGTCTGCATTTGCGGGCTGCAATGAGCCTTTGGCTCATAGCAGCCGACATGGGAGCCTCCACCTCCGCAAATTCGGCCCCTCGCTTCGCAAGCTCGCAGAGTGTGGCGACGATTCATAGTTTGACAACTATTATATGTGATTATATTAATCCTCCTTTGATGATTAGGGGATCCTAAATAAGTCTGTCATAGGGAGAGAAAAAAATGCGGTAATATTCAACTACAGTTAAACAAGTCCTGTAAAGATCCACATATACGCTTATTGTAATGTTTTTTTTTTTTTTTGTTTTTTTTTTAAACATCTAGACCCTCTAAAAGAGGCTATATGGTGAGATTCTGTTTTCATCTAAATTCTGTGGAAGAAAGCAGAGCAGATTTGACATCTTTTTAGGTGTCACAGTACACTCATTTGAACATATGTCACTATTTGGTGCCATTTGCCCTGTTTTCATATACTGTTTTTAGCTATTTACACTATATGAGAGCTTCCTGTTGCTTTAAACATGTAGAAACTTGGGTTGAGCAAACATTAAGAAAATAACTTTGCCAACAGACTGTAAAGAGGAGTTGCGCCAATCCTCATACTCTGTCTATAGACCAACTAGCAGTCCATGCAGCTAAACTGAAAATTATTATATAAAAAAACAAACATGTATGCTCATATTATTTAGTTACATATTCAAGAACCTTTAAGTTTGACAAGCAACAGCAGCCCTTTACACAAATCGTGCACCCATCCCTTGAATTGTGTACTGTCTGGAGTGGAGGAGCTCTCTAAACAGGCATACCATGCCTGGAGAATAATAGACGGTGACTAAAAAGAGTATTTATGTACATTGCTAGTTTATGTTACACTATTGCCTTACACGAATGTGTTTCTTATATAGAGGTTTTCAAATTGGTAAATCCACCTGGGTGGCTCTTATTACAGAAATAATACATTACTCAGATGATAGAGAGATTTGGAGTTTATACAACCTAGGGTATGTCTTTTTAAAAAAAGCATTGTTTAAAGGGATATATAAGTTCAATAGATTACTACATTACTGCACTCCTTCAGCATACAGCATCATTTATATATGGAGAACATTTAATAAAACATGTTATTTTTATTAATATCTAAAAATCCCTCTAATCATTATTTTGATTCCCCCAGGAGTGTCTACACAAGCACCTGACAACCCCCCCCCCCCCACCCCATCAGCATGGAGCATTTGGTACCCATTTTTACCCATTTCCCCCCTGCTGTGTCTTCCTCAGCCAATAGGAGAGCACTGATGTCAGCTCTCAAGTCACTGATGAGATGTGACCCGCCCACCTGCTTCCTGCTCTCTGCTTTGTCTGTGTGTGCGCTCTTTTGTGTGTGAGAGCTGCAGCTGCCACCAGAGAGAGTGAGAGGTGAGTGCGTGAGACTGTGTGAGAGAAAAACAAACAAACCCTGCAGTAGTAGTTGATGCAGGTAATGGACAACCTGCAGGGATTGTAATACATTGTGGGTGTATTGCACATGAAAATACATAGCTTGGATATGTCCTAGACTACAAGTCCCATGCTGCTTGCAGCAGTGATATGATCCCCATACTTTCATACAAAGGTTTCAACTGCCTCTGCATGCACCAAATTAGCCAAAACTAGAAATGAATTTTATGCTAATTTAGCCTGGGTTTGAAGGGGGTGTCTACTCATTTTCAACTGTCTGAAATTACAAGACATTATGCGAATGTCAAAGTTTGTTTTCAAATGTTTACATTTGTATTTTTTCATGCAAAAAAAATGTTTTCATAAACTAGTGATTCTCCTCAGATGCATTCATAATCCATGCAACTTAGATATGCCTTTAAGAGCACAGTAAAAAATTAATAAAGCTTATCAAGCTATACCTAGTAATTCTTTATTTATAAAGGCAATCTGTATGACCATTAAGGGGACCACTAGAGAATACATTTTTTTTTCTGGATTTATGTTTGATTTCATGTGTATATCTGTTTAGCAGTAAGAAGAATAAAGCAAGAAATTACTCTTGCTGTCAGGAGACATGTTCAATCAGCAGACATGTTCAATCAGCAGACCCAGAAACTCCTTTGCACCAGTCTAAAGCTCTACAAGTGGTCACAAAAGTAGGTATGAGTTTATTCAATATTTATTACTTTTCATGACATTAGCTTCTTGAATGCCAATTGTATAAAGTCCTTTGTTTAACTAAACTTTTGATGTTAGGCAAATTTTTGCATTTTAAACCAAGTTATCCATTGCTTTTTGTCAGCTGAAACTGTATGTTACTTTCTCAAAGGTGTGCAGGCTCTCTGACTAAACTGCTTTCCATTATCACTACTGAAAGGTTCTGGCACTTACAGAAGCCACATTCCCACTGTGTAGACAGAACTTCCACAAATCAAAGTCTTCTCCCATTTAATTACCAGACACCAAAACAGTAAATCCCACAGCCATATAATATAATTGAATAGAAAACAAAACACATATTAGATTACATTTTACATGCAAACAACATTTTGCCTATTTTCTTTAAAATAGTTTAAAATATAATCACAGTGGCTGTTTAAATAAAACTTTTTAATACATTAATATTTTCTTTGTATATTAAAAACATAGGACCGTCTTATTACCTTGCTAAAATTTCTGATGATATTAAAATGTTCTATTAACTATTAATCAGTAGTGTTTGGCAAGTTCTCACAACAACTTAACAGGCTATGTCCCTTGTCTTCCCATTAGTAGAAAGTATCTAAAAACAAAGATGGACTTACATCTTCATTGGTAGTTTGATTGGAGCTGATCAAGTATGTATGGAAACCTGAAAGACCGACAATTGACCAAACAGAGAAAAAACACACCACAGCTTCCACAACGGTGAAACGAAAGTTAAGAAAGATTATATTCAATGATAAAGATAACAGGAAAAAAAAAAAAACTTAATTGACTTTAAAAAAAAAAATACATTGTTAATTCTACTTTGTGCAGAAATATAGCTGCAAATAAAGCGCACAAACCTACTTATCACATGAATAATTAATTTTGCCAATCGAAAACAAATTAAATATAATGAAAATTAACAACTGACTGTATATGCTTGAAAATTCCTAAAATGACTCATTCCTCATATACTCTCTTCTATGTAGCTCAATATGCTGATAAACAGCTAAATAACCTAATAGGGTGGACAGTTATACTTCAGTATTTATCC
Source organism: Discoglossus pictus (assembly GCA_027410445.1). Classification (NCBI taxonomy): domain Eukaryota; kingdom Metazoa; phylum Chordata; class Amphibia; order Anura; family Alytidae; genus Discoglossus; species Discoglossus pictus. Next base: position 149,020,741 of record CM050165.1, read on the forward strand.
TCCCTACGCATTTAAGGAACTATGTCAAAGGATATCTTAGGGGAGTGTCCTTTAAGGCATTGAGAAACCCTCCTTCTTGTGAACCTGTAAAACAAAACAAACCCAGACATGAAAAACACATTACTGGAACATAACAATTTATGCAACTAATTTTATATATTTTTAGAATTAGGATTTCTTGATTGTGTTAGCCATAAATTATAGCTGCAAATAATTGTTTGCATGTGTTAGTTCCTCATTCCTAAACTTTCATTAGTTGGTCCACAGAAACACAAATTCTATTGCAGTGTGCAACAAAGAAAGAAAAAAAAATCCAATGTATGATCTTCATTAAAAACTACATACAAATATATTTAAAAAGTAGTACTTTTAAGGTTAAAACAAACACTGAACTTATAGTATGTGAATGGATCAGCCTCATATATCCTAACAATCAAATTGCTATAATCATGAACCATTGGGGGCATGTGAATCTCTACAGCAGTATACAAAGTGTTGTCACAAGCAGTACAGCCTTAAGTAGTGCTTTACTGGGTACTACAGTAGTAAAATAAACCCTGACCTAACAGACCAGACCCCTAGAAGTAAGCAAATGGAAATTCAGAAACTAGAATTTTCTAGCCCTATATCTGGACCAATATGGCTTTCATTCGTCTGGATACATCTTATATACTTTAAAATGGCACAGGCATTTGTAGATTCGATTTCAACTTTTTGTAGAGTTATTACTGATGAAACCACAAAATTCACAGTACTTCAGACAGAACATCCAAAATAGAAAATATAATGAAAGTATGAAAAACATTTTTTTGCCTATTAAATATATATTTAATAAGCAAAAAACAATGTTTTTCATATCTTCACAATATATTTTATTTAATACATATGGGTATACTGCAACAGTGTTACAGTTGTCAATTTTATATTTAGTTGAATCATAGCAACACCATTTTATTGCAGTTTTTAATACAGCCACCGATTCTTAACACAAAAAGAAAAGAAAAAAAAAGTACATAGTATGGTCTAAATAGAAACTAAATACAAAAACAATGTATTACTACTTATTACATTTATACTTCTATTATGATTAGCCATACCAATACTATGAATAGTCTTACCAACACTGATACTGTACTTGGATAAAATAAGATAAGATAGTTAATCAGGGAGACATGCAGCCCTATTAAATCCCCCACAACGTGAAAACCCGCAGCTCATAACTGAGCGCGCGAGACTTACAGCTATTAAATTGACCTCGTACAGCTACCCGCAAATGAACTGCGGGTTACAGGCGGAAAAACCCTACGAGCTGTCGAAATCGGAAATCCGTTGCCGCAAAGCTTTCGATCTGTCAAGCCCATAAATGTCACGTTCGCAAATCACTATTAAATTGCTATGATCCACTGGCGTTTAAACCTTTAATCCGCAAATGGAGCCAAAAAGCCTACGGGTACTAGAGAGGACACAAAAGGCGGTTAAAGTCCAACACGTAGCGCTGTTAAGGCAAATATCTACACTACTGAACTTAAAATTAAAAGGGAAAGTGATGTTGGGTATTAAAATTAATAGCACAACGTTCTCAAGCTCGCAAATCTGCAATATAAAATACTTTTTTTAATGTTTAGTTTCCGTGTTATATCGATCCCGCAATCAATGTGTTAATAAATATAATTGAACTCTCATGGACTGGAATATCCTATTTACTGATTTATTAATATTGCATTATTTCTGGAATGCAGGTCTGATCGTAACTCTTATTTCAAACCCGTAAGAGACTGAAATCTAACCTCCATTTTTCAGTGACAAAATGATGACTATCTTTTTTACTATTGGCTCCGTCTAAACCCGTAACTACGGGTTTGACCAATTGATCATGTTCACGGTATATGCAACTAGTGCAAGAACGGTTTACGGGTTTCAATGTCGCTTTTGCAGGCTTGGCTAACTTAATAGCTTTGTAACTCTGTCCAATTTCAAGCCCACAGGCTTTGTGGGTGTACCAGTGCCGCTACGGGCAATGTGAATAGCCACACTATTACTGTGGGTTCTTCACTCTACTACACATATGTATATGAACTTGGACCATTTCTGAATCAGTATGAAAACAAGGCTCATCAACGCCTGGCTCGCAAAACTTACAAAATGCACGACGCTGGCAGTCACCGCGCGCCACACAAACATTCACCACACACACAGAGGAGAAAGACACAGGGAAGGGACAGGGGGGAGATGCTGCAAAGAGACACATGAGCGCTCATTGCGAGCCACGCGATGAGCAATGAAGGCGCTCATCGTAGGGCTCGTGATGAGCACTGCGAGCGGGAGAGGCTTGCAATGAGGCGCTTCAAAATCGTTCATCGTGGGGCTCGCGATGAGCGCCGAAGGTGATCATTGCAAAGCAGGAAAGTTGAAGTACACGGGGGGGAAGAGGCTAGAATGAGCGCCAAAGGCGCTCAGCACGGGGCTCGCAATGAACGCCAGAGGTGCTCAGAGGAGCAAAAGCCTCACATTGTGTGGCAAACAGCATTGCCATCCTAACAATTTTATTCCTGTCATTTTTGACGGGCAATTTCCTAGTTTGTATAGTAATTGGGGTTGAAAAAAAGAGAGTCAATCAAATTCAAACTTTTCCTCTGATCTGCAAAATGCGGATTCATTAATTGATCCAGAGGAAAGCAAAAAAAAGAAAAAAGAAAAGAAAAAACAGTGAATCTTGCCAATTGTCTTAAAAGGGAGATTCCTCCCTGGATCAATACACCCTCTATAACCAAGAAACCCTGAATGCCCTTTTTATTTAAAAAATATATCCAATCCCTTTTTAAAGTTATCTATCGAATTCTCTGTCATCACATCCTTTGGTAGAGAATTCCACAGTTTAACCACCCTTACTATGAAGAACCCTTTTCTTTCTTTAAGGTGGGATTGTCTTACTTCTAACCTCAAAGGATGTGCTCTTGTCAGTTAAAAATCTCTTGGCGTAAAAAGTTCACTTGACAAAGCTTTATATTGACCCTGGATATATTTATATAGGGTAATCATATCCCCTATTTTAGCCAGTCTAATCGCCCTTTTGCAAGCCTTGTTGATTTCCTTGTACTTACATAAAGCAGTCTCTGTCCCCTCTTGTTTGTATAATTTAAATGCTTGATTTTTACTCCATATCTTTAAATCATTGTTAAGCCACATTGGATGGGATTTACTTCTTTTACTTTTATTCCCACACGGTGTATGCCAATGTGTATGTATATTTAGTAAGGATTTAAATGTTGTCCATTTATGTTCAGTGTTTTTACCTATCAGTTCTCTGTCCCAGTCTATACTTTGTATTGCTGCCCTTAGACCGTTAAAATCTGCCCTTTTAAAAATTAAGAGTTTTTGTTAGCCCCTTACAGTTTTTTTTTATTCACTCTCCAATGAGACTGTGTTGTGATCACTGTTTACCAAAAGTTGTCCTATTCCAACATTTGATACAATATCAATATTATTTGTAATGACTAAATCCAAGAATGGCCTCATTTCTAATAGGCTCTTGTATAACCTGGGCCAGATAATGATCCCTGAGTGTACTCGATTGCTCCCCTTAGCTGAACGGCTGGTCTCATTTATCCAGTTTATTTCAGGGTAATTAAAATCTCCCATTAATAAAACTTGCCCGTTCTTAGCTGCATTTCCCATCTATATCTATAATTACATTTCCTCACTTTTTCATTTAATTTGGGGGTTTATAGCATACTCCTACAAATATTCTTTTGAAATTTACTGCTTTGCTATTTAACTCTACCCACAAATTACTTAAGCTCCTGTAATTGCCGTCAGGACTTACAAGGCGTTTGTATTTATAGCCTAGTAACACACATAGCAAATATTAACTGTGAATGGTCCTGCAATATGTACACAGTAGCTCTAATCTATTACAGATTCAGAAAGGGACTTCCTGATTGGCCCATCTATCAATGAGTGACACCAGGGAGTGGCGACCTGCCTCCTGATTGACCATGCCATCTCCTTGGAGACGCAGAACGCTAGGGGCATGCAGCAGAGTGAGCAGAACGCCAGTTTCACACCGTTTTCTAAAATTATCTGGGAGGAGAGCTCTCACTTATGTACCTTACATACACAGTGCCTAGTTCACGAATATCACCCAGTGGGCCTAACAACCCATAGGGCGCTAACTGGAAAAGGTGGACCAGCAAGACACAAATTAGAGTATAGAGGGCTCAAGTCCTATCTCCTGGCTGTTGGATCCCATCTCAGGATTCCATTCATCTAGGGACCAGCCAAGACACAAGGAACAAGACACGTAGGAGCAGACTTTTGCATGCTGTATACATACTTCTTTTTATTCTTCCCTGCCCCTTTCTTTATCTGTTTTATATACAAGCATGGAGGTGAACAGTGCTTATGTAAGAAGCAGCAAGCCTAGACCTAATTAAACCATCATTGGAACCATTACTCCTGGTGACTACTACTTTATCATTGTTAACTGAGCTCCTAGAAGAAAGTGATATATCCTACACAGTGTACATTAAGAAGGAGAACAGTGCAGAAACGAGGCAGTATAATCTTGCTATTGAGGACTGGAACAACCTGGCTATTTAACTTTGGACTATTTATTTTAAAAGACTGTTTGTAGCTTCTGTTATGCGAGAGAAAGAAGCATTAGTATACCCTCATTTAATATTAAGTCTGGAGTGTCCCGTAAGATTTTATCAATAGTGATTTTGATTTATTGATATATAACGTAGAGACTTTCCTAGGTTTGCCGGTTTCATTCTCTATTGTCACAGTTCCTGTACACTACGGTACCATTTCTTAGAGAGTGATACAAAACAATTTGCTGCTTATTAAATCAATTTCTAATGTCTAAGGGTATATTGCCTCAGCTTTTTATTGCTTAGAGTGGATGTGGAAAACATGGCCAGAGAGCTTTTGTACATACACAGGTATATGTGCGCACTATATCTCAATATAATTGTAGGGGATGATAGTCTAATTGCCCTAAAGGTGAATATGAAACCTGGAAGATGCAACCTCACCTAACAAATGCTTATTAAGCAACAATGGCTACAACAACTACAACGTTGGAGGTGTTTACTTGTCTGTCTCTGTGGAGGCCAAAATAGACATACTAATTAGCCCATTAAAACAGTTAATGTGTGTTAACTGATCATTTGCATATAATTGTAACAAAATAGAATTTGCACAGGATTAATTAACTTTAGACAAAAATAAATACATACATCATATAGCCAGTTTTTCATGCTCTTTAAAAAAAGGTATATGGATGTTTCTCTGTTTTTAATATTAGAATAAAACTACCTAAATGTTTCTATATCTAGACATTTTATTAACAAGTGCTGTTTTCAAACCTTCCAAACCGTCCCTTCAAAGGTCTGTCCCCGCAGGTCATGCATGCAATGTTTCTACTGGAAAGAGATATACTAGCCACTTACAGATGGCCTCTTAAAAGCATATGCTGCACTGTGGAACTTAGTTATAATTCTTTGTCTGAAGTAATTTTTTTATTTTTTTATTAAAGTATTGAAAAGTACAAGCATAACATCATACATTCGACATAAATTCACACAGTATGACAATAAATACATAATTACAGATATACAATATTACTTCGTCTTTAGTGATCCAATTAGTACACTCAAACCACATTGTTACCTCTGGGGCTCTAACATCTAAGAATTTTGTATATATTCATCCCACTTCTTCCACTTGTTTTGTCCTTTTGGGCAAAATATCTCTGAATCTGTCTATTCCCTCACTTTTTTTTTTTTTTTAAGGATTGAATATACAAAACATTGCTAGCTCACATAAGGGTATACATTACATCATTAGTTTCACTAGGAGTCCGAACGGTCATAGAAAAAGAAAAAGGAAAATGCAGCAATGCTCAACTTGTATCAAACCATCGATTAATGTTAAAGCAGAATTAGGTATTTTTTTTTTTCCCCCTCACCTTAGATCCTGATTATGAGTGTCATTATTGTGGAGATTACCACGTATTATGTTTATACTCTCCAATCTTCATTCAAGCACTAAACTTCTCACTAGCACAATTCATTCATCCTAGCCGAGGTGGATGGGGGGAGCAGAAGGAGTCAAGAAGGAGTTAAGCCCAGGGGGGAGAAATCTGATAAAGAGAGACTACAACGCTGGGGATTTAGTTAAAGTAGTATCCCAAATGGTCCATTTAGAGGGGTCTATTTTTTTTCTTAGTTCAGAGTTAAAGTCTCTCTCCAACTCCCGATTCCTGTCTACCATGGTCAAAATTTCGGATAGTTTAGGGAGAGATGTTTTCTTCCAATTTCTAGCAATAACAGTTTTAACAACTATAAAGATTTGAGTCATAAACCCTATATTTTTAGATGACATTTTAGCAGGAAACAAATTGAACAGTGCTATTTGTGGAACAGCTATAATATTTGTTTTCAATATATTTGATACATATTCAAAACAGTCCTCCCAAAGTGAGAGAGAAATAGAGCAGTTCCACCATATATGATACATGTCTGCTGGATTTCCACAGTTCCTCCAGCATAGTTTGGTTTCTGGGTTGAATGATATCGAATATATTTTAGCAGGGACCCAGTACCATCTATTTAAAATTTTAAATTGAATTTCTCTTTGATTTACATTTTTCACACATCAGTTTAGAGATAACAGGGCCTCTCGCCATAACTCTTTTGACAACCGAATATGCATGTCTTTTGCCCAAATTTCCATTGGGTTAGTTATGTCTCCCTGAGTTTGAATGTGGATAATTTCATTGCATTTTGATATCAAGTGTTTGAAATTTTGAGACTCTATCAAAGTGATCAAGTTTTTTGAGCTAGTTGAGTAGTTATCCTTAGTTCTTTGACTCAGAATCCGTGATAATTTATACAAGGTAAACCATATTTTATTTGAGATGTTATATTTCTTTTTTAACATGTCGTAGTCTAGTGTTTTTCCATTGTATTTATCTACAATGTGGCCCAATAAATATATCCCCTTCTCTTTCCACTCTGGTTCCAGAAGGATATGGTTTAGAGATGTTATAGTTGTCAAAGGGGTAAGATCGCTATAACTCTCTAAAAGTTTGAATTTCTTATTCATTTTTATCCAATCCTTTACCATGTCGATTAAAATAGTTGTGTTAGGGTTAATATGGGGGATAGCTAATTTTGGAAGGTAGAAAAGGGCATTTAAATCAATGGAGGTTAGCATGTCACTCAGTTCTTGATTTACAGAGTGGCCCGTTAAAGATTGGGTCCATTTTATGTATTGCGCTAATTTGATTGCTTCCTGATAATGAGAAATCATAGGATACGCAATTCCTCCTTTATTAAATTTTCTACACATTATTTCTCGTTTCACTCTAATCTGGCCCTTCTTGTTAATATATCTGTCTATCAGCTTCTGGAATTTGCTCAACCAATGACTATTAATTGGGAAAGGGAATGATCTTAACACATAGTTGATTTTGGGTAAAAGAGACATTTTTACAGAAGCGATTCTGCCAGAGAAGGAGATAGAGTTTCTCGGCCAGTTCTCAATGAGGTCCTTAGATATTTTGTATAAACTATTCAAGTTTGAGTCTAGCATAATTTTAAAGTCCAAATTGAACTTAATACCTAGGTGAGTAAACCCTTTTGTATGGGCTAGATGATATTTCTCCAGGAGGTGTTAATCGTCTTTTCTAGCCATGTTAATACTCAAGGCTTCTGATTTTCCTATATTTAATTTATAGTTCGATACTTTGCTATAGTTATCGATTATTTCCATTAATACTAAAACTTTGTCTGAAGTTGATATAATGGATACTGCCACAGGGCTACATCTCTTAGCATGCTATACAAAGAAGAGAGACATGTATTTAAGAGTAACACTAGGAAATCAGGAAAATAAGGAAAAATAAGAAAATCAGCACAGATGTGTGTAGGCCACAGACATATCCAATTAACATTTTTTTTAAAATGCTGGGACATGACATCAATATGCTCTATTAAAGAGCTAGTCTTTTTAATGGGCAAAATGTTTTAGAAAGTAAAAATAGTAGAGTTAAATGTATTATTATAATAACAGTTTTGCCAACTTTATTTAAAAACCTAGAAGAACTTATGATGACAGCATATTAATTTTACTGAGATCCAAGGTTCCCTCCCATGCAAAAACCAAATAAGTAAACAAAGCAACATCTGGATCTATCCCGTTTTATATTCGCCAACACTGACAGCTGCAGTGCCTGCAAGTGGCCAGTAGATGGCACTGTGGATATTTTGCAGCGCTGCAGATATTTCACACGTTGAAACCTTTGAAGGTTACCCTAACCCTATGGTATCGGCACTGAAAATCGGCAGCGCCATCTAGCGCTTGGGGAGCATCACTGCTGCTGCCATTGCTGGACAATTTTTGGCGAATTTCAAAAAGGGAAAGGACCCAAAATCTGCCTTAATAAAGACTGGCTGCATATAATGTGTAATAGATTGAATTCCATATTTTCTTGTCTTTCGAAATATATTTTGAGCTTTATCAAGACTCCCTTTAAAGGAACGTGCTACAAATAAGTGACTTTACGTGAAACACACCCTCCACTAAACTAGGTAGTCAACTATTTAAATTATGTAACAAAAACAAAACACAACAACAACAACAAATACTACGAAAACAACCCCTTAATATAAAAACATTAAAATACTTTTCTGGCAACAAAAAAAATTAGAATGTCATTCAATGAGAGAAGTACATCACCAGAAAAATTCAGATTAACCGACTTTGGAAAAAGTTGTAATTTTATAAGGGAATTCCATAAAAAGCAATAGCAGATTGAGTTTCTATCTTCAAATAAACATTGAAGAAAAAGTTAAAAACATAAATGAACAATTTTAAAATGCTTTGAGTGCAGTTATAGTTGTGTCACTCTATATGGCATGCACTATGAAATGAACTGCTTTGCCAAAAAAACATTTTTTTGCATGGTTACACCAGTATAGATTCATTTGAAAAGGTTCATTCTATTTAATGTTATTACGCCAGTGAAATTCTATTTAAATAGTGTAAACCGGGCAAAAAAGCTATAAGCAGTAAAAAAAAGTTGTATTAGGCAAATGAGAAGAAATGGCTTCACCAGCATACTTACGAAGAATGACGTGAGTGATAACGAATGCAAATATAAACACTGTCAGAAAGGACAGAGATAAAATGAACATGTAAAAAAATCTGTAGTTTCGTTTCCCCACGCAGTTGCCCACCCAGGGACAGTGGTGATCAAAGCGTTCTGAAATGAGAGGCAAAAGAAACAAAATATATGGTATATGATTAATCAAACCATCCTTTGGATATATGTGTCAGATCATGAGTGAAAAGCAAAGTGACAATGACAACAAAATGCTGTAAACATCAATTTATAGTTTTCACCATAAGCAGCTAGTATTAAAAAAAAAAAAAAAATCCTAAAATACCTAAAAAAAACTTTTTTTTTCTTTTTAATTACATTTTGTTTGATTGTATGTAATTGATCACAGAAAATAAAATTTAAATCAAGCAAATCTAACACTTGGTCAAGGATGTTGAATGTGTTGAGTGATGAACACCTTTTAAAAGGACAGTCAAAATAGAAATATGTTATTATATTAACAGTACTATACATATTTGTACAAAAACAAATCTTAAATATATTTTCACAAAAATATTTGATATTTTTTCCCCCTTTCCTTAATACGACCATGAGCAACACTTTTACAACAAATTTACTCAAATTACTTCATAAACCCAACAATGTATTTTTGATCAATAATGTGCAAACATTTGCAGATTCATCAACTGGTGGCACTGAATGTCTCACCTTTGGACTTCACTAATGTCTGTACTCTCTAACAAGCTCTGTTTTATCAGGACTATGTGCATTAACCAAGATGCAGACCATGCATTTGATTTAAAGGTTTCACAGTGCACTTTGAAGTTGTGATTTTATAAAACAATTACCAATAGGGTACATAGAAACTAATCACAGAATCAGACGTAGATAAAGACAAATGCCCCCAAGAGAAGAGAGTCTGAATATAAACAAGCAACAACAACAACAACAACGCCAACTCAGAAGGGAAAAGGAAACAACTGGACACTCATGCTCTATTTACTTGTCCACACTAAATACAAGCATGTACTTGATAAATATTCCTGGCATTACTTGTTATGCTTCAGTTTATAAAACTGGAATGAATTTATGAAGTTAAAAGATAAGCAGCTTGTAAAATATAGTGCTCATGAATATACCAAAAATATAATTCAGAAGAATTAGAAAAAATCGTCAATAACCACAGGCTTTACATGTTTTATTGATCAATAATATTGTTAACAAGAAATTATTATAACAAGAAAAAAAGAAAAGATGCATTTGCATTAAATATTTAGCCCAATGAAATCCATTTTTTCTACACTATTTTTAAAAAAAGTAACAGGGTGACAGAGAAGACTGATGCTGAAAAGATTGCAGGCACACAAAAAAAGATGGCAGCAGAGATGGATAGATGAAGACATTGAAGCAATGAATATGAATTTGAGGGAGCTCAGAGGAGCAATGGCTGACATATGCCTGGCATGTGCCTGGCATGCTGCAGTCCATAGTGCAGAGGAGAGTTCGACACTACTGAATGACAAACATTTTTAAAAGTTGTTTATTTGTTTCTCAAAGCTTTTTTTTTTCTTTAGGTTTTGTGGTTACTTTCTTAAGTAAATATTCTGTCGCATGGATTTCCATTTCTAATACTTGAGATGCATTGTCCAGTTATTGTTTTAAGAGTGCGCCCTTGTAAACTAATTCAATTCCCATCAGTCCTACAGAAAGCACTGATATTTTAGCAGCTACATTTGAATATAGGCTATTCTCAATTGTAATTCAAACTCTCCTCTAATTGGGAAAAGGCAGGGTTATTCGAGATAATAAAGTTTGTCAAACCATTTTTTATATACAGGACTACAATTGATTTTAAAAAGCTATTCAAAATGTGAATTATTAATGAAAAGAACTGTGATACAAGCCCATCGTGATAGACATTAAAATAAAAAAATATAATATTTAGCTCATAAATAGTGTACACTGACGCATTCTTGAATTCTAATGTTAAATCAAAAGGATCTACATGAACAATATATAAATACTAGCGACTTGTCAGTCAAAAAATTACGGCAATGAAATTGTAAGTGAGCTAATGCTGTTTGGTGTATGATAATCAAATAAATAATTAATTAATACATTAATATACTTTACCTATTTTGAAGTAATATATGCAGGAAGCTTTGTGCAGAAGAGCTGGCAATCGGTTTTCATGTTGCTGCAGCATACAATGTGTGTTTTCAGTGCTGTGGAGCTGCTGTGTAAAGTGTCAGCAAAGTGTGCAGTGTGTAGTGTAAATAGTGTGTGTGCGCGCGAGGAAAAGCCGCTGTGGTAGCTGTGTACTTCCGGTTTCTGTAAGTTAGTGTTGTTTAAATGGCGCCTAATGTGGTACGCGGCTGATTTTGCATCCTTGTTTTCGGATCTCGTCCGGCTTTTTTGGAAAATGCGTATGTGTTTGGTGGTGTTTTGCATGTTTAGGGTCCTTTAGCCTTGTTTTCGTTTTGTTCGGCGGCCGTTTTTTCTCTTGCTTAGGTGATTTTCGGGTGTCTAAAGTCTGTAATTTGGGCTTAAATGGAGGTGTAACTTTACTTGCAGAGGTCCTGGGTGCCCCTCCTTGTTGTGGGTAATCCTTGTATGTGTTTGTTGTGTGTATTTATTGTGTTTCTAATGTTTTTAGGGTCGCCCGGGTTCCGTCCTTGTTTTCGGATCTCGTACGTCTTTTTCTGAAAATCTGTATGTGTTGTTTGGTGGCGTTTTGCGTCTTTAGGGTCCTGTAGCCTTGTTTATTTTCGGCGGCCAATTTTTCTTCTCACGCTTAGCGGATTTTCGAGTGTCTAAACTCGTCTATGTCGACTTAAATTGAGGTGTAACTTCAGTTTTCGAGGTCCTGGGTGTGCCCCTTTGCTGTCGGGAAGCTTTTTATGTATTTGTTGTGTGTATTTATTGTGTTTTTAATGTTTTGATGTGCGCAGGTTTCGGGCGGTAAGGTCGTATTTTTGCGAGGTCGTAATGTTTTTTGTTTCCAAGTCCTGCGTCTCGTATTTGTTTGTCGTAAGTCCGTAAATTTTGCGAGGTCCGCAGTTGCTGGCAATCAGCGAGCCCGCAGCATTAGCAACAACCAGCTTGCTCACAACTATATATGTGATGGAATTTACACTTGAGCCTAGTCACCATAGAATTCAGAGGGGCTCAATGTGTGGGTTCATTGTTTTGGACCATTTTTTCACATTGGATTAGAATATATTTGTTATTTGTATACTGCAGTGTTCAACAAAGAGATTGTCCTCCGAGTGGCCTAAACACGTCCATAACAAGTTAAGAGTACTGTGCCAATATGATTCAGGCACTTTGATGTGTCTCAAACTAAATCCAAGACCTGACAATGAAGTTATTTGTGCGTTTGTGTGCATTTCTATATATAAAAATAAAAATACACAAAATATAGAATTTGAAGTTATTTTAAGAAATTGTTTAGCCACTTTCCCACTTGTCTAAGAGATTCATTAGCACCTACATGAAAATAGTTTTACTTTAAGTCAATTCAAATTGTTAACTATACAGACATTAACATTGAAGTACTCTACATACATAGGCAACATTTAAGCCATTTTCGACCACCATGGCAACCTTGATTAGAACAAAATTGTTACAGGCATGAAATACTGTGCTATAAAATCAAGTAAACCAAGTTTAATAATAAAGATTATTAAAAATAATTCAATATAAAGTATTGTATCAACAAAAATAATATTCACTAAAAAATAAGAGCAGTCTCACTTTGATTTCAACATCTAAAAACACACTTATGATTTTGACCTCTGCTATGTTCCTGCACCAGCTAATACACACATTCAAACTCCAATATGAAAATAAGACTACAGAACCACATCTAACACAGCTTTTAAGAACTGTACATATTTTCCATATTTAGTATGAAACAAACTGACATACACATGCATACTGTCTACAGTACATCCTTATGAAGAGCTAGAATTAATAACTGGTGAAAGATAATAATATTATTATTTTATATTATTAAATTCTTGTACACCTGTCATAGATATAACACCAGGAAAAGATGATACTCTCATCATAGGAGATTGTAATGCTAAAGGCCTTGGAATACAAAATTAAGCAGTTCAGAGATTAGTAGAATTCTGTCAAGATTATTCTCTGGTTGTAGCACACACCCTCTTCTAAAAGTATCCAAGATGACTCTACACATGGACATCACCAGATGGACAACATAGAAATCAGATTGACTATATACTCCGTAGCCAAAAATGGAGGAGCCCTGTACAGTCAGCAAAAACAAGACCTGGAGCTGACTGCGGCTCAGACCATGAGCTTCTTATTGCAAAATTCAGAATTAAACTGAAGAAAAGAGGGAAAATCATCTGACCAAGCAAATATGAAATAAATAATATCCTGTGAATATACAGTGGGGGTAAACCATAGATTTAAGGAACTGGACATGGTAGATAGAATGCCTGATAGCTTTTGACAAAAGTTTACAACATTACTCAGGAAACGCAAAAAAGGATATTCCCAAAAGAAATTATGAAGACAAACTTGTTATCTTAAGCAACTTTAATTCTATGGGATAAAATGAACCAAACCAAGACTACAACGTCAACTATATTATTAAAAAATAGCTATATAGCTGCATAACTAGGTAGTTACAGATTGGATATATAATGTCTCTAAAGAGTGGGGACTAGCAACACGGTCTGCAGTTCCCATACCAGCTAGCCTATAAATCTAAATGTATCCACACTCTAGTGAAAGACTGTGCAACCCATAACCTAATTAAGCATTCCTCATATAGAGCAATTACATTGCTTAATCATAGGAATTCTTAATGCTATTTACAATAACAATACTATATACACTGCACTTCTAGTGGTGAAACACAAGGCCAGAGAGACACAGCTTAACCACAAGGAATATATATCCACTCTGTCTAAATTGCAATGCTTAAATACTTGCGATTCAGTCATTTGCTCAGCAATGATAAAGACTAGGCAGGCCCTGGTGCTGGTCCTTCAGGCAATCATTACATATCCACTTAGGTGCTGGAAAGTATCCCCCGATGGTTCCGTTTCGCTTTAACAGGGTTTACTCATGCAATGTGAAGGAGGCTGTCTATCGTGGGCTTTAAAAGCCCGGCACTTCCTGGTTTGATGACACGCTGAAAACGCCAAAGTGATACAACACACTTTGCGTTCCAATCTGAAATGCGGAAACGGTATCCTTGCGTCTCTGACGTCTACTTTCTTATTTGAACACATATTTAGCTACCTCATCAATAAATATGATGGAGACAAAGGGGAACAAAGCGCCAAATGTGTTAGGATTAGTTTATAAGGATACAACAGGCAAAGCATAAAGCGTGAACATTAGAATATTATATTTAGGTTTAGGCACACATTGTTCTTATGATATCCAGATGGTGGTTTTCGTCAGAGTTAAATTATATTGTAATATACAGGTCATGATAAACTTGGTCTCAATAACTCCTAACTGTTTCTCTCTTAGGTGAAACTACTAGATAACCCTTAGCACACTAAGAGGATTCTTACATATTTATCTAGAGACCCAACTTAGGAAAAGTCTACATGCCTGTTATTAAAGGAAATCTGTATATGAAAACCCCTCGTTTAGGCCCTTTGGGTACTGTGTGTCCAGGAGGAAGATCCATTTACTTTCTAATTTCAATAGCCGTTTTTCATGGTCGTCACCTCTTAGTCCACAAGTTAGCCTGTCAATTACAAAGAATTTCATACATTCCGCTCTATTTCTATGAAAGAGCTTTACATGGCGGGAGACCAGCGTATCCAGCTCTCTCACCACTGAATACACATGCTCCAAAATTCTTCTACACAGCTGTTGTATGGTCTTTCCAACATATAGTTTTGAACATGGCCACATCATTACGTATACTATATAGGTAGACGCACAATTTATGAACCCCTTCAAAAGGAAACTTTTTCAAAGTCCTTGGGTCCACACATTCTTTACTTGGCTTTATGTACTTACACGCTTTGCAGCATCCACACTGTACAATCCACAGGTAGGTTTAAGCCCAGGTAGGTTTAACAAACGTCTCCTGTTTTTGAGAGGGCCTACAGAAACGTTTTACCAATACGTCTCTCATATTCTCATCTCACCAATATGTCACAGATGCCTCATTTGATAGATACGGACTTAGACATTGGCACATTTTGCTGGACGCTTCTACACTGTTTAATATAAACAGTTAGGAGTTATTGAGACCAAGTTTATCATCACCTGTATATTATAATATAATTTAACTTTGACGAAAACCACCGTGTGGCTATCATAAGAAAAATCTGTGCCTAAACCTACATTTTTTAATGTTCAGGCTTTATGCTTTGCATGTTCCCTTATAAACTAATCCTAACACATTTGGGGCTTTGTTCCCCTTTGTCTCTATCGCATTTATTGATGAGGTAGCTAAGTATGTGTTCAATTAAGAAAGAAGACATCCGAGACGCAAGGATAGCGTTTCCGCATTCCAGATTGGAATGCAAAGTGTGTGGTATCACTTTGGCGTTTCAGCGTGAAACTCAAACGCGATGATGTCATCGCACAAAAAACAGGAAGTGAAGGACTTTTAAAGCTTGCATATGACAGCCTCATTCACATCCCATGAGTAAGCCCTGTTAGGGCGAAACGGACCATTGGGGGTACTTTCCAGCACCCAAGTGGATATGCAATAATTGCCTGAATGACCAGCACCAGGGCCTGCCTAGTCTTTATCAATCCTGAGCAATTGACTGAATCGCAAGTATTTATTTAAGCATTGCAATATAGACAGAGCGTATATATATATTTCTGGTGGTTAAGCTGTGTCTCTCTGGCCTTATGTTTCACCACTAGAAGTGCTGTGTATATAGTGTTTTTATTGTAAATAGCATCAAGAATTCCTATGATTAAGCAATGTAATTGCTCTATATGAGGAATGCTTAATTAGGTTATGGGCTGCACAGTCTTTCACTAGAGTGTAGATACATTTAGATTTATGGGCTAGCTGGTGTAGGAACTGCAGACAGTGTATTGCTAGTCCCCACACTTTAGAGCCATTACATATCCAATCTGTAACTACCTAGTTATGCAGCTATATAGCTATTTTCTAATAATATAGTTGGCGTCGTAGTCTTGGTTTGGTGCATTTTATCCCATAGAATTAAAGTTGCTTAAATGCTAGAGGTGCTAAGCACCAGGGATTTTTAGGTATATTTTTTTGTTATACAAAATGGTTATCTGATGAAAGTAGCCCAGGCAATAAAGAAAGTGAGGTAGAACGACTTTCGGGCGTACACCAAATGTGCGCGCACACACACACACACACGCTAGACATCAGAGGTCCCTATACCCTGCGGTCAGCCCTCTCCTTACACTTCAGTTTCATGCACTACCCTGCTCCCAATTCTGTACCCCAGCCTCCTACCTTCTCCCCTGTACCCCATGCCCGCTCTAGACCCTGAGCTGTTTAGAGAGTGCTGGATGCTGAGAGATGACGGAGCGATAGCCCTGGAACGTATAAGTACCTAATCATTACTCCCCTCATCTGAACAGCTCAGGGTCTAGATTAAAGGTAATTGAATCAATGAACATGAACTTTATGGAGCTCCGAGGGGCAGTGGCTGACAGATGTGCCAGGCGTGTTGCAGTCCATAGGGTCACAGAGTCTGGAACAACTAAACAACTCAACAACAACCTGTGATGCAAGAGGGAGACTTGAAAACAATGTAAAGAGCGTTGCAAGCAGATATGCAGCTTAATAGCAAAGGTAAGTGAGATAACCAGAACAGGCCAACAGCTAGGGATCTTTTTTTATGTATATAAGAAGAGAGCTGGTTTATTTTTGAAATATACTATACTGTATACTTTCCTTACAACAAGAGATACCAGCTGCTCATATGCACATGTTGCCATTTTATAACTTCCCCAACAATAAACCATGAACGAAAACAAAATGCAGGAATCAGTGTGGCAACCACATGTCTTTCTTAAATAGATTAGGTAAATACAACATCCCCCCCCTTTGAGTCCTCTAAAGATAAATATTTTGAAATAAGAGAACTGCTACATATATTGGAGTAAACTACTTGCAGAAGTTTGAAATACAATGCCTTAGCCATCTTACATTTGTTGCTCTCCTGCTTTCCTCTACTCTGACAACTGTTCCCTGCCTCCATAATGATTAGTTCTGCTAATATAACCAATTTGATTTTCTAGAGGACTAAGCGAGTAGACAGATTTATAATAAAAAAATAAAAAAGACACTAACTCTACATATTTGTTATCATGTATTTAAAAAGGTAGGCTTAATATACTGTAAGTTATTTTCTTTACATGACAAAAATAGTAACGAAATGCAAAGTTATTGTTTTTTAATAAATTGTTTCACTTTGACAAGATTTGGTAATTTTTTATGACTGTCCATGTTCAATCACACACTCCATTCCAAATGTAGAATGCATAAAGCATTCACCTACCATTTTTTTAGATCAGCATGCCCAGAATACCAGGAATGGATATTGTGTTAAGTCCTTTCTGGATTATGTATGCAAGTGTGAATGAAGAGAGATTGAGGGAGACTCAGAGAAAATGTTTAAGTCAAAGAGGGAGAAAGAAGGAATGGAGAATATATGTAATACTAGCGAATTGCCCGTCAAAAAATGACGGCAATGAAATTGTAAGGTAGCTAATGCGGTTTGGTGTATAATAAATATGTAATACATTACTAAATGAATATACTGTACCTATTTTGAAGCATTGTGATGAAGAGCTGGCAATGTGTGTTGATGTTGCTGCAGCATTAGTGGTGTGGAGCTGCTGTGTAAGCATGCTGAATGTGTGCACTGTGTGGTATGAATATCCGTATGTCGTTTGTGGCGTTTTGCGAGTTTCTTGTGGTGTTTTGCGAGTTTAGAGTGCTGTAGCCTCGTTTTCGTTTTGTTCGGCGGCCATTTTTTCTCTCGCTTAGATTTTTTTTTAGTCTCTAAACTCTTTTATTTCGAGTAAAATCGAGGTGTAAGTTGCATTTTTGAGGTCCTGGGTGCTCCCTCTTGGTGTAGGTAAGGTTTTTATGTATGTGCTGTGTGTATGTATTGTGTTTTGCATTTTGTAATGTTCGCGAGTTGCGTCCGAGTGTTGCGAGGCCGTAATGTGTGTGAACGTGTGTCGTATGTTGTTTGCGAGTGTCGTAATGTGTGTGTCGTGCTGTTTGGGTTGCGACGTGAAGTTTGCGAGGGTCGCAGTTGCTGGCATGGAGCGCCTTTGGCGCTCCATGCCAGCAACTGCGGCCCTCGCTTTGCGAGGACCTCAGGTGCTGGCATGGAGCGTCTACGGCGCTCCATGCCAGCAACTGAGGCCCTCGCTTCGCGAGGGTCCTCAGTTGCTGGCAAGGAGCGCCTTCGGCGCTCCATGCCAGCAACTGAGACCCTCGGGCAGTGCCCTCGCTTTGCGAGGGCCGCAGCTCGCTTCGCGAGCCCGCAGCGTTAGCAACAACTCGTACGCTCACAACTATATATGTGATTGACAAATTATATGGAATAAGGCTGAATTTGAATAATAAAAAGCTGAAAAAGGGGAAGTTAGCAGCAACGTTATGAAGTATGAGAATACTGGTATGGGCCTGCCTTCATTATTAAAAGGATGATAAAAATGTTATCACATAATGTAAATGGCCACAATTCTCCGCCTAAAAGTAAATTAGCCTTTACAAATTATTCAAACAAAGGGCAGACATTCTTAGTCTTCAAGAGAACCACCTTAAAAAAGAATCGCTACGATATACTAATAATAACAACTTTAGTGTAAGGATAGATGCTGCTTATAATAAAGCAAGGGGAGTTTCTATATTCTTTAACCAAAGACTTAGGATTCAAGCGGAATATAATATAAAAGATCCTAAATTCGGTTGGGCTCAATTAATGACAGTTTTAACCCTGGTCAACGTATATTTACAGAATAAAAATCAAATAAAGTTCCTTAAGAAATTGCTGAAGGAAATGAACAGGATTAAGAAGAGATACGTTTGTGTCTGTGGAGATTTTAATATGGTATTAGATCAATCCACAGATAGAACTGGTAAGCGGAATCCAAATTCAGAAGCCCAACAACAAAAATTATCCAAAGATTTTTTAGAAGAAATAAATAGTTAAGATTTATTAGATTCTTGGAGGCTCCTACATCCATAGGAGAGAGACATTCACTTTTTTCCCCAAATCTGTTTGGTTCTTCCTCTAGGTTAGATTATTTTTTGTTACCCTTCAAACTATGAGAAAAATTAATAAACTAATAATTCATCCGACCCCTTGGACAGACTATTCCATAATCAGTTTAACATTAGATGAACAAATTGAAGTTAATAAAAAACATTGTGGAGACTTAATCCAATTGTTCTTAAGAACTCTGATTGAGCTAACTTTTAGAGAAATTAAATAAAATACATTTTTTAAGACAAATAAAAATTCATTTGAATCAGACACAGTTTTGCGGTGCGCCCATAAAATCGGTGATTCAAGGTTTAATGATCTCCCATTCGTCAATTTATAAACAAAGGGGTGAACCCCTAAGAGAATTGTATATTGATCTTGATAAAATACAACTTCAAAATAAAGGTATCACTCAACAGGAGTAATGGGATTTATATAAATGAATTAAATCAAAAGATAAAACATTTTTACAAAATCAAGTTGGTATTTTAATTTGAAAATGCCGACAATCCCAGTTCCTCCTGGGTGAGAAAACAGGAAAATATTTGGCCAACAAATTAAAGAAACGGAAAATTCAAAATAAAATTCAGTGCATAAAAGGGTTAGATAATAAAAAAATACAGTTATATTGATAAAAAAGGTAAAGTATTTATGCAATATTATAGTTCATTATATAATCTGGAAACACATTACACTCTTCTATTACAATCTAGATACATTTCTGAATATAATAGATCTCCCTTCAATTACTAAAGAAGATTTTACATTTTTGAATAAAGATTTCATCAGAGGTTAAATAGAGGAAGCAGGAAAAACAAATTAGGCCCCGGGAATAGATGGCTTTGACCATTTATATTAGCATTTCTTTACCAAGGAATTAAGTGAACATTTGTGCAACATGTCCAATGAGATAAATTCAGGGAGAGCAATTCCAGAATTTGTAGAAGCAAAAATAATAAATATTTTAAAACATGGAAAAGATCCAGAAGACTGGCGAAGCTACCGCCCTATCTCATTGATAAATGCAGGCGCAAAATGATATTCAAAGATATTAGCCAATAGGCTAAACGGGATAATTACCAAGTTGCTCCATCTAGACCAGACAGGCTACTGACAACACGAGACGCCTTACTGATATTAAGTTCTATGTCAAAAAATAAGTATTCCCACACTGATCCTGTCAGATGCAGAAAAGGCATTTGACTGGGTCAGTTGGGAATTTTAGAGGCAGTATTATTGAAGTACGGCATGGCTGACCTTGCTACCAAAACTATTAAGGCTCTGTATACTAATTTGAAGGCCCTCATAGTAAGCTCAGAGTATAGGTCTCAGACATTTAAAATCAGCAATGGAACACGTCAGCGCTGTCCCCTGTCCCCACTGCTCTTTATTGAACCCCTGGCATTATCTATTAGACTGGATGAGACCATTGAGGGAGTCCAAATAGGAAAAAGTGACTACAATATTATGTTATGCGCAGATGACATACTTAGGTTATTAAACCCTGCAAAATCATGTGATAGACTTCAACAATTTCAGAATTTAGTGCAATTTCATATTTCAAGATTAATAATTCCAAAACTGGTATCACATTCAGGGGTATAAAACGCAGATATGAAGAAATTATTATCAGATAGATATACATATAAATTGAAGATCCAAATCTATCACTCACTTGGGGATTAAATTTACTTTTCACCTAAAAAATCTCTTTGAGAATAATTTTAAGTATTTATTAAAACAGATTTACTCTTTATGATTGGCCTAACCTAAATTTATCATGGATGGCAAGAATTGCTTTGCTAAAAATGACTATTATGTCAAAAATTACATATTTATTCAGATGTCTTTCAGTAAGAGTTCCCTTATATGTAATTAATATAATTCAAAAATCTATAGATAGTTACATATATTTAAATAAAAGATTGAGAAAAAAAATATATATATATATATCTAGTAAATAATTTATAAAGGGAAGCCTGGGGATTCCATCAATAAAATAATTATGTGAAGCAATTGCAATTTCTCATGTAATATGTTGGAATCTTATAAATAGGAGAGCAGTCTGGAAAAAACTCTGGAAGATGACCTTTTGGGTGATTTTTCGATTTAAAATCTATTATGGCTCCCTCAATTGAATATGAAATATTTGAAAAAACTTCCTGATGGCCTGACCTCCCTAATAAAATTCTAGTATAAAAATAGAACAGAAATGCATCTTTCACATATTCTGCTGCTCCTATAAATATATTATCTACTCCACATAATATCTTAGATATTATATTATTTAAAAAATGGGAATCAATCAGGTAGGAGATCTATATTCAGGTGAATATTAGATATTGCAGCGATTCAAGATGGATATGGGCTAAATAAATTGTCATGGTTGAAATTTACATTACTAATAGAAATAGTTAAACATAGTGGAAAAATTATGATATTAAAGATTTTGTATATAAAAGGTATTGATGCACACTCTCGCTCTCTCAAAGGTTAGGAGAATATTACTTAACACAATTCCATTTGTTAAAAAAAAGAGCATAAAATAATGGGAATCTGACCTAAAAATTATATTTGACAATAGCTCCTGGTTTATAACATTTGGTATGGTTAAAAGATCTTCTATTAAGGTCTCATATCAGGAACGGTTTTTCAAGTTGGTCCAGAAATGGTACTTCATACCCATAAACTTGAATAGATTTGACCAAAAAAAGTCCCCACTAGGTTGGAAATGTTGTTAGAATTTGGGCATGGCCATACAATTATGGTGGGAGTGCAAAAACGTTAACACTATGTGGAGGAACTGTTGTAAACCATTTTCTATAATGCTAGGAAAGGAGTTCCCATGTTCCCCCCAGGTTGCTTTTTTTCCCCATTTACAATTGGATATCATATTTCCTCAAGAAAAATATTTAATATCACATATTTTGTTAACCGTAAAATCCCTTTTGGTTAACCATGGGTCTCAACCAACACTTCCAACTTGGGGTGAAATTGAAAATATGATGTTATAATACAGATTTGATGTGCAGTAATTATTGGAGTACTTCTGTTAAGTTAGACTCTAAATGGCATTTATGGAATCAGTTCTTGGCTGCTAAGTAATATCCTACTTTGTTACATGCAATCCTCCTTTATGCTTTAATGTTTTGTTTTTTCTATTTTTTCATGTTTTTTATTTATTTATTTTTTTTCCTCGCTCTTATTTTTGTTTTGTATCTCCCGTTGTTTGTAAGATTGTATGAATGATTTGTATCTTTTATTGTTATTTCATCATGTTTAATGAAATAAAAAAAAAAAAAAAAAAAAAAGAAATAAAGAAAATGAGACAGAAAAGCCTTACACAACACTCGACAGTACACTACAAGGATACTTACCTACACAGTTATCGCACAAGCTGCAATGAGAGGCACGAGGTGGGCGGAATATTTTGCAAGTGAAACAGTATTTCAGTTTCACTGTCTGCCCATTGATTACTATTTCTTTCGTTCGAGGAGGTGGTCGATATCCTCCTGAACTGGACCCATTGGCGACATCTGCAACAAAACAAACATCTTTCAATGATTGACAAACTTCTTATTGTGCACAGATCGGGTATAAAATATTGTATGTGTGGCTCTAATATACTAAAATACTCCTCAAATATGCGCATTGCTTTCACAGTGTGCTAGATTAGTTGGCAACACCAAGATAGTATTCTTGATTCTGTGGTGGCAAAATGAACTCTGTCATAAATTCTCATTTGAAACCCACACATTGCTGAGCAAATATGAGGCATTATTAAACTAGAGCCTCACATACAATGGTATATCACAGTATTTACGTCAAGAAAAAATGTCTAGTAACACATGTAATGACTCATAATTTGTTAACATGGTTAAAACATGTATATAAAACTAAAAGTTCTTGTCTAAAGAGTCCCTTTAAGAATAATTTGTATATACAAGTACTTTTAAAACCCACTTTTGGATTGCTACCTTGTTGTGGTGAAGGGGCTTGTGTACATCAATGAAGTTGTGATCTAAACCACATATAGGGTCACCCAAGATGGGCAGGTCATAGCAGAGACAACTTGCAACCCACTCCAGTATCTTTGCAAAGAAAACCTATTGATAAGCATAACCAGATTGACATACAGATGTGTCTGGCATGCTGCATCCATATGGTCACATAGTTTGATACAACTGAAGGACTGAACATCAACAACTTTTAAAACAAGAGTTCCTCATTGAGTAGAATATACAGATAGTGTACTTAAAAATAAACAATTAAACAAAACTTAATTATATTTTATAAATCAGCAAAAATTCTAGGTTTACCTCATGCATTTTAAAAATATGTCTGAAGCATTGCTTCATGAGGATGATTGTGTCGTGCACTTTTAGGGTAAGGAATGCCACATTGTGCATTGCCTATATATATGGTGTTTTATTGCATATTTACTAATTACCATTGTAATTTACAAATATGCCCCCTTCAAATCTTCCTTAACATATATTGCTATATCTACTATACCAATTTCCATTCTGTCTAAACTCTAACAATCCAATCACATAAAGAGGTATTTCTTCAGTGAGAAAGGAACCTCCAGTGACCAGGTGTTTATCCTGGAATTCAATACATAGGTTATGTATAAATGGTATTACCACTTAGTTTGTATTAGAGTTAAACTTAGTCCCATATATATCACAATCCTTCTGTTAACCTTTTGGGAGTGGTCACAGACCCAGACAAATTGGCCCCTACCTTTCGGACAGTAGGTGTTAATTCAGTATTTTAATCTGTGCCCATATCCCCTAAAACAGACTGATTTTCTTCATTTAATAGTATAACTGTTTAGCTCTGTTACAAAGACCAATTATTAAAATTCCACATATATAATCTTGTTTCACACAATCAACAAACTGTCTTACATCATTATTTATCGAATTGACCGACTTGATAAATTAATCTAAATGTAATCAATTCTGATGCAAGACCAACATCCAAATAACAGCTTGCCAACACCTAAATACAAAGTTGATTAGCTTTTCACTGTTTATATACTCCTATATTGAACTAACCAAACAGATTGTATTAACATACAGTGGATATAAAAAGTCTACACACCCCTGTTAAAATGTCAGGTTTCGGTGCTGTAAAAAAAGGAGACAAAGATACATCATTTCAGAACTTTTTCCACCTTTAATGTGACCTATAAACTGTACAACTCAATTGAAAAACAAACTGAAATCTTTAAGGTGGAGGGAAGAAAAGAAAAGAAAAAAAAAAGAAAAATAATGTGGTTGCAGAAGTCTGCACACCCTCTTATAACTGGGGATGTAGCTGTGTTCAGAATTAAGCAATCACATTCCAAATCGTGTTAAATAGGAATCAGCATACACCTGCCATCATTTAAAGTGCCTCTGATTAACCCCAAATAAAGTTCAGCTGCTCTAGTTGGTCTTTCCTTAAATTTTCTTAGTCTCATCCCACAGCAAAAGCCATGGTCCACAGAGAGCTTCCAAAGCATCAGAGGGATCTCATTGTTAAAAGGTATCAGTCAGGAGAAGGGTACAAAAGAATTTCCAAGGCATTAGATATACCAGGGAACACAGTCATCATGAAGTGGAGAAAATATGGCACAATAGTGACATTACCAAGAACTGGAGCTCCCTCCAAAATTGATGAAAAGACGAGAAGAAAACTGGTCTGGGAGGCTACAAAGAGGCCTACAACAACATTAAAGGAGCTGCAGGAATATCTGGCAAGTACTGGCTGTTTGGTACATGTGACAACAATCTCCCGTATTCTTCATATGTCTGGGCTATGGGGTAGAGTGGCAAGATGAAAGCCTTTTCTTACGAAGAAAAACATCCAATCCAGTCTACATTTTGCTAAAACACATCTGAAGTCTCCCAAAAGCATGTGGGAAAAGGTGTTATGGTCTGATGAAACCAAGGTTGAACTTTTTGGCCATAATTCGAAAAGATATGTTTGGTGCAAAAACAACACTGCACATCACCAAAAGAACACCATACCCACAGTGAAGCATTGTGGTGGCAGCATCATGCTTTGGGGCTGTTTTTCTTCAGCTGGAACTGGGGCCTTAGTTAAGATAGAGGGAATTATGAACAGTTCCAAATACCAGTCAATATTGGCACAAAACCTTCAGGCTTCTGCTAGAAAGCTGAACATGAAGAGGAACTTCATCTTTCAGCATGACGACCCAAAGCATACATCCAAATCAACAAAGGAATGGCTTCACAGAAGAAGATTAAAGTTTTGGAATGGCCCATCCAGAGCCCAGACCTGAATCCAATTGAAAATCTGTGGAGTGATCTGAAGAGGGCTGTGCACAGGAGATGCCCTCGCAATCTGACAGATTTGGAGTGTTTTTGCAAAGAAGAGTGGGCAAATCGTGCCAAGTCAAAATCTGCCATGCTGATACTCATACCCAAAAAGACTGAGTGCTGTAATAAAACCAAAAGGTGCTTCAACGAAGTATTAGTTTAAGGGTGTGCATACTTATGCAACCATATTATTTTATTTTTATATTTTTTCTTCACTCTACCTTAAGATTTCAATTTGTTTTTCAATTGAGTTGTACAGTTTATAGGTCACATTAAAAGGTGGAAAAAGTTCTGAAATTATTTATCTTTGTCTCATTTTTTTAGAGCACAGAAACCTGACATTTTAACAGGGGTGTGTAGACTTTTTATATCCACTGTATATTGTTATCGATATATACATATATTGTTATTGATAGGTTTGTATCCATTGCTCATTGATTGATACATTGATCTAACCAAATATAAAGTATTTTGAGACTAACTGTTATCCAACCATCCAAAGGGATTGTAATACACATCATATAGTTTGTATTGTAATCTGACTAAGTATTAAAGCTTACAAGTGAAAACACTTCTAATTGTTTATCCTTGATATTTACGGTTATACCAATAACAGCAATTTCTGCACACAGCATATACTTGTCGATAACTTGATCTTTGAACCTAATCAATCTTAATAATACTTTAATTAATACTTCAAGAAACTAAATTAATCTATACAGTGTAATATTTACGTCAGATCAATTGCACTGACAATTATAAAAGCAAAACTGCTATCCTGTTAATGAGTTCATAGGGAAGAGAAGATTATGCAAAGAAACTGACCATAGGACCAGCAATGTTTTAATTTCCTTTTCCCTGTTGAGTGGAAAGCCGCAATTGGGGTTCAGATATCACTTCCACAGCAAACATACATTTTACATTTACACAAATATTTATCTTTTACCCTGCAATTTTGTCAACTTGGGAACTTTACTTGCTGCATGTAAGTGAAAGTGGGTTCTTATGGTCTTTTTTATACCCCAATTTAACTTCTATAATCTATTTAAAAAAACACTGTACTAAAAAATAATGGCTGTTAAAATGAAAGTACATGCATTAGTATACTTGATTTAGGTTTACTTTTTATAACTTCCCATGAAATAAAAAATATGTGATTAAGACATATTTATCTGAAACTTAGGAGCCAGGCTGTGGAATTTAGAGAAATAAAATGTTTAACAACCAACAAGTCAGGAACCAGCAATAAAATGCATTTCAGCTAGACAAGTCTTTAATGGATTGCTGCAGAATGGGATGTAACAAACAAGTCACTGTGGCATCTATTATAGAGACAATCACATATATAGTTCTCAGCAATGTAGGTTGTTGCCAACGCTTGCGGGCTCGCATAGCGAGCCCACAACAACTGCGGCCCTCGCAAATTATTACTTATTTAATAAGCATCAAAAAACACACACACAAAAAATAAACACTATTGCAATAAACGCAAAAGACATTAACCGCGCGCCTCACAACGATGGCCAACTCTGCTCGTAGCACACAAACTACACCAGGAGACAGCCTTGCAATAAGTGCAAAAAGATCAGATCAGCGCCGACCTTACAATGACAGCAAAAGCTCCTCTGATAAAAAAAAAAAAACAACTAAGAGGCTCACAATAAGCGTCGAGATCTCAGACCACCAAAAAAATTCATGTCTGTTGCAAACAGCATTACCTGCCTTACAATTTTATTACCCAGTCATTTTTGACAGGCAAGTTGCTAGTCACATATATAGTTGTGAGCAGTGAGGGCTTGCCAAAAGCTAATGGCAACGCCATGGTAAAATTGTGGGCTTACACAGTGAGCCCGCTGCAACTGCGGCCCTCACCATAGGCATTTATCCCTACGACCCGAAGCACTTAAGCAATGAGCCTTGAAGGTGCTAATTGCGCTGCTGGAGATGACCGCCGCAGGGACTTAGATAAAAAGAGCACAGAAGGCGCTCACCGCAACTTGGCGACGGACGGGAAATTACGGCCCACAAAAATACGCATTTAACGGCCGAACCCCCAAACTGCAAATGATCTAAAAACCACTGAAGCGAGAGAAAAAAAAAAAAAAAAAAAACGGCGGATGAAAATATTAAACAAACCAAAGATGAGGCCAAAGGACGGAAAAGGCAGCCGTATGACGGAAATACCAGCCCTAAGCACCAACACTTAATGCTAAACAGTAACACTTAATACAAGGCTGTAACACTTAAAGCCTGTGACACTTAATCAAAAGGTATTCACACAGGGAGAGGGGCTCGCAAGGCCTATAAAGTACACAGGGGGAGAGGCTTGCAATGAGCGCCAAAAGGTTAGCAAGTTGTGATTTGCAATGAGCGCTGAAGGGCAAGTCGCTAGTATTTTAAGAATATCACGTTAATGAATCACGGGGCACCTGCTCACACACCTGTTATTTACTTCTGGGGCAACTGTGATTTACTTCTCGAAACTAGAGGGTGTTTGAGTAGTCAGAATCCCTTTTAAACGACTTGTGAGCTTGCAGTTCTAGTGTACAGTGCCTTGCAAAAGTATTCACCGCCTTCACTTTTTACCTATTTTGTTACATTACAGCCTTAAATTCAATGCTTTGTTAATCTGACTTTTATGTGATGGATCAGAACACAATAGTCTAAGTTGGTGAAGTTTAATGAGAAAAATATATACATAAAACTATTTTTTAGAAATAGAAAACAGAAAATTGGCATGTGCGTATGTATTCACCCCCTTTGTTATGAAGCCCATAAAAAGCTCTGGTGCAAACAATTACCTTCAGAAGTCACATAATTAGAGAAATGATGTCCACCTGTGTGCAATCTAAGTGTCACATGATCTGTCATTACATAAACACACCTCTTTTTTTTTGAAAGACCCAAGAGGCTGCAACACCTAAGCAAGAGGCACCACTAACCAAATCCCCCAAGGAACTCACCAAACAAGTAAGGGACAATGTTGTTGAAGTACAAGTCAGGATTAGGTTATAATAAAAAAAATATCCAAATATTTGATGATCCCCAGGAGCACCATCAAATCTATCATAACCAAACGGAAAGAACATGGCACAACAGAAAACCTGCCAAGAAACGGCCGCCCACCAAAACTCACGGACCGGGCAAGGAGGGCATTAATCAGAAAGGCAGCACAGAGACCTAAGGTAACCCTGAAGGAGCCTGCAGAGTGCCTCAGCAGACACTGGAGTATCTGTACATAGGACGACAATAAGCTGTACGCTCCATAGAGTTGGGCTTTATAGCAAAGTGGCCAGAAAAAAGCCATTACTTTCAGCAAAAAACAAAATGGCACGTTTTGAGTTTGCGAAAAGGGATGTGGGAGACTCCCAAAATGTATGGAGGAAGATGCTCTGGTCTGATGAGACTAAAATTGAAGTGGAGGGTGGAGATAGGGCTAGTGAGGTTGCCCAATGAGGTAGCTGGGTTACTGTTACAGGGGAAGCAGGGGGAACAGGAGCAGGAGGAAAGCCAGTTCTGAGATGCCAGACTGAGTGAAACTGTTGGGGATGTCCATTCAGGAATTGCAATGCCAGATAGAGCTGTTCCCTCTAACATCCGGGAGAGCAGTTCTACTGGAGGAGTGGGAGGGCACATTAGGCAGCGCAACAGACAGGTTTTGGAGGCAGGAAGGTAGACAGGAGTATTTGTCAACCAGATCTCAATATTCTAACAGTTTGCTGTCTCCCAGGTGCTCGGGTTCAGCATGTGGCATGGACCGGGTGGATAAATTATTGAAAGGGTCTGGAAACGAACCAGCTGTCTTGGTACATATTGGTAAAAATGACAAAATTTGTGGAAGATGGAGTGTCCTCCAGAATGATTTCAGAGAACTAGGGAAAAAGCCTAAGGCAAGAACCTCCAAGGTAGTATTTTCTGAGATACAACCTGTACCCCATGCTGGTCCAGGGATACTGAAGGAGCTTAGGGAGGTTAATATACATTAATGAGAGGTTTGGGTTTCTGAAACGCTGGGCTGACTTCTCACTTGGATACAATCTCTATAGCAGGGATGGTTTGCACCTTAATGATGAGGGAGCTTATGTGCTAAGGAGATAGGACGGTAGAACAGCTGGAGGAGTTTTTAAACTAGCAGGTTGGGGACGGACTAGATAGATGTAATAGGGTAGAAAGTGTAGGGGGTAAGGAATGATTTAATTCGTCATGGTGGTGGAGAATGGGGAGGGTTAGTATAGTCAATAGAGAGGTACTGCTAAGTAACTCAACTATAGTGGCAGGCACTTCAAAACTATGGTTCTTTTCTACTAGTTTAAACACTGCAGTTGAACGCTGCGCCACAGCAGCACCTAGTAGTGCAGGCAAAGCAATATTCCCCCCTCCGACGTGGCAAATAAGGTGCGCTGACCAAAGAGGCCTTGAGCTAAGAGACAGGCAAGCTGGGATTTAACATGCATTACTGACAAGTGGTGCGATGAGTCTCATG
Organism: Discoglossus pictus; assembly: GCA_027410445.1. Lineage (NCBI taxonomy): Eukaryota > Metazoa > Chordata > Amphibia > Anura > Alytidae > Discoglossus > Discoglossus pictus. The sequence goes on from CM050165.1 coordinate 149,050,915, forward strand.
ACTGGACTGTTAATCTGGATGTTTATAACCTATTTATGAAAGCTAGGGGCAATGGCAAAAAAGAGAGGGAAGGATTTGTTTCTATGTTAAGCCTGAATTTAGGCCTATAGTCAGAGAAAATACTTATGGTGGAACTAGCGATAATGTTGAATGTTTGTGGATAGAGTTTACCAACGAAGCAGCAAATTCTTATAAAAATATTGGTTGGAGTATGCTATAAACCTCCAAATATAATTGAAAGTTAGGAACTGCAAATATTGTTACAGATTGGAAATGTAGCTAAGCATGGTCAAGTTTTATTAATGGGAGATTTTAATTACCCAGAAATAAACTGGATGAATGAGACCAGCAGTTCAGCTAAGTGGAGCAGATTCTTAAGTATACTCAGATCATTATATGACACAGGTTATACAAGAACCTACTAGAAATTAGGCTATCTTGGATTTAGTGATCACAAATAATATTGATATAATATGAAATGTTGAAATGTGATGACTGTTTCCCAACGTTTACCCTAACACATTCTCATTTGAGATGGAAGGGGCCAACAAAAACTCTTCGTTTTAAAAAGGGCAGTTTTTAACGGTCTTAATGGCAGCAATACAAAAGTATAGACTTGGGACAGAGAACTGACGCGTACAAATACTGAACATAAATGGACAACATTCAAATCCTTACTAAATATACATACTTATCTCCATATACTACCACATATATAGTTCTGTATCTTGCAATGTTGGTAACGCACTTGCAGCCCTCGCGAAGCAAGGCGAGCAGTCAACTGAGAGCCTTGCAAAGCAAGGTGAGCCGTTGAAGCACGTGGGACTTAGGCTGCAATGATCGTCAACGTCGCTCATTGCACTGCAAGCCTTGCAAAGCGAGGCGAGCAGTTGAAGCATGCAGTTTGTTATAACGCATAACTCAAAAACACTGAAAAACAAACAAAATAATAATAATACATTTTTTAAAAAACACACTCACTCAGCAAAGGGGAAGAGCCAGGAAGCCTGGGAGTTAAGTTGCAAACAAATTGGAACCTTATTTTCAGCTTTTCGCCACTCGAAAAATCGGTCAAGCAAAGGAAAAAATGGCGGGTGAAAAAACGTAAACCATTCTGAAACCGGATGTAAACAAAGTTCTGCAATGCCAGGCACGCAAAAAATACATGACCATAGACAGTAACATGTACATGAACAACGCCAGACATGTGCCAGCTGCACAATTTAATTGCCGTAATTTTTGACGGGCAATTTCCTAGTGTAGAAATAAAAGTAAAAGAAGTACATTACATCCTGTGAGGCTTAATGATTTAAAAGGTAAAGATACAGAGTAAAAAACAGGCATTTAAATTATACAAACAAGAGGGGACAGAGACTGCTTTACATAAGTACAAGGAAATCAACAAGGCTTGCAAAAGACTGGCTAAAATAGAAAATGAAAAGTTAGTGGCAAAGGACAGTAAGACTAACCCCCTAAAAGACCAGAAAGGAAGCTATAGGAGCATTACAATTTGAAACAGGCCATCTGATAATCAGTGACCTGGAAAAGGCAGATGAGCTAAATAGGTTCTTGAACAGGATTATAAGTAGGAGTAAACGGATTTATGAGAGATAGGACAGGTCAAACCAATCTAATTCGTTTCTATGATGAGGTTTGTAGGAACTTGGATCAAGGCAACTCAGTGGATGTAGTCTTTTTGGATTTTGCAAAGGCTTTTTATACAGTACCACATGGGAGACTATGGTGCAAACCAAGGGATACAGGAATTGCAGTAAATATATGAACATGGGTCGAGAGCTGGCTAAAAAAAGACAGGAAGCAAAAGGGTTGTTGTAAATGGAACATACTCCGATTAGACTAATGTAGTAAGTAGGGTTCCTCAGGGTTCAGTATTAGGTCCTCTCTTTTTTAACATTTTTATTCATGACTTAGAAGTAGGGTTGGAAAGTATGGTCTCCATTTTTGCTGATGACATGAAGTTGTGCAAGATAATTACATCATAAAATGATGTACGTCCCTCGAAAGGGATTTGCATGAATTAGAGAAATGGGTAACTAAATGGCAGATGAGATTTAATATGAATAAATGTAGAGTTATGGATTTGGGAAGGAAAAATGCCATGCAATTTATAATCTTAATGGAGCAAATCTAGGTGTATCAGATATTGAAAGGGATTTGGGAGTGCTTGTGGACAACCACCTAGGTAACAGTGCTCAATGCCAAGCAGTATCTGCAAAGGCAAATTAAATATTGGCATGCATTAAAAAGGGTATTGAAGCAAGGGAAGCAAATTTAAATTCTACCACTATACAACTCTTTAGATGACCTCCATTGGAATATGGAGTACAATTTTGGGCACCTACTCAAACAGACATTTAGGGCTGGAAAAAGTACAGAGAATGGCAACAAAAATTAAAAATGGGAATGGAGCAGCTAGGTTATGAAGAAAGACTAACCAAATTAAACTTATTTTCTGTAGAAAAAAGGGCATCCAAGAGGGTATATGGTTACCTTATATAAATATATCCAGGGTCAACACAAGGCTTTATCAAGTGAACCTTTTGTGCCAAGATGTTTCTAACTGACAAGAGGACATCCTTTGAGGTTAGAAGTAAAAGCATTCCACCTTAAAGAAAGGGTTCTTCACAGTAAGGGTGGTTAAACTGTGGAATGATCTACCAAAGAAAGGTGGTGACAGCAGATTCGATAGATAAGGGATTGGATATATTTTTAAATAAAGGGCATTCAGGGTTATCCTGGTTAAATTAGAGAGGGAGTATTGATCCAGGGATGAATTTGATCAGCAGTATCTGGGGTCAGGAAGGAATTTTATTGTTTTCCCTTTTGAGACAACTGGCAAGATTCATGTTTTTTTTTTGTTTGTTTTTTGCCGTCCTCTGGATCAATTAACCCGCATATTTCAAATCAGAGGAGCCCTAAAAAGGTTGAACTTGATGGACTAACCTGAACCTCAATTACTATGCAACTATATAACTTACCAGCGCCTATTACTTTACATCAACATGCAGAATATGTGCATGCAATTTGATTATCTGTAGGTTTGCATATTTAAGTCAAATCAGCATATTTCTATCTGCTTCAACCGATTGCTCTGAATTTGGGTTATTTTAGACTATAGCAGATTGATTATAATAGCATATACATTAAACATTTTAAGTCCCTATTAAATCCCTAGAGATATGTTTAGTAAGAAAATACACAAAACAAGAAAGCGCTCTGATCAGAGTTTAAGCTAAATATGTTTTTCTTATTTTAATTATGACATTCAAAAATTAAATCCTAATTAAATAGAAAGTTTGCTATATAAATAACTATAAAAAATAATAAGAACACTGGATTCAGAAGACATAAGAGCAGGGTTATGTTACTAGCCAGAATCACATCCAAGAAATATCTTGTCATTGCATATACGTAACAGAAATTAGGAACTATGAGCTGTTCTGATGTAGAAATTGTTTGTGCAATTTGCTAGGATTTTTTTTAACCACCAAGTAACGGCAACCCACAAGTAGTTTATTCTATTCTGCCAAACAGCAGCCCCCTTACAAGCAAAAAATAAATAAATAATGGGGCATAGAAAGTATGGAAGGTACTCTAAACAACTGTTAATGGGCATATATTTTGTAAATAATTCTACAAGGAACATGGCTCACTAGAAAGCATCACAAAAAACGAAAACCGATCATGCAAATGGTTTCATTTACTTTTAAGTAATGTGGATACATGCACACTAGTTACATTCCATTTAACGATTTCTGGTAAGTGGCTGGATAACTAGGGGAATAAGGCAGCTGTATTTGCATAATAATATATTTAAATTGCAGTTTATGTTTCACCCTTATTCTGTAGCCAGGTGTCATGAGCAAATTATTTTGTGGGTGAGAAGGTATGCCTCAAGTGGCTAGCTTTGAGTGTGCTGCAGAGTGGGATTTGCCTGGGCACATAAATGGCAAAGCTCCTTTTTACACAGGAGGTGGATGAGTTAACTCCTGGAGGAGGTGGATTAACTTAGGTGTAAAACACAGGAACTGAGAAATGGGTGGGGCCCACTTTCCGGATGGCTAGCAGAAAGGGAGGAAGGGTTTTGTAGATTGCTAAGCAGTCTGTCTGCAAGATTTTCACGCAGCTTGCACTTACAGTCACTATGTGAAGACCGCTGGAATTTGCTGACAGTTACCTGTGTGGAGTTGTTTAGCAAGCCACTGAGGAAAAGAAGCAGTTTTCTGTGTAAGGCTTCTGAATTTATAGGATTTAACAGAGGAATTGAAGCTGTAAATACAGTGGCGCTGGGAACAAGTGAGGACACCCAGAGAGACTGCATCGTGGAAGCGGATAAGCAAGCCGCTGTGGAAGAGAGAAAGTCTGGACTTATAGAACATAAGTAACAGGCCAGTAACTTTAAAAAGTATTGGTACTGATTATTTTGTTTTAGCTCCATCCAGATTTAGCTGGATGGAAGCTTTGGTTAGTGAGGGTACATACTCTAAAAATAAAAAGTTAGTGCTTCAAAGGAAGCTAGGGCAGTTATTTTTGATGTGTCATATTGGAATACTGGCAAAATATTTGAAAATAAAATTAGAAAAATAATTAAAAGCCTCCTGTGTTTTATACCACTTTAACAGTATCAGAAACAATGATATAAAGAGAGAAGATCAGGATAGTGTACCACTATATATGTATACAGCATTACCCAAAGGAACAATTGATTGGGGCAAGGTACCAGATATTAATTTTCACAGAGACAGACCAGATTGTTTAAATGAGTGCAATATCCCTTTTACGCAATTGCATAACATATAGAGTTGTTAGGCATAACTAAAACTGAGCACCCAAATTCCTGAGTTTGAAAATATGGATTAAGCATTTTCATTACCCATTTGTCTCTCAAGGTCTGCAGCCTCATCAGGGGTAGCACGAGGAAGAACTCCAGGGTCACTAAAGCTGGTCCTTAGTAGCGTCCCCATCACAAAAAATACCAGGATACCGCCTATCACAGGAATTGCAGGAGTAATATTTGCTGCCAGATACGGACAACTGCAAGAAATTAAAATTGGCAATTATTATAAAACAGATCTTTGTTTACAATCTAATTTTTCATAGATACAAATAGAGTTCAAACAATCTGATTGTAATTATTTCATGGAACCATTTGAAAACTGTCTATTGTCTTGAGGATTTGCCAGCCTCAACAGTAGTAATGTGTTATGCTGTATGTGATTATATAGGCTGAGCACTTATTGGTTACACTTCTTTTTTATAATCTTAGATTTTCTATGGACCACTTAAATGACAATCAAAAGAACATTCAAATATGGAAACAAAAAAGTAGGAAACCGAGTAAATGAACAGTTAGGTTCATGCTGTTCTTGTGTCATTCTTTCAAAAGAAATATCTTTGGAAAGACACTTACCTTAAATAATATTTATGATATTCTACAAATTGTAAAACATTGTAATTTACCTTCATATTGTACAAGAAAGACAAACCAAAAATGCGACGTCAGAATAAAACATCACCCACTACAATAAAAGTTGGAGAGGTTTGTGCAAAACACTTCCACCCCAATGAATGTCAATAAAGTGAAAGTATACATAAAAATGGAAAATACACCTTAGTACAGTAACCTGGCATATTTGAGAATATTAGTGTTAACGCTATTGTTAGCTCACAGCTTGACAAATTCTGAGAGCCAAGGTTACTAAAAACATGGACTATGGTCTCCTATGGATTATTCTACAATATCTAAACGCAAGTAGAGCTCCTTGGCTTTTAACAGTTTGGATGACTTCTCACCCGGTGTGTTAAGAGAATTCTTCCCCAACAGGGACATCCTAGGGCCTCCATGTGATTCCTATTCTGTTCCCTAGAATGGAATGTATCTTTTCCCATATAAAAATGTCCTCCCTAACCGAAAAAAAAACATAGACACCTCTCTTTCTACATATGCAATCTCCATTTACTACCAACTTTACCTCTCACACACAAGGTGCTATTTTTTTTTTTTTTTAGCATTTTTGAAGTACAACAAGAGGTTAACCAAATTGCACAGCAGTTTGTTGTGGTATCATTGGTTGCAGCCATGGTTAATTAAGCAATATCGGTTCCTTTAACGGATTTAGATAGTATATTGCAGAAACTTTGAGAATATATGGCAAGACTGAGCAATTCTAGAGTAATGACGGTGTGTGTGTGTCAGAAAATAAAGGCATATCACACCTATCTTTACTTGTTCATAACTAGGCCAGCCTTGGTAAAATAATTGGTTCCCATAATAAATCACAGCTTCAATTGCAGACCATGTTACCGTCTCCTATACATGTGTTCTTATAAATGTGCGTGGCAACATTTACAAATAAAACAAATCATCATAAAGGATCAAAATCTATAATATGTAAAGACCCAGTTACGTGAAAAAGCTATTGCACATTTGAAGCAGAAAAATAAATAAAATCAATCTAAATTAATAATCCTAGTCTCTCTTTGGAGTCTACAAAACACAGAATAGGCGAGTTTGCAATGGCGGTCCAAAATTCCCTTCAAAATGGAGCACAGTAGTATAGACGTCTAGGTCTTCATTTAAGTGGGAAACTGACAAGCATATTAATAATTCAATGTGTTGAACGACTACCATTAAAATACATATCCATTCCTTCTAGGAAAGTATATGTCGGTGGACTTCAAAAATAAAATATTCATACTGATGGCAATTAATTTTTCAAGGAACAATGCTATACATAGAAACACTCTTCGTGTTTATGAAATTATGTAGGACAGTGGCCAGTGTAAATTTCTAAAATAAAGGCGTTACTTTCATTTTGATATCACCTTTTCATTTTCCAGAACGATGCATAGGTTTATCTAAATATCCCTTTTCACACCCCTTTGTAAAATAAGAACTCCTATGGCCTTCAGTCACCAAGAGATGCCCAAGAAGATGCCCTACGTTTTATTTACATGGATTCACAATAATATTTTTGCTTGCTTTTGTAAAATATAAAAAGCATTACATGCTCTGGTGGTGCCAGAAAGGTTCTTGCTTGGAATTAATCTGAATATGACAGGGGGCGTCGATCAGGTTTAAAAAAAAAAAAAAAAAAAGTAGTACTGGATTTAAAGGGACAAGGAGTATAGCCTGTTTGCCAATTGCTTAAAATCCTTTCCAAACCATCCTTGCAAAGGTCCACCCCTGTAGCTCATGCATGCATCTTTCTACAGTACTAGTTTTTCATTGGCTAGTACAGCTAGTGCTTTAGAGACACATTGTATGCATGAGCTTTGCAGGCACTACTTTAAACGTTTCAGAGTAAAAGCAGATTTTAAGCAATTGTTAATTTAAATAAAATTATGTTTAAATATGCAAACACTATTCTAACATTTAAAACAGGAAACACTCCATGTACCTTTAAAGTATTTTATTTTGAATAACTACAATATAAGGAAAATGGTTTTAGAATGTAAAGAAAAAAATTAGAAGTACAAGCCCTCCTGAGAAAGTTGCAGAAGACTAAGCTAAGAGAACACATTAGCAAAGAATAATTGCATATAAGTGAGAACGTAGAGACTGCTTTTTTTTTTTCTTCCTAAAATAATTTTGCCTATGATTAAATTGAATTGCTTCTAAAGGCCACACAGAAAAAAAAATTGATCTAAGTTCCTTTAAAATTATACTTTTTTCAGAGTTCTGAGAGAGGCAATGAGTAAGAAGAGTGTTGGGAGTTGAGGGGTTTAGTAGATCACTCAACTAAGAGAACAGCTGCTTTGGGTGGGCAGTCAACCAAAATAGTTTCATATTTCCACTTGGTTGTGATAATTAGGAAATTGGAGAACAGAATTAAATGACCAGAGGTGAAGGGGGAAGTCTTTGGGAGTACAATATCGTTTGTGATTTGAGATAGGGACAACAGTACAAGGTGTATGTAGCCCTGCTAAAATCGTGGTTACAACATTGTGAGGAAGAGTGTGCATGCATAAAATGGGAACTAACAAAACTTGATAATTCTACAAATAAATCGATATTATCATAACATTCCTAAACTATTTTTGCTGGACATATTGACTGTTGACTATATATATTTATATGCTAATCAACAGAATAAAACAATCCTGAATATAAGGCTAATTTATCAAATATGGCCTACCAAAAACCGCCACGTGGTTTTCAATTGCAAGTTTAACTCCTACATTACAATTGTCTAATTGTTTTAAACCTGGGAGTGGTTTTATTTACCTTGGCTTTTTCTCAGAGTGCTGAGCAAATAATCCTAACACGAAATATAATATAATTGCATAATTATTGTGCTGTTGGAAAAAGCCATTTAAGTATGACATGCATATATAGCAAAAGGGTGTAACCACTGTAACAATGGTCTTAAATCTAGAAATTATCATATAGCCATAAAAGTATTTTAACAGACAGATTATTAAGGAGATGACAGGTGTCCCTTAAAACAAACTACATCAGTACTGTCAAAGGCAGCAATTCCTATGTATTGGCAAGTAGTCCTGCAAAACAGGCACAGTGTTGACCATTTGCTCTTGGCTCCAAATCTACAACCTTACATGAAATGTAAGCAGATGTTCAAAATAATAAAATACGGCCATTTAATTACAATTTTGGCACCACTTCATAAAAAGGACATTTAGGAGCTGAAAAAAGTACAGAGATGGGCAATAAAACTAATATAGGTAATGGAGGGACTAAGTTATGAAAAAAGACTAACAAATTAAACTTATTTTCTCAAGAAAAAGGGCGTCTAAGATGAGATATGATTAAATTATATAAATACATCCATGGTCAGTATAAAGATTTGTCAAGTGAGCTTTTTGTGAAAACAAATTCCATTTGCCATATCAGATATTCCAATTGTGCCATAACATGTGCTCTTTCTTTTACCACAAAAATGTTACCCATCACGAAGTGTCCGCTAAGTGTACTAAGTGTAACCACTGTGTAGATTCAGTTCATCAGCATGCATGCTCTTGTATGTGTTTGCCTTTCAATTGGCTTACAAATATAAATAATCTTTTATTGGCCTAAAAGAAGGTGTGATGGAACAAACTATTTTCTGTATGTGGAACTACTATAAAAGTTTATGATTTGCATATATATGCGGTCAACATTGTGAATGCTATGCTGTTGCTGATCCACGCGTGTATAAATAATGTGAAGAAAATCAGATGCCTCTGTGCTTTGGTATCATAACTGGGTTTTGAAATAGAATGTCTGTTTATGGAAATGTTTTTCTTCTACATATGCCCCTCATCAATAATACAGTCTGTTCTCTCTCTCCAAAAATTTGACAATACATAATTGTACTCCTAAATACTTTTTATCAATAGCTTATTAATTCATATCTACCTCTCTTCTACAGTTATTGTAACATTCCCCTGAAAAAAAAAAAAAAAGATTTAAAAGCAATTTGTGTAATTTCAAGTGGAATAGGTTGCCCCTTATTGTGCTACATACTTAAAAACACATTACAACACAAGAACTAAAAGTAAACTTTGATCTCAAATTAAAGCTTTAGGATAGTGCTAAGTGACAATTGGAATACCTTTTTTTTACCTCACTTTATTTTTCTTCAATCCAATTAAAACCATGGACTATAATATCTCTGTTGGTCTTTTGTATGATTTAGATCTGAATCTCTTTATAGTACCAATACGTAGAGTAACATTTGGAGAGACTCATTCTAATGTTTTTACCTCAGACCTTTTGCTTTGAGATTCTAATGCCTATGTGATTAATCATGGTCATCAAGTTCCTTCACATGTGAAGGAAGCAATTGTGATGCTATAAAGAGAGGACAACATAATGGCAAACAAAATTATAGACCTCCAGCTTTAGAATATCAGGTACAAGATTAAGAGTTGTAAGATTTGAGAAAGCCATTGACGAGTTAACATTTGGGTCACGACCCAGAGATTATGGACTATGTGCACCCCAACACCACGTGCTTTCTGCTACAGTAATTAGTCTAGGTTGTGGATTTACGGCTAATATCAATGTCCCACCTGCATAATCGTAAATAAAAATAAAATACAAAAGCGCTTTCCATTTAGAGGCCAGAATGAAATATATGCGTATACAGACAACAACCTTCAGTGCTATGTCTGTCAATTATGTCACTAGTGTGCAATTAGCTGGCTCCTGTATACGGTAGTATGACCAGTTGCCATCTTCCTTCCAGCCTCTAGCCCTGTCAGGGCAATAAGTACATCAGTGTAATTTATCTAGCTTCTCCTTGACAGGAAAGGCAAAGACAAGCCATCTTCTCAGTCTCTTGTACTATGGGGCCTCTACAGACGCCTCAATTCATGTTCTTCTATCCTGGGAGCCCCCATAAAACCTGTTATAGAAAACTCTCTGGGGAAAAGGCAGCATTTTAATACCAAACATGCCTAGGTACCACCTTTAATAAATCATTAAATGTATACAACAATATAATAACCCCTGTCTGTTAAAAGGTCACACACACACTGCCCTAGTTAATATACACACACACATATGATAATTATGATTAACCCCAAAAGTCCATGACAAATAGTAAAAAAAAAAAAAAGAGTAAGGTGCCCTGTAATAGTCATACTATATAACAAACTCTGTGACAACGGACTATTACAATCCACTGACAAAAATGTATTTCACAGGAAATAACAGCCCACACATAACATATGGACAGAATGCATCACTGAAAATACAAAAAAGTAGGGCATTTAAAATAATATTTACAACAGCTACTTAATTTGTGATTCAAAATGTTTCAGTGCACAAAAAACACAAGTACAGTCTAATCAGTGGTTACATTTAAGAAATTTGTCAGTTTATGCATTAAAGACTTTAGGAGTTTTAGTCTTGTACTACTTCATTTTTAGGAAACTCATTTTCTCAAAGAAAAAATCTGATCCAGACAAATTCAATAGATTAAAAAGGAAATGGAAGATTGCTATTTTTTTATATTAAAATAAACTACCTAAAGTATCTTTTTGCATATTACAACTGCTTAAACGCTGCTTTTACTCACTGAAACCTTCCAAACATTCCCTGCTAAGATCTGCCTCCTGTAGCTCATGAAAACAATGTTTCTACTGATCCTAGATGTACAAGCCAGTCACAGACGGTCGCAGCTGCAGGTTACTAAAATTAGGCTTAAATATATATATTTTTTTAAAAAGGAATCTTCCTTGTCCATTTAAGTACATGGCACAACTGTTTATTTGCTAAATGCATAGCAAATAATGTCTGCACCATAGACTTTCTTTTAACTTTGACATTAATGACTATAGCAATACTCAAAAAGGACCACTGTACAGAAAAACTTCAAATGTTTGCAAAGTATTTATCAAACCAACCAACAATAGCTGCTGTGTAAGCCATAAACACGAAATACATTTTAGGCAAAATTAGAGATACTGCTTGAGCCTTACGGTTTCATGCATTATCTTCCATACTTTTGCTTGTTTTAAGCTTCGCAGAGCGTGCTCTGTTAAACTGTATTATCTATTCAGGAGTGGGCGGACTTGTTTACTCATTGGTTGATTCAGATACATTTTTGGCATTAGATATCTTCTCCCTCACCTGCAAATGTTCATTTGAAGGCAGCTTGCAAATAAACTTGCAAACCCTGCTTATCCTACGCTATATTGTCTCCTCATGTCTTGAAACAAAGGTATTGCTGTCATGGCAGCTTCCATGATTATGCTTTCCTGCCCATCCTGTACATGACAGATATTGCTTTTGGGTTTGTTAATATCTCACAAAAGTTATGTTTTTCCTACTCTACAGTGGCCCTTTAAAGCAAACCACTTTTATGCATTTATACATGGATTCATGACAAACTATTATTTCTGTAATTGACTTTAGCTGACACATACCTCTGGAAGTCTACCTTTTCTGATTACTAGATATTGATGGTTTTAAATGGGCAAAAGTTTAGCTCTGTTGACAAAGTGATCCATAATAACAGATGATTTTCCAGCTATCACTAATGTACATCCATCGGAAACACATTTTATGTTGCCATCACATTACGTGCAGTTACCAGAAGTCTTCTATATATGGCTTTCAAGGCCATGCACTCCACTAGTGCATACTGGAATGTGTGATTTAACTATGGTCAACGTATTGTCCTAAAGTAAGGCAAAATCTCAAAAGTATCTTTAGGTAAGTGATAATAGAGAAGTTTTATTTTAAGCACCTGTTACCTTTGCAGAAAGCACATGAAATATTAATTCCTAGCAGGAATTCTAGTTGAAGATGCAGATACGCATTACTTATTGCTTTCATACGTCCACTGAGAATTAAGAAAGTGCGCTCAGCCTTACTGTACCTTTCTGTAAGCTACAGTAGCCATACTTTGCATGCATAGATTAGTACTAGAGCAATCCAACCAAATGGACATTTGAGTAATACACCAGTGTACAGATTAAATATGTTTTGGCCTGCAGAATATATATATATATATATATATATTTCACTACTAAGGTTGTTGCAGTATACAGTGATAGTATTTTAATTGTATTTAATGCGACAAGCTTTCAAGCAATACAACTATTTGTCAAGTTGATAGCAATAAAGATTAAATGCTGTAAAGTATGCCATCACACCGGAGGAGAAAAAAATACAATGAGTAGTAGGAATCTTAATAGCCCAGAGAAGTTATGTGCGCCTACAAAATCTGAGGCATAAGTCGAGAGAAAAAAGTATACATTACATAAATACAAATTCTTATACCAGACCTAAAAATGCATTTTTAAATTTAAGTTTCTTAATAAGAACACCATCATCTTATTCACTTTTTGTTCACTGAGAGGTGGCAAACCTACCACATCATGTTATAACAGATAACAAAACTCAATGGCAGATCGCTCTCTAAATGTTTCCTATGTACAGTATCTCACAAAAGTGAGTATACCCCTCACATTTTTGTAAATATTTTATTATATCTTTTCATGTGACAACACTGAAGAAATGATACCCTGCTACAATGTAAAGTAGTAAGTGTACAGCCTGTAAATTTGCTGTCCCCTCAAAATAACTCAACACACAGCCATTAATGTCTAAACCATTGGCAACAAAATTGAATACACCCCTAAGTGGAAATGTCCAGATTGGGCCCAATCAGACTGTCAGTGCTCAGGCCATACGCTGAACACTGCATCAAATTGGTCTGTCCCAGAAAGAAGCCTCCTCTAAAGATGATACACAAGAAAGCCCGCAAACAGTTTGCTGAAGACAAGCAGACTAAGGACAGGGTTTACTGTAACCATGTCCTGTGGTCCGATGAGACCAAGATAAAATTATTTGGTTCAGATGGTGTCAAGCGTGTGGCGGCAACCAGGTCAGGAGTACAAAGACAAATGTGTCTTGCCTATAGTCAAACATGGTGGTGGGAATGTCATGTCTGGGCCTGAATGAGTGCTGCCGTATTGTGACATACTAAAGAAGAGCATGAGCCGCAGGGCAGTATTCCAACATGATAGCGACCCCAAACACACGTCCAAGTCTACCACTGCCTTGCTAAAGAAGCTGAAAGTAAAGGTGATGGCCTGGCCAAGCAGGTCTCCAGACCTAAACCCTATTGAGCATCTGTGGGGCATCCTCAAGCGGAAGGTGGGGGAGTGCAAGGTCTCTAACATCCACCAGCTCTGTGATGTCATCATGGAGGAGTGGAAGAGGACTCCAGTGGCAACTTGTGAAGCTCTGGTGAATTCCATGCCTATGAGGGTCAAGACGGTGCTGGAAAATAATGGTGGCCACACAAAATATTGACTATTTGGCCCCAATTTGGACATTTCCACTTAGGGGTATACTCACTGTTGTTGCCAATGGTTTAGACATTAATGGCTGTGTGTCGAGTTATTTTGAGGGGATAGCACATTTACACTGTTATACAGGCTGCACACTTAGTACATTACATTGTAGCAGAGTGTCATTTGAGTGTTGTCACATGAAAAGATATAATAAAATAATTACAAAACTGTGAGGGGTGTACTCACTTTTGTGAGATATACATTTTTTTCTAATTTTGGTTTAATACATGTATGTGGTTAGGACCCTGCAACTAGAAATTTTAGGAGCTAAGGCTCCTAAAATATAAAGCCTTGATTTGCTACAATTTTCTCACTGGCCCTTTGTATGACAAAGCTGACCCTCAAACTTTACTTCCCTGTTACAGATCCTCTTGAGCCAGGTGAGTCCACTCCCAGTGTTGCACTTTCAGCATTTAGAAGGCTTCAACTATAGGTCTTTTTTTTATTTTTTATTATTATTAAATGTTTATACATATACAATGCATAAAATAGAACATCCATCAAACTTACAAAATGTACGGATATTACTTATACATCAGGAGAGGGAGCTAGTTCTTTTATGGCACAGTGAAGGTAAGAAGAGAGGATAAACAAATGTTATTTTATATACAGATCCCAAAAATGCCATTTTCATTTTTTTAAGCCGTAATCAGGCCAATCTTTTTCCAATTCCCTATTCTTTGCATTAATACCCTCTGCATCTGACCAAACAGGAATTTGGTTAAGTTTCCAAAAATGTGAGATATCAAATTTTACATTGAGGGAACAAGGAGTTAATTTCCAAATGCAGTATTATAAAAATGTGGACTATACGGAATAGTTTTACCAATGATCTTTGAGATCTGTATCCTGCATTGATTCCAAAATGATTGGACTTCCTCACATTCCCACGATGTGTGTAGATTTGTACCATATTGACCACAGCCTTTCCAACAGATATTTGACTTATTTTTTGCTACCCAGATCTCTTTCCCAGGCCATCATCCTAATAGACTTGATTCAAGAACTATTGGAACTAATTAACTTTGAGGACTCAGAAATAACATGCGAGCCATTATGTGCAAATGTCAATTTTTCAAAATAAGTCAGTTCTCTCATATTATTATCCTAGTAATAATAAAGTATGAGATAAAGTTGCATAATCTAACCAAGATAATATTTTTATAGAGAATTTATTACGAATGTTCTCTAACTCTAGTAAAGATCCCTTTAGATACAAATCTTCTATTTTAGAAATTCCTCTCTTACTCAAATCAGTAAGATCTAAGTCTTTTGATATAGGAGACCATCTCCATTGGGGCCACTAAAGAAGCGAAGGAAGATAGTTTCATTTTATCTGTTATTAAACCAAAATTTGATTAGGGTATTAACCCTTCTTGGGAAGTTTGTAAAATATAGATGGTACATATTAAGGGAGCCATAGAACGAGTGTTCATAGGGACGTTTTGTAATAAATCTTCCTCTGTTTTTTTCCAAACATATATATCTTATGAGGGGCATTCCATCCTACCACTTGAGAAAAAGCAATAGTATCCTGAATATATTTAAATGAAGGGGAAGTTAGTCCACCTTTATAAAATTTTCTCTTGGTAATATCTAGCTTAATGTCATTATGAATATACTTATCAATTCAACTTTGCAAATTCTTCAACATATAGTTGGGAACTATTTTCCGGAATACATCTAAATATACAAGTTATCTTGGGGATGATTATCAGCTACGTTGTAGGAATTCTAGCTAATGAAGACATTCTTAGATTTCTCCAATCATAGAAAAATTGGTCTTATTTGATTACTTACTATATTTAAGTTGTCTTTTAGCAGATCTCTCATATGGAAGGAGAATCTAACCCCCAAATGTGTAATATATATAGTTAGAGTTCCAATTAAATAGGTAGAGTTGTTTTAATTTTTGCTCTATTTTGAGATTTGAGATAATAAGCGATTTTGAATAATTAATTTTGAAATAGGAGATTCTTCCATACTGTTCTAAAATTCTATGCAAAAGAGAGAATTTTATATATAGGTTGATTGATTGATTGATTGATCTTTATGCCCTGTATTTCTTCCGCAAGAGGTTCATAAATAAAAACGAACTATAAAGGGAGATAGGGGATATCCCTGGCATGTGCCATTTTTTATTTTAAATTTTTCAATTTCAAAGCCAAACCCGGTGATGAATGCTTTTGGGTTGATATATAGTGCTCCTATAGCTTTTGAGGCAAATTCTGCAAAACCAAACCAGAACTGCATTAAAAAATTCCCAGCGGACTCAGTCTAATGCTTTTTTAGCATCTCAGAACAGAGCCAGCATGCGTTATAAATATTTAATGAACAAACTAATTTCACAGGTATAATAACCCGCTGGCAATAAGGAGGTTAATATGCTTGAATGTCTTGCTTGTGGATATCCAGTTATCTGTCATAAGGAACAAAGGAAAGCTAACTTTCCCGAATTACACCTTGCTGGTGATCAAACAACAAAGGAAAGAAACTTCTTGAACAACACCCCTGGTGATAATTAAACAGAAAATGGTCTTTACCAAAATAACCCACAGGTGTGTATTTGCATCATGGACACAAATCATGGGAATCAACTCAGAAGAAACAAGGGGGGTCGAGAAAAGGTGAAATGGATAATTATCTTGGACTATAGCAAAATCTAGTGATCATTACCTGAAGGATACTGGACACGAGATTTGGTTGGCTGGAACAATCTACAAGGTGTGGCTATGATGTGTATAACTGGGCCAAATAGACTTGCTGGGTAGTAGAATTATCTTAGGAAAGGAACAGAGGAATCAGGAGGAATACTCTACACTCTTGCATACACACATTAGTATTATATAGGTAGAGCCTTGTATTTCAGATGCCAATCTCACCACTACTGTTGTATGTTAATAAACCCTTTAACTTATAAGTTTCCAGTGTATTTGGAGTTCTTATAGCAGTCAGATGTAAGCTAACTGGTCAGGATATACGGTTAGAATTCCAGTATAAAAAGCACTATATTTAACAGCATGGGTGTTTTATTATTACTTATATAATGACATAATATCAACAAGATGTCTGATATGATCAGATCCTTGCCTTTTGTTTATAAAACCTGGTACAGATTTATAAATTGTGATATAACTAACTTAAGTCTGTTAGCCAGAATGTTTTAATACAGTTTTATAGCAGAGTTAATAAGTGATATAGGTCTACAATTTCTTCATTATTCAGGACTTTTACCTAGTTTTAAAATATTCTGAATTTTAGCTTCAGACATTTTTTCCTTTATTTTTAATTTTGTTAAACATTACATAAATGTTCAGCCAGACTGGATGCAAAGCATCTATAATATAAATGGTCGAAACCATCTATGCCTGGGGCTTTATTAAGTTTGATCTTATCAATAACATCCTACACCTCTATCTTAGAAATAGTATCATTTAGGAAAACTAAATCTTCCCTAGTAATCTAAGGAAGGTTAATTTTCCTTAAAAATAATTAAATTCAAATTTTGTAGGTTTTACAAAGTTGTCAGATTGTTCAAGGTTATATAAGTAGCCATAAAAAATAAAAAAAATAAAAATATTTTACTTAAATATTTAGGATGGGAGTATATAAGATTATCTGGACCTCTCAAACCTTGCTTTGATTCCACCTTGAAACCATCCTTTCAAATCTTCGTCTGTTTTTAGAATATGGTTATGTTTATTGAGAATACCAAGAATTTGTCTCCATTGTGTTTTATAACTCCCAATAAATCTGATATTATCATCTATTGTTTTTGATGTTTTAGGGGTCAGTAGAGAATCTCTCTCGATATGAGGGGCACGATGGTATGCTTTTTTGGTTTGTCTGTTGCTGTAACCTCTGTCATTAAGACGTCTTCGAAGTTCTTGAGCTCTTTTCTTGAAAGTATCTAATTCAGAACAATTACGACGTAGTCTTATAAATTCGCCAAAAGGAATCGCCTTTTTTGTAGACGGAAGATGAGAACTTGTATGGTGAAGTAAACTGTTAGTAGCTGATTCCTTCCGATAGAGGTCTGTACAGATTTTACCATTCTGACCTCTGTAGATAGTAACATCTAGGAAATCGACCTTATTGAGGTCTAGATAGTAAGTTAGTTTCAGGTTGAGATCGTTCTGATTCAACTTCTGTATAAATTCTTGGAAAAGTGCTTCCAGACCATCCCATAATATAAACAGATCATCTATAAATCTCAACCAGATCAACACATGTTCTATATATTTTTCCATTTGGTCCGATAGTGCCACCTCACTTTCCCACCACCCCATGTAAAGATTGGCATAGGTGGGGGCACGTGACGTCCAAATAGCAGTTCCACGTATTTGTAGAAAGAACTGGTCGTTAAAGGTGAAGAAGTTGTGTGTCAAGATAAGATGTAGCAGTTTTATAATGAAATCATTTCTATCATGACATTCTTCAGATTTCATACTTAAGAAGAATTTACATGCTTTTTCGCCTTCTCCATGTTTAATAGAAGTATATAGAGATTCAACATCACGTCACGAAATATGTAGAATCATTCAAGACAATTCCTTCCAGTTTCTTTAGGATATCCATTGTATCTTGAATAAATGAAGGTAAATTGGTGACAAATGGTCTAAGGCAGATATCCACAAATTTACTCGCTTGTTCCGTTAAATTGCCACGACCTGATACAATTGGTCTTCCCGGTGGATTTGTTTTTTGTTTGTGAATCTTTGGAAGTGGATATAATGTGGCTATTTTCGGTTTCACCACCTCCAGATATTTAAACTCATGTTTAGAGATAATCCCTCTATTGGATGCTTCGGTAATTATTTTGTTGTACTGTTTAAGGAATTCCTGAGTTGGATCTCCTAATAGTTTTTTATAGCATCCTCGATCGCCTAGTTGTTTCATAGCTTCCCCTACGTATTGGTCCGTTGGCCATAATACCACATTTCCTCCTTTGTCTGATGGTTTGATAGTAACATCATCCCATGTTCTCATATCTTGTATACATTTTTTATATATAGTTGTATACTATTTAATATCTGAGAATCTACTAAGTAACCAATTCGGAGTATGAATAGTGTCTGAGAAAAAAAAAAAAAAAAAAGGAGTATAATCTCTAGAGTAGGGGTGCAAAGTTCTCCAAATGTCAAAAAATTCAAATTGTAACATTCCCTGTCTGAATCTTAAAGACACACTGGAAATAGCAAACACAATCACATGCAAATGCCAAAAAACATAGGAAATTTTGCTAACTTCAAGGTAAGCTAATTAATGTTTATTTTGGGATATTTTCAAGCAAAAATGTCATACACTACTACTTTTCGATCAGATGCATAATCCAGCTCACTTATATATCCCTTTAAAGGTTTGAATGTTCTCAACTGGAATTTTCCATTTAAGTAATAAATCTTCTCCTTCTTTCACTCAATGTATTCTATGCCAATGTGAATTTCTCAGAATCACAAGACCAGCTGGAAATCTCCTCATATCTGATCTTCCCGTATCAAGGCTGGTGTAATATTTATGTATACTTTGCACCTTGCCAAGGTATGAGAACATTTTTTTAGATTTTCATATTGTGATTCAAAGTTTTTCTTCTAATAGTTTGCTTTTATTATTGCCTATTTATGTGGCACCAACAATGACATCTCTTCCTATAATTGTCCATATTAGCTGGTATCTGAATTCTATGAAAGGTGTCCAGTTTACTTAGTGCATGTGTTATACTCTTCTTCTCTTTCATTTCTGTAGGCATATTTTCTCTATTTTCCATCATATATCTTATTTAGCTTTAAACCTAAGACTTTGCCTGGACTGAGTGATATCTTCAATGTGACAGCAAATTATTAGTCCTAGATCTCTTTTAGACTTTGCTCTGCTCTTTTCTTCTTTTTCTTTTCTCCCTTTCTCTTTCCCTTCTCCCTCCTTTACCTCTATCTTTCCCTCCCTCTTTTCTCTTTCAGGAAATAATGTCCTTAATTAGTGAAAATAGAATAAATCTAAGCAAAACTAAGACCAGTCCAATCTATTTAGATCCAGCCATCTGGACTCCTAATTTTCGCTTACAATTTTATGCTTGGTTTTAGGATAGTTTGGGATCCCACACACTGCAACGTATTAATTGAATAAATATCAAAGTTTGCATGTATTTTGTATAGTTTTCTCTTTCTTACATAAACTGTATGCCTCTGTATATTTTCGTCTTTGGTATATTTAGTTATACTCTCAGGTTGTAATGATTGAGTAATCTCAATGGCTCAATTCTTTTTTTTTTTTATTATGCAAGTATTACTTACAGTTTGCCATCTTCAGCTTCGAGACCCACTCTTATTCTTTTGGTTAATTTCATAATGGAGTCGCAGTGAGCTTATCTACATCATAGGTTTGTTTGTATGCACTCTCCTGCTGCAAGTGCTGTCTTGTTGCGCAGGAAAGAGAGATCAACTCCCACCTCCACTTCTCTCTGCACTAGATGGCTCCCGTCTGTACTCTGGTTCCTCTCTTTCGACCTCCGGTTCTCCAAACCTGCCTTGATGTCTCTGTCCATCTAGCTCCTCCTTTTCATGGATCAGTGGTCGGCTCACCCATGCATGAACTTTTCCCCACGTCTACGCTGGATAAGCTGGTATGTTCTTTGACACCGTCCGCGGCGGAGGACAGCACTTAAACTATATTATTCTCTTAGATTTTAGAATATCCGCTTTAAAGCTTTGTCCAGTACCATTTTTTGTGATGGATGAATAAAAAATAAAAAAAAAATAAAGAATATATATATATTTGTGACTGTAAACATCAATATTGCACTCTGAGACATGTTAGTATTTATAGACTCTTGATGTCAAAGCTGGAAGCATCTTCTTGCAAAAAATGTGTTTGCTTCCAGTCACTCATCCTAATGATTAGCTTCTAACTGTTCATTGTATAATGCAGAAGAGGACCATTAAGACAAACTTCTTATATATTTAATAAAGAGAATTAATCCAGGGTTGACAAATGTATCTAAAAATTAGGAGCCAGCCAGGTAAGTTAGCCAAACATTCTTAAGTGCTAGGGTATGCATTATACATGGAAATATATGTTAAATAGCTAAAAATTAGGCAGCAGTAAGATTTAGGAGTCTTTGTTCCATGTATTCCGGGATTTGTCAAGCCATGAATTAATCATATATATAGGAATACACTAACAAATTTTAATTGCAATCATAAAGTGTGCTAATACAAGAAAACAAAGTTCTAGCATATGCTTCATATTAGGGTTACAGATCATTAAACAATAGTCTTATAGTATACAAGAAGCTTTTGTACATATATAGTACAGTAGCAGTGGGAGTCACATGGCTCCGTATTTTAACTGCTCAAAAACAATCAAAAAGAATAAAAAGGGCCTTAAAATTATGTCCGGTTCAAAATATTGGGAGTTTAGTTGGCAACAATGCGGTTTTAACTTCTGAATCTAAACATACAGATTATAGTTATGCTCTTCTAATTCCCAGAATAAGTTGATTAAGGTAATGAAGGAAATTTAGGTCACCAAGCTTGTACTTTCTCTTATCAAAAATGCACACCAAAATCATACTTCCGCTGCTGGATTTCCACCTCTGGGAAAAGCTTAAGTAGTCGGTTTTCAAGGAGATCTGATGCAGGAACATGCATCATAAAATGTAGGTCAGTCATAAATTAATACAGCGCAGGAAGCGTAGAACATGCCCTTTCTCTTGGTAACAAACAGCTCTGCATGAAGGAAAGTATAAACAAAAGTCTTCTAGTTGGGGGTAGCCTAATTAAATATCTACATTTGTAATGTAATTACCCGCAATACAAGGGCAAGAATTAAAGCTGTAAGGGCTTTACCCTAATGGTTGGGAGCTCAGCTGTAATCCTATGCTAAAAAGCAATTTTATTTCACAGTTTTGCAGCATAAACTTATTAAAGTCAGTCTGCTTAAAGGATGTTGAAACTGTTAACAAGAAAATAGATCAATAACAAGACTATAACTTGAAGGGGTCTTTTGGAGAAAGTATCTTACCAAGTATTAAGTGCCCGGTATTCCTCTTTTAGGTAGCCGGTTCTGAATACCTGGATAGCGATAGAGCGCATATATACCTCTTAATTATGTGAGGTTGTCAAGGTGAGAGTCTATCTGTGGCCTGCACAGAATATTTTAATTTGTCTAGAGAATGATCTACACTATATAGTGTTGCGCTCTGTCCTACCCTCCCTTTTCTGTCATTTCATGTTTTTTCAAACATCTGAGTGAACAGTGTCTATACGGTGTCATAACATACAGGGTGAAACAAGAAGGATGCAAGGATGTATGGGTTGTTCAGCTTAAACGTGGGAACGTACATACCAACACTTGTCTAAAAAATACCAGTGGTTAACCTGAGTGCGAGGCTTCCTACTGGGGTCAACCAACACGTACTTACCAATCAATACTTTCTTGGGAAGAAAATAAAAAGGGAATAGAAAAATTACACTATGTCCGGAACAAAACAAAACAAAAAAAAACAAAAAAAGAATATATTCCTCTTGAGTATTGTGATTTTGCTAAATTACAAGATTTTAAGTATGCAAGTTTTCAATCTATAGATTAATTATTTCCTGTTAGACTACAACAACCTTTAGAAAGAAAACACTGCACAGTGGAGTCTGAGATACCAAACAGCAGGAGTAGAATTTTAATGTTAAAAACATTATTTTCTTCGGGATGGGGCCAAAAAAGATCAGCAGTTTATCCATATATTTAAGTGTATTATCTCAAATAAAAGTTATGAAGAAAGACTAACCAAATTAAACTTATTTTCTCTAGGCTTCTAAAAGGGGATATGATTTCCTTATGTAAATACATCCAGGGTCAATACAAGGCTTTGTCAAGTGAACTTTTTGTGCCAAGAGGATTCAACTAGAAGACATCCCTTGAGGTTATAAGTAAAAAGATCCCACCTTAAAGAGAGAAAAGGAGTTCTTCACAGTAAGGGTAGTTAATCTGTGGAATTCTGTGGTGACAGCAGGTTCGATAGATAATTAAAAAAATATATATTTTTCACAACCCGGAGCGGTTTACATATGGTTTTAATGCAGTTTTAACAGGTTTTACTTCGTTACATTTCACACAAAAGAAATGTCATCATGTTTAAAGCATGCTCTTTTACATGTATGAAAAAAATAACTGTGTTGCATTTAAAAAAAATTCCAAGCAGAGATCAGAATTCGATTAAATGAAGCGATGGTTAAATGACCACTGTAGTCAATTCGAATTGTTACATTTTACCATGATTTTAAAAAAAAAATCCTTTTTGCTTTTTTTATACAAATTTGTCTGCTAGTTTTTCACTGTATTTTAAAGAGAATTCTCAAACCGTTTTGCAGATAAAAAAAACAAAACAAAAAACTACATTTGCTAAAAATAAGTACGATATTATGCATTTTGAACCATCCAGCATGTTAAGCATTTATTTTAATTATGTAAAAAATAATAATTCATTTGTTAAGGGGGGCTAATCGTTCCAAGTTAAGTGCGCTGCAGTGAAGGTTATGTACCTATATTGTTTAACTTTATTCAATCCTTAATTTATAAGGAACTTCCATTAGCCCTGCCACATTTCCACTGCGCAGATAGAAGCTTACTCTTCATATGAAGTCTCCTCACACCCCAAGAAGTAGTTCAGGAGAAACCAAAATAGATTTTACAGTATCATAATTCTAAAAAGGTAAAATATTAAAGGCTACTTTTTATCAAATTATGTTCTACAAAAGAACTTATTACCCAAATATGACTACAGTGTCCTTTAACAGGTCAGGGTTTAAGGACCTTTGCTTAAGTGAATTTTAAACGGAAATTTTCACGAAGAGAGACAAGTTGCTTTTTAATTAAAAGTTAAATTAACAGGTGTTAAAACTTACAGGAATACCCAATTTAACGCTGTAGATAGGTTCCAGGCAATAAAAGCGTTAAGCGAAACAGCTCTAAATGGGTAGTTTAACATGGGCGATAAAAGAGGTAATATTAAGCTGGATATACCTGTATATCTAGAAGTTTTAGCACTTGCCTTTTTTTTTTTTTGCCACAAGACCCTCTCTGTAGGTTAGGTGATGTCAACTGCTGAGGAATAGAGAACATGAAGGTAACGGTCTCAGATTGGCACTCAACACAATCCTCTTAGCATTTTGTGTATCAGTGACAAAAATACTATTTTTGCATTTGAAATAAAAAAAAATATATATATCTTGCAATGCTTTCAATGACCCTTTAAAATGTCGGTTTCTGTTGTCCAGAAACATGGAGGAGTAACTATCAAATGTCATAACTTTCTCACAGATAATCTTACAGAACATATGCTGACCTTTAATATAAATTGTAAAAGATATTTCTAAATAAAACCCTTTTGTAAAATTATATAAACAAGCTCTTTTAAAAAGACAAAATATTTAGAATCTCTCAACAGTTTAATGTGGTTAAAAGAACTCAAGCAAGCTGTTTTTGTACCATCATGCCGAGCAATCAAAATAAAATGGAGTAACACTTTGCATGCAACAAAATGTTCAGCTTTATATCTTGACGTTAGTAGAGTGCTTTAGCAGCTTGAGGGAGCTTGGAATTACTGATCCTTTCAGAATCTGCAGTGGCAAGAAAGCTCCAGACAGCAGTCATGGAAAAAATTAACTGGATTATTAAAAAAAAAATTCTAAACACTAAAACCTGCATAATTTTTATAAGTCATAAAATATGTGTTTCCTCACTCATTTTGACAATTTAGAGAGGCATTTGTGAATTTCATGTCCATTAAAATCTTGATACTACCACCAAGTGACACCTCATACCTACGTTGGGATATATAGAATCATAGAGACAAACTATAGCTATTGGGGTTCTTTTTAACTTAAGTGGTTAATGTAAAGTCTACATTAATCCTATCTGTTTTTCTCAAAGTTCTCATGCTTAGGATGTTCTGTCATGCGTTTAAGTTTATAGTGAGTGTTTTTCCTTGTGAATATTCCAGAATGGTCTTTTTAGAATTAATTATTCATTTAGAATGTTTAGAGGGGAAACTAATGGGAATATATTAAGAGCTTGAATCATTGAAGTGCTTTCTTTTCGTTATTGAAGTTTTAGTACAAAGACTTGAAACTGTATATTAAAACTTAACTAAATAATATTAGCATTAATGAGACACAGCTGAGGTTCTAAATATGGTAAGATTTAGAAATTATAGGTAATAAATACTTAATTTAAAAAAAATGGTTGAAAAAGTTTTGTTACAAAATAATTGCATTCAATTAGTGATAAGCCCCCCAAAGCACTTTATCACATTCTGTTGCACAAACTCTGCTTGCCCAGACTTAGGCAAATCCACAGAAATTGATAAAATTATTAATTAAATGCAACAATCCCTCATTAACAAAACTTGTCATATCTCTTTTTGTGGGTGAATCAGAAAGGCTGATTGATAGCTCACAATGGCAAGCAACAATCCTATTTTCCGGTAAGAAAATGCAATTGTGATTGACATTCAATTGATATGAAACTTGCTATTACATATATTTTAAAATTATACCATATTTGTAACTTCTGCTGTGTTACTTTAGGTTGAATATGGATTGATTAAATTAAAAAACAAAATGACACTTGTTTGTCAAGTACAGTGCCTTGCAAAAGTATTCACCCCCTTGACTTTTTACCTATTTTGTTACATTACAGCCATAAATTCAATGTTTTGTTAATCTGAATTTTAGGTGATGGATCAGAACACGATAGTCTAAGTTGGGGAAGTGAGACGAGAAAAATATATACATAAAACTATGTTTTAAAAATAAAAACAGAAAATTGGCATGTGCGTATGTATTCACCCACTTTGTTATGAAGCCCATAAAAAGCTCTGGTGGAACCAATTACCTTCAGAAGGCACATAGTAAGTGAAATGATGTCCACCTGTGTGCAATCTAAGTGTCACATGATCTGTCATTACATATACACACCTTTTTTGAAAGGCCCCAGAGGCTGCAACACCTAAGCAAGAGGCACCACTAACTAAACACTGCCATGAAGACCAAGGAACTCCCTAAACAAGAGACAATGTTATTGAGAAGTACAAGTCAGGGATAGGCCATAAAACAATATCCAAATCTTTGATGATCCCCAGGAGCACCATTAAATTATTATAACCAAATGAAAGGAACACGGCACAACAGCAAATCTGCCAAGAGACGGCCGCCCACCAAAACTCATGGACCGGGCAAGGAGGGCATTAATCAGAGAGGCAGCACAGAGACCTAAGGTAACCCTGGAGGAGCTGCAGAGTTCCACAGCAGAGACTGGAGTATCTGTACATAGGACGACAATAAGCCGTACGCTCCATAGAGTTGGGCTTTATGGCAGAGTGGCCAGAAGAAAGCCATTCCTTTCAGCAAAAAACAAAAATGGCATGTTTTGAGTTTGGGAAAAGGCATGTGGGAGACTCCCAAAATGCATGGAGGAAGGTGCTCTGGTCTGATGAGAATTGAACTTTTCGGCCAAAGAAAACGCTATGTCTGGTGCAAACCCAACACATCACCCAAAGAACACCATCCCCACAGTGAAACATGGTGGCGACCGCATCATGCTGTGGGGATGTTTTTCAGCAGCTGGGACTGGGAAACTGGTCAGAGTTGAGGGAAAGATGGATGGTGCTAAATACAGGGATTTTCTTGAGAAAAACCTGTACCACTCTGTGCGTGATTTCAGGCTAGGACGGCGGTTCACCTTCCAGCAGGACAATGACCCCAAACACACGGCTAAAGCAACACTTGAGTGGTTTAAGAGGAAACATATAAATGTGTTGGAATGGCCTAGTCAAAGCCCAGACCTCAATCCAATAGAAATATCTGTGGTCAGACTTAAAGATTGCTGTTCAAAAGCGAAAACCATCCAAATTGAAGGAGCTGGAGCAGTTTTGCGAGGAGGAATGGGTAAAAAAATCGAAGTGGTAAGATGTGGCAAGCTCATATAGACTTATACATAACGACTTGGAGCTGTGATTGCCACAAAAGGTGGCTCTACAAAGTATTGACTTTAGAGGAATGAATATTTATGCACATTGACTTGTTCTGTTATTTTGTCCTATTTGTTGTCTGCTTCACAATATTACCTTGCTGTGGGTAAGCTTTTTATGTGTATTTATTGGTTTTTGACTGTTTTCCGGTGCGCTCGGTTCGGTCATATTTTTGCGAGGTCGTAATGTTTTTGTTCCAAGTCCTGTGTCTCGTATTTTTGTCTACTAAGTCTGTAAATTTCCCGTGGTTCGTATTGTTGGTAAAGTGAAGCTTGTGTGGGTGTTTGTAACCGGGTGTGAGGCGCAGTAGAGCCTCCACCTTCCGCAAATGCGGCCCCATTTGCGGACCAAACTCGCATCGCGAGCTCGCAAGAACTGCGGCGCTCGCTACGCGAGCTCGCAAAGCATGACGATGATTTGTAGTTTGACAATTATAATATGCAATTCCTTGTTAGAATTCACAGTCACACTTCATGACCGGCACTTACTCCAGTTGCATCTCCTTGGAAAAACACCTATGTCAGACTTATGTCAGTCTTGAAACAATAGATCTTTGTGGAATTCACACATAATCAAACAAAGAGTTGCTCTTTTGACATCAAAAAATCCTTTTCAAAAACGTTACGAATCTTCAAAATCTTCGTACAACTAAACTCTAAGATACATTACTTACATTAAGCTGAACAAGAGCTAATATACACCCCTGTCTTATCCAAATTAATAGCTATAGCTTTGTTGCATATTTATAGCCAAACGAGACATTTTTTTTAAGATATGCCAGTCTACCCAAGATCTATTATATTTCCAGGCTGACCTAGTTTAGGTTTGTAGTTATCAGTGGAGTGTGAGATGGGGGATGAAGGAGCAGGCAGAAGAGCAGGGCCTTTGTGTAATAATTGGGTAAGATTGAAATTAACACCACCCTCTTAAGCAGACCTTGCATCACAGAATGCCACCATATCTCTCCCGAAATGTAAATGTCCCACCAAATGTATCTTAGATCCCTACAGGATATGGAAAGGCATCACATTTTATTCAAATTCAAAACTAGCTCATTTTTTTTCCTAATTACGACCTTAGTCAGACTCCACTCCAACTTTTTTTTATTTTTATTTTTCTTATTAAAAAACTATTTAAAATTGTTACACAGTAAACAAATGTATGCATATCGAATTAAGTTGAGTATAGTTCTAAAGTTGCTTTCAGACACCAAGAAAAGCAGAGTTGGGAGACACAGTTTACAGTAATCTTGAAAGAGGATGAATGGCCAACAAAGCTTCACTAAAAGGCAAGGCAAGGCAATACTAACACTAACTAATGTGGGAAGTCGCACATTGCAATGTTCAAGGCTAATTTATGCAAGTCCCTTTGGAGTGAAAGTACATCATGTTCTAATTTAATATCCTTACACAACTTTGTGTCATCAGCAAACATGGAGACAGTTCTTTCCAGTCCTACTTCCAAAATCATTCATAAACGCTAAAAAGGAGGGCACCTAACACTGAACCGTGAGGAACCTCACCTGCATATTAGTCCAATCTGAGTATTTTCCAGTTACAACCCTTTCTTTACAGTCGTATTCAGTTATCAATCCGTGTATATATTTACTGCAATTCCTGCACATCTTACTTTGTGCAATACCTTTTCATGTGGCACTATATTAGCAAACATCTAAATTGCCTTAATCCAAGTTCCAACTTACCTCCTCATAGAAACTAACTTGATTTGTTTGACATAACTTATCCCTCATCAATCCGTGTTGGCTCCTACTTATCTTGTTAATAAGGATACATTAAATGTATACCATCCTTAAGCAAAACTTATACTTCCCCACTACAGACACAAGGCTTGCAGTTCTTTAGTTCCCTACATTTGCTCTTGCTCCAGTCTTGTAGAACAGTATCACATCTGGTACAAGAGCCTGTGGAGTGTCTTGAAAAATTAGATATAAATGTTTTGGCTATTAGATAAGCCAATTTCCTTATCTACCTGGTGCTTTATTAATGTTTATTTTTCCTGCCATTTTTGGATTTCTTTCTGTTTTAACCAATTATTTGATGAAGGTAGTGCATCTCGTTTTTTGCAGTATCCTAATCATTTACATTTCACTTGTGTATACAGAAAAAATTAATAAATGTATTTACCTCATCTGCCTTTTCCTAGTCTATTTATCAGGCAGCCTGTTTGACATTTAAATGCTCCAATACTTCTTTCTTAGTCTTCTTTCCATAAATTTATTTTAAAGAAAAATAAAACGTGTGTTCATCTTATTCTCCTTTGCAATTAACTTTTCATTTGTATTTTAGCCAATCTAAAGTTGTTATATTAGTTGAACATTAACATAAATCTGTCGCTTTTCCCTCGTTCATGTATATGGTCTTGTATAATTGTATATACAGACACAAATATACACACAGAGATAGACAAATAAAAATCTAATACTTAGAAGTCGACAAGAATTGCATATAGCCAGTACCACCTTCTGTGCAGGAGTCACTGTCACACAAGCACTCTTGTTTTGGAGCTGGGACCTTGTATAACCGCTCACAATAGCAGAGCTGTGAGCTGTGGTACAACAGCACTGTGACTGGCAGTCTTTAGAATATCTGCTTAGAAATTGCTTTTTATTCAGAAAGCTGCATTTAACTTTTCTGACCTGCATTCTCTTGCAATGAAAGGCTTACTTTGCTTTCTTCCATTATCTAATGCAGCTGAAACAGCTTGAACATTGCAAGTGAAGAGACTTAGAAATGCAATGTAGTTTTTTATGGACCGATTATCATGTACTGTATTTATCAAGCTTATTAACTTGGTGTTTGTTGGACAGGCAGCCTGAATTGGGAAATTTGAAGTGCAACAGAATTAGCAATTTGTAGAATTCATAAACTTCTGAAAGATTCATAAAATGTGAATATACTTTTAAAGCAATTAATGATGAGCAAAATTGTTTTAGAATGTTACAAAAAATATAAATAAAGGCAATCTTTCATTTACCATCAATTCTATCTATATCTACATAGGCTTGGCCATCTACATTGTTGTCTTACATAACCGATAGGGATGGGCTATGTATCAACTTCCAAGATGCTTACTTGAAGAATAGATAAACAAAGCAAAATAGCAACTGAGTGGCAATAAGCCCTATTCTGGGGTATGTAAACACCCCCACATGAATCCCAAATAATCATCTAGGGCAGTGGTTCTCAACCCTCTCCTCAGGACCCTACAGACATGCCAGGATTTTGATTTAACACAGTGTGTTAAAACGGGTGAGGCTCTGTGACCTTTTGAATATTAGGAACTAAAGAACTGTAAGCCTTGTGTCTGTAGTGGGGAAGTATATGTTTTGCTTACGGATAGTATACATTTAATGAATTCTTATTTACAAGATAATAAGTAGGAGCCAACACAGATTGTTCTGCTAACTGTTTTAAAACAAACAAAATTTATACCCAAAACTTTAAAATATAGAAATAAAAAAGCCTAACAAGAAACTGCCACTACTGATGTAAACTGCAAAGTCTACTGGTGTAAACAAACTGCCAGGAAGTTGCCAAGTAAATAACTCAGAAAGGGCAAATGCCTTTTGAAGTCTCATGTCAGCAGTCAAGTCCTGAAGGACATGCATAGATACACCATGAAAAGCCACCATTCTAACAGAAGACTGCTGCTTCAGCTAGCTTTATAGTAAAGCCTGACACTTTATTTAGAGACTATCCCATCACTATCCCATCACATATATAGTTGTGGACTGTTATGAACAGAAGGGCCCACTGGACTATTTGGGGTTCATCAGTTATTATATGTGTGGTTAGAAGGTACTAACAATTTGCTTAACATTTATATCATGGATGTAATAAGTGCATGTGGTGTTGTAATTGACTAACATTGCAAAACTGTATCTGTGTTAGAAATAGGATAGTGGAATTTATATGGCCCTGCGATCGGCCACGTGTGAAGGCTCTGGCTTTTTTCATGAAAGGGGTAACTAGTTTTATGGCTCTGTAAGAGGAGAAACAAAAGGTGTAATTAGAAGAAAGTCAGATGCCTCTCTACATCAGGAAATCATGTGGGTGAGGGGGAATAGCAAGCTATTTGCCTAGGAGGATGGGCTAGAACTGGGGGCAGTCTTTGGTGTTTTGTGTCATCTTTCTGTTTTTTTTTTATATATCTTTGTAACAATAAAGAAGTGGCCAGTCTGACTTTGGACACACTAAACACAGGTGGTGTCAGAGTCTGCTTGTACTAATCCAAGGTACATGGGTGTGATTCTTAGATCCTAAGAATAGGGGTCTGAGGTGCATGTCTCTGCAGTAATGATGCCGTCATCTGAAGTGTCTGCTGGTGTTGAGATCTGAACAAAAAGTTGCGACCGTGGAGAGAGAGAGATTTGGGGTGAGCGTGGTCCTCCAAATTGGCCGGTCGTGACATGGACCAAGAACGTTGGTCACATTTGCGGCTTTGTCACGCTTTGCGAGCCGTCGACCAAAGGCGCTCATTGCACTGCGAGCCTCGCAAAGCGAGGCGAGGCAAGCAGTTGAGGCAAGCGGGACTTCGGCTGCAATAAGCACCAAAAGGTGCTCATCGCAAGGCGAGTAGGACTTTGCGCATGAACAATTGAAACACGCAGGACTTGGCTGCAGTGACTTAGCGACGGCAGCAAAATTACAGCCCTTAGGACTCGAATCGCGTAGATGGATTGCGCTCGCAAAAATAAGACTTTAAATGGCCGGACCACCAAAATGAAAATACCTGCAAAAACACACAAATATGCCTCAAATTAACTTACTCACACAGCACAGGGGGAGAGCCAGGGAGCCTGTGAGTGAGGTTGCAAGTTAATTGGAGGCATATTTTACACGCAAACGAGGCAAAAAAATAAAAATAAAGTAACACTTAATACAAGGCAGTAACATTTAACTTAAGCCAATAAGACTTAACCCAGGGTAGTTACACTTAACCCAAGGTAGTACACGGGGGAAGAGGCTCGCAATGAGCGCCGAAGGGGCTCAGTGGGCCCATATCCTCGCATAGTGTGGCAAACAGCAACACAATTTTACTCACGTCATTTTTGACGGGCAAATTCCTATTTAATATATAAATATGTACACCCCTTGATTATTTCATGCTGTTGAACATCAGCCACACTTAGAGAATTAGATGACTTATTCAAATCTGTGCAAAGCTTGATAAAGTATCATTTAACAGCTTATACATTTTTCTATAATTGGTCTATGGTTAAGGATGATTATGATGATATGTACAAAATTTTAGTCTCTCTTGAGCTCGAAGGACTAGCAGATAAGAACTATGGGACCAGCACCGGCTGTTGGGAACCACTGCTTTATACCATCAGTCAATAAGACGGTTTGTTGTATCAGCCACAACAGACTAAAGTTGTAAATTTCTCTGGATCAAATTGTCACTTGGCAATTATTTGTACTGATCCTGGATATACATAAGTAGTCTCTTCTTGAGCAAACAATACAATGGCCTAACACACTAATTACAGTTATCCCTATTAGTCTTGCTGGATAAGCTACATTTCTAATATAATAAATATTGGCACATTTTCTTTACTTTTTCAATATAAAGAATACAGACCATAAACTCCCTCTGCTCCCCACAGGGTTATTTGAGTTTTACATAATATGGCAGAAGTATGCGCTGTACAATGCAACACACAGGACAGACACCACCAAGGCGTCTGTACTGTACCTAGTATACACCTGCAAAGTAGAAGGCATTTTTTTCTATGTTTAATATTTTATACAATTAATAGTTAGGGAGTTTGTTACTAATTAGGATAACTATTCAGTGCTTTTTGGAAACAAAGTAGTGTTTTCCATGCAACCTTAACAATTTCTAATAATTTTAAGGTTCATCATAGTTTAAGAACTAGTTGGGGGTGGGGAGGCAGATATGAAATCAACAACTTTAAGCATGTGAAAAAAAAATTAACAATGAAAGGAACACATTGTTTCTAATTGTTTTGATGTCTTGAGGATAAAACTGGAGGAGGGGAAATCTTGTAGAATGAAATACTGGAGAAGGGAACTACAAAAATCTTGGTCTAAGGAGATTTGGAATGATGCCTTGTCATGTATATCTAGATTTATTAAGAACGCATCCTAGAGAGAGATTTTCTTTAAACTCTCCAACAGATGGTATTTAGTTCCCACTAAATTAACCCAAATCTTCATAAGAGATGATTTAAAAAGTTTGCTGGTGGAATTGTGTATGTACAGGTTCTTATTTACATATTTGGTGGGAATGTGAGATAATACAGGAATTCTGAATATTATGTTTCAAACAAATCTCATAATTTCTTAAGATTTCTATCCCTCCAGCTCCAGAAATAGTCTCATTACATATCTTCACAGTTTTCCCTGTACATTAAAGCTTTTGTAGTGCAGGTGCTAATGGTAGTGAAACGATTGAGAATTAGGAAATGGAAACAAGTGGATGTCCCATGCTGGTCAGAACTGAAAATTATATTGAAAAATAGAAGCTTAGAATAATAATTTATAGAAATTAGTCGTTTAAGAAACCTGAAGACGAAATGGCAAATATAGTACAGACAACTTATAAAAAGGCATCTCAGTAATTACTTGGCTACCATACAAATAATCTAGAGACTCCCCCCTCCACCTATCTTTAAAGGTCTTATTCGGCATTGAAATATTTTGTTAAAGAATATATATCTATAAAAAGGACAGAAATACATACATATATTTTATTTATTTTAATTCGTTTTTTTTTTTTATTCTGTCATTTTGTACAGTGTATATAAAAAGTCTACACACCCCTGTTAAAATGTCAGGTTTCTGTGCTGTAAAAAAATTAGACAAAGATAAATCATTTCAGAAGAACTTTTTCCACCTTTAATGTGACCTATAAACTGTACAACTCAATTGAAAAACAAACTGAAATCTTTTAGGTGGAGGGAAGAAAAAATCTAAAAATTCAATAATATGGTTGCATAAGTATGCACATCATTAAAATAATACTTTGTTGAAGCACCTTTTGATTTTATTACAGCACGCAGTCTTTTTGGGTAGGAGTCTATCAGCATGGCACATTTTGACTTGGCAAGATTTGCCCACTCTTTGCAAAAAAACTCCAAATCTGTCAGATTGCGAGGGCATTCTTCGTAATGTCACTCTTGTGCCATATTTTCTCCACTTGATGATGACTGTCTCCACTGTGTTCCATGGTATATCCAATGCCTTGGAAATTCTATTGTACCCTTCTCCTGGCTGACACCTTTTAACAATGAGATCCCTCTGATGCTTTGGAAGCTCTCTGTGGACCATGGCTTTTACAGTGGGATGCAACCAAGAAAATTTCAGGAAAGACCAACTAGAGCAGCTGAACTTTATTTGGGGTTAATCAGAGGCACTTTAAATGATGGCAGGTGTATGCTGACTCCTATTTAACACGATTTGGAATGTGATTGCTTAATTCTGAACACAGCTACATCCCCAGTTATAAGAGGGTGTGCAGACTTATGCAACCAGATTATTTTTCTCTCTTCTTTCCACCTAAAAGATTTCAGTTTGTTTTTCAATTGAGTTGTACAGTTTATAGGTCACATTAAAAAGGTGGAAAAAGTTCTGAAAAGATTTATCTTTGTCTCATTTTTTTTACAGCACAGAAACCTGACATTTTAACAGGGGTGTCTAGACTTTTTATATCCACTGTATTTATATTTGGTTTGGAATGAATATAAAAAAAAAAAAAAAAAAAAACTTTAAGCATGTCATTTAATCATTCTGTGTTGGTCATTTATAGGAAAAAAGAAAAAAAAATCATAAATTCAAAATATATATATTAAAATGCATCTTAAATAATGTATTTTAACAAGATTGCAGAGAAAGATTGTCCACTAGAAAGCAGAACACTTTTATTGAAATACCTTCAAAAATTCAGAAAGAGAAAATTAAACAATATGGGTCCCAATCTAAGAACAGCAAAGCCTATAGTTTTAACTTGGTAACCACTTTGTTGCCAGTGGGCAAGTATGATAACCCTCTGGACAATACTGAAAAGTTTATTTCAAGGGCATTACAGATATTTCGGTATAATTTTATTTGCCCGTCCCTTAGGGGTCTATCTAGGCCATTTATTTAACTAAAAACTCTTAGCTCTAATTCAAATAAAAGGGAAAAGTAATGTCTTAGGGAAGTAAACCCATTAGTGCTTAACACTACAAATTTGAACACAAGGGCAACAGTGGGTTAATCACATTCACTTAATAGTAGAATTTTTTAATGAAAAAACAACCTTGATTAAAAGAGTTTAAAGGAAAGATTAAAAACAATGTGAACAATGGTTCCTTCGATGGCTACTGTAACCTTTATTGTCACTCTTATCATTCGTGGAGTGTGGTTACATAGCCAAATGGTTTTGCAGAGTATAATAAGGGCACTTGCTCAATCACTTCTGAACTATAAAGTAAAGTCCAGGATACACTTATATATGAAATGCTATTAAATTTATAACAGGTCATACAGGTCACCTATTAACAGTATTATGTAGGTGGTCAGGGACAAAGGATATGGGAGATAGTCATTCTCAGAAGGGGAGGCTGTGTGCAGTCAGATATAAAGTTGGTATATACAGCAAACCTGCCTTCCTATATGTGTATATAAACACAAGTCTGGCGTTCTAAATTCTTAGTATAAAAGTCTCTATCCCCTCTTAATTCATTCCCCATGAGTCCTTGGCTGCTTGTAATGTAGGCAGTAGTGATTTAAAAATGCATTAAAGCCCCAGAAGTTCAGAATTGATTGTGCAAGTGCCCTTATTATACTCTGCAAAACCATTTGGCTATGTAACCACACTCCACGAATGATAAAAGAGTGACAATAAAGGTTACAGTAGCCATCGAAGGAACCATTGTTCACATTGTTTTTAGACTTTCCTTTAAACTCTTTTTCCATTGAAAATTTCTACTATTAAGTGAATGTGATTAACCCACTGTTGCCCTTTATTTCAAATCAAGCCAATATACAACCAAGTTAAACAAAATTTCATTTTTTAGAGGAATTTGGGGATTTGTTACCATACTAATGCTATCTACTATTTATATGCAGAAGTATAAAACTTATTATCATATGATACAATTATATATTAATCAGTAGGAACAATCCATACACTTCACAGCTTCATTGGTTGTTAAAGATACAATTAGTTACTCATAAGTCGTTACCAAATTACACTATATGCTTTACCGTTTTTAGATTGGGACCAATATTGTTTCATTTACTCTCCATGAGTTTTTAATGGATATTAATAAAAGTTAACTTTTAAGAGGTGTTTCTTGCTGGTGGACAATCTACAATTCTTAAAATACATTAAATTGTAATACTTCTATGAACTCTGGTTTCCTAAACACTTTAAGAATACTTAGTTCCTTAAATAATGTTTGCAAACCATCTATGTGATTTAAAATTACATGCAGTGAGATTTAAGAATTAAAAAAAAAAAAACATGTCTTCAACAAATCATACCTAGATGCTAGGTACTGAAATATACACCACTTTATGTCTGAAATTATTTTTATTTATGTATCTTGTAAGTTACTTTATACTGTGATTATTCAACTACTGTATGTGAAGCTAGATCAGTGTGCAGCTTTTTGTGGTCTGTTTACTGTTCAGGAGAAATCCCAAAACAAAGGTAAACACACCACAAAAAGCCACAAACTGATCTTGCTTCACACAGACAAAACCACACCCCCTATAAGCTGCTCCAATCACTGCACAATTACACAACACACTTTGCCTCTGTTTTGGGATTTCTCCTGAACAGTAAAGTGTGTTTGTGTACTTGTGCAGCAGAGAGGGGGTGTGGTTTTTCCCTGTGTGAGGCTATATCAGTGTGTATCTTTTTGTGGTCCGTGTTCTGTGATTTCTCCTGGACAGTAAAGTTTGTTGTGTACTTGTGCAACGAGTAGTGGGCAGGTGAGTAGTAAGAACAGGAGAAGGAACCAAGTTCTGAGTTTGCAAACACTTTTAGTAAAAGTGCAGTTCTAGTAGAAGATTTTATGAGTTTAAATATAGGGAGTGTGTTCAAAAGAAAAAAGGGGGGCACATGGTAGTGCTTGATATAATCTATTTTTTCCACTGTTCGTGATTATGAGTCAGTCCAGTGACAACCTCACACCGTGTACATCCTGCCACATGTATGCACTACTGGAACAACTGATCCAGAGTCCATACGTTTGTGAGAGGTGTGAGCATGTTGTCTCTCTGGAAATTGCTCAAATTGGAGAACTGGAGAGGAGAATTGAAACACGTAGTGATATTGCTCCACTGTAAAAGAAACTGGTGCTCACTGTGCACAGTTTAGCTGGGCCTAGCATGGAGGGTGGAGATGTGACTAGTGAGGATGTTCAGGGAGGTAGCTGGGTTACAGTTAAAAGGGGAAGCAGTGGGAACAGGAGCAGGAGGCAGGCCAGTACTGAGTTGGCAGATACCAACAGATTTGCCAGATTGAGTGAAACTGTTGGGGATGTTATTCCAGGAATGGCAATGCCAGATAGAGCTGTTCCCTCTAACAGCTGGGAGAACAGTTCTACTGGAGGAGTTGGAGGGCAGAATAGGCAGAGAAAGGTTTTGGTGGTAGGGGACTCTTATTAGGAAGGTAGACATGGTTATTTGTCACTCAGATCTCAGCAATTGAACAGAAGCAGGTTCTAAAAGAATATTGGTTGGAGTATGCTATAAACCCAGAAATATAATTGAAAGTGAGAAACTACAATTATTGTTACAGATTGGAAATGCAGCCAAGCATGGGCAAGTTTTATTAATGGGTGATTTTAACTACCTGGAAATAAACTGGATGAATGAGACCAGCAGTTCAGCTAAGGGGAGCAGGTTCTTAAGTATACTCAGAAATCATTATCTGACCCAGGTTATACAAAAACCTACTAGAAATGAGGCAATCTTGGATTAAGTAATCACAAATAATATTGATATAGAATCAAATGTGATCATGGTTACACAAGGGTACCCTGATTTTAACACAGTCTCATTTGAGATTGAAGTAAAATAACAAAACTGGAAGGGGCCAACAAAAAGGGCAGCAAAATAAAGTAGAGACTGGGATAGAACTGATAGGTAAAAATACTGAACATAAAATGTACAATGTTCAAATCCTTACTAAATATACATACTTATGACCATATATACCATGTGGAAATAAAAAGTAGGAGTAAATCACATCAAATGTGGCTTAACAATGACTTAAAGATCAAAATACAGAGTAAAAATCAGGAATTTAAACTATACAAATAAGAGGGGTCAGAGACTGCCTTATGTGACTACAAGGAAGTCAACAAGACTTTCCAAAAAAAAAAAGAGCTATTACACTGGCTAAAATAGAAAATGAAAACAAGGTAGTTGCAAAGGAGAGTAAGACTAACCCTAAAATATTTTTTAAATATATTAATGGGAAGGCCAGGAAGCTATAGGGACATTACAATGTGACACAGACCGTCTGATAATTAGCGTCCAGGAAAAGGCAGATTACAAGGGAGGTACCAGTGGTTGAGACACTGCAACAAAATGGGGCTATACTACCTACATCAAATAATTGTTTAAACTCCTGAAGAAATCCAAAAGAGGCTGGAAAAAATAAATGTTAATAAAGCCCCAGGTCCTGATGGAATACATCCAAGGGTACGGAGGGAACTGTGTTCTGTAATAGCCAAACCATTATATCTAATTTTTCAAGATTCACTCAACACTGGGTCGCTACCAGATGACTGGAGAAAAGCAGAGGTGATACCTATATTTAAGAAAGGAGCAGGAGTAAATCCGGGGAATTATAGACCAGTGAGCCTCACTTCTGTAGTGAGGAAGCTTTTAGAAGGGTTAATAAGGGATAATATACAAGAATATGTCTATTTGAACAGGATTATAACTAGAAGCCAACACAGATTTATGAGTGATAGGTCATGTCAAACAAATCTAATTAGTTTATATGAGGAGGTTAGTAGGAACTTAGATCAAGTCAGCTCTGTGGATGTAGTCTTTTTTGATTTTGCAAAGGCTTTTGATACAGTGCCACATGGGAGACTATTGTACGAACTAAGGGATACAGGAATTGCAGTAAATATCTGCTCATGGATCGAGAGCTGGCTAAAAGAAATAAGCAAAGGGTTGTGCTAAATGGAAATACTCGGATTGGACTAATGTGGTAAGAGGGGTTTCTCAGGGTTCAGTATTAGGTACTCTCCTTTTTAACATATTTATTAATGACTTAGAAGTAGAGTTGGAAAGTATGGTCTCCATTTTTGCTGATAACATGAAGTTGTGCAAGGTAATTAAATAAGAAAATTATGTACTTTCCCTGCAAAGGGATTTGCATAAATTAGAGAGAAAAAAAAAATGTAAAGTTATGCAATTAGGAATGAAAAATAGCCATGCAATTTATAATATTAATGGAGTA
The DNA here is from genome assembly GCA_027410445.1 of Discoglossus pictus. Lineage (NCBI taxonomy): Eukaryota > Metazoa > Chordata > Amphibia > Anura > Alytidae > Discoglossus > Discoglossus pictus. The sequence continues at coordinate 149,090,228 of CM050165.1, forward strand.
AATATAGGGGTATTAGATATTGAAAGGAATTCGGGAGTGCTTGTGGACAACCACCTAGGTAACAGTGCTCAATGCAAGAAGCATCTGCAAAGGCAAGTTAAATATTATCAACTATTAAGAAAGGTATAGAAGCAAGGGAAGCAAGTATAATTCTACCACTATACAAATCCCTAGTACGCCCTCACTTGGAATATGGAGTACAATTTTGGGCACCACTTCATAAAAAGGACATTTCAGAACTGGAAAAAGTACAGAGAAGGGCAACAAAACTAATAAGGGGAATGGAGGAGCTAAGTTATGAAAAAAAGACTAACCAAATTAAGCTTATTTTATCTAGAAAAAAAAAAAAGACGTCTAAGAGGAGGTGGATGCGACCCATAGATTGAGAACCACTGCCCAAGATAGTAACAATTTGTTTACTCTCTGGATCAATACTCCTCCTCTAGTTTTCCCCAAGTAAATCACTCTCTGCATTATGCTGCTGCTGGCTTAAAATGTTAGTAAAGGGTTAAAATTCACACTCAACTACTGTTTGATTGGTAAGTTCGCTGTACATATGTAAGCAGTTGTATGGATGTGGAAGACAAATTTATTTGTAAGTAAAATACATTTTATGTGTATAGAATGAAAGTAAGCAATGTGTGTTACAGATACAAGCAGCATGTCTTAGATTTTAAAAAATAATAATTAAACAGGGAAACGTAGATAAACCTTTAGTATTACTAGGATTAAAGCACAAATATAGGTTTATTTGAAATGTGTATTTTTTGGTATATAAATTATAATTTAAATCAGTTTACACAGATCTCCTTTGTACCTGAATCATGAAATGCTTCAAATGAAGTTTATATGTGTTTCCATGGTGGACAACTTAACACTGTAAATAAAATAAACAATAGATTTACACGATTCAACTATTAAGCTATGTGTTGAGGAAAAAAAGGACACAAAGCTAAACAAGCTATTTCAATACCAAAAAAGGACCACCTATTCAGTTCAACATGTTTTGCTTTAAAGAAAAAGGCAGGGTATGATCGGTGAGCCAAAATTTCGGTCATGCATTAAAGATAATGTGCTCAATGTTAACAAAAGTTTTTGGGGTTTTTTTGTATGACAAATAAGGTGTCTTGAGTATATATATGGAGGAATCTAAAAAACATTGGTGGAATTAGCATGTAATAGAGGTATTTACATTTCTGGAGAGCTATGGTTGCATCGCTTGCATCCTGCTTCAGGGCTAGTGCGAGAGAGGTGTCAATTTCAGTCTTATCCAGTTATCAGACAAAGCTCTGACTATTCAATCCCACCTACCACTCGTTCTCTCGGGTAATGTAATAAGAACAAAAGGGATCCCTGTACATTGAGTCATAACATTTTAAACAGTTTGAAATGTATAGCTTAAACCAGGGGTGGGCAAGTTCGGTCCTGGAGGGCCACACACATGCCCGGATTTGATGATATCCCTGCTGCACACAGCAATCACTTTTTCAGTCATCCTGATTGACTCACATGTGCATAGAAAGGATATCTTCAAATCCAGATTTGTGTGTGGCCCTCCAGGACCGAACTTGCCCACCCCTGGCTTAAACATTAAAATGTTGAAGTAGCTGGCTAGACAAACCACCTTTCCCCATTGATCTCAGGGTGGGTGAATAGCAGAAGATTTTCTTAAAAAATTGCATATGGATAGGAAGGAAGAAAGGAAGAAAGATCATCTGTATCATTCATTGAAAGGAGTAGAAGGTTAATTATGGATTAAGTTTGTGAGTGTGTCAGCTGTGAAAAATGGAGGTGATCGTGCTAAACCTCCACAACAAAAATTAACACTTATCATAACTGGGTGGGTGTGGACAGGATAGGTGGAGGGCATAGTATATGAGTTTAGAGACAGAAGAGTGGAGACATGTTAGGCTCTACATCTAGAAAGGCAATAGAAAACAAGTTAGATGGAAATAAGAATATTAAGGTTGGAGAGTGAATCTGCGGAGTGGTTGGTATGAGGCCCAGTGACATTGGCTCAGCCCCTGCAGAAGTGACTGCTGAGTGGAAACAGGAAAATTACAGTTGGAGAGTGGACCTGCTGAGTGGATGGTATGAGGCCCAATGGAACGCAAGAAATAAAGACCATGAGTTTTCTGGAACACAGTTATTTTGTGTTTTTCTCTGAGGGAAAGTTTTTGTTAATTTTCATTATCCTAAAATTCTGCAACTAGTCTTGAGAGAAGGGATTGGGTATGGTTGGCCTCTTTTAAAGCCCACTGATCTTGACACCAATGCAAATCAGAAAATAAAAACTGAGCATGCCCAGATGTTATGGAGTAATTGGCTTAAATCAGATTAGATACTACCTGGGATATGTTTATTTTTTAGCTTATAGCTTTAGACTATACTAAGCAATATATCCAAAGCCCCGGGGGGGTGATCGGAAAATATTAGCAATAAACTCATAAGAAAAGACATATCACCTTATGCTTGCAGTAGGGTCAAAAGGATTGATTGACAATAAATGTTTTACTGTAAGAAAATTAGTGTTCTTTTCTACAACATTCAATTGAGAAACAGGTCAGTGGAGAAAAGATGGGTTCCAATAAACAGACCTATTAACTCCTGGGGTTTCTGGAATGCCACGCAGTTTTCAGTAGAGATACACGGTTGTTTTTTTGAATAGTAGTATTTTGTCCTTGTAGGGAATACTCTTATAAAAATCTGCAATAGCTAAAAATTTACCCAAGTGGTTACAATGTGGCACAAGTAATTTTCCAAATTTGTATTATGTCAAGAAAAACACACACAACACAAACTAAATATTCAGAGAAATTAGGAAAAATAAGTAGCATGCAGTCCTTCACTACCATTACACATTAGTATTTAGCAAAATAGAAAAGACAGTGGCTGCTTTAGCAGAATGAAACCATCTTACACATTTTCACCCTAGAGTCTTTGACAGGTTTGTTTACTTTGCAATGCCACCACCGATTACTAGATGCTATGTGAAGGCAGATACACATGCTTACCACAAATTACTTGACATTTCAAAATATGCAGACCCCAGAAATAGCTCACATGCAACACATCTAATTCAATAGAGGTTGCCATAGCAACACAGTGGAAGCTTCGCCTTTTATGAAGTATTATGGTTTAAAGCTTAAGGATTATTAAATTGTTATCACCCATACAAACAGGATAATCCAAGTGTTCAAAGAATAGATTGTAAAAACCTCCTGTGGAGCATTAAAGAGAAATTAATACTGCCACTAACACAAAGGAATATTGGATACATTTCTAGATGTCTTGGCCTCTGCAATATCTCCTTATGCATGTTTACATAAAAACAAAGATGTTTGTTTGTTTGTTTGTTAATACATGACAAAAAATATAGCAACTGTACAAATGAACATTAAAAAAAAATGAATATAATTTTTTGAAGATTCTGTTTAGGTCGAGAACATTACATTGTGTTTTTCTGAACACTTTGATAGCTGAAAGATGAGGGATTTTGTTTATCAATAGAAAAGGAGGTGGGAAGAGGACAGATGTGGCAGAGGTGAAGAGATAATTGGATCTCCCTGAATTAAACCTCACTCTTCAAAAACACATTCAAATGCAGGCAGCTTGCATAAAAAAAAATGCAAACCTTACACTCCAGAAATAGAGAGGTCAAGCAGGAATCATCTTTTTTCCCAAACTAAAAATACTTTTCCTTGCTTATGCTCATATTCAAAAAAATGTAAGTCAAAGATAATGCTCTGAATGACATAGGTGGCCCTTGTAAAGTTATCAATCTTGAAAAACAATTAGTTATTCCTAAAACAATGAAAAATTCATTTTTCCACCAGGGTCCCAAGACTTACTGTACTTCTAGTATACATTTCTATTAGTAGGCAATATGGCAAACACTGTAAATAGATCACTTAATCACAATTTAAGGATTTGCTTCCACATCAATAAAGTGATGTTAAAGGTGAACACAAAGCAAAAATATGTATGAGATGGAATTTGGGACCTTCTTTCAAAGTTAAACTCCATACACAAGTTACGGTCATCAGCAGAAATGGAGACAATACTTTCTAGTCCTACTTCTAAGACAAGAATACATACATTAAAACAGAGAGGACCTAATACTGAACCCTGAGGAACCCCACTTATCACATTCAACCAATCTGAGTAGGTTCCATTTAAAACGTTTCCCATGTCTCCCATGTGGCACTGTATGTTTAAAATTAACATAATCAATGTAGCAAGCTGTTAACCACAATTATAATGCACCCAACATAACCATCCAGTACAGCAACAAGTTTCATAGTACAATGAATAGACCCAAAACCACTACCACTAGTATAATTAATATTTTAGCCTAGAATCCAAGTTCAATGGGCATATTCAGCGCACACACACTAGCAGAAAACCAAGGTGAGACTACAGTTTACTCTGCATAGTCTTAGGATAGATTACAGCAATCTCTAGATGAAATATATTTCAGCCCAAGTAATCCAGCACATTTTATTGTAATGTTCTATCATTTTGCATATATACAGATGAAAAAAAAAAAACAACATTGTAAACATCGCTGGAAGATGAAGCTTCCAGTCTAATTACACATTAGTGTTAAATGTTTGTGTGTACTTTGTGTTAGGGCCCATCAGTTTTGATTTGTTTTCAACCCAGCCATACAGCATTATTGATATACAGTACGTTTAGTAGCATTCAGCCATTCTACACTGCCACATAAGAGCATTGTGATTTTCTAGTGAAAAGAACCATGGAACAAGCGAAGCAAAGTTTAGAAAATCCTGTTCTGAGTGAAAGTATTCCCCATCATTTGCACACAAAAAAAAAGACCAAAGAAACAAGGAGGTGGAGTTTATAGCCAATAGGATAATATTTAAAGTTGACAAAAATTATGAAAAGGGACATGGAACAAATATTTAAAACGTGCTCTTGCAATGCATGTAAACATCACAAAAGTTGTTTTACTGCATGAAAAAAAATATCATGGTAAAAATAATGTACCACTGTGAAATGGAAAGTTTGAAAGTCTGAGTAACAGCATAATTAAGCAGGGAAAAGACAAAGCTATTTTTTATTGGAATTTTTTTTTAGATATTTCTGCTGGACCCTGGGTGCATCCATGTTACAATGGTGGAAGCACGTTTGAAAGACATGTGGTTGAATCCTAATGCAAACTTACTGCTTCTGTAAGATGGAAGGGTTGTTTTCAATTTCAATCTGATCAAATGATCTAACAAAGATTGAAAACTACTACTTTTCCCCTCCTGCCCTATGCCTGCTTCCACACACACACAAATTGTATATATATTTCACATGCTAGCAAGGTAATGCTTAAAATTCTGCAAGACAGGCTCCGACATTATATGGACCAAGGACGACCAGATGCGCAAAAGCAGAGTTTCAAAGAGACACAGGAGATCAAATTGCCAATATGCACTGGATAACAGAGAAATCAAGAGAGAGTTAGAGAAAAACATTTGCCTCTACTTTATCGACTATTTTAAAGCCTTTGACTGTGTGCATCATAAAAAAATGTGGAAAGTTCTTAAAGAGATGGGAGTACCAGATCATCTCACCATTCTCCTGAGGAATCTGTATGTTGGCCAAGAAGTCATGATCAGAACCGAACATGGGACAACCAATTGGTTTTTAAGATCGCAAAATGAGTGCCACCTTATTTATTCAACTTATAAGCAGAATAAATCTGGTGTAAGTTCTGACTGTAAGTGTCCAAACACGGACTTAGTATTACTGGAGGAAATATCAACAATCTCAGATATGCGGATGATACTATTCTGATGGCTCAAAATAAGTGAATATGTGTTAAATATTACAGTCCCAGTTATAATAAATTGGGTTCTAATTAAGGAAATTTAGGGTGACTTCTCACTGGATTTAGTCAATGCAGTTGGCCATCAAATAATTGAGTCGAATCACTTCTATGCATAACTATATTGGCCTTCCATTTAATGAATGAAGTTAAATGATATGGGATATAAAAAATAATGTAACCCTCAGTATTGCTAATTTCTGGGATAAGACTATATATGCAAGTATCTTATAAGTGATCATACATCTTTACATTTATCCCCCTTGATTTCCTTTTAATGGGGTGGTATTGTATGAAGTGGATGGTACACAAAAGCAAATACAAGTTAAGGTACTGAATTAAAAATACATTTAGTCATAGCAGTATTGTCCCCTGAAGGAATATAATATATACAAACATATAATTAATTGGAGACTGAAAATTATACATCACACAAGTTCTTTTATTTTAATAACAGCATGTTTTTGAGAGCATGTTTAAAAGTTTTTCCATCTTTAAAACAATGTTGTCGCAAAATGAGAAAGAACTAAAAGGGCCTAGTGATGAGGGTGAAAAGAGTGCAAATGCCGGCCTGCTGCTCAACATTAAAAAAAAAAAAAAAAAGAAGATTATGGCAAACCGCAGTCTCCATTCTTGGTGAATAGATGGGGAAGAAGTAGAGGCAGTGACATATTTCATTTTCCTTGGCACCAAGATCTCTTAAAGGGCCATTTACCTCACCATATGTGTTTTTCAGGGTGTGAAATAGTAAAGGTTTCGGTTAAAATAATCTATACTTTATTTATTTAATGACACTAATAACAGCTAAAAATCTGCAGCCTTAGGTCTGTTTACAAAACACACAACTAACTGTCCCAAGATGAATACATGTAGAAACCAGCCGGTGTAGACTTTACAAGCACAAAGATTTATTGATGTTCTCTGAACTTCGGGAATGTAGCAGGAGATTGTAATATTAATTATAGCCAGATGTAGAGTTTGATTCACAAAGTGTAAATGTCCTAGGTAGCTATGGTTGTTTGCATATGTTTTAGCTTTAGGAACCACACAATAAGCTAATCTGTCAACTGTGGATGCGAGGTTGCCAGTTCATGCTACTCATAAGCTTTTTTTTTTTTTTATTTAAAAATAAACAAACTATATGCAGAATTATCAGAGTATTATTTAAGTAAAATTATTGCAGTACAGTGATGATGAATAAATAAATACATCATTCATATTAAGTGATTCATCAGTGTACATATTCCACATTACAGGGAACAGAGCAGCATCAGTGTCAGATTCACACACTAGCTAGGGATAAAATAATTTTGGCTGCCTCTGGAGAATGCAATTTTGCGTAAAAATTATTATTTCTTCTTGTTTAGCAATTCACCGCATGGAAAACAGCAGATTGGGTTTTGTCAATCCACAAGTAACGGGACAGGAGCGCCATACTGAGAATACACAGATAAATAAAAGATATGTCGGTGTAATGCTTTGACAAAACATAAAAATTGCCCTACTGTGGGCACCAACAACTCAGTCATTCAGTCATGTTAGCAGTCCTTATGTAAAAAGTACAATACCTTGTGTAAGCACGGAAAGCATTAAAAAGGTGATTACAATATTGCAAACTTTTAATTAAGGGACTGAAAATTATTCTAAGACTTTGGAGCCAACATTGTAAGTTAGGAGCCAGGATATAGAGTATACATATAAATATATGTATAAGAACTAACGTTTAGAAGCCGTGGCACCTTATGTCGCATGATTTAAAAAGCCCTGCTTAAGTAAATAACTTGATTTTCAATTTTACTCAACAGATAAAGATCAACAAGTACCTTTATGAAAAAAAAAGGTTATTCATATATTTAAGCCTTCACAAAAATCAACCCATAGCACTAAAGACATATTTAGAGCCCTATTCTATTTGAGACAAGTCAACTACAGACAAACGTAATTTTGGCTGCAAGGGCTTTTTTCAGCAATGTTACACGTCTATTCAATGCTCCACCCAAGTAATATTACGGAGAACACCTACAACCAGTAAAACCAAGCCTTGAAGTAAAGTTATAAGGCTCAAGATTCCAGGTAAGCTGTGCACAGTAGCGGAGCACAACGGCACTGACACTAATGAGAATACCTGGGCATTCCCTTTCCCCATCACCGATTTACACAACCACAGGGGTCCATTGAGACCTCCCATGGCAACTAAAGCATTAACCCCCATGGCAAGGGGGTTCATCAATGACCTCTCATTGGCACCTGTTAACCTCTGCTGCGGTGGACCTTAGAGGACCACCGTGGTACCCAATAAACCCTACACCCTAATTAAGTACTCGTTATCTCAGCTCCGGTAGTGTCGATTTAAAGCCTGAAGACGCCACAGCCTTAAGCATTATTAGCCTTTGAAAAAGCAGCAGCTAGCGGAGAAACAGACCATCAGGCAAGGTCATTTCTAACAGATATACCGGCTTAGGGATCAAATGTTTGCTATGATTATTCTATACCCTTTATAAACAACCATGTAGGCATACATCAGGCTATTTTTTCTGGAACATGCGCTAATTAGAGCAATTGCTTTACCTTGTATTGCAGTCCCTAATTGTTTTAAACATTTGTACAGATCATAATGAACGGACAGTCAGAAGTAATTTCACTGCACACCTATAAATCATACTAGATTATCATATACTGGCCTTGTACCAGTCTTTATTTGTCTAACAATATTTATTGGAGACAGTTTTTTCTCTTAGAGGCGAGAGAAAGCAGTTTGTATTTGCTATGCTTTTGTGGTTTCTAACCACCAAATACTCAGAAGGATATGTCCTGCTATGTAATCATTATTTTCCTATTTTTTGTCTGGTAACAGTTTCAGGGTGATTTCTTTTTTTATATAGAAAAAGGACAGCTATATTGCACCAGAATTTAGTTAATTTAATTGTCTAAATCTAAGGATATAAATCTGAATCTGTATATAACTATAAAAAAAAAACTGAAGGAGACATGCTATTCTATAAGGGGACAATTAGAATAAAGAAGAATAAAGTGGAATAAATGTTAAATTAACATCAAATCAAACATGTCACTTTATGAAAAGGAAATCTACAGCATTCTAGTTATTCATTCATGATATATAAAATATGGCTGAAAGAAAAGGAAGAAGGGGGCAGCAGCTGCAAGGTTACACTTATAATACCCAAATTATTTATAGAACTGGCAGGTGAGCAAAATCATTTGTTTAGTCTTACTCTTGCAGCTTCATAGGTCTCTGCTGGTGTAAATTACAAGTCTTGTATAAATGGAAAGAGGAAAGCAAACTCTGCTTTAAAGTTGTATAGAGAGAGACAAAAGTATAACGAGAAAAGAATACGTAACTATATTAAAAAAGTACCGTATATACTCTAGTATAAGCCGAGTTTTTCAGCCAGCCCCCCCCCCCCTCAGCATAAACCCCCCTCAACCACCAAATCCCCCCCCAAAATACTTCCCCCCTCTCTTACCTGCTTGTGCTCCGGCCTCCGCTCCTTGACCCGGCGCACATGTGACGTCACATGCGCGCCGTGTCATTAGCATATACCGGGTGCACACAAATGTTTATGATTATATATATATATATATATATATATATATATATATATATATATATATATATATATATATATATATATATATATATATATATATATATATATATATATATATATATATATATATATATAACATTTGTGTGCACATTTTAATTTCTAAAAACTGGTGTCATACCCAGAATTACGAGAAATAGTTATTACACTGCATTCTGGGAACATGCAAATGTGCCCACAAAGGCTACGCTCTCACAATCCATAACCATATGAAACATGGCTTACCTTAAGCATATGCCCACTGTATCAAACAGCCATGAGCAAAGCTAAGGTTGGATTATACACAAGCTAGGAATCCCACCCACGTACAGCTGTTTCAAGGTTACTGGCTATCTTCAACGTGGGCCGGATCCTTAGCTTGTCTAGTGGATATTTTGAGTAGGTATTTCACCACAACAATCATTTAATATATGGTGGGCAAAAGAGCAATAGAAGCTTTTTATTTTGCACATTTTATTTTCTAAAAACTGGTTTCATACCCAGAATTGCGAGAAATAGTTATTACACTGCAATTATAAATTATATATAATAAAATTATTATGTAAAACATTTACCTCTAATCTACCACTACCAGATCCCTAACACCACACACACACACACACCACCCTTAAAGTCTACACCTATATCCAAGTTCTCTACCTTGGGATTACGACTTCACTCCCCCCACCTCCATCCAATCACTTACCAAAATCTGCCAATTGCACCCATGAAACATCTCCAAAATCTACCCTCTCTCATATAGAAAAAAATAAAAAAACATTTTTTAATTACTAATCATTTTCTGCATAGACTGCTGGAATTTACACCTAACCGGGCCTATCCTTACTAAACACTCCCTACAACAACTCCATGTTAAATGACTGCTAGGCTCATATATCTATAAAACAATGGTTTCCCCACTCTGCCAATTGCTTCACTATGCCTATTCCTTCCTATAACTACTAGAAATAAGTTCAGGTTATACAAGAACCTACTACAATTTAGGCTATCTTGGATATAGTCATCACACATAATATCAAATGTTGAAATAGTGCAACCATTGGGAAACCATGATCACAACACAGTCTCATTTGAGATTGAATTAAAAAAACAAAAACTGTAACGAGCGAACAAAAAGCTCAAAATTTTAAAAAAAGGGCAGATTTTAACGGTCTAAGCGCAGCCATACAAAGTATAGACTGGGACAGAGAACTGACAGGTAAAAATACTGAACATAAATGGACAACGTTCAAATCCTTACAAAATATTCTTATCACCATATACCATGTGGGAATGAAAGTAAAAAGGAGTAAATCACATACAAATGTGGCATAATGATTTAAAGATCAAGATCCGGTGTAAAAAAAAAAAAACTAAAAAAAACAGGCATTTGAATTATACAAACAAGAGGGAACAGAGACAGTTTTACATGAGTAAAAAGAAATCAACAAGACTTGCAAAAGGGCTTTTAGACTGGCTAGAAAATGAAAAGTTAGTTGCAAACGAAAGTAAGACTAACCATAAAATATTTTTTAAATAGATTAATGGAAAGAAGGTCAGGAAGGAAGCTATAGGAACATTACAATGGGACACCGGCATTCTGACAATTTGTGACCAGGAAAAGGCAGATGAGCTAAATAGGTTATTGTCTTCTGTATACCCAAAGGAGGTACCAGAGGTTGGGCCACTGCAACAAAATGGGGCTACACTACCTTCACCAAATAATTGGTTAACGCAGGAAGAAATCCAAGAGAGGTTGGAAAAAATAAATGTTAATAAAGCTCCAGGTCCTGGTGGAATACATCCAAGGGTACGGAGGGAACTGGCTTCTGTAATAGCCAAACCATTATATCTAATTTTTCAAGATTCACTCAACACAGGGTCTCTACCATATGACTGGCAAAAAGCATATGTGATACCTATATTTCAGAAGGGATTAAGAACAACAACAATCCGGGGAATTATAGACCTGTGAGTCTCACTTCTGTAGTGGGAAAGCTTTTAGAAGGGTTAATAATGGGTAATATACAAGAATATGTCTATTTGAACAGGATTATATGTAGGAGTCAACATGGATTTATGAGGGATAGGTCATGTCAAACAAATCTAATTCGTTTCTATGAGGAGGTTAGTAGAACAAGGCAACTCCATGGATGTAGTTTTTGGATTTTGCAAAGGCTTTTGATACAGTGCCACATGGAAGACTAGTGAGCAAACTAAGGGATACAGGAATTGCAGTAAATATCTGCTCATGGATTGAGAGCTGGCTAAAAGACAGGAAGCAAAGGGTTGTGGTAAATGGAGCATACTCCGATTGGATTAATGTGGTAAGTGGGGTTCTTCAGGGTTCAGTATTAGGTCCTCTCCCCTTTAACATATTTATTAATGACTTCAAAGTAGGATTGGAAAGTATTGTCTCCATTTTTTTGGCGGATGACACAAAGCTGTGAAAGGTAATAAAATCCGAAAATTATGTACTTTCCCTCCAAAGGGATTTGCATAAATTAGAGAAATGGGCGACTAAATGGCAAATGAGATTTCATATTAATAAACGTAAAGTTATGCAATTAAGAAGGAAAAATAGCCATGCAATTTATAATCTTAATGGAGTAAATCTCAGGGGAGCAGATATTGAAAGGGGTTTTGGAGTGCTTGTGGACAACCACCTAGGTAACAAGACGCAATGGCATATAGCATCTGCAAAGGCAAATAAAATATTAGCATGTATTAAGAAGGGTATAGAAGCAAGGGAAGCAAATATAATTCTGCCACTATATAAATCCCTAGCACACCCTCATTTGGAATATGGAGTACAGTTTTGGGCACCACTTCATAAAAAGGACATTTTAAAGCTGGAAAAAGTACAGAGAAGGGCAACAAAACTAATAAGGGGAATGGAGGGGCTAAGTTATGCAGAAAGACTAACCAAATTATACTTATTTTCTCTAGAAAAAAGATGTCTAAGAGGGGATATGATTACCCAATCTAAATATATCCATGGTCAATATAAGGCTTTGTCAAGCCAACTTTGTGCCAAGAGGTTTTCAACTGACATTAGGACATCCTTTGAAGATAAAAGTAAAAAGATTCAACCTTAAAGAAAGAAGTTCTTCCAAAAGGAGGTGGTGACAGCAGATTCGACTGATAACTTTAAAAAAGGGACTGGATATATTTCTAAATAAAAAAGGGCATTCATGGTTATCCTGTTTAATTAGGGAGTATTGATCCAGGGAGGTATCTGAGCGCCAGTATCTGGGGTCAGGAAGGATTTTTTTCCCTTAAAATAAAAACCTATTCCGAGAAACCTAACTGACGGGATAACTGACAAGTAGTCCACTTTGAGCTAATGGGGAACTACATTCAACTATGAAACCCTATATTAATATTTAAAAACATTTTAGGAGTCCTAAGATTTTTTTTACTCTGGAAATAAGGTGGATATTGGTGGTGTGTAAGCAATAAAAGGTACCAAATATTTATGGTCCGTTACAATACAACTCCTTCTAGCATGGATTTTTCCACATCCATGCCATTCTTTTTTATAAGGACTCCTTATAGTTTTCATTTAATAATATGTACCTGATTTAATCTATCAAAACATTACAAAGACTGAAGATCATTGATGATTGAAACAGCCAGTTAACAGTACAGTGAAAGAGCAGGTCACAACACAACAAATCTAATTTAAGTATGCGTCATTACCCAAGTAATATATCTAGAAAATTTCATATTTAAGCCATAACATGTTATTTTTTATATGAATTAGGACAAACCTAATAAAATCACTGTGACTGAAATATAGACTTACTTCCATTTTTCGGATATTGTTTTAATATTCCACTCCTCTTTGCACCATTTTGAAGTTCAACAGTTAAACATTTAACACCAAACCATATTTTTGCTTAACAAGTCTCTAACATATGGTGACAGACTCATAAAAAGGATAAAACTATCATAGAAAAAGTTGTCAATGCAATATATAATAATTCAACTTTTTAGTAAGGGGGGGGGGGGGGTTGTCATTGCTTGGTTTGTTGACCTCTTGAAGCGGACAAAGAGTCATTATAGGCTGCATTCTTAAGTGTGAAAACTTTCAGTAGAAACAAATTAAAATCTGCATCCTAGATTCCAAGCCAGGTGACACACCAGGTTAGCTATACAAAAAAAAAGCAGCCTACAATACAGCACATCTGTATGCTGAAAATCTAACAATGAAAAAAAATTAAAGTGATTAAGTAGAGTAAATATTATTTAAGACCAGATCATAATAAGTTATGCAGAACTGATATATAGGTGGAGTTTATAAGAAAGAAATAAAATGAACACAACATCTGACATAAGTTTTCATATTCTCAGAACTACATCCCCTGAAGAATACTGGGAATCAGGCATTTATCCACAACCTGTGATTTAGGAGTAAAAAAAAAAAGGGAGCATGATAATTGTTGTTCACAATGAGAAACACTAAGTCAGTGGGCCCAACAAGAGAGACAGCTACATTGAAAAACATGCTAAAATACAGTGCCTTGCAAAAGTATTCCCCCCCCCCCCCCCCTTGGCATTTTTCGTGTTTTGATGCCTCACAACCTGGAATTAACATGGATTGTTTGAGGATTTGCATCATTTAATTTACAGAACATGTAAATGTGCATAACTATTCACCACCCTAAAATCAATACTTTGAAGAGCCACCTTTTGCGGCAATCACAGCTCCAAGTCGCTCTGGATAAGTCTCTATGAGCTTGCCACTGGGATGTTTGCCCATTCCTCTTTTCAAAACTGCTCCTGCTCCATCAAGTTTGATTGTTTGCGCTTGTGAACAGCAATCTTTATGTCTGACCACAGATTTTCTATTGGATTGAGGTCTGGCTTTGACTAGGCCATTCCAACACATTTACATGTTTCCCCTTAAACCACTCAAGTGTTGCTTTAGCAGTGTGTTTGGGGTCATTGTCCTGCTGGAAGGTGAACCTCCGTCCTAGCCTCAAATCAGGCACAGAGTGGTACAGGTTTTGCTCAAGAATATCCCTGTATTTAGCACCATCCATCTTTGCATCAACTCTGACCAGTTTCCCAGTCCCGGCTGCTGAAAAACATCCCCACAGCATGATGCTGCCACCACCATGTTTTCCTGTCGGGATGGTGTTCTTTGGGGGATGTGATGTGTTGGGTTGGGTTTGTGCCAGACATAGCGTTTTCTTTGATGGCAGAAAAGTAAAATTTTAGTCTCATCAGACCAGAGCACCTTCCTCCATACATTTTGGGAGTCTCCCACATGCATTTTTGCAAATTCAAAACGTGCCATTTTGTTTTTTGCTGAAAGTAATGGCTTTCTTCTGGCCACTTGGCCATAAAGCCCAACTCTATGGAGCGTACAGCTTATTGTCGTCCTATGTACAGATACTCAAGTCTCTACTGTGGAACTCTGCAGCTCCTCCAGGGTTACCTTAGGTCTCTGTGCTGCCTCTCTGATTAATGCTCTCCTTGCCCGGTCCATGAGTTTTGGTGGGCGGCCGTCTCTTGGCAGATTTGCTGTTGTGCCGTGTTCCTTTCATTTGGTTATGATAGATTTAATGGTTCTCCTGGGGATCATCAAAGATTTGGATACTTTTTATGACCTATCCCTGACTAGTACTTCTCAACAACATTGTCCCTTACTTGTTTGGAGAGTTCCTTGGTCTTCATGGCAGTGTTTGGTTAGTGGTGCCTCTTGCTTAGGTTTTGCAGCCTCTGGGGCCTTACAAAAAAGGTGTGCATATGTAACGACAGATCATGTGACACTGAGATTGCACACAGGTGGACATCATTTCACTAATTAATCGGACTACTGAAGGTAATTGGTTGCACCAGAGCTTTTTATGGGCTTCATAACAAAGAGGGTGAATTCATACGCACATGCCAATTTTCTGCTTTCTATTTCTAAAAAATAGTTTTATGTATATATTTTTCTTTTTTCACTTCACCAACTTAGACTATTGTATTCTGATCCACCACATACAATTCAGATTAATAAAACATTGAACTTAAGGCTGTAATGTAACAATAGGTAAAAAGTCAAGGGGGGTGAATACTTTTGCAAGGACCTGTATATGAACTGTTAGACACACCAATGTTTTCAACGCACTCTAAATTACACAATCAAGAAATGTGATATGCACAAATGTATTTTAGTGGCACCAGTATAATATATTTAAGAATACATTTAAAAAAAAAAAAAAGTGTAAAATAAAGCATGTCTTGGTTATTCCAAATTACATTAGGAAAGGAGATAAAAAAAAAGATGTTAAAGGACCACTGCAATTTTGGGGAAAGCTGTAACAAACAAAATTAGCAGCTATGCAAGGCATAAGAGTAAAGCACTTTGGTGAAAACTTTAAGTACCACAAAGATTCCCCTATAGATGTTCTGCACAGTTACATAAGGGGTGAAAAAACATGTGGGGTGAAAAAAGGTTTTACGTTTAGAAATGCTGAACTCATGGAGTTAGGATCCATAGAAGTCAGGCTATTTCAGTGTGTTGTAATGAGCTCAGCACCACATGAGATGTAATGAATATTAATTAGAATCAGGTATAGCGACTTTGAATAAGGAGGTGGCTAAGTGATTTGTAAAAAAAGAAATATGTTCTTTAAGTTATTTAATAAAGCATGTGTCAATATAAGGTAACTTACTTATATAAAAAAAAAATAGCATAATTAAAGTGAACTAGTTATTTAATACATATATATATCTATCTATATATCTATATATAAATAGTACATCTGTGTTCACATTTTAATGTCTAAAACAAGTTAAAAAACCTGCTTCCAGCTGAGAATTCCGAGAAAATCAGTTATTACACTGCACTCTGGGAAGCTGAGCTGGGACATGCAAATGTGCCCACTAATGCCTCGCTCTCCAATCCATAGCCATTATCAAACATGGCTTCCTTTAAGCTTATGCATGCTGTATTGCACAGCTTTAATGCAAAGCCAATGTTGGATTAAACACAAGCTGAGTATCCAATACATGTACAGCTGTTTCAGGCTTACTGGCTATCAACATGGAGCGGGATCTCAGCCTGTGTTGTAGACCTTAGGAGTAGGTAGTTCACCACAGCAATCATTTATAATATGGTGGGCAAAAGAGCGACAAAACCCCTCCACCGTATAGTAAATAAATAGTACATCTGTGTTCACATTTAAACGTCTAAAACAAGCTAAAAAAAACTTGTCTGCTGCTCAGAATTCCAAGAAATACAGTTATTACCCTGCATATCATAAGTACATCATTAATGTACTTAAAAGGTATATGCAAGTGAGCTGGGTTATGAATGCATCTGATAGAGAAGAATTAGTAGTGTATGAAAACATGTGTTATATAGAAAAGTTCAGTTTACTTACAAAGTTATTTGCACAAAAGACAAATCCAGTGGTTCACACCCACAGGACGCTTACATAAGCTGGGTACACACAGGAAATACAACAAGATACACATTTTGACCTTTCTGGCACAGAGCACAGGAAGTAACTGTCGCAGTTCTTGTACGGAGCACATGCCAGAAGCCACTGAAGTGAAGAATGATACAATGTATTATCCCGATTCTGAATGTTATGCCAATTGAGGTGGAGTTTTCTAGGGGTTTAAACAATAAAATGCAAATGCCAAAAAACATAGGAAATTTTTACTAGTTTCAAGGTAAGCTAATTAATGTTTATTTTTCATGCAAAATTTGTTTTCATACACTAATATTTCTCCTCCATCAGATGCATTCATAATCCAGCTCACTTAAATATCCCTTTAAGCTCCTACCTACATTCTACAGTACAGTCTCCTCTCTCTCCTACGTTACTAAAAGGACCACCCTGCTCAGACCTGTGTGTTTGCTAGAATAAGCTACGACACAGTCAGCATTTGGGTGTGAAACATGCTCTTTTATAAACTGCACGTCAGTTAATGTAACTTTTTGCTTTCTAATTAGTTCCTAGTGCTAATGAGCAGTGCGAAGATTAGCTAATTTCCTGACACATCACTTAAAGGTTTACGAATGTGAGGTGGGTTATGAATTCATTTTTTCAGGCAAACTCTCTATCAGATGCATTAATAACCCAGCTCACTTTCGTATACCTTTAAGAGACAGGGGAATCAAATGTTTAACTTACCAATGGGGGAAAAAAAAATCTTTAAAATAGCCTGCTACCAGACCATCATACTTTGCATCTAAAGTGTGATTAGGAGTTCAAATGTAATACAGATTATGATTTTTGTAGTTGTTAAATGTTAGCAGACCCTGCTGGTGTCATGGATCTTATCTGTTGTTGTTGTTACTGTTACTACTACTACTAGCAGTACAGTGGCTTCCGAAGTTACAATGGAAATTACATTAAAAACAACAACAACAAACGACAGCAAATATAATAAGCGCGCCGCAGGCATATAACAGGAAAGGTTGAAATAAACTTGAAAAATATAATATAAATGGTGGTATTAGAAATGTAATGTGTCCCTTCTACCCGTTGATTTGGTTTTCTCTCATGGAAAGCTTTACTGAGATGTTGAAGTTGTGTGTTATTTAAAAGGTATATGTAAATTTGCTGGATTATGAATTAATCTGATGGAGAATTAGTAGTGTATGGAAATCTTTTTAGCAAATGTATTAATCCATGAAACTTTCATATCCCTTTATTGTAACCCAACTTTAATGCAAGGACGACGACACACTATATACCTACAGCAACATCTGGTGTAACAGTTATCAACTTTCTTCAATATCATAATGAACAGTTGTGGGCATGGAAAGAGAACAAAGATGTAGCAGGTACATTTTTAAAAGACTTTCTTTTCTGTTTAAGCTTTGCTTTTCAAGGTCACGGTATGGGTAGCAAAAAAAGATTGTTCGTTCAAACGACCAATAATACATATCTTCTGAAAGATGCAGTATCTCTAAAATATAATCCACACCCTCTCTCAGTTCTTGTTAAAGGCACATGGGGTGTGCTTCTTAATAAATATCCCCGTTATATAACAAATCAGAAACACATATTTAATTTTTTTTTTTTTTTTCATGTAAGTTATCTACCCTGGATAAATGGATGTAAAGCAATTCCTGATTATTTATTTTTTGTCAAATAAAATTTTAACGAGATTAATCAGTAATCACACATCTGTGGTGGAATTAGCAATGGCAGCCAACTATGGCAGCCATTGATAAGCTGTTTTATAAGGCTATCAGTACTGGGTTTGGTGCAATTAATCACTTTAGGAAAGTTATAAACTGAGAAAAAGACAAAAAAAATAAACTGATGTAATTTGAACAAGAATGTAATAGCAACTTTGTTAATTCAATCTGAATTAACCCCCCTGACCCACAAAGAAAATCTCAGAGTAAAGTCAGCAACTCTCAACCATCATTCAGCCGAAGAAGCATGGTGTTAAATATGTCTATATTGTCTTGAATATCTAAACTTGATAGGAGACCATTTATTCTTTACTCCGTTTACCATGTTCCTTTCTCCAATGATGTGACTGCTACTTTCTCAAGAGGGTGCCTCTTCGTAAACTAATGAAAGCACTAGCAGATGTCATGTTCCCCTTGTGTAGCAATAAACTTCCTTCCATTTAAACTATATCTTCTCAACAGAAACTAAAATTGCACATAAAAAAAGAGAGAAAAAAAAAGGAAATAACTTTCCTAGGCTGTATTCTAAAAACAGAGCTCAATGGCCCTTTAATATTACAGTGAGATTTACCAAGTCATTATTTTGTTAAGTCATATCGACAACCCCACCCTTGAGATATCAACAGCTTCTCACAGATACATTCAAACATATTAAACATATGCATGCATCCCCTTTACTCCCACATCAGAACTAAGCGCTCCCGAGCCAATGACAACGCATCCAATTTAAAGCGGTTGTTTTCTCAAATTTGCTTTCTTTTGCTCTTTACACATATTGATATATGCCTGTGAAACACAAAAGAAAAAACTAAACTATAAAATACATGCAAGTATTGGCAACTAATTAGTTTGTTATAATGAACAGGCAAATCCACAAATAGTGTCCTCCTACAGACACAATGAAGGACATAAGGATGCAACTTACTCAACAGCAAAGAAGACTCCACTGGTGAACAGGATGAGGACTAAGGTCAGGATGAAGACTCCACACTGTTTGGCCATCATTATCCTCCCATTGCAGAAAAACTTGTTCCGTCCGGGGAAAACCTCCCATTTCCGGCGTACAGGAGTTTTCTTTTTTTTGTGGGGTGACTCCATGGGGGATGTGCCACGAGTGTTAACTTCACTATATCCACACTCTTTCATGGGCCCGCCTCCTGGAGTCATCAATGACACACAACTTCAAGACAAGTAAATTTAGGGGCCTCAGCAGATGAAAAAAAAAAATAATAATAAGTAAAGACAATCCACAACTATGCTGAAGTCCGTCTAGTAGAACGGTTATGTTAAAAAAAAAAAAAAAATCTGTGAAAAGATATTGGAGTATTAAACGAAGTGAAACTCAGTTATGTGCACTTGTAGATTGGTTACTATTTAGGCAGAGTATTTCTTTCTTAAATACTTCTCACATTAAATTTGTTTGGGGCCTTTAAAAGCTAAGGTCCCTTTGATTTTGTAATCCAGAATAGTGGTCTTCAACTCTTTGCATTACAAATGTAAGGAACACCGAAAATATAAAAATGTAAGGTTATGGGGGGAAGAATCCTAATTTCCAAGAGTCAAGTTGTAGAATATTTTCTTTTCTGTGTGTTAGGTATAGCTGGCAAAGGTTGTTCGCTGTGGCATTCATAAGAGCGATAGGAAAGAAGAACTATATTTTGGTTATGGCACTCAGCGATTGGTTACTCTTCTCCAAAATTCCCCACTGTATATGCAATATGCCCACCATTGCCGCAATTTCAAAAAACCAAAGATCAGGTTTTTAAAAGAACAGCAGGGGATGATACAAAAAAATGCTATGTGTTCACAAAAACCAATGGAAAGGCTTCTTTAATTCCTAATGTGACAAATACCACTGACAAATCTTGGAAAAAAAAAAAATACACTATATAGAAATGACCTGTCTATGTAAGATATTTATCCCACCTTTTGATCCAGGCACAAAAAAGAAAAAACTCAAAATGGACAAAAGCTGTGTCAATTCCACTTATTCCGCGAAGCTTGTAAAAATGTTCCTTTTAGACCACTTCCGGTTTTACCACAATCCTCTGTTTTCTTGCTCATGGAAGATGAACCCAAAATTGTGGTTTAAGAGAAACAGCAGACAAAACAGCATAAATAACCTCTGACCCACGCAGGGCTGTCTTTATAAAGGTTCACATCCCCTTCCAAGCGGTCTTCTTAGAAAACAAATTCAAGTGTGAAAATCTTTCTTTTAAAATGTGACAAAGTATGTTTTTGTTTCCTTTCACATAACGCGCTGGTTTCTTCACTAGTTTATTCTTTTTCTCAAATAATCGAGATGGGAGCAGGAGATCTTACCACATATAAACACGCATCTTTTGACCTATTAAAAAAAAAAAAAAAAACATCAGAATATTATTAAAAGAAAATACATCTCAAAATATAGTAATGAGTAGAATATGTTTTAAGTCAGAAGAAGCTTCAATACTGGACACCGATACAATTGCAAGCCCGCAGCTATAGTAGTAGGCCGAATGTCTGCGGGTGCACGTATGCCATGGATGTTAGCAAGGTGACTAAAAACCCACTACTGAGTGTGGAGCAAAAAATAAATATACTGAGAAAACCTACATATTAAGCAGTCCAGGAGACATGTCTTTCCACAGGATCTCATGCAAATGAGGCTCAAGATGTACATGGTTGGTAAACTTTGATCCGTATTTGCACACTGTCCACCAAGACATTCTGTTGAAAAAACAGGTCCCCTGGCCTGCTTGCAACATGTAGGCTCTCATTGTTTTGTTTTTTTTCTTTGAGGGTGCAATAATGAATTCATTGTTTATATACTAGATGGATTGTCATTGAACCAAGTTGGATACTAATCTATGTGACAATTTAGGCGAGCGTAAGATCATATATAAGATCGTAAATATTAAAATGCAAATTTGTATCACTGGGTCATTCACTATAGTAATTAAGCAGGAATGAACATGACGGAATCAACTAAAGAAACATTTGTGAATCAGCTGCCATCTTTCATATTTAGGGCCATGCAGAACAGCTGTTCAACAAGCGATTATTTTGTTAGTACATCTGCCCCTCAAAGCCTGAGCGCCAAATCTAGCCTTTAGAAACAATGTTGACAGTATGAGTGACAGAAGGCTAAACTGCTGAAAGAGTCACAGAAAACAAGCTCAATATGGACCAATTGCACAAGTATAACACTATAATATAAAATGAACAATAATATCTCCCTTTTGCTCTTGCCAACATCAAACAGCTGTCACTGCACAACCATCCTGGAGGAGTTGGTTCACTATGGTAAGTATCCCTGGATGATTTCATGGGAAGTGATCATCACAGTTGAAGAAAAATACTTAACAGGAAAGATGCAGACAGAATTATTAACAACCAAACGAGTATGCAGTTAGATACATTCAATCCATAATAACATGGGACCTATCCTGTTTTAGGTTCACCGTTGTTGAAGCCAACTGCCCCAGGGAGGTGAAGAATACTGGAGAACATATCACTGTCTGTGAAGAAGGTGAGAAACCCTGGACAGAGAGAGAGGGCACATGCGGAAGGAGAGGCCTTCAGAGAGGGCAGAGAGAGACTTGAGGGGAGATACAAGGATACCGGGACTGAGAGAGGTGCAGAGAGACAGGAGACACACTCACAGACATGAGGGACTGGAGAAGATATCACTGTATGTGAAGAAGGTGAGAAACCCCGGACTGAGAGAGAGGGCACATGCGGAAGGAGAGGTCTTCAGAGAGGGCAGAGAGAGACTTGAGGGGAGATACAAGGATACCGGGACTGAGAGAGGTGCAGAGAGACAGGAGACACACTCACAGACATGAGGGACTGGAGAAGATATCACTGTATGTGAAGAAGGTGAGAAACCCCGGACTGAGAGAGAGGGCACATGCGGAAGGAGAGGTCTTCAGAGAGAGACTTGAGGGGAGATACAAGGATACCGGGACTGAGAGAGGTGCAGAGAGACAGGAGACACACTCACAGACATGAGGAACTGGAGAAGATATCACTGTATGTGAAAATGGTTAGAGAGCCAGGAATGGGAGAAAGACTATGACAGAGAGACAGTGTGGAGGGGAGAGAGAGACAAGAGAGTGGATTAAGACAGCTAGGTAAAGGGCAGGATAAGTATGTGAAGGAGGATAGAGATCCAGAAATGCGAGTGACCAAGAGAGTGAGTGGGGTCCTTTCCCATTTTTCGCGTTCCAAGAGTCGCCGGTGGTGGGCTTCAACAGCGGCAAACACAAAACAGGATAGGTCCAACCACTGGTGACCTACAATACTCCTAATATAATCATGAAGTGACAAGAGAATAAAAATCATACTAAATATGGTAACATTTTACATGGAGCTGGTGTGAGAATGGCATAAAACTGTAGGCATAGAAGAGGAAAAGGGTGAGAAGAAATGGAACTGAAAACAAAACTAGGTGAAAAATAATGTGAGGAGGTGAGAGGTAAAGAATGAAATAGGGAACAAAAAAGGAAGTTACTGAACTCCCATAGAAGAAGCAGTGTTGGAGGCTTCAAACCTTCTGACAAACCTGCACAAGGACTTTAGATGAGTCAGTGCAATAAGAAGACATAGGAGGATAATGAAGTAAATAAATCCTGCCCATACATATCCATCATATTGCTAAATGTCTCAGATAAACAACATAAAATGTAGGTAATACACAATGGCACTTCTATAAACAGCAAACTGTCACCAAATCATTGCTAGTTGGAAATGCAGAAGCACAGACTAGAGCAGCACTGGATAACCGGAGGGACAAGTTGCATAGATACAGACAACATGGTACATAATGCCCGATAGTATGGCACCGCAGCGCGCTTGTAACACACACATGTCTACGCATCCACACAGAGCCACTTTACTGGTCCATGCACCCAACAGGGCCCTTTTGTCGGGACAGCCTATGCCCTCCCTTTCTATTTTCCAGGCCTTATCCGTTCTCACACCTCCATCCCCAGGCAGGGCGCTCTATGCTCCCGCTGCTCCTCTCTCCGCCTCCTGCAGGCGACTGAACCCACAACACATTCACAGTAAATCGGCGGCGGCACCTCCGACCGAACAAGCCCCACCCAAAAACAAGGAAGGGCGGCAAAGCCGGCTGGGAGTTGTAGTTTCGTGTCGCGTGCTGGGACAATTGACATCAACGTCCCGGTTTATTCAAGAATGACTACAATTCCCAGGAGGGGATTGTGCGATGACGTCAGGATCTCAGTGCTGGATTGTGGGGTACTCCAAGGGAGCTGCCGGTGGAGGGTGTAGCTATTCCTCGTGGTGCGCACGGAGAACGTCACTGCAAGATTCCATTGGAAGTTTACGTCTGAAACTACAGGTCCCATAAAGCTCAGCGGCTGACGTCACAAGATTTTAACTACTTGGATGCTGGGGATATGTATATGTTGATACCGGAAAAACAGATATCCGGTTTACCAGGAAATAACCCCGACAGGAATGTGAGAGAGAAGTTATAGGAGTTGACTAGCCTCATAATAGTTAAAATGAAACAGATAATGTCTCCTAACGAATAGTAAACACAAAATAACAATAATTGCTATTAACTGTAATTAAAAATTTAGAGCGAAAGTGCCTTAAAGTTGATATAGAAACTTTGTAATGTGTTAATATTGTTTTGCCTTGATCACAATTTATGTATAGCGCCACAGAATATGTTGGCGTGTTACAATTAAACGAACCACTATAATAGTTGTCGTAATTGCGAGTTTGTTGATAACGCTATGTTAAAAGTTACGGGTTTGACGCGATCCAAAGGCGCTCATCGTGAGGCCCGTAAAGTAGAGGAGGGGTAAGAGGCTCGCAAAAAGCGCCAAAGGCGCTGATCACCAGGTCTGCAACTTCGATGGGGGGAGAGGATATAGGCCTTTGGCGTTCATCACAAGGCCTGCGATGAGCACCAAAAGCGCTCATTGCGAGGCTCAGACCATTTTTTTTTCAATCCCGTAACTTGGAAGCTGTTGGGGAACCACCAAAAGACGCCAATTGAAAAGAAAATTAGCTACCAACATCTTTTATGGGCTCCCTGCCTCCTCATGAGGCAGGGAGTCCATAAGTGAGGTAGAAAGCTAATTTGATATTCAATTGGCATCTTTCGGCGGCCTCCCAACGAGTGCTGAGTTACAGCCTTGAAAAAAAATGGCAGCGTTAAACCTGTAACTTTTTTTCAAGCCTGCAAAGCTTGGAGCAATACCGGTTTAAGCATTAAGTCTTCAGGACTTGAAAAAAAGCTACAGGTTCAACCACCACCAAGCAAGAGGGAAGGGGGGAGAGACACAGGGGAGTTAGAGAGGGGATGGAGACAAAGGTGAGGGAGAGGGGGAAAGAGACTCTGGGGAGGGAGTGGGGGAAAAGAGACACAGGGGAGGAGAGTGGCTCGTAATGAACGCCGAAGGTTACACATCGCGAGCGCGGAAGGACCACCATGAGTGACAAAGTTATGAGCTTGTAGCCATGGCCTGCAATGAGCGGCAAAGCCGTTTATTGTGGGGCCTGCAATGAGCTCCGTTGGCGCTAAAGTAGAGGGGGAGAGGCTCACGAGTGCTGAAGCCACTCATTGTGGGGTGCTCATCATGAGGACCGTAAAGTAGAGGGAGGGAAAGGCTCGCAATAAGCGCTGAAGAGGCTCATTGCAAGGCCTGAGATGAACGCCAAAGGCGCTCATCTCAAGGCCCACAAGTTAGAGGCGGGGGAGAGCCTCGCATTGTGTGGCAGCATTGCCAGGCTTCAAATTTTATTGCCAACATTTTTGACAGGCAAGTTGCTAGTAATAATAATAATGTGTAGTATCCGACCTCTAAAGTAATGGGTTTATCAACAGCAAAAAATATTAGCAGTGGGGATGTAATAGAGAAGATAATAGTACTGACAAAGACAGTTAACAATTACATTTATTTGTTCTTTTGCTAAAAATCAGCCACTGTTACCATTTTCTAACTGGTATGCTCTTT
Source organism: Discoglossus pictus (assembly GCA_027410445.1). Lineage (NCBI taxonomy): Eukaryota > Metazoa > Chordata > Amphibia > Anura > Alytidae > Discoglossus > Discoglossus pictus. Next base: position 149,115,806 of record CM050165.1, read on the forward strand.
TACTTTCCGCACCACTGTTAATAGCAATTAATAATGTAAATACCGCAGACTGTAGCAGCCTTATTAAATTGCGATTCGGCCAATTGAATAGGGCTCTATATAAGCACTGAGCATATTTTTTTACCGAAGTTTTTAGTTAGTGAACTTCTATCCAAAAGCAAGGTCTTCACTAACTAAAACCTTCTGTAAAAAAATATGCTCTTTTCTTATATAGAGCCCTATTCAATTGGCTGAATCGCAATTTAATAAGGCTGTAGGTCTTTAAAACTCTTTCTATCAGAAGTAAAGGCATATTTAAGTTTCCCGGATTATGATTGCATCTGTTAGAAGAGAATCAGTAGTGTATGAAAACATTGTTTTTTATGTAAAAGATACCAAAATAAATATTATTAAACAGACCATAACTTTTGTTAAATCTCCAGTTTTCAAGCAGTCAGATATAGAAATCCCTGCTAAAATTAGCATAAAATTCATAATATGTTCTGGCCAATCACAGGATGCTAATACATTATATAAATAAGTGATTACAGTTTGTACAGGCATCATAGGATGTGTAGTCCCCTGCACAAGAAAGTAAGGAGGAGCCAGAGACTGCTCTGCAGATCTCTGCATTGTGCTGCTGTTGGCTTGAATGTTATGTTATACTCTGTACCCAAATGCAGTATTTCTATTGGTAGGTACATTGTGCCTATGTCAGCAGCTCTAAGGGTGTGGAAAACAAGTTTAATTTTAAAATAAAAAAAGTCTGTATGTGTATAGAATGAAATCAATGTAATGTGTGTTTCTGATATAAAGTTTACCTCATTATAGTCACTGCTGTCCCTCCACACATCTAATTGTCCTAAGCACTACTGAAAGGAAGTGAAATATTTCTGTTGCTATAACCCTACAAACGCATCCTAAGTAATGCTACCACAGTTGAAATCTTCCACTTCTTTTCAGTAGTGCTTAGGACAATGAGAGGTGTGGATAGGATTACAGCAGTTAATTAACTGTGAACTAAATAAAATAGTCTAATATGAAAAATTCTTACTCCGGCTCTTCAAATTTAGAATGAATACACATTTGGAACATGGTAATACAGTGTAATTTTAAATATCAGGATGCATCATGTTGTGACAAGGTACTGAAGGCATATTAGATTCAGCTGAGGAAGAATTTAATTTCCTCAGGTGTAATAACTAACCAGGTTTTTGCAGTGTTTCTAAGCTATATATGAACATTTACTAAAGATAAAAACACAACATTTTGTAAATGTTTAAAACTTATTTAAATCCCATTTTAAATTCGCCACCAGTGACAGCTGTAGATATTTTGCAGCAATGCCAATATTTCAGACAAGTTGTAACCTTAGAAGGCCTCCCTCACCCTAACCCTAGCAGTTTACCTAACCCTAACTCTATGGTATCGGCACTGAGAATTGGCATCGCCATCTAGTGGTCGGTCCCTGACACTGTTTTTGACACTGTTGGAGAATTTATGGCGAATTTAAAAAGGGAAAGGACCCTTGTTTTAAATGTGCCATGTGCCTTTACTAGACCATTAGACAAAGTAGCTTTAAATCATAGTAGCACATAAGCATAGGTGAATTTATTCTGTGCTTATATAGGGATGATATTAACACAAACAACAATATGTATATCACTATTTAGTGATTCTTAAAAGTATGTTGTTTAAATAGCACTTGTTTATTAAATACACTAAGCACTTTAATGTAATATAGCACTTTAATCATCAGCACAAAAGCACTTCTGTAAAAATAACACACATATTACTAATCATTACTTAAAGCGCATCTGCACCTTATTCCAATTTTTGTTGGAATTGGATCTTTTTTGGTTTATCTCTGTGGTTTATTTTTATACTAGCGACTTGCCCGTCAAAAAATGACGGCAATAAGATTGTAAGGCAAGTAATGTTGTTTGAGTGCAAAATTAATTTTGTTGGTGTTTTAAGATCCTCTGGCGCTCATTGCGAGCCTCGGGAGAGCTCATTGCGAGAGCCGGGAGAGCTTTGCAATGAGCGCTGAAGGTGCTCATTGAGGGGCACAAAAGTTGCGGGTTGGGCGAGGCCTGCAATGAGCGCCGAAAGGCGCTCATTGCAAGGTCCGTAAAGTAGAGGTGGGGAGAGGCGCGCAATGAGCACCAAAGGCGCTCAAGTTAGAGGGGGTGAGCCTCGCATTGTGTGGCAAACAGCATTGCCAGGCTTCAAATTTTATTGCCGAAATTTTTGAAGGGCAAGTCGCTAGTTACATATAGTTTTTACTCCTAAATCTTTAGGATCCTAAATAAGCTATTTGTTAACTGTCGACAATTCTCCCTATCTTCGTTATTATGTAAGCCACGCTCCTATGTTCTTTTGAATTCTACTTTAATAAAATAACTGTGTCTTCATCCATTGTAATATATGAATTATGAATCTTTACTTCATTGTCACAAAGGTTATTTTGTGTTTTTCTGTCCTAAGTGCTTATTTTTTAAGCATTAGGTTTTAGTACCCAAATTCCTTATAATTTCTCTCTTTTTTTTTTTTTGAAATCATTACTTATTTGATTTAGTTTTCTGCATGTGGCAACTGTGTAAGAGGAAAACCTTCTCTTGAAGCCTATTGGCAATGTTGCTTAAAAATATATTAAAAAATCATTCCACCAGCCCAGAGCCCATAACACTCTACGAGCAACTTTTGCTTTTTGTGTATACATATCATTAAAGGAACAATGCAATGTCCTAGTGAGGAGCTTGTTTTATTTATGCATTGATCATTAATATAATTCATATTAATTGAGTTAAGAAATACATTTTTAATATTAAACTTGTATTTGAAGATTACAGTACTTGCCTGCCTTGGCCCTATTGATCTTCACTCTTATAAGGTCATCAAGAGTGGACGAAAGGGACGGGGTTGAAATAGGTTTAAAAGAGCTTTAAGAACAACTATAGATAACTATTCATAAACTGGCTTGCGGCCAGTATTCATTACCAATAAAACCACTTTAACATAGTTAGGCTCCAGCTAATCAATAGCATTGGTTTGGTATAATATTTTTTTTTTTAATTCAAACAAATTATACATACATAAATAACAAACAAATCAGAACAAATACAGATTTATAAAATTGTACAGCATACATACTTAAAATACAAAATCTAATACCATTCAGACGAGCAGAAATAGGAGGGTAATAAAGGTATATTAACAATTTATCTTTTATCTTAGAGACATTTTTGACCTTGCTCATCCCAAATAGACCAGTTGTTTACTGCTGAAATCTTTATACCTATATTATCAATGTATTTTTTCTAAATCTCTGTTTTTTTCAAAGCTAATAGAACTTTATTAAGTGAAGGTACTCATTTTTTTGCTATTAGCCATTTAACTACTGAGACTATTTGGATAATTGAAGCTTTCTCATCTAAATTAAAATTTTCTAGAAAAATGTGAAACACAGCTATTTCAGCTGATGGAGGTATAATTTTATTACAGAATCTGGAAATACATTCAAAAGAGGAAATCCATAATCGGCTGACTGGTGTGCACTCTCACCAAATATGTTTGTGGGAGCCCTATTGTATACATAATCTCCCGCATTCCCCAAAATGATCATCTTTCATTATTAATGTGATTTAGGAAGTGACTACCATTGTTGAATGATTTTAAAGTATAATTCTCTAAATGATTGAAACGTAATACTTTTTTGCGTAAGTTTGAACGCTTTAAATAATTTCTCTAATGGTAATATGAAGTTGAAATCCATTTTCCCAATTATTCATTCCAACAGTTTTTCTGTTATCACTTTCTTTCTTCAAGATGTTATAACATTTAGATATTATGGGCCTCATTCAATTGCGATTTGGCCAATTGAATAGGGCTCTAAATAAACACAGAGCATATTTTTTTTACAGAAGTTTTTAGTTAGTGAAGACCTTGCTTTTGGATAGATGCTTACTAACTAAAAACTTCTGTCAAAGAATATGCTCTGTGTTTATTTAGAGCCTTATTCAATTGGCCAAATCGCAATTGAATAAGGCCCCATGTGTTTAACAACAATAACTTTTCAAATCGGGATAGACCTCTAATTACTTCAATTCTATATTTGGATCACATATAATAGTTGTCAAACTACGAATCGTCGTCACGCTTTGCGAGCTCGCAAGAACTGCGCAAACCAAAAAACAATAAAAAAACACAAAATTCACCCCGAAAAAAAAAAAAAACATCACAGACAGCATGGGGCAACAGCCAGGATGTCTATGAGTAAGGTCGAATGCGAATTTAACTCTATTTAGATGATTTTCGCCACACGAAAATCGCCTGTGAGGAAAATGAAAACGAGGCTACACAATCGTGAACCCACGCAAAACACTGCCAAACGCGCAGCACTTTACACATCCCACTACGTCCTACAAAATACACTATTACAAAAGCTGTAAAATGCTCACGAGACGCGTACCACATTAATAATATTACGACTATACAATGCCACTTTACACAATAAACCAACGGCTTTACCTTGCGCACGAAACCTATTTAGAGTTCAAACATTCATTACACTCTATATGCATGGCATCAACACTCACACTGTATATTCTATGCAGCCGCAAAATACAAACAGATTTTTGGTCTTCAGCCTATTGCTCGATGCATATATTAATTATAGCGGGACATGGAAATATAGATAGATTACATTTCTTATTCCATTTGAACCATACTTTAAACCCTGTTTCAATTACAAGCGGATACAATCTTGAGCCTGACAATTTAGCACTTCCTGATAGTCACAGCTTCATCCTCTGATTGACTTAATAGTGGGTGAAGACCAGCAGCATTTTAAAATTATATTTGAAATTTTAATACCGAATATTGCTTTTATAAATCATTGAATAGGAATTTTATTAATAATCAATGCATAATTAAAAAAATCTAGCTCCTGTTGTTAAAGCATTTACAGTTGTTTGTGCAGTATGTACCAAACTAATAATATTAGCTGTGTAAGCCATGGGCATAAAACATTTATGGGAAAATGTTTTTAAACACTTCAGGATTCCATTTTGTGTTTGTTACTTAACATACTGTAAGCTAGATGATAGGAAGTGGTGTTTGAAGGTATCAGTGAGAACAGAAGTGTTTGTTATGGATTTAAAAAACACGTGCATGTCCGTGTGCAAATACAGGTTGTGGCAAATGCCATGATAATGGGAAATTGTCTCCTTTGAAGAACAAGAGGGAAACCACTCTCACTTGGAGCCAAATCAATTCTTGGTATAAATACTTGTTCACCTTTATGGGTACCATTCATAATTTCTGCATGTATGAAATGATCTCTTAAATCCTGCACAATTAATCTGGTCCCATTACAAAGTCCTTTTTTGGGATTCATATTTCTCAGCATTTTTCAATTGCAAAACATGTGGCGTCATTCCAGATGGTGTTAAAGAATTGATAAATTATATACTAAAGTTTGATTCACTGTCTTTATCATCAGCCAGAACGTAATCTGCACTGTAATAATTTTTTGGAGCTGCATTGATGAATTTTAACATATTATTATTAAGGCATCAATATTTTTTTATGTTAATATCACTTTGTTTGCAATGTCTGAGTAATCCTCGTTAGTGATAGTATTTAGAAAGATTGCCGATATGAGTGATTTGTTGCAAATCATTTGTGATGGAATTTCTATGCTATCATCAGGTAGATTATTTATATTTTGATGTTTTTCTTCTCCAATTTGAATTTCAAGTGTGTAAATATTTTCCACAGTTTACTTGTCTTTATACATGTTTTGACGATGTCAGCCCTATTTCCATGTGGCACAACAGGTAATGTTTGCCTAAAATCTCCTCTTAACAACATCACTTTCCACCAAATGGCAAAGCATTATCCATCACTTATTTTAATAATCTATTAATACATGGCAAGGCATGACACAACATCATTGTTGCCTCATCTATGATAATTAATTTACTTTAAAAAAATGTTTTTGTTTGTAAAGAATTAATTTGAAAATGCAACACTTATGTTTCTAAAATGGGAACTGGCAGTTTAAGTCCACTATGCACGGTTCTGCCACCTTCTAACAAAAGTGTGGCAATTCCAGTTGTTGCAAATGACAGTGCTATTTGACCCTGTGCTTGAATATAACTCATCAAACAATTATACAGATACGTTTCTCCTGATCCACCAGGGCCATCTAGATAGAAATAACGGTCTTTGACCACTTCATTATACCGTATATACTTGAGTATAAGCCGAGTTTTTCAGCCCTTTTTGTAAGGCTTAAAAGGGCCCCCTCGGCTTATACTCGAGTCACTCTCCCCTCCGTATCTCACTAAACCCCCCCCCGTGTCTCTCTAACCGCCCCGTGTCTCTCTAACCCCCCATGTCTCTCTACCCCCAGTGTCTTTCTATCCCCCGTGTCTCTCTAGCCCCCGTGTCTATTTCCCTCCCCCCTCCTCATCCTCAACCCCCCCTCCTCATTCTAAACCCCCCTCCTCACTTTACCCCTCTAAATACCTCCCCCTCTCCCTTTCCCCTCACTTACCTTCATCTGCAGCTTCTCCTCTGGCCTCCGCTCCTTCAGGAGTCTTGACCCGGCCAATGCTAATGACGTGGAGCGCATGTGACATCACGTCATTAGCATATACCGGGTGCCAACGCAGGAAGGAGCGGAGGCTGGAGGAGAAGCTGCAGATGAAGGTAAGTGAGGGGAAAGGGAGAGGGGGCGGTATTTAGAGGGGTAAAGTGAGGAGGGGGGTTTAGAATGAGGAGGGGGGTTTAGAATGAGGAGGGGGGGTTGAGGATGAGGAGGGGGGAGGGAAAGAGACACGGGGGGTTAGAGAGACACCTCTAAATACCTCCCCCTCTCCCGTTCCCCTCACTTACCTTCATCTGCAGCTTCTCCTCCAGCCTTCGGTCCTTCCGGCGTAGGCACCCGGTATATGCTAATAACGTGACGTCACATGCGCGCCACGTCATTAGCATTGGCCGGGTCAAGACGCCGGAAGGAGCATGGGGGCCGGAGGAGAAGCTGCAGGATGAAGGTAAGTGAAGGGAGAGGGGGAAGTATTTAGGGGGGTTTAGAATGAGGAGGGGGGTTGAGGATGGGGGGGTTGAGCAGGGAGGATGAGGATGAGGAGGGAGGTTGAGGATGAGGAGGGAGGTTGAGGAGGGGGTTGAGGATGAGGAGGGGGGTTGTGGTTGAGGAGGGGGTTGAGGATGGGGGGTTGAGGATGAGGATGGGGGGTTGAGGAGGGAGGTTGAGGAGGGGGGTTGAGGAGTGGGTTGAGGATGAGGGGGTTGAGGAGGGAGGTTGAGGATGAGCAAGGATAAGGAGGGAGGTTGAGGATGAGGAGTGGGGTTGAGGGGGGAGGTTGAGGACGAGGAGTGGGGTTGAGGGGGGAGGTTGAGGATGAGGAGTGGGGTTGAGGAGGGTGATAAGGGAGGGGGAAAGAGACACAGGGAAGGAAGAGGGGGGCAGAGACACAGGGAAGGGAGAGGGGGAAGAGACACAGGGAATGGAGAGGGGGAAGAGACACAGGGAAGGGAGAGGGGAGAAGAGACACAGGAGAGAGAGGGGGACACAAGAAAAGGGCACACAAGAGGGGGACACACAGGGCACAAGAGGGACACAGGGGGCAGCACATTTCCCACCCTCGGCTTATACTCGAGTCACTCATTTTACCCAGTATTTTGTGGTAAAATAGGTGCCTCGGTTTATACTCGGGTTAGCTTTTACTCGAGTATATACAGTGTGTTGCATTTTGATGGCGTTAAATGCTTGCAATTGTAATGCAGTTAAAGTTGCCAGTATTTTGGTTTTGAAGCTCAGTGTCATAGTCTTCAAAGTTTATTTCATCTATAAGTCCTGGATCAGGCAGATTAAAACTTGCACAATCTAACTCATGGCAAAGAAAGATTTCTTGAATTTCCATTAATGCTTTTAATAGTGCAATGGTCTCATTTTAACGTTTCAAAAAGTCTTCACACATATTTAATGTAAATGTTTCCCACAAAGCTAATGCATCAGGTACATTGCAAAATATGCAAATGAATGCAAATTGTTCTCTTTTGCTTGGCCTTTGACACAGTGCTGCTTCTTCCAGACACCTCTCCCATTCCATATCATCTGCTATGAAGTTTTGATATCTTGCAGCTAATTGGAAAGTATCATAAACTATGTCATTTACTGCACGGAAATGTTCAGAACTTTGTGCACTGGGAACATGTAAAAGAAGTCATCTTTAACTGAAATGTTCAATGTCTCTTGTACTGACGGTATAAATTCTTGGGATAATTTTATTGGTATCTTTTTTTCTGTGTCGCCATTGGCCATTTACGAATACATAGGGATATGGAATCTCAATATATACAAATTGTCTGGCCTCAGTGTCCTCACAATTTAATTGAAACCAAGCAGTAAGTGTTGTTGCTCTATGTTCATTTTGTGCTAAAGCATTTCTTTCATTCCCTGCAGTAAACAAATTGACTTTGTGGCAAATGTACAGCTAACCGATACACAGCATGTGACCAATCATGCATCTCAAATTTGAGAAGACGCCACATTGCTTCTGGAGCACTGACATAGCAAGCATCTAAATAACATGAAACATTCCTCATGTAAAATTGGATTGTCTTGTTCATTGTCCGCACCTTGCACAACAACAGTTGCTGCATCATATCCTTTGTATATATATTTATACACATATTTTTATATGGATTTGATAGAAGTGCAAGCTTCCACATTTATCTGTGCATTGTACTTCATCAGCAAATGTGTATTGTATGGAACTACATAATTATTGTCAACCTTTTGGCCAAGAATAATAGCATTTTGTCCTTCTCTTCTCTTATACAAAGGGTATCCATCACAATTAGCATAAGTTTGCATTTGAAATTGTTTTGGAAACTCTTTTGTGCATTTTTTTTATTTTCCATACATGGGGAATTTTGATTTATATCTCTATATGGACCATGAATCATTCTATGGGTTACAATGTCATAAAGATTTGAATATTTTTCTGGATGTGGCAGTTCAGCACCAATCACTGAATCCACTCTCCTTGCAGTATTAATTTTATCTTTTTATTTTAGGATTACAAGTATATGTGCATGTGGCAGGCCTCTTTTATGAAATTCAATGGTATAAACAAAAGCCTCACATTTCCCCAAAACTGTGCTTTAGTTATATCATGTATTAATGAATTTAGTTTTATTTTGAATACTCTAGCCACTAAATCTGGTCAATCTGAAGAATTTTGGCCAAGCTTCCAATTGTTCTTGATTTCTGGCCATTGCAGATTACATGTGAATGTAATGAATCAATCTGGTTTTCAAAATTTAGTCACAATAGCCATGGCATCATTGTATTTTTCTCGCATATTGCGAGGATATCCTTGGGAAGAGAATGGCAAAATGATTGCTCTTCCAGCTGGAATGTCTCTTTTGGTAGCCAATTCAGCGACATAATCCATCAATCCACAATACTGTTCTATGCAAAGCTTGTTTTGTTGAAATTTGATAAAATTTAGATTATTAGCTTTGACTTGAAATCAAAAAGGGTGATTGAGTGGCGTGACCGGAAATGTCATGGTAGCCATATAGTACGGCAGAAGGTCGATGGGGAGAGGAAGCATGTAGATTAGCTCCAAGCTCTATTTGGTTCTATATTCTGGTGTGCCTTTATAACTGTTTGACCTCATGTTCTTGATTTTGGGACTTAAAGGCAAGAGAAGAGAGCTGTGATCTTGTTTTTTCTTTTGGCTCTCTTTAGAGGTTATGTGGGGTCTGCGAGCACAGGCCAGTGCTTCAGCTGGGAAGGAGATGCTGCTTTATTTTGCTGGAGCTAGTAGGTATTACTCTGCTTACCACGCTGTGAATGCAGACTTAAGTCAATGGACACAGATCCTGTGAGAAGCAAAATGATACTTACCGGAAGCTGAATCAGATCTTCATGGTGAGGTGAGAGAACTCCGTGAGATCTGGCATCCAGGGGAGCGGCCCTCCGTCGGTGGAGCTGACAGCACGCAAGGGCATGCATCTGTTGAAAGGAGTCCTAGACTCAGCAGTGTGAGGGCAGGTCAGTGGAGGCTGCTGGTTCGGATGCCCTGCATGTTGGCAGGAGTGCGTCTGAGTGCTTCTGAGCAGTGCCCGTCAATGCTGGCAGCGTGGTGCTCTGGGGGACATGCATGCTGGCAAGAGTGCTTTAGAGCAGAGCTCGGTCAGTGTTGAGCGTCGAGCTCTGGGGGACCTTGGCACTATTAGTGCGTCCCAGGATGCACTGTTAAATTTTGCTTGGGTCTGACTGGATTATGGCATTCACTCGGTAAGGGGCTTTACTACAGTCCCATAGTCTCACAGTTTTGATACATTTCTGACCAACTCCGGTAGCTCACAGAGATCTGCAAGATCCGAAGATACTGACCGTACAATCCATTGGTAGATTCATTATGCTGGATCGTATGTGGGAGGTAATTTGAAAGAAGGATTTCTCACTCGGAGCAGACACTAATAGACTCTGGCTGGATAAAATGTATATTGGTTACAGAATTAAGCTAGTGCTATCAAGTCTAACGATAATAGAAGTTCTAAGCAAGATGAGCTAGGAAAGATTGTACAAGAACAATAGGCTAATTGCTAACTTCTTGGATTAAAATATTTATTATACCAAATGCAACAGTTAAGCATTTAAAAATATAGCATACGAAAACCTGTAAAAGAAAAGTACTCTTTCTTGTATATAATAGCTGATAATTTATATTTAACACTCTATATAAGTCTATCTCGGCTATCAAGGATTTGTGCTCTATATGTAACACAGAACAAAGTAGGAACTAAAGTTCTTCAGGCCAGTATCTAGTAACAACATGCCTAAAGCTAAAGGCAACTTGCATGGCAAGGCCAAATCAAACAACAAAGCTAGTCAGATCACAGCTAATTATTTTTTGCCTATAAATAAAGATCAGGAACAGGAGAGTTTATCTCTGGAATTTCATCAAGGGAATAAATCTCTGGACTGCAATCTGACTATGTTATCAGAAAATTATTCTAATACAGACACAGAAGGTCAAGGAGAAGAATTACTAACCCTTTCTAAGATGAAGGAGCTATTACAAAACTTTCAGCCCTTTTTATGCTGGATATTAAACAACAAATAATAGAGATTTCTAAGTTAATAAATTAAGTCAATACTAGAACATCAGATTTTCAAAGTCAAATTTGGTAATCTAATTAAAGATCAAAATACGCTTCTCACTTACTCAGCAAACTTGGAAAGTAAATTAACTGAGTTAAATAAGAAAATGGCCTCTATGGAGGATCGATCGAGACGTAATAATTTAAGAATCAAAGGAATTTCTGAGGACATACTGAATGACAATTTAAAAAAAATATGTTACCAACATGTTGTCTTTCTTGGTTCCGGAGGTTCCACAAATAGAAATGAGACTGGATGCTTGTCATAGACTACCAAAATCAGCATATATGGAGAAGCATACTCCTAGAGATGTTATTATTAAACTACATTATCTATCAACTAAGGAAGAGATAACAAACGTCAATATTAAAAGTTTAATTTTATAATTTGATTAATCTTGCTAAACCAATGGGGGCTATTTGAGTTAAATATTGAATATGTGGAGAGGATTATATGATCACAAGATGAGATTAAATGGGTTTGTAGAACCATTTACAAGCTAAGAAGCAGATATTAGTTATTACTGTAAGTTCTTCATAATAAGAAACTATTTTGTAATTCTGATTAGAATAACTTTCTACCTTCCTGGTTTGACGTATAGCAATTATGTTGGATAAAAGCTGCTTAATCACAATGCTGAGTATAATCAATACTGAGGTAAAATTATTTCTAATAAGGGATAATCATTGAAGTTTTATGTTATGTTTGTTGATTATTTTTTCTTTCTCATAATAAGTAGCACTTTAGGTACACTGTTATAATACTAGCACAATCACATAAATATATTATCACTAAATGTTTTATGAGCTACTGACATTTACATTTTTTTTTTTTAAATGTAAAAGGTGCTAGTGCACAATACTAATTTAAACCCTCACAAAATTAATCATGTCATTAGCAAGGTGAATAAGTATTAATTGTTAAAGAGTTTACTAATATTATTATAATTGAGGGATGCAGTTTGGTCCGCAAATGCGGAAGGTGGAGGCTTTATGGCGCATGACTTTGAAATAACACCTCCCCTACGGCACTCCAAACCACCCCACACAACCGTTAACTCGCAGCACTTTGTTCTCTCCTTCACCTCCTCCTCTCCCTCCCCTGTGTCTCGCAAAACACTGCACTAACCCCTGAACCGCACAAACACAAAAACACTAAAAACACACTAATAAACCCAATAATGAAAAAAACACACACACCCACAGCACAAGGGGACAGCCAGGACATCTGGAAGTGAGGTTACACGCACATTTAACCCCAAATTCCACCGTTTCGGCACTTGAAAAACAGCTAACCAGGAAAAAAATGAAAACGAGGCTCCACGACCCCGGACTGACCAGCCACTTACAACTTACCCTTGAAGGGATCCTTGCAGTGGGGGTCTCCGATCTCACGCGAACGGGAACTCCCGCTTCAATAAAAATTCAAAATTCCCGCCTTACGGGTCTTAAAGGACCGTAAAGGTCCTTAAAGGACCCATAATAAAAAAAATTAACCCTATCCCTCATGGGGCTCTATACAGAGACCCATCAACCCCTAAAAAACCCTGTCACTCATGGGGGTCAATCCAGACCCCCATAAACCCTAAATTTAGCCTGTTACTCATGGAGTCAATACAGACCCCCATAAGCACTTAATTAACCCCTCACTCATGGGGGTCAATACAGACACCCATAAACCCCTAATTAACCTTGTCACTCATGGGTGTCAATACAGACCGCCATAAAACATTAATTAACCCTGTCACTCATAGGGTTCAATACAGACCCCCATAAGTACTTAATTAACCCTGTCACTCTTGGGGGTCAATGCAGACCCCCATCAGCACTTAATTAACCCTGTCATGCATGGGGGTCAATACAGACCCCCATAAGGAATTAGTTAACCCTGTCACTCATGGGGGTCAATACAGACAACCATAAACCCCTAATTAACCCCGTCACTCATGGGGGTCAATACAGACACCCACAAACCCCTAATAAACCCTGTCACTCATAGGGGTCAATACAGACCCCCGTAATCACTTAATTAACCCCATCACTCATGGGGGTTAATACAGACCCCCATAAGCACTTAATTAACCCTGTCACGCATGGGGGGGGGAGCAATACAGACCCACATAAGCACTTAATTAACCCTTTCACTCATGGGGGTCAATACAGACCCCCATAAGCACTTTATTAACCTTTTCATACATGGGGGTCAACACAGACCCCCATAATCACTTAATTAACCCTGTCACTCATGGGGGTCAATACAGACCTCCCTAATACATTAATTAACTCTGTCACTCATGGGGGTCAATACAGACCCCATAAACCCTTAATTATTCTTGTCACTCATGTGGGGTCAATACAGACCCCGATAAGCATTTAATTAACCTCGTCGCTCATGAGGGTCAATACACCCCTCATAAGCCTCTATTTAACCCCATCAGTCCCATAAGGGTATATTTTGACCCTTATGGGGCTGTTACAACCTTAACATTAACCACATATGTGCCATGACGGTTCTCAAGGACCATCATGACACTAAGTACAAACACTAGACTGCACTATACCCCCCAATAAGCCATTAAATCTAAACTAACCCCCCTCTACACTAACCTATTAACACCTACACTACCTACCTAAACTACCTACCTACCCCCTAATCAATCCCCCACCACTCTAATTACAGAAAATAAAAAACCTAAGTCACAAAAAATAAAAAATCTACATTTCATAAAATAAAAAAAATAAGTAAAAAAAAATAAAAAAGGAACATTACAGAAAATACATTACAAACTCCCCCCACTACAGAAAAAAAATTACACTCTCCCCCCGCCCTGGAACAATGTGCTCAAAAAAATAAATAAAAAATAACGGAGATCCGCCCTTGCGTACCTCCTGACACTAATGAGCCTCCTAGAGCCCGGATGAAAATAGGCAATGGTGCCTTCCGATTGGATGAAAACGCTGTCTATCAAATTCAGCCAATCAGAAGGCGCCAATGTGTGAGCCAATCAGAATGGGATACACCCCAAATCCCACTTTCATTGGCTAATGCACCTGTCAATCTTTTTTTAAATCAATCACAAGGCGCAGATGCCTTCAGCCAATCACAATGGGCTACACACCCACAGGGTGATTGGCTGGAGGCATCTGAGTATTCTGATTGGTTACAGTGACAATAGCCAATCACAATGGGCTACACCCCCACGTAGTGATTGGCTAAAGGCATTTGCGCCTTCTGATTGGCTGTTGTCAATGTCAATCAGTATTACAGCCAATGAGAAGGTGCAGATGTCTTCAGACAATCACCCCGTGGGGGTGTAATCCCATTGTGATTGGCTGATGGCAATAAAGCCTTCTAATTGGTTTAAATAAAGATTGACAGGGGCCCTCATGGCACTTATAGTGTTATTAAATGCGTTCATTAGTGTGTTATAGGGGTCTAGGCACACAGTGCACTCACATTGTGTGACAAACAGCATTTCAACACTTTTTTATTGCCCCGTCATTTTTGACGGGCAAGTCGCTAGTACTATTATAATTGAGGAAAATTAACTTTTATATTTTTTTATTTATACATCTTTATAATTGCAAGAAATGGCAAAGGTAAAAGGAAAAGGGTTGAAAGAAAATAGTTAGCTAATTAAACGATTTACAAAAGGAGATTCTTCCCATTCATTGTCGACGGAACATTTCTGAACAACGGCCTATAGCCCTATTGTTATTTGTTGGTGTACAATTATGTTTATGATTGTAAGATCGAATGGATATGTATGGATGAGATGGTTTGTGATCATTCCAGGAGCTCTAGGTGACATAAGCAAAAAGTTAGAGTATATGCTAAACTATCTAATGAAGCAGTGAGTAGAAATTGTCCAGTTTGAAGATGTAACAGCCTTTTTCACAAACTATTATTGAATAAGATATGTCAAATTAAATTATTGAGTCTAAATGTTAGGGGTCTGAATTCCCCCAATAAGAGACTTTCAATGTTACGATTAATCAAGCAAGAGAAAGCTAAAGTTATTTTTCTACAAGAAACACACTGGTCAGAAAATAAAATTCCTATATTTGGTTCAAATTGTTATGAGTACAAATATCATTCGACTTTTAATAATAAATCACGAGGGGTATCTATATTTTTCAATCGAAGTTTCAATATTAAGGAAACCCTATCTGAATGCGACCCTTGGGGTAGGTTTATATTGTGGATAGGGGAAATCAACGATCAAAGAGTGTATCTGCTTAACATATATGCCCCTAATGATAACTAAAAAAAATTGGACAAGGGATCGAGATAATGGCAGGAGATTTTAATTCCACTATTAAGCCAATGATAAAAAAATCTAATAAAATGATCAAAAATTTTAACTTAGTGCTTAGAAATTTTGCTAAATTCTCAAAATGTATAAATGACAATCAGATGTACGATATTTGGAGAATATTACACCCAAACGAAAAATACTATTTATTTATTCTATGGTATATAAAACCTACTCAAGAATAGATTTTTTTTTTAATAAATGAGAAAAGTTTGGGTAAGGTTACAGAAGCCAATATAAGCCAAATATCTATTTCTGATCATGTGCCAGTAAGTTTAAACAATAAGTTAGATCAAGAAATAAAGGACAGACCAATCTGGAAATTGGATGATGTTTTATTGAGAGATAAAATCAAAGTGTCGGTATTGAGAGAAGAAATTGTAAAATTCTATGACATAAACACTGGAACTGTTAAGAAGAATAGCACATTGTGGATGTCATTTAAGGCCTATTTTAGAGGTCTTTTAATAAAATTAAACCATCAAGTCATGAAAAAGAGTGGTCTGCCATTAAGGATACTTTTAATCCAGCTATACAACTTAGAAAAAGAGCATACAGGAAATCCAAAAGATAATATTTACATAGAGATAAAAAAAATTGCAAAAACAAATCAATATAATTACCGTATATACTCGAGTATAAGCCAAGTTTTTCAGCCCTTTTTTTAAGGCTAAAAAGGGTCCCCTCGGCTTATACTCAAATCACTCTCCCCCCCCGTGTCTCTCTAACCCCCCCTTGTCTCTCTCCCCCCGTGTCTCTCTAACCCCCACTTGTGCCTCTCTACCCCCCCAGTATCTCTCTACCCCTCCGTGTCTCTCTAACCTCTTGTGTCTCTTTCCCTCCTGAGGGGGGGGGGGTTTAGAATGAGGAGGGGGGTTAGAATGAGGTGGGGGGGGTTGAGGATGAGGAGGGAGTTTGAGGAGGGAGGTTTAGGAGGGGGTTGAGGATGGGGGGGTTGAGGTTGAGGAGGGAGATTGAGAAGGGGGTTGAGGTTGAGGAGGGAGGTTGAGGAGGGGGTTGAGGATGAGGAGCGGGGTTGAGGTTGAGGAGGAGGGGGTTGAGGATGAGGCGGTTGAGGAGGGAGGTTGAAGATGAGGAGGGAGGTTGAGGATGAGGAGCGGGGTTGAGAATGAGAAGGGGGAAGAGACACAGGGAAGGGAGAGGGGGGGAAGAGACACAGGGAAGGGAGAGGGGGAAGAGACAAAGGGAAGGGAGAGGGGAGAAGAGACACGGGAGAGAGAGGAGGACACAGAAGGCACAAAAGAGACACAGGGGGCAGCACATTTCCCACCCTCGGCTTATACTTGAGACACTCATTTTACCCAGTATTTTGTGGTAAAATAGGTGCCTCGGCTTATACTCGGGTCGGCTTATACTTGAGTATATACGGTAATCAACAAATTTCCGATAAGGCATTTTGGAAATTTCAGCAAAAATGCCATTATTATGACAATAAAACAAGTAAAATGCTAGCGCATAAAATAAAAAATAGATTCCAAAATTCAAGAATGAGGGTAATCTTTTTTTTTTAAACCAAGAGATATAGCTAGGATATTTGCCAAATATTATGAAGGCTTATATAACTTGAAAAATGATTTATTATTTAAGGGACCAAGTGCCCTCGAAATTCCAAAGTTTCTTAGCAAGATCAAACTTCCTAAAATTTCAGAATCTGAGCTTGCAGATTTAAATTTAGCAATCACGGAAAACGAGGTCATAGGAAAATAAAAAGCATATACTTCTCCTGGTCCAGACGGATACACAAATCGTTTTTTTTTTTTATTATTTGGTAAAGTACTTGCAAATTAGCTAACAATGTTATTTAATGAGTTTAAAAGTTCAGGTAAAATTCCAAAGGATATGATAAAAAAGCCAATATTATAATGATCCCGACAAAAAATCCTTTTTATGTGGGAATTATAGACCAATTTGCATAGTTATATGTCTCCCCCCTGGGAAAAATGTTTTGATTATATTTCGATCACCCTTAAGGAAGATATCCCTCTATTGGCCAGCAGACATCTACTACATATATTTTTATAGCTTATATGATACAAATGTTTACAATAATCAAAATTGTGATTGCTGCTAAATGGAGACAGGTTATTACTCCAAGTTGGAATGAAATTCTGGATAAAATGGACTAATGTCGGGAGCTCGAGAGATATCTCCAGGACGATGGAGCCCTAAATATGAACATTAAAAAATGGCTGATCTAGGACGCAAGAACCTAATAACTTCAACAGTTAATTAATGGTTTGCTTCATGGAACAACCCGTATATACGATCAAATGAGATAAGTTGGTTGTATGTATGAATGGTGGATGCGTGCATTATGTATCATCATGTATAAGATATTATATTAAGTGTTGACTGATTTGTATATGTTTACATTTTGAAAAAAAGAAAGAAAATTAATCAATAATCCATTGTTGTGTGAGTTTCCCACACATAAAATAGGATTAAAATGATCCTGAATAGCAGTTTGTGCCACTTTATATTCCAGCATAGAAATATTGTTTCTAACACGAACTTTACTTTTGGGATAACTTTGCAATTGTAATTTTGGGACATATAATTATGCAAATCTCCTTTGCTCTCCTGCTTGTGGGTGTAAATGTGAAGTCCGGTGGTAAATTTGTCCTTGTACTCTAAAACCGTACTGGCCATGTCCTTGCACATATTCTGCTAATGTAGCACCCATTGAAGCAAATGAAATTGCTCTATTATAATTGATTATATAATTGATTATATAATTGACCTGATGTTTTTTTTTTTTATTTAATTGCAATCATTTGGAAATGTTGGATCACTCATAATACTTTGTAAATTTTCTGGAAATGTGTATCTTTCTCGAAGTCTTACATTTCCTTTCTAACAGAAACTAATAAACTCTCCATTAGTTGGTCTTCACTTTAAGAAAATGATAGGCCCCACAAAACTGGCAAACCACATTGAGTAATCCATAATAAGGACTCTCTACTGGTAATGCTGTAAATAAGGAAGCTTCCTCAACACAGATATCACTACTACTTTGTATAACAATATTGGTGTGATGTATATAACATTGATGTTATTAGTCAATATTTGGTCATTAGACAATGTGTCACAGACATGATGTTTTTTACTTTTTCTTTTCTTTGTAGCTCCGTCAAACTCAGTTTGTCCTTTTTGAGTCATTTTTCTTTTATTGGCAACTCTCTGTCTGTCTTCTCAAAATCTTTGTGAAGTCTCAGGGGACTGTGCATCTCTCCATCTTTGCTTCCGTTCCCTTGCCATTCTTCTTTTGCATTCTTTCTTGTCTTCTGCATTGTCCGCCATTGTAATCTGTAATTGTAAATACAGACATTTTAGTTTGAATTGTAATTTTTTCTTATATATGAAACAATCGCAATCATAACATTAGTAAGATTTCTTTGTTACTTACCTGAAGTCTTAATGGAAGAAGTTATTTTCCACTTTCTGATGGTCTTGTAGTTATGGCCTTTTATTTCTTCCAATCTGTAAGATATAATATGTTTGTTTATTGTACATATTGTTTTTAATTGTCACCAATGCAAAACCTAAAGAGCAGTAATGAAACAGTAAAAGTACCTGTAATTCATTTGTAAATTTTGAATTAAAATAATTAATCAATGTCTTATTTTTAATTGGCATACATGAAATCCTAAAGAGCTAAGCATATATATATATATATATATATATATATATATATATATATATATATATTGAGACATAAGGTCAGTGTTGTGGTAACTTGTCTTCCTTGAATGGTAATTCAGGACTTCCTTAAACAGGTCTATGTAGGAGGGCTGAGAATCTTTACTTCCCTCCCACAATTGCTAAAGGAAGTCATGCATGGACAGGATGTGATGTAAATTACATCATCTCAACTAAGGATATATCCAGGCAGGAAATTTGTGCTTGGGCCTGTTTTTTCTTCTTTGATGGTGATCGAGGTGATGTCAATGGTCTAACCGTGGGTAAGATCAAGCGTTTGGGGAAGGGAATTTCTATATATATATAGGTAGATAGATTTAAAAGGGGGTGTTGCTCTGTGGGTCTGGGCTGTTGTGTTTGTAATACATTTATAGTATTGTGTTATCTGCCTTTTAATAAATACCTTTTAATGTAGACGAACCTTGTGTATAATTTGGTGATACACCACATTTGGCGACCACGAATTTTAGACTTCTACAAAGGTTATTTATGAGGTAATATCACATTAATAGATAGTCAGATTTATTTATTTTTTTTTTTTTTGTGGGGAAGGAAAAAAAGTACTTTGTCTAATTATCCTCTGCATGGGAAATCAAGTGCTGATTGTGTGTGGAGTCTAGGATAAGCCTCCATTTTTATATAAATATCGTACTAGCTTCTGAGTTGAGTTGTTGTGCTTTTGAGTACAGGCCTAGCCCTGCATTTGAATAGAATCCATGCGGCTTCTTTGTGTATTTGAATGCTAAATTAAGCCTCCATTTTTAATATATATCGTACTAGCTTCTGAGTTGAGTTTTGTTCGTACTAGCTTATTTTGATACATAAAACAAATATATCGTACTATATCGTACTAGCTTCTGAGTTGAGTTTTGTTCGTACTAGCTTATTTTGATACATAAAACAAATATATATCATACAGGTTCTTTTTGTGGGTTTATCTGAGTTGTTGTGCTTTTGAGTACAGGCCTAGCCCTGCATTTGAATAGACTCCATGTGGCTTCTTTGTGTAATTAAATGCTAATTCAAGCCTCCATTTTTAATATACAAGCTTGGGCACCAGGCCACAATTAGTTTGTTGTGTGTTTCAAATACCTGAGTTTGTTAATACTATTATTTTTGTTTTGTTTTTGGTTTTTTTCTCTTCTTTCTTTTTCTTTCTCTAGTCCTTTATCATAGTACAGGCCTGGAGAAAAGTAATAAATAAACCATTTTAAATATTATATATATATATATATATATATATATATTATTTCAGGCGTGCATTTTAATACACTATAGGCTTCCATACCTTATACATTTTGGGTGTCTTGCATATCCTAGTTCGGGTTTATCTCCTACCCTGCAGGCCTTGCTATTATATTTTAAGTTAATTAGCAAGTATTACCTTCACCATACTAAGGTAAGTATAATTTGCATTGTGGGTACTAATCTATTTTTCTACATATTACACCTGGCCTACTGAATAGTCATCAACTATTGTTGGCTACTCAGAAGCATGCTACTTTAGTCGCAAATTGATTTGGATTCTTACTTGGGTGAGTAAAAGAGTAGAAATGTCTTTTCAAGGGGCCAAATACTTTCCCACAGAAGTGCGTGAGTACTTTAGGAAACATATTCAAAAACATGATGGTCCATATGAGCTTCCAGAGCCAGCAAACCCAGACAGTGGAAAAGAGAAGAGATTAATGGATGTTCTAAAACAAATTGTAAATAACAAAAAGTATAGAACAAAGAAGAGAAAAAGTTTGGTCACACAAGCTGTTGTAGCCACAATAGGAGGCCTAATAGACTTAGTTGTAGAATTACGGCAGCATAATTTGGAAACAACAAATAAAATGGAGGATGCAATGGACAAAAGGGATTGTTTAAAAATTGCAGCTTTGAGAACAACTACAATTGTGGGGGAACTAGAAAGGGAGTTAGGGGAAATAGAGGAACAGAGGGATGCTTATGGAGTAAAAATAACAGAACTTCAAAACATAATAATGGACTATAAAAATAAAACAAAGTTAGAAGGGATAAAAGGAGTCAGAGACATTGCCAAAATATATCCAGATCTGGATATGTTCGTGGCACAAAATAAAGAACCAGTGCCGAAAATGAACCAAGATAGAAAAGATTTCTTATGTTATTCTGTTCCACAAGTAGATACCATACCACAAGCACCAGTTATTGTTTCAGAATTATTTAATACAAGGCAAACACCTACAGGATTTTCTATGCAGACTCGACCGATGTCTATGGCAGATAAAGACAATTTCCAGAAATGGTGGGGAAGTATGCCAACTAACAACTTTAATACATTTACACATTGGTTTATGAGGGGAGCAGATAGAGCTAAAAAAGGAGGTCTTAACTTAGAGGAATGGACAGAACTGTTAGAATATGCTATGGGTCCTTTGGCTAGTAGACTATTGGGATTTAATAACAGTGTGTCTGATCAGGCAGGAAGAATTGCTGCAACTAATTTCTATCTACTTAGCATAGAGAAAGAAATAGCAAATATTACCATGAGGCCAACAGATGGTCCTAGAGAGGTAGCTCAAAGGATATTTTTTTGGTATACTCTACGACAACCTCAACAGCCTCTAGTGCTGAGCTCACCAGAACATATAGCAAAAGTAATGGAAGCCCTTCCCCGGGAGTGTCAAGAATTTATCAGGCTTTTTGATCCAACACCAACAGACTTGGAAATGGTACTAACTAGAGCTGATAAGTGGTGGATCAAGCATCCTTTCACAGAACAGGCCTGCTCTGTTTCAGCTGTAAGAACATTTAAGGTCGAGTCTGGTAGAGATATAGATGGTAATTGGAGAAACCAGACGTGGGATGTACCCCAGAACAAGAAGGATGATCAAAACTGGAGACCAAAACAGAACTTTGACAAAAGATGGAGAGATCCACCTAGGGACTATAGGAATAGGGATGGCAGCAACTGGAGGGCTAATCAGGAGGGAGAGAGAAACGGTAACATGGGCTATTGGGAACTCAGGAGACAGAAGGATAGGATAGAAGAGGAAAATCACATACTTAAAAACAAGGTAGCTGAGTCAGAGAGGAAATTGAAGGAAAGTGAGGCAAAGATGCAATATAGTGTTATAAAAGAGGGACGGAGTAGAAGTGAGTCACAATGACAAATCCCAACCCCTGCGCCTCAGCATCTCATTCACTCAGCTAATTTAACCATGGATGAGGCAGGTCGGCCTACCATTTATACAGTCATCGCAGGGGTAGGGAAAAATATGTTGGTAGATACAGGAGCAGCAGTTACAATGACCAACAGGGTCAAAAATGGGGATTCTTCAGTAAATATTATGGGAGTTACTGGGAATCCACAGGAGGTTAGAGCAGGTCTAATTGATGTAGCAGTCGGAGGAAAAACAATACAAGTAGAAGCAATAGGTGGTTGGCCAGAGGAAATATTGGGAATAGAAGCTTTAAAAAAAGGAAATTTCATTGTAGATCTTGCCAATTTTTGTTTGTGGAAGACAGAAAAGGGGAATCAGGTAAGTACAGAGTTGACGAAAGGGGTTGTGCTCCCAATGGCATATATTGTCTCTCCGATAAAAAGTCTGGAAAAAAACAAACTGAAACTAGACGGACAACCAGAATGGCTGCAGAAGCTAATCCAAGACATACCTGTTTGGGCTACAGATAAATTAGACTGTGGAAAGGAATGGTCTTGTTGGAAGGAGGAGACCCACAATGGCAAAAGCAATATCCAGTCCCAAGAGAATCAGTGGCATCAATCACTGAGATGATAGAAATGCTGGAGAGACGTGTAATAATTAAATCTGGAAATGGGTATGCATGTAACTCACCATGTTGGCCTGTGAGAAAAGCTGTGTTAAAAGGGAATGGAGATGAAAAAGCAGCCTCATCATGGAGACTTACCATTGATTACAGGGCCGTGAACAAACTTGCAAAAAGAATGGCCCCTGTTGTTTCTGTTTATTGTGAAATGATGTCCAAAATTTCACCAGAAATGAAAGTATTCAGTGTAATAGATGTGGCCAATGGATTTTGGTCAATTCCCTTAGCTGAAGAATGCCACTACCGGACGGCGTTCAACTGGGAGGGCCGACAATATGCTTTCACAGTATTACCACAGGGATATTGTGACTCCCCAGCTATTTTTCACACATACATGAAAAATGCATTGACAGCTTTCCCACGTCTAGATCGTATCATTCAATATGTTGATGATGTCCTCTTACAATCCCCGAACATGGAAGAACACAAAGAAGACCTGGCAATATTATTACAATGCATACTGGAAGCTGGACTTAAGCTAAATGGGGCAAAGGCACAACTTCTTAGGAGTAATCATATCAGGAGATGGACGATCAATTGATCAAGACAGGGCCAAAGTTATTGCTCAGTTACCCATTCCTACAGACCGTACAGCGCTCCAATCATTGCTTGGAATAATGGGATTTTGTCGTGAATTTACCCCACGATATGCTCAACTGGCACAACCCCTTTATGAACTCCTGAGAGCACAGAATTGGGATTGGACAGAGGAACACACATCAGCAGTACAAAAATTGAAGGCTGAACTAGGGAGTGCACCAACTCTGGCATCTCCAGACCATGAAAAAGAATTTAGACTATATCCGATTACAATGCCAGATTCACAAGGAGCAGTCATCACTCAACTGTATGGACATGCAGAACGTCCAGTGGCTTTTGGATCTCAGATGCTGTCTGCCGTAGAGCTGAAATTTGGATGGTGTGAGAGATTGATCTTAGCAGCATACTGGGCAATTAGAAGATTTAAATACCTATTTGGCACACAGACAATAATAATCTGTACACATCATACTCCATTGCAGATCCTCAGACAAGGCAGCCTGGCAATCCGCCACATCAACAATGCATGCATTCAGAAATGGACTATGGCACTGCTCGCTGATAACATTTCAACTCATGCCTTAAGAGAACCAAAAGAATGGGTGGCTGGAATTTGCATAAAGGGAGAAGCTCATGAATGCCAGATCTATCCTGAATCAACATGCCACGCGGTGTTCAAAGATGCCACTCATCTTGTGATGACCTCAGATCCTGTATGGTATACTGATGGCAGCTGTCACTATGCACAAGGAAAAAGAATATCAGGAATGGCCGGAGTAAAAATGTTGGGTAAAGATATCATAAAAGAATTTGGATTTAGAATCAAAGCATATTCAGCACAATATGCAGAACTGGCTGCAGTCATTGAAGTACTTCAGCAAGAGTCTGGAAGAAGTGACATATTGACAATTGTTTTGGATAGTGACTGGGTGTTCCGAGGCACATGCCTTCTGCTAAAATGGTGGGATAGTAACCAATTCCTTGCCACAGATGGATCCCCTGTTAAGTTCCAAGATCTATGGCAGATGGTAGAAAAGTTATCACAAAATTTCAAAAGAATTAACATGATCAAAGTACGGGCACATAAAAAGACAGGGCCACACCGAGAGGGAAACTACCTTACTGACCGGTATGCAAAAGAGGCAGCTGTCCAAGCGGAAGACTGGAAACCACCCACAAAAAACACATTACAAATAGCTTCTACTACAAGGAGCAAATCTACATTTATTTCAATTAAGATGAAGCAACTGCAGGAATTACAAGATCAAGATGAGGAACTAAAAGATATTCGGGAGAAATTACAAAAGGGAGAAGAAGTGATATACGGGGGCAAAAAAGTGATGGAGGAGCAAGGGCTAATATGTATATCAGAAACCGGGGAACCGATTTGGATTGTACCACAACAAGTGAGAAAAGACTTACTCCGATGGATACATGGATCACAAGCAGGAGGACATCCAAAGATCAGAGAAGCAAAAGAGAGGATTCGACATTTGGGATGGTGGATCGGGCAAAACAAGGATCTTGAAGAATTTGTGGATAGTTGTATTATATGTGCAAGATTTGACCAGTCCAACAGGAAAAGAAGGGGAGAATTAATGAGACAGACACTTGTAGGCCCATGGGAAAGAATTCAAATTGATTACATCGGACCATTGCCAACAACCACAAGAGGAAATAAATATATTCTCATGATAGTAGATAGCTTCTCAAGATGGATGATCGCAATCCCAACAAGAAACTGTACAGCACTAACCACAGCCAGGAAATTAGTAAGCGATGTACTGACAGTGTGGGGAATTCCAAAAGTCCTTGATTGCGACAATGGAGCGGCATTCATAGGAAATGTAATGAAGGAACTTTGTAGGATGGTGGGTATTGAACTGAAACACCATATCCCATACCATCCACAGGCAGCAGGTCAAGTTGAGCGAATGAATGGCACCATAAAAAGAGAGCTGAAAAAGCTGGTGGCAGAACATGGGCAAGCTTGGGACATATACATACCTTTAGTATGTGCCCGACTTAGATCAAGGCCCTGTAGATCAACAGGATTTTCACCGTATGAAATTTTAATGGGTAGACCAATGCCCTCCTGGAAAAACTGGATGACAATACCTCCACCTGTAGCTTTACAAACCGCTGCAATCACAGATCAATGGGTAAAGGAGTTGGCCACACACTTGGAAATTGTTCATAAATCTGTGGCTGTGGAAGATGAAGAACAATACCAACATCGAAAGCGATGGTATGATGCAGCAGGGGATCTGACATCATATGAGGCAGGGGACAGAGTTATGGTGCAGAATCAAGATGAACACCTTCCTTGGGGAAGAGCAAAATGGAAGGGACCATATACTGTAGTAGATAAATTAGGGACCTCTGTATACTTGGTTGATCACACAGAGAAAGGAGAAGTCTGGCTGCATGCATCACAGCTTAAAAGATTTAGGAAGGACAAAATATGGAATAGAGGTTAAGTACAAATTGAATAAATACATACACATTGTTTTTTTTATTATTTAGTTTTTATTTAGTTTTTTTTTCTTCTGTTTGTGTATGTATATGTCTCTAATGCTGTTTTTATTTTTTATGTATATGTTTCTAATGATGGAATCTAGTGTTCCCACAGAGCAAGGCTGTATAAGAATGAAGATGCGTGTCAACAGAAGATTGTGGTGGATCTTTGTTACAGGATGGATAAGTATAAGCTGTATCACAGTAGGAATGGGGAGACAGGCAATAAGGCCAGAAGATACCGCAAATAAGGGAAATAGTTTGAAAAGATTGGAGTTACATTATGTTCAAGCAGATAGATTTATTTGGCCCAGGGAATTGGAAGTAAAAGAGGGTGGAGGGTTACAAGTAAACATTATTTTGCCACATAATAGTACCAGGGGATTAGCTCTTAGAGCTCCAATAAAAAGTATAGAGGGACATAACTGGGAATGGGTTATAAGATATGGACAGATAATGAATACAGGAAACTTTAAAGGAAGGACTAAAATAACAACAAAGGTACAAGGGAGGGTTACAAATATTACAGTAGTAGTGAGTAACTTAACATTAGAAGAAGGTGGAGAATGGGACGCTGCAGTTATAGCTGCCCAGCCTGATCTAGAGGAATTCTGCAATTTTGATACTGGAAAGGGGTGTGTTCTAACAATAGATGAAGTATTTGTCTCTGTAAAGGAGCTGCAACGTTGTAAAGATCAGAAGAAGGTACCATGGCCAATAGGCGGATTGGTGGTGGTACCAACACATGAAACAGTTGTGCAAGGGGTTGGGTGGACTTACTACCCAATAATTCTAAATTTTAATGATTTTTCTATTCCTCCAAAGTGCCCGGAATCACAGCGGCAGTGGTTTAAGCAAAGTATACAAGAGACCATCATTGAGTGGACCGGAGCAGGGAGTCGAGAAAAACGGGACACACTTGCAGCCCTTTTAGGAGGAGTCGGAACTGGATTGGGAGTATGGAATTCAGCAGACATCATTGGACTGAACAGCAGGATAAACTCCCTTACTGATGGCATGGGACATGCTATGAAAACAGGTGGAGTAGCTGACTCCCTTATAGTGAGTAGACTGACAGACAATGTTGATGACATACACACCATTGCCAACAACCTGCATCTAGTTGAGGAAAATATTGCTTCCATTGCTAACAGCATTAAGAATGAAATAGTTGGAACTGCCATTTTCTGTTCTATGATTGGAGGAAAGCTGTTGGCAGATTTAAAGGAAACTATTAAAGACATCCAGGAAAACAAGTGGGCAAGACAAATCAATGCAACAAGGATTATCACGTCATTGAAAAGAAAAGGAGTGGACATCACTGAGGACAATCTTAAATACAGCTATATTGAAGGCCCAGATCAATGGATGCCACATGGACTACAATCTGGGACAATAGGACTAATCCTGGCAATTCCCCGTTGGGAGGGGCAGGCAGAGCAACTGAACTTTATACATAGCATTGGCACGTTAAGTGATGGAATCTACAAGCAACACTTCCCATCAAAATGACTGGCCACTATTACAGGATTGGAGATGGATGAAAGCTGTTGCAGGAAATCTCAACACCGATGGCTGTGCAGTTGTGTTTGGGACAAAGGAGCTGAGGAGGATGGCTGGGTGCAGTTGATAAAAGAAAACCTGGTGCAAGAGGTGATCCGCATAGGGGACATCGCATGCTTTATCGGCCACTCTGAATATAGGACAGTTGATGAAATATGTTTGGTGGAAGAAGGGTCTTGTATCATGGTAACCACTACTATACATGTAGGAACTCATACACTATTTCCATCAAGAAACCTTACCACTGAAATTATCAATTTTACTGCAAATGTAGATTGGACAAATTTGACAATGAAGCTTTTTCCCCCAATTCCAAAGCTTACCCTGGAACTTCATGAGTTAGTAAAACGTACCAAACAACAACTACACCCCATCAGCTTACTGCTGGAACAACAGAAAAAGGAAATAGAAATTACTACAAAAAACGTTGAGCATCCCTGGTGGGGAATTCTTACCAATGCAGAGACACATCCAGTCCTACGAACACTGTCGCTGGTACTCATGTTCATTCAAGTATTAACGACAATTATAATAATATACTTTTGTGTGGCAATGAAACAAATGAGGAAGAAACTTGCAAGGAGGATATATAATAATGAAATTTAAATGTTTTTATTTTTTATTTTTTGTCTTTTTTTCTCTTCTTTCTCTCTCTCATACATTCTTATCACACACTCTCACCTAAATTCTATAAGTTCTGTTTTTGTGTAATATGTGGATTGACAGCCATAGGAAAGTACAGGAGAACTTATGTCGCTGAGGGAACTATTCCGGAGGGACGGTGGGTTGAATTTCTCCTGTATATCAGGTTTTTGCTCCCACTAGGTTCTCCTGTACTAGAGGGATAACTAGAAAACTGAGCAACATAGAAGAAGAAAAAGTGAGGGAATGTGGTAACTTGTCTTCCTTGAATGGTAATTCAGGACTTCCTTAAACAGGTCTATGTAGGAGGGCTGAGAATCTTTACTTCCCTCCCACAATTGCTAAAGGAAGTCATGCATGGACAGGATGTGATGTAAATTACATCATCTCAACTAAGGATATATCCAGGCAGGAAACTTGTGCTTGGGCCTGTTTTTTCTTCCTTGATGGTGATCGAGGTGATGTCAATGGTCTAACCGTGGGTAAGATCAAGCGTTTGGGGAAGGGAATTACTATATATATATAGGTAGATAGATTTAAAAGGGGGTGTTGCTCCGTGGGTCTGGGCTGTTGTGTTTGTAATACATTTATAGTATTGTGTTATCTGCCTTTTAATAAATACCTTTTAATGTAGACGAACCTTGTGTATAATTTGGTGATACACCACAAGTGTCAAATAAATAATTTTGTTTTTCTAATTAATTAATAAGTAATTAATAAATTAATATACATTAATTAATCAATAACTGTCATGAATGCAAAACATAAAGAGCTATTCATGTTTTTATCAAGAAGGGGATCATTGAAATGTAAATTTCATATCCAAACACAAAGAGCTATGAGCAAACTATAGATTATCCTGAAGAGCTAACGATCTCTTTGGATTTTCCAACAGCAGAAAATGTCCAGTCAAACTATTCAGCATCTGAGGAGAAAGTGTCAGCAATGTGCCAAGTGTGCAGTATATATCTGCTGCGTGCGTGAGCCAAAACCATTGGTTTAGGCAGGAAAACCGCTATTTCTGATTCGTAATGTTATTATTTGCAAGTTAGTGATGTAAAATGGAGGCGATTTTCTATGTCTTACTTGCCTCTCG
Source organism: Discoglossus pictus (assembly GCA_027410445.1). Taxonomy (NCBI): domain Eukaryota; kingdom Metazoa; phylum Chordata; class Amphibia; order Anura; family Alytidae; genus Discoglossus; species Discoglossus pictus. The sequence continues at coordinate 149,145,203 of CM050165.1, forward strand.
AGCATTTTCCATCCGTCCTAATGGTATGTTTTGAAATTTGTACGTTCCTGGCTAACTTGTACAGGCCTGGCGGTGAGTTGCACGCTACAGCTTCGTTTAGGCTTGTTTGCATTTTTTTCGGCCGGCAATTTTTTTCCAGCTTAGGCGATTTTCGAGTGTCGAAATTTGGCAAATTAGTTGTAAATTTGCGTGGAACCTCACTCCCAGGCATCCTGGCATTCCCCCTGTGCTGTGTATGTTTTTATTTTATTGTTTTTTCTTGCTTTTCGATTTCCGCGGTTCAGCAATTAAATTCGCATTTTTGCGAGGTCGTTTTTTTTGCCCCCGATATTCTGAGGTCGTATTTTTTTTTAAGTCTCATCGCCTAAGTGCTCCAAGCTCGGAAGGCTTTTATGTCTCAACTGCTCGCCTCGCAGTTTGACGACAACTCGCAGTTTGACAATTATAATATTTGATAAAAATTAGCAAAATATGGTTCAAACAAGTATCACACTGTATAAAAAAAAAGCATTAGTAAGAAATTGGTGCCTTCTAAAGAGCAGATCAGGTGAAGCAGGTATAAACGTGCGGCTTTGACTTAGATATGCAAACATGCAGATAATCAAATTACATCCACCGACTATGCATATGGGCAAATGGCATTGTTGATAGAAAAAGTGGTATACGTTTTGTCATCCTAAAAAATGAAGTCTTCTACGCTTGAATGATTTTGAATAAATCTTCCAATGTCACCAGTTTTGAAAATGGTGTTTAAAAGTCTTGATTAAGCTCACACAATTTGGAATATGGAATTGGTTCATAAATTCCTCAAATCTACTGTGCTTGGCTTTATTCTGAATTGGGACACTGCATTGTCTCAATCTGAGGGAGCTCTATATTGGGCAAAGTTCGCCATAAACTGGTCCTTCTTCCCTAAAGAAACATAGATGTAGCTTATTAAGTTTACCAGCAATCTTCATGGATCGTTTCAGTTAAGTTTTCTGTGCTTGATCACACTGTCTTTCAAAGTGCAAACCTCTCTATAAAAACACAAATAAAAGATTTCAATAAAACTATTATAAGTGATATTAAATCTGAATGAAGTATTTAATGTGAATTTTAAATCTGAATTACTAAATAAAATGGTATTACCATTTTTCAAAAATGTTTTTTAAGCAGCATTTATCTGTTTATCCTCCTTGTTGACAAACTGTACTATAACTTTACTCAAAAGGCACCAAAAGCAGGGCCAGCTCTATAGTTTGTGGGGCTTGGTCCAAAAATTATGCAATCTTATTTTTAATCCACAATTTAAAGTTTAAAGGCACACATACAGTATATAGCATTCACTTTTATAGAGCTTGTAAAACATATACAGCTTATATATTGAAAAAATACTTGCAATTAAATACTGATACATCCCAGCATTGGGTTCATTGTCTTCTGTGCAGTTGCCTGCACAAAAAAAGACTAGGCATGCTAAATGTCCAGGTGACTGCACAGAAGACAATAGGCCCAATGGGATGTGTGGCTGAGATACAGGTCTAAATTGTTATTTTAGAATAATCTGATTAGATAAGAGGCTAAAATCAATTCATATGCTGCCTCCAAAGGAAGGGTTTGTCGCCAAAGGCTCTCCTTGCCAGCAACTGCGGACCTCGCCACATTTACGTAGTTACAAAAGCAAAGTACGAGACACGTTACGACCCATTACGATCTCGCAAAAATCTTCCGAAACCCGCACACATGAAAAACACAATAAATACACACAACAAATACATAAAAAGCTTACCTACAGCAAGGGGGGGCACCCAGGACCTCGAAAACTGAAGTTACATCTCAATTTAACTGCAAATAAAAGAGTTTAGACACTCAAAAATCCCCTAAGCGAGAGAAAAAATGGCCCCCGAAAAAAACGAAAATGAGGCTACAGCAGTCTAAAGACGCAAAACACCACCAAACACCTACGGATTTCCCAAAAAAGACGTACAAGATCCGAAAACAAGGACGCAACCCGCGCGACCCAAAAAACATTACAAACACAATAAATACACACAACAAACGCATAAAAAGGTTACCCACAGCAAGGGGGTGCACCCAGGACCTCTGCAAGTGAAGTTACACCTCGATTTAACTCAATATTTCAGAGTTTAGACACCCGAAAATCACCTAAGCGAGAGAAAAAATGACCGCCGAACAAAACGAAAACGAGGCTAAAGGCCCCTAAACACGCAAAACACCACCAAACAGCTATGGATATTCCGAAAAAGTCGGACGACATCCGAAACGAAGGACGCTAAATCAGCCACAGTCGCATACCACACATTAGGCGCCATTTTAGAACAATAACTTATACAATACGGAAGTACACAGCTACACTAATGGATTTGCCTGGCGCACGCACACTGTTACACTGCACACATTCATGACTCTTACACAGCAGCTACACAGCACTGATGATGCAGCAACATGAAAACAGATTGCCAGCTCTTCAACACAATGCTTCCTGCATATATTACTTCACAATAGGTAAAGTATATTAATTTCTTATTTTATTAATTATTCATTGCCATAACAAAAAAAAACACCAACGCTGCTCATAGCACACAAACAACCAAGAACCTCGCAATGAATGCCTAAAGATCGCAATGAGCGCCGAAGGATCTTGGAACACCAACAAAATTAATGTTGCACACAAACAACATTACCTGCCTTACAATCTTATTGCTGTTATTTTTTGAATAAAAAGTCGCTAGTAATAATAATAATAATCTGTGGAATACATGGGATACCCCACTCAAAGACTTTAATGGTGGCTTTGGGAACCCAGCACATATTCCCTATAGTGCAATCATTCTACTCTACTCTCCTACTACTACAAATGAAAACGTAAATTCTCATGCCCTATATATTTTGTGGCAGCTGGTGGGGTCCACCAATTATCCCCTACTATACAGGAAAGAAACATTACTCACCTCCTATCACTAAGACATTAAAGTATATGTAATCACCAATCACACTTATCAATACTATCATAAATTAAAGTGCAGTACAAACAATTGCCAGGAATGATAATAAACGTATAGCACCATTGATACAGAAATTTAAATTGCCAGTTTACACATAATGTAAAATATCAATATAAAGTGCAGGTGCATAATATTATGAATATAACGTTATAACTAAATTGTGAAATGCATTTATGAGATGAATAATCCATTACTTGATACACAAAATCATTCTAAAGTGTTTAATCACTTTGTCAGATACTCTCCTAATCGGTTTACACGGAAACCACACACCTGATGCACGCATTTCTAATCAACTTCCTCTTGAGGCCTGCGGTGAAAGAATGAGGAGGGTCTTATATAGTAAGTCCAAATGAGAATCCTATTAACCCTTCATTGTCTTTTTATCTTTACAGGAGTAAAGTCTTCAATCAGACAGCACACAATCAACATTCAATAGGAAGAAAGATATCATCATTTATTCATTGGCACCAATGGTTAAATCCTTCATCTTATCACATAAGTACGATATTATATTTTTTGAAATGTCTTTCTATAACAATCATCTAAATCATAAGTTACATATTTATATTATTTGTTAACCATCTTAGTTATAATATATTAGTGTATTTTACTCTAATACGTCATTACAATAAATCAATTACTGCTTATTAAGTGCCAATCATATAACAATAAATATGTATTTAATGGTGTCTATTGTGTATTCATTATTAATGCTTACTAGTTTACTGTAATCGCTATCAAAATTATAACATCCATCATTGTTACTTGATTTTAATCCAATTCACTGACATATAACATGCATAATTCTAGTGTAAATTTTAAACAATAGATTAATTAATTACCTACAATAATTTAATCATTCATTTTATCATGAAAGACAAAATGTAATGAAATATAATTAATTACTGCAATACACTGTAATATAAATCATAAACTCAATATTACTACTATATATTAATAATTAAATATTATCCATGATCATACTTTAACATAATTACTTCCCTACTATAATAAATCATTGCAATTATGATAGTGAAAATATGAATCACTTTATCGGTGTATTAATTCTTTTATACTATCTAGTAATGCTTATTACAATTATAACAATAATAGCTTATTAATTATTATTAACATGATCATTTATTTACCCCAGGTCAATATCATATAATAAATGTGATTGTAGAGTCGATTTAGCACATTAAATTACAATTTTATTCTACATTAGTATTGAGCACCCCAGAATACTCTCAAATACAATACTGTATATACTCAAGTATAAGCCGAGTTTTTCAGCCCTTTTTTTAAGGCTGTAAAAGCCCCCCTCGGCTTATACTCCTTATGCTTCTGCTGCTCTCTCTTTCCCCTGTGTCTCTCCTCCCCCCTCCCCTGCATCTCCCCTCCCCTTTGTCTCTTCCCCCCTCTCTCTCCCCTGTGTCTCGTTCCCTCCCTCTCCCTTTCCCCTCACTTACCCCTCCTCCCCCTTTCCCCTCACTTACCTCCACCCCTCTCTCTTTCCCCTCACCTTCATCATCTGCTCCTTTGCTTGTCTTCTGGCTGTGTCAGGACCCGGAATATGCTAATGACGTGACGTCACATGCAGGTCACGTCGTTAGCATATGCCGGCTCCCGACTCATCTTCCTCATCCTCCCTCCTCATCCTCCCTTCTAATCACTTCCCCCCTCTCCAATTACCCCCCCCCCTCCCTTTCCCCTCACCTTCATCAGCTGCTCCTCTGCACGTCTTCTGGCTGTGCCGGGACCCGGCATATGCTAATGACGTGACGCGCATGTGACGTCACTTCATTAGCATATGTCGGGTCCCGACACAGCCAGAAGACGCACAGAGGAGCAGCTGATGAAGGTAAGTGAGGGGAAAGGCAGAGGGGGGGAAGTAAGTGAGGGGAGAGGGGGGGTAAATGAGGGGAAGGGAGAGGGGGGTAAGTGAGGAGAGAGGGGGGTAAGTGAGGGGAGAGGGGAGGGGTAAGTGAGGGGGGTAAGTGAGAGGAGAGGGGGGTTATTGGAGAGGGCGGAAGTGATGAGGAAGGAGGATGATAAGGAAGGGGGAGGGAAAGAGACACGAGAGAGAGGTAATGAGACACAGGGGAGGGAGAGGGGGAAGAGACACAGGAGAGTGGGGACACAAGAAAGGGGCACAGAGGAGAGGGGGGACACAAGAAAGGGGCACAGAGGGCACAAAAGAGGGGAACACAGAGGGCAACAGAGAGACACAGGGGGCAGCGCATTTCCCACCCTCGGCTTATTCTCGAGTCACTCCGTTTTCCCAGTATTTTGGGGTAAAATATGTGCCTCTGCTTATACTCAGGTGGGCTTATACTCGAGTATATACGGTAGCTTACAATCTATCAATACAGACTACCATCAATAATAAATTGAAAATTCTACAATATTGTATATATCTCAAAAACGTCATATAACGTATATTTTAAATTGTAAGTAATATTTATCATGATAACCTCTCTCCCATTCAACTATTATTTATTTTAGAATAACAAAGATAAAGTGGCTCAGGTGTAAATGACAAGGACTGGGTATAATGGGGTGCTACTGGGATAACAAAAAGTTACAATAGATACAAAAGATACAGGATATCCCTTTGAAAAAAAAAAATCTACGTCTGAATTCTCTACAGGTTTTATTGCCAGAGATGGCAATACACATTTCCAAATAAAACAATTATTGACTTGTCAATAGGGGTTATTTACCTCATGCTTTGCAAATGTGGTATGAGGTATGTAGGTAAAACCTGTAGAGAATTCAGACGTAGAGTTCTAGAACACATATATAGCATAACTAGAGAATATGATACCCCTGTAGCCAACCATGTCAATTTAAATCATAATGGGGATCTCAGTGCTATCTCCTTTATAGCTATAGACAATATTCAACACAGTATAAGAAGAGACAATATTCAACACACTATAAGAAGAGACAATATTGATAAAGAATTGTTGAGAAAAGAGGCCCAATGGATATATACATTGAAAACCAAAAAACCATTGGGTCTAAATGAAGGATTTACCTTCACACCTTTTATTTAAGAATACTGGGTTAAGAAGAAAGAACTCATTGTAGTGCTTAATATAATTATAACAACAATTATCTAAATAATGATACTGATCTATATTGGAGTTCTATTTCATCCTAATATTAATACGATATGTCTTTTTCAAATGTATTTCATATCTAAGAATGAGCCCCATATGTGCAGCACATGGGATACTGTGCACAACACACTCTATCCCAGACATAACCTATTATATCTCTATATACATACAATTTGCCTTTTATGTGGTGCACATGGGCCAGCATGCAATATATATTGTATTGGTGACATACACCTAATATCTATTAAATGGTATACAATTATTATGCTATGGCACTCTGTCTGATATATTCATCTGCCCCCTGTTTATGTAAGGATTTTTCAAATCACACCACGTGTCATTCTCTAGTTTAACCTCAACAGACTTTGTCCATTTGTATTATATCCCTTTTTGTTATATATGATTGATTTCCCACTTATTACAGATTTTTAAACTACACAATATTGTCTTTGGTTTTAATCTTTTAAGTCTCCATGGCAACGCCATGCTTTAAATAGGCCTCTAGTGCCCTGAACGGTAACCCCTGATGAAATTGTTGAGAAACGTATGTCGGGTTGTATGTGACGTTACGTAAATGCCGCGACGTATACCTATGACGTCAGCAGTAGGCGCATAGGCAGCGTTCGCGGTTTAGGGAGCTCTGACCTTTTGTGTCTTTTAATGGGCACACAGCCCGTTAACTGAAAGCCTTTAGACATTCTAAGATCTCCTTATACTTTAATTTAAGAGTATTGCACTCAATATAGGTAGAATTAGGAATCTTAGGTCCCTTTGAATATTAGCTCCTATTCATTGATAACTATAGTGGATTTCTCAAATTAACAAGACCTTGTGCAATTATTTTTCATATCAGTTGGCATCCCAGGATACTCCTTTAATGCACTTTACATAGTGAATATCGATAAATCCCTATTCTAGGGTATTATGTGGGTATTACTTTTCTGATATTGAATACTCCAACTTATTATATTTATAAATGTGTGATCCTACACAGTCATTTTTTGCACTAAGCACCATTCACTTTAACGTTTATATATTATTTCCCAAAATATTTACTCACAGTTATTTATAAGCACTTAGCACTTTACAACTGGATCACTTTATAACTGGATCACTATCTTTCCAGTGATTTCTTGGGATTATTTATCCAATTCCTATAGTAAGCACATTGAGTCTATTCCACTTCTATTTCCAATTTACGTCACGTACCATTATTAAGATTTTAACTTTATTTTTAAGTACCGTATATACTTGAGTATAAGCCGACCCGAGTATAAGCCGAGGCACCTATTTTACCACAAAATACTGGGTAAAATGAGTGACTTGAGTATAAGCCGAGCGTGGGAATTGTGCTGCCCCCTGTGACCCTCTTGTGCCCTCTGTGTCCCCCTCTCTCTCCCATGTCTCTTCTCCCCTCTCCCTTCCCTGTGTCTCTTCCCCCCTCTCCCTTCCCTGTGTCTCTTCCCCCCTCCTCATTCTCAACCTCCCTCCTCAACCCCACTCCTCATCCTCAACCTCCCTCGTCATCATCCCTCCCCCTCCCTAACCTCCCTCCTCAACCTCAACCCCCCTCCTCATCCTCAACCCCCTCCTCAAGCTCCCTCCTCAACCTCCCTCCTCATCCTCAACACGGTATATGCCGGCACCCGGTATATGCTAATGCCGTGACAGCACATGCGCGCCAGACGCCGGAAGGAGAGGAGGCCGGAGCAGGAGCTTCAGATGCAGGTAAGTGATGGGAAAGGGAGAGGTGGGGGGTATTTAGAGGGGTAGAATGAGGGGGGGTTTAGAATGAGGAGGGGGGGTTGAGAATGAGGAGGGGGTGTTGAGGATGAGGAGGGGGGAGGGAAAGAGACACGGGGGGGTTAGAGAGACACGGGAGTAGAAAGACACGGGGGTGTTAGAGAGACATGGGGGGTTAGAGAGACACGGTTGGGGAGAGTGACTCGAGTATAAGCAGAGGGGGCCCTTTTTAGCCTTAAAAAAAGGGCTGAAAAACTCGGCTTATACTCGAGTATATACGGTATATCATTAAATGTTAAGTTTTAAATAATAAATTATTCTCTATATTGTAACATAGGCCTTGGGTGTGCTCTATTTTCAAAGGGATATCCTGTATCTTTTGTATCTATTTTTTTTTTTTTCATAATCAGGATAATCACGCGATTACTATATCCTTTAAATTCAGGCAATATGCCTTCTCATAAAAATAATATGTTTATTATATTTTCTTTTTCACTTAATGGTAGGATTACATTTAAAAATTGTACTCTAGTCAATTTCTCTTTTCTCTAGTAGAGCACCATCCAATATATTTACCCAATAACCATATTAAATAAAGCCATCACATACATAGTTGTGGTAATTGCGAGATTGTGTGTAATGCTCGCAAAATTACAGGCTTGCGCATGCGCATTGCGCATGCCGAGGCCTGTGATGAGCGGCAAAGCAGGCACTTGAAATGCAAATATAAAATCAATACAGCACTGTAAATGATAGTCAACACATACTTTATTTCATGTTTATTTTCCTTCAGAAGTCCTACGGGCTTCAACCTCCAAGCCCGTAGGACTTCTGACGGAAAATAAACATGAAATAAAGTATTTGATTTTGGCGATTTGCGAGCTTGAAAATGTTATGCTTTTAATCCTAATGCCACCCATTGTGTTCCCCATCATTTACACTGATTTACAGTGCTGGATTGAATTTATATTTGCATTTACAGTACTCCAAGTTTGCAGGTTTGAAACACGAGTTACGGCCTTGCACGTGAATGCTTACTGCCGATAGCATGGTTTGCGATTAGCGGGAAGAACTTGCGGTCCCGGCCAATTGAATAGGTAAGTAAACCTAGAGCAACGCGACTATGTTACTCGATCGCAGGAAATCAGCGAATTGCGATCGAGTTACGGCCCGCAATTGAATGAGGCCCATAGTCAAATAATTACTTAGATTAAATGTGTTTAACCAAGAAAAACTGATTGCTACGTTTTGTATTTTCAGTCACTGATGTGTGATAATTTAACAGTTTATAACCTCAGTCTTGCAATTATATTTGTACTATTCATTTGCCCATCATAAGTGACGGTAGGAAATATATATGAGGAGGGGGATTGAGTATGAGGAGTGGGGTTGAGGAGGGGGGTTGAGGATGAGGAGGGTGGTTGTGGAGGGGGGGTTGAGGAGGGAGGATGATAAGGGAGGGGGAGGGAAAGAGACATGAGGGAGAGGGGGGGGGGGCAGAGACACAGGAGAGAGGGGAAGAGACCCGGGGGTGGAGAGGCACTGGGGGGAAAGACACACAGGGTGACTCAAGTATAAGCCGAGGGGGCCCTTTTCAACCTTAAAAAAAGGGCTAAAGAATGTGGCTTATACTCAAATATATACTGTATATCAGCAGCTTCACATTAAAAATGTAACTTTTATTGAAATATTTCCAAACACAGTGTCAAACAGCAGGACATAGAGTATTAATTGTGACACATTAAGACTAAATGCTGTCTTTACAATTAATTTTCTATGATATAACACATCGACTTTTACAGAGAACCCACCTATACTGGTTCTACTTGTTGCAGAATGGTTTTATTCTGATGTATGTGTAAGAGAATGCAGATAACAAACTAGAACTGTACAACAGTCTAAACTGATAATCTCCATATCTTAAGTATACCCACATTTAGAACCCTTCCTGACTAAATATGATACTATAGAAATTAAAGGGTCAGTGTACACACTATACATGTGAAAACTTTTTTTAGTTCACCATTAATTCAAATTAAAATATGTGTGCAAACAACAGTAAAGCAAATCTTTAGCCAGAAAATATAGTCTACCTCAATAATAACCACTGCTTTACCCCACCCAACCCTTGTCATTTTCCTGAGCACTACTGAAATGAAATAAAAGATTTCATCTGGGATAACATTGATTATTCTGTCTCGTTAAGGTTTGATTCAAATAAACTTTGTTTTTAAATTATATTTTCTGGCTAAAGCTTTGATTTGCTGCTGTTTACACATGTATTTTTTATGTTAATTAATGGTGAAGTAGACATAGGTTTAACATGAAAAGTGCTTGCATTAGCCCTTTAAGTCTGAAATCTCAGTCAGTACAGAGGGTTCTCTTAATTCAATTGAATCCTGTTTTGATAGAGGGAGGGTCTTTATATAAGGTTCCCAAGTAGGAATAAAATTCCTACCTAGAATTCTCTATCACTAAGAGCATTTGTCCATTTCAGACACATAAACTGATGAACATTCTCCCCCACTTACCGAGGTCTGGACCAGAGAATGAGATCCAAAAGTGCAGAATACTTTTTATCTCAATCATAATCTATAAATTTGGTAATATATTTGTGCTGAAATATTAAAATTAGTTACGGCCCAGCAAAAAAAACAACTTTTAAAATGAACAGTTGCTACATTAATCAAAATTCTCAGCCAACTATTACCCTTGAACAAACGGTCCGGCTGCTTGTATATTAATCTTTATTGGCTATGCTTCAACAACCTCAGTTAGCCACCATCTGTTGGCACAAACTATATCATTAGATAATATAAGATTATAATCAAAATATTACATTGCACAAGTCTTGACAGGTGCATATCAGAGTGGCAGATTATACCTGTCTTTCAAATAATTAGTAATACAAGAACAAGAGGTCATACTTTGAAGTTACAGATCATTAAAATTAGGCTATTTATTACTTTACAAAGTTATATTGGACAAGCCCTTCTGTGAAAGCAGCAGGGACTAATACAGTGAAGCAAGCATGTCTGAGATATGCATAAGGCTGACTTGAGTAAAAGCTTTAGGGTGGGAAGATTATGTCTATTGCATCTGCTGTTAAATCTTTGTTTCTATGTTTAACCTGAATGAATATGTAAACCTCACACATTTATTCCAACAGCTATTAGTTCTGGAGTGATAGACATGGAATGTATGGGCTAACATCTGAATGTGACTCTGAGTCACAGTTCAGACACTATATTATTGTGGCAGATCTTGTCAGAACTCCTGATTTAGGGCCTCATTCAATTTGGGGCTGATATTTGCAAGTAACTTTCTGATTTGCTACTTTTGGGCTACTTGCTCCAGTAGCTCTACTTTTACTTACCTATTCAATTGGCCAGGCCCACAAGTTAGTCCCCCTTCCCGATAATCTCAAACCATGCTATCGGCAGTAAGCATTTGCGTGCATGAACATGATCGCAAGCCGCAAGCCTATAACTCGTGTTTCAAGCCTGTAAACTTGGAGCACTGTAAATGCAAATATAAATTCAATACAGAACTGTCAAGCACTGTAAATGACGGTGAACACGATGGATGGCATTAGAATTAAAAGCACAACATTCTCAAGCTTGCACATCGCCAAAATCAAATACTTTATTTCATGTTTAATTTCCGTCCAAAGTCCTACGGGCTTGAATGACCTCCAAGCCCGTAACTCATTATTCAAGCCCGTAGGACTTCAATGAAATATGGAGGTTGGATTCCAAAGTCCTACGGCTTGGAGGTTGGAGCCCGTAGGACTTTATGACGAAAATTGATCATGAAATAAAGTATTTATTTTTGAAGATTTGCGAGCCTGAGAATGTTGTGCTATTAATTCTAAGACCAAACATCACTTTCACTTCTAATAAAAGTACACAACGGCTTTTTTATTTTCTTAATTAGTGCTACGATTTGTAAGTACGACCTTTGCGACACCTCCTTAGTCCCAGTAACCTGTTGTTCGCGTTTAGCCATTTACAGGCTTGACAAAAGGGTAAATCGGAGCAATTGAACAGCGATTTGTGTTTTTTGTGGCCGCAACTCTTGCTGCCGTTAAAGATCAAAGGCTTTGATGGAAGTAATTTGCAATTATGAGTAAAGTAAGGGAAAGTAGTGCAGTAAGTAACATAAATGGGGCACACCAGTATGAAGCATTTGAATAGCAAAGTAACTTGCTATCTCTACTTGCGGCCCGATCTCAAGTAAGTATCAATTGAATGAGGCCCATAGTAATTGAGGTTGAAAAAAGACTTTTAGTCCATCAAGTTCAACCTTTTAAGATCTCTGCAATATGCAGATTAATTGTTAATTGATCCAGAGGAAGGCAAAAAAAAGAAAAACTTTGTGAAACTTTGTCAATTATCTCTAAAGGCACTGTTCATCAGATTCCTCCCTGGTTCAATACTCCCTCTCTAATTAACCAGGATAACGCTGAATTCCCTTTTTATTTAAAAATATATTCAATCCCTTTTATAAATTATCTATCGAATCCGCTGTCACCACCTCCTTTGGTAGATAATTCCACAGATAACAACCCTTACTGTGAAGAACCCTTTTCTTTCTTTAAGGTGGAATCTTTTTACTTCTAACCTCAAAGGATGTTCTCTTATCAGCTGAAAACCTCTTGACATAGCTTTATATTGACCCTGAATGTATTTATATAAGGTAATCATATCCAATCTTAGACACCTTTTTTCTAGAGAAAATACGTTTAATTTGGTTAGTCTTTCTTCATAACTTAGCTCGTCCATTCCCCTCATTAGTTTTCTTGCCCTTCTCTGTACTTTTTTTTAGCTCTAAAATTTATTTTTTAATGAAGTGGTGCCCAAAATTGTACTCCATATTCCAAATGAATAGGGATTTGTATAGCGGGAGAAATATATTTGCTTCCCTTGCTTCTATACCCTTCTTAATACATGCTAGTATTTTACTTGCCTTTGCAGCTGCTGCTTGGCTTTGAGCACTGTTACCTAGGTGGTTGTCCACAAGCACTCCCAAATCCCTTTCAATATCTGATACCCCTAGATTTGCTCCATTAAGTTTATAAATTGCATGTCTATTTTTCCTTCCTAATTGCATAACTACATTTTTTCATATTAAATCTCATCTGCCATTTATTTGCCCATTTCTCAAAAGTATGCAAATCCCTTTGGAGGGAAAGTACATCATTATTTGATTTTATTATCTTGCACAACTTTGTGTCATCAACAAAAATGGAGACAAACTTTCCAATCCTATTTCTAAGTCATTAATAAATATGTTAAAAAGTAGAGGACCTAATGCTGAATCAAGTTAATTTAATGTACATTCTGGGGGGCTCTCATATATGTTCTACTTTGTCAATATACTGCTTTTCAAAGTAAATTTTGGTGCACATTATTTTTATTTTAATAGAGTTGCTCTTCCTCCTCCCTCCCGTTTTCTAATCCAGTTTGCGGCTCCAGCTACAAAGCTGGTTAGAATTGGTGTCCTTTTATAACGGTGCTTCCCACTATAAATGACACAACTGTGTAAATGTCTGGCTTTTTTGTGTCTTTAAGAGAGCTCCCTGGTTTTAACCATGCAACGTGGCACTCTGGTTTGAAGCATAGTGTATTTAGGAATATTGTAAATTACACAATTTGTGTGGGATGATGCTTGTAGGTGAGCAGACCCTTAACAATTGAAACAACAACAATACCATTAGGTTTCCTTGTTTTGAAATTATACCTCCACCAGCTGTTTTCTTTCTTTCAATTTTTTTAAACCTGTTCCAATAGATACAAATCCTCTGCATGATGTGAACATTCTCTGAAATGTATTGCTGTTGATGTTTTTTTTATTTTATTTGTCTATCTATATCATCACTTTTCCATCGCAATGCATTCAGGTAATCTATTAAACCTATTTTTTAGTTCACCATTTATTAACACTTCAAATATGTATGCAAACAGCAGTAAATAAAGGCTATAACAATATTGTTCAGTCCTTCAGTCGTGTGCGACTTTTGGTGACCATATGGACGAAGTACGACAGGCACATGTCTATGTTTTTGGTTGTGCTTATCTATAAGGTTTACGTGGAAAAGATACTGGAGTGGGTTGCAAGTTCCTTCTCCAGTAAACCACAATTTGTCTGACCTGCCCATTTTGGGTAACCCTACATGTTTTAGCTCACAGCTTTATTGAAGTACACAAGCCCCTCCACCATGACAAGGTAGCCATCCAGTAGGGATTTTAATGTTAGCAGCATGCTAATCAAAAATATAATGTATGAATATCTATTTCCTTAAAGGTTCTACATTAAAGGGGTGATTCTTGCTGCATATTACTCCTTATCTTCACTTTGAAATGGGATAGATCCCGATATCAAATCATAAATTATAATTTGCATCCCCATATAATTATAACAACAATATTGATAACTGAATGTTATTTACATATAATTCAATAAGCATTAAAACAACATTGGTCCTCAGTAAGATTTACTATCGTTCTATTGTGTGACAATTAAAATGTCTTCTTTATTTTCTTATAATGCAGGTACTGTAAGTGGTTAATATTTTGCTACAGCTCTTTCCTGGGACAGTAGTGTTATCTTTGCATAAGAGGCTGTGTTGCAGGAAGTACTTGCTCCTTTAGTGCAGGAAGAGGAGGGGATGTTAGTGATCCTGAGCTGTGTGCATGCTTTTCATGTCCCTTCCTACTGGGGACTATGGAAGGGCACGGAGGACTGCAGGAACCCAGGCTGAAGGAGCAGAGGGACAACTGGGACACAGTCTCTGAGCAGCCTGGAGACATGAGCCAAGACAGTGCAGGGGACAAGCTGCTGCTGATTAAAGGTAGCACAGTCACAGCAAATGTCATGCTAATAGGGCGTCACATTTACAAGGACAGAATAGAAGTGGCAAAGCAATAAATAGATGACATGTGTTTATGTTTATCAGAGGGATGTTGCTGAATCCTAGCAGGGTTATTTCAATATGAAGCCATAGTGCTGGCTGCCTTCCTCCATTATCAGCACTATCTAAATGCTCAGAAGCCCTTGTGTGATGATGTGTTGCACTTGCTGGCAGGGACAATTAAGCATGCCCATATTGCCCTTTGTGCATTCTTTATTACCGTATTTACTTTATGTGTAACGCGCCAACATATTGCGTAGTACTATACCAGGGGTAAGTTCAATCAGAAACCATGAGCTTAAAATCAACGTACACAGTACTTTCCCTAAAGCACTTTGCAAGATTGAAAGCCTGCAAACTTAATAATAATCTACTTACACCACAGACATCGGAAAAGAGACTTACAGGATCTTTCCTGTTCGCTGCCCCTGCGCAGTGCTGGCCATCGGCCACTAGTTGGTGCGGCCGAGGGGTCCATAAATGTATTCCCAGTTTAAAGCGTATAATGTGCCAGTACCTGAACCCTGACGCCCCTCATCCTAAAGTATAAGACACTAAAGTATAAGAAATTCAGGGCCCCACGCACGGGCAGCCAACAGGAAAAGTCTGACTTGCATATGAGTTTAATACGTGTTTTTGTTTTACTGTGAAGCCATCGTGTTGTGAAACAGTTTTTGTAACATACATTATTTACTTTAAAATGTTTGATTTATGTTTTGCCTCCAAAGTATTCCATTTTATATGCAATTATGCTGCTGTGGAATCTACTAGTTTGGTTTTGGCGGATCAACCAAGACTTTGAATGCCAAGGAAGTTTATACCTGTGCAATAGGAATGTGGCATCTGCAACCGCCAAAGCTGTCAGCAAGGGTAAAGGGACATACAGTGCACAAAGACGGGATCTATACTGTTATAGTTACCACACAGGTCCACCACTCCAGTGTGGCGACCAACTAATAGATGGCGCTGCCAATATTTTGCTGCACTGCTGATATGTTAGAGAAGTTCTAAGCTTAGAATGGTAGCCGAACCCTAACCCTCACCATAACAGTTTACCTAAGGCTTGACTTTATGATATGGCACTGGAATATCGACGGCGCCATCTAGCGGTCTGTCACTGCACTGCAATGGTGGACTGGTGCCGTAACCATAACAGGAAAGGAACCAAAGACACTCCCACCTGAGAAAGTAACACAAAACAGCAGACAAGAAAACAAAATGGACCCTTGCAGTAAAAAAAAATTGTGTTTAAAAATTAAAAAATGGGCCTATTATCACATTGTTATTCAAAACGCTATAGAAAACGTTAAATATTTCCATATTTCTCAGTATACGAAGGAAGCAGGACTAATGCAGTATAAACCTTGAGCTGCCATCACAGTGAAAGAACAATATAAAGTTTATTCTGCAACAAAAAAAAATTCCAGTAGTGATTTCTAAAATAAAATTATTTCTGTGAAAACATGATCTACTAAAATGTTGCTTCTAACAAGTGTAGGAAATTCACTTTCAGACACACGTGTGTTCAGAAAGGGCACGTGCACTTTGTGCATCACTGATTTAATTTATTTGTGTCCTTTCATAGATCTCATCATACCAGCAATGAGTACATGCAGGTTGGTGACTAAACCTGGGTTGTACCTTCATCGGAAGGGCGGGGTGAAATTATCCACCTACTTCACAGAATTTTAAAAGTATCATTTTTTTTAATTGCACTATCAATAGGTATTTATTTGTGTAATGATTTTATATCGTGCATTTGGTATACACAAGGGAGTTACCAGTGGTTGGTACACTGCAACAAAATGGGGCTACACTATATTCACCAAATAATTGGTTAACGCAGGAAGAAACCCAAAAGAGGTTGGAAAAAATAAAGTTTAATAACGCCCCAGGTCCTCAACTCAGTGGATGTAGTCTTTTTGGATTTTGCAAAGGCTTTTGATATAGTGCCACATGGGAGACTATTGAGCAAACTAAAGGATACAGAAATTGCAGTAAATATCTGCTCATGGATCGAGAGCTGGCTAAAAGACAGGAAGCAAAACGTTGTTGTAAATGTAACCTACTCAGATTGGTCGAATGTGGTAAGTGGGGTTCCTCAGGGTTCAGTATTAGGTCCTCTCCTTTTTAACATATTTATTAATGACTTGGGCATGGGACTGGAAAGTATTGTCTCCATTTTTGCTGATGACACTAAGTTGTGCAAGGTAATTAAATCAGATAATTATTTACTTTCCCTTCCAAAGGGATTCGCATAAATTAGAGTAATGGGCGACTAAATGGCAGATGAGATTTAATACAAATAAATGTAAAGTTATGCATCTGGGAAGGAAAAATAGCCATGCAATTTATCCTCTTAATGGAGCAAATCTAGGGGTATCAGATATTGAAAGGGATTTGGGAGTGCTTGTGGACAATCACCTAGGCAACTCAATGCCAAGCAGCATCTGCAAAGGCAAGTCAAATATTAGCATGTAATAAGAAGGGTATAGAAGCAAGGGAAGCAAATATAATTCTGCCACTATACAAATCCCTCTAACGCCCTCATTTGGAATATGGAGTACAATTTTGGGCACCACTTCATAAAAAGGACATTTTAGAGCTGAAGAAAGTACAGAAAAGGGCAACAAAACTAATAAGGGGAATGGAGGGGCTAAGTTATGAAGAAAGACTAACCAATTTAAACTTATTTTCTCTAGAAAAAAGGCGTCTAAGAGGGGATATGATTACCTTATATAAATATATCCAGGGTCAATACAAGGCTTTGTCAAGTGAGCTTTTTGTGCCAAGAGGTTTTCAACTGACAAGGGGACATTTGTCCTTTGAGATAAGAAGTGAAAAGATTTCACCTTAAAGAATGAAAAGGGTTCCTCACAGTAAGGGTGGTTAATCTGTGGAATTCTCTACCAAAGGAGGCACTGACCGCAGATTCGATAGATAACTTTAAAAAGGGATTGGATATATTTTTAAATAAAAAGGGCATTCAGGTTTATGCTGGATAAT
The DNA here is from genome assembly GCA_027410445.1 of Discoglossus pictus. Taxonomy (NCBI): domain Eukaryota; kingdom Metazoa; phylum Chordata; class Amphibia; order Anura; family Alytidae; genus Discoglossus; species Discoglossus pictus. The sequence goes on from CM050165.1 coordinate 149,163,001, forward strand.
TAGAGAGGGAGTATTGATCCAGGGAGGAGTCCGATCACCAGTATCTGGGGTCAGGAAGGAATTATATATTTTTTTCCCCTTTTCAGATAATTGGCAAAGTTTTTTATTTTTTTTCTGTTTGCCTTCCTTTGGATCAATGAACAATTAAACCGCATATTGCAAATCAGAGGAGATCTTAAAAGGTTGAACTTGATGGACTAAAATTATTTTTTCAACCTCAATTACTATGCAACTATTTGGAAAGTTATGTATTACAATAAACAGTTGCACTACAAATTCATGATTTAAATAGTCACAAAAGTGCTTGTTATAGCAAATAGCTATATGTAACAAGTATTACAGATCAATAATAATGTTTCTAAAATGTCCTTATTGCAAGATGGAATCATTTGTATCCTGTCGATCTCCAAATATATGTTGCTAAAAAAGGTAAACTACCAGGGTTTATGGTTTTCTTAAAATTTTAACTGCTATGAGCTTCTTTTCAAGGAGTTATCATGATGTTAAATCAGTGAAGAGATTCATTTGATTCGTATATATTTCTCTCTAACTTTATCTTCTTATTGTGGATCCATTTTGAAGCAGAATCATATAAAACCTTTGAACAATTTTACTACACACTGTTTAAAACTCTTCAAAACTGTAAACTCTTAGTTTATCTTTATCTACCTTTTCTAAAGACTTCTTAAAGCACCAGAACCACATTTTGAGAGCTGATCTAGCAAAACTGGTGCCACCTTTACATGTTGTTTTATATGGCTTTTAGATAAAAACATTGAACTTCATTAAGTGTACACTTTACGACTGCCCTGTAAGGTAAAGGTGGCATCAGTTTTGCTAGATCAGCTTCTCAAAACTTGGTTCTGGTCACAATACTATACATAATACAAACCTAGCCACCGTGGCAAATTTACCTTGAACTATTTGGTCTTTGAGCACTGCATTCAGCATTCATCTTTCCATTGTTTCTGTCATTGTCAACTGTGTAACATTATTTTTCTTTTTGACAGGTGGCATTTTCCTTGGCACTGTCGCTACAGCAGGAATGCTTGCTGGCTTTGGCACAACACTTTCTCTTGCAAAGAAAAAAAGTCCCACCTGGTTCAATAAGGTTAGATTCTATTTGTTAGTTCTCATAATGTAAGTTTCAACTTTTAAAATTGTTTAAAGGGAAAACAGTGGATGGACCTTTAAAGTCCAAGTTGCATTCAGCATCATGAAAGCCCTAAACTCAATTATAGAGAGTTAATAATTCCCCTTTGTGCATCTCTATGAGCTGCTATGTTGGCCTCTATTCCTACTCTCACTCCTCATTATGAATCACTCCTCTCTCCTGTCTTGTCTTAATCAGTGCTTTATACAGATAATTAACTTGGCTTTCTTGTTTCTGTGTATGTGTATATATATATATAATGTGTGTGTATATATATATATATATATATATATATATATATATATATATATGTATATATATATATATATATATATATATGTATATGAAAAAAACGACCAGTATACCTCATAGAGATATATGCCCTCTTATGAACATAAAGAGGTAGTACTCTGAATATAGCCCTTTGAATAAGACTAGACAAGAACACTGCAGTATACGAAGTGTAAATAGAAGGGTGAAAGAAATATCTAAGGCACCATATAATAATTGTTGTGTAAATTGGTAATTTGAAGGACTTGGAAATCCTGGATATATATATATAAAATGGAATCGCTCTTAAATTGAGATGATATATATATATATATATATATATATATATATATATATATATATATATATATATATATATATATATATATATATATATAATCATCTCAATTTAAGAGCGATTCCATATATATATCATCTCAATTTAAGAGCGATTCCATATATATATCATCTCAATTTAAGAGCGATTCCATTTTATATATATATATCCAGGATTTCCAAGTCCTTCAAATTACCAATTTACACAACAATTATTATATGGTGCCTTAGATATTTCTTTCACCCTTCTATTTACACTTAGTATACTGCAGTGTTCTTGTCTAGTCTTATTCAAAGGGCTATATTCAGAGTACTACCTCTTTATGTTCATAAGAGGGCATATATCTCTATGAGGTATACTGGTCGTTTTTCTCATATATATATATATATATATATAATCTCCTTTTAATGGCGTTCTTTTATCTTTACATTCGCCATTTGAATTAAATGCTTTCACTTTTTTAATATATGTAATCAGTCAGTATATCACCATTTAGTTAGATCTTTATTATTAAGCTCTCCTGTGTATTGAGATTGAAACACTGTATATGTCTTAAATTATATTGGGTGTTCATAGCACTATATTGGGGGAATTCAATAGTTATACATGTCTCTATGCTGTCCTCAGCTAGACTACCCCCATATATAGGTTTCTCTCTATTTATTCCGTTTCCATATCCTGCATGGCATTTATACTTATATGCACAGTTTATCTTATTTAAAAAGTAATGCGGAGTGAATTAGTCTTTTGCCAGTTGTTAGGACTCTGCACCAGGCTCTCCCGTGTGCTGGAACAAAGGCACCGAATGTGCAATGAATAAGGACTCAGAAGTCACGGAGCTTCATTGAAAGCGCTTGCTTGTTTACAAAATCGGCGTCTGACATCAGACGCAACCTTGACGCACATTTCGTCACATGGGCGTGACTGTCTCAAAGGGGAAGGCGATACTCTCAATGGTGCCTCTTATTTAAAGTCAGATAGGTTGTTATGGTTACCCTTTAACTTTATTTGCTAGTAAGGGGGTAACATTTAAGTTTGGTATAACAAGTCAAGTTTATTACATCTAAAATTAAATTAAAATTTATTTTTAGTCATATTTATTCCAAGTATCCAGAGAAAGGCATATTGAAGTTAACCAATGAATACCTGGATCCCGTATGTTTTTTTTTGTCCAATATGAGGTGATCGTATATCTCAGATATGGTTAACTATATGTTTATAACTTCACATATTTTCAGTATTGATATATATATATATATTGATGTTAAATACATCATTTTTTCTCTCTTATATGGGAAATAAATCCCATGTTTCTCCATTAGAAATCTTCAGAGGAATATCTCTAGTTATTCCCATAGAATCATGACAGGAATATTTTGATCCTATTATCATTTATTTTTAATTACGTTTTCCATAATGCTATAATAGGATTGACACATATATTTTGTTATTTCTCTTATGGGAAATAAAGGCATCCAAATCTAAATTTATCATAGGAGTAGAATCAAGTTCTACTTCCATTCCCTTATCCCTTAGATTTTTCAGAAAGGAACTATGGATTTTTATAGAGTTCCATTATATCTCAGGATAGTTATTTTACTCCTTGCCCTTATCTCTTACACAAAAATATATAGATCTCTCATATAATTCCACGTTATTCTTATCCATTCAATCAGCTTCTAATAAAGATAGTGTGAGGTGTGTGTTCCATAGACATACTGCTATTTGTGTGATTATACAACTATTACTGTGCTGTGTTTTGTAATCTTTCTCTACTGTGTTAGTACTATTCAAATTCCAAGACACACACACATATATATATATATATATATATATATATATATATATATATATATATATCATTTTTGTGTTTTTATTTTAGTGAATTATTTATATTTATTCTTAGTGAGTCAAGTTCATATTATAAACAGTGTATAATCTTTATATATTGTTTCCCACATGGTTATATAAATAAAGGTTCATGGAATACCTATGTCCCCACATTATATGAGGACATCCAAATGACTCTTCTATCATGATTCCTAGATTCCACCATCCTATATTTCTCTGAGTACGCTATATCTTAGGAGATATTCCACTTACTTCCTTGTGAAGATTTATGTTTGAGGATTTGCATCATTTAATTTACAGAACATGCCCACAACTTTGAAGATGGATTTTTTTATTTTTTTTTATTGTGAAGAAAATAACAAATAGGACAAAATAACAGAAAAAGTTTATGTGCATAACTATTCACCCCCTTAATGTCAATACTTTCTAGAGCCACCTTTTGCGGCATTTCCAGCTCCAAGTCGCTTTGGATAAGTCTCTATGAGCTTGCCACATCTTACCACTGGGATTTTGCCCATTCCTCCTTGCAAAACTGCTCCAGCTCCTTCAAGTTTGATGGTTTGCGCTTGTGAACAGCAATTTTCAAGTCTGACCACAGATTTTCTATTGGATTGAGATCTGGGCTTTGACTAGGCCACTCCAACACATTTACTTGTTTCCCCTTTAAACCACTCAAGTGTTGCTTTAGCAGTGTGTTTGGGGTCATTGTCCTGCTGGAGGGTGAACCTCTGTCCTAGTCTCAAATCACGCACAGAGTGGTACAGGTTTTGCTAAAGAATATCCCTGTATGTAGCACCATCCATCTTTCCCTCAACTCTGACCAGTTTCTCACTCCCAGCTGCTGAAAAACATCCTCACAGCATGATGCTGCCACCACAATGTTTCACTGTGGGGATGGTGTTCTTTGGGTGATTTGATGTGTTGGGTTTGCGCCAGACATAGCATTTCTTTGATGGTTGAAAAGTTCAATTTTAGTCTCCACAGACCAGAGCACCTTCCTCCATACATTTTGGGAGTCTCCCACATGCCTTTTCGCAAACTCAAAACATTTTGTTTTTTGCTGAAAGTAATGGCTTTCTTCTGGCCACTCTGCCATAAAGCCCAACTCTATGGAGCGTATGGCTTATTGTCGTCCTATGTACAGATACTCCAGTATCTGCTGTGGAACTCTGCAGCTCCTCCAGGGTTACCTTAGGTCTCTGTGCTGCCTCTCTGATTAATGCCGTCCTTGCCCGGTCCGTGAGTTTTGGTGAGAGGCCGTCTCTTGGCAGGTTTGCTGTTGTGCCATGTTCTTTACGTTTGGTTATGATAGATTTGATGGTGCTCCTGGGGATCATCAAAGATTTGGATATTTTTTTATAACCTAACCCTGACTTGTACTTCTCAACAACATTGTCCCTTACTTGTTTGGAGAGTTCCTTTGTGTTCATGGCCGTGTTTGGTTAGTGGTGCCTCTTGCTTCGTTGTTGCAGCCTCTGGGGCCTTTCAAAAAAGGTAATGACAGATCATGTAACACTTAGATTGTACACAGGTGGACATCATTTCACTAATTATGGGACTTCGGAAGGTAATTGGTTGCACCAGAGCTTTTTATGGGCTTTATAACAAAGTGGGTGAATATATACGCACATGCCAATTTTCTGCTTTCTATTTCTCAAAAATAGTTTATGTATATATTTTTCTCATTTCACTTCACCAACTTAGACTATTGTGTTCTGATCCACCACATACAATTCAGATTAACAAAACATTGAATTTAAAGCTGTAATGTAACAAAATAGGTAAAAAGTCAAGGGAGGTGAATACTTTTGCAAGGCACTGTATATTCTAGCAGCTCTGATTTCATTCAAATTTGATATTATTATTATTATTTTTAAGAGCGAACAAAACATTTTTACATACTTTTGCTCACTCTAGGGTAATATTCCAGCAATGTGAATATATATTTCAATGTCCTTCTCTCTCTCTCTCTTTTTTCTATTTTTTTATATTCTTCCTCTTATTCCTATATAACATATCTGTTTGGAAAACGTTATTATAATAAATATAACTATGTCTTTAATATATGTTGTGCACACATCTGTGAACATCTATATAGATTATTCCTAATCTATGTATATGCTATTCTTAATATAATCCTGTGAGTCGTACATATTGGTGTCAAAAGTTGTTTGAATGTACTTGACAATTTTTTTTTTTTTTTTGCAGTCTTCCCTTTTTTATTCTAGTGATCTTTGTTTCAGTGCACAGGATTTAGGAATTCTTGTTTTTCTTGAGGATGATACTGACTTTATTATGTATTGACCTCTGTGTTTCAGTGCTTTGCTTTTACTTAGTTCTGCTCCAAGATGTCACTGCTTTCCTTTGTATGTGGATTCATGGACCCACAGACCAGCCTTTTGACTCTCTTCCCTGTATATCAGCTGTCCAAACTTTCTGTCAATGAGATCTTTTTCTCTGAATGTTCATTTTGGCAACTTCCAAGCCCAGTTTCTATGGAATCCAATAATGTTTGTCCTAAGGGGCCATGCAAGTCTATCATTATAATCATATGATACAACAGTTAATATTGCTCACCAGATCCCCTGAGCGGTACACTTGTGACCTCTGTATACTCTCTTGAACTTGTGTTTTGAGGAAACACCAATGTTCTGCAAATATTTTCCAGAGATTTCATGTCAAACAGAACTACTTGGAAACCAGCAATATTAAATATGCTGATCAATTGTTGAAGAAATTCAAGAATGATTTGATCAATATCTAGCCATGACAAGAGAGGCTAGTAAAGAGAGAAGTGCAAGATAATTAGTGGTTATTTATATGTGGAAAATACAACTTCTAGAATTATTATATGTATGGCTCTGATTCTATAAATGACCCATTTAACATTAACTTGGTTAACTTGTTTTTGCAGCAACACTTTGTCACAAAGAAAAATAGTTTGATTTCAAGATAAGGCTCCACACACTTTTGAATGTAGAACAGATAAGTATAACAAAAAGGTAGGCACTGAAAACATACTTCTAGATGCCTCTAAGAACATTTTTAAGGTAATACAAACTGTTCGTGAACTACTGTGATCCGTAGTGGAACTAGTGAATACAGGGCCCCGTATGCAAAAGAATTCCCCCCCCCCCCCCCCCCCCCCCCCCCCCATCTCTTTACATCCCACAGTGTAAAAGTATAATTGCACTCTTCTTAATAGGAGAAGGACAGATAGAGAGCCCCTGTCTGGTGCTTTGCACTTGCTGCACCAGAATTAGCTCTGCCACCGCTTGTGATGCCCTAAAGGGAGCAGCTTGTGCATTGATCAATAATATAATTCCTATTTAATTATTTAGAATATCAATATTTATTATTACATTTAAACTTTGAAATTAGAACTTTTACCACCAGTTGAGCTGACTGCCTCCACCCTGATAAGGTCATCAAGAGGTGAAACTGGGGTTAAGCGGAGTTACCCCACAGCAAAAGCATGTGGCTAAGGGAACTTAAACAAACAAGTGTCCAGCTAATGGAGACCACTTGTGATTACACTTTTAAAGCTGCCTTCTAAACAAATCCATTTCCTCAGTTGACCTTATAGTGAGTGAATACCAACATCAGCTGAGCCTGATCTTTTGAAAACAAGCTTCATATTGAAAATATTAAGTCTTTGAATATGAATTATATTAATGTTCAATACCTGATTAAAAAAAAAACTTGTAGCCCCTGTTGGAGCACTGCGGTGGTCCTTTAAATACAAGTCCATAAATATAAAGCAGTTTTAATTTTATCACCAACCTACTCTTTATAGTTTAATTTGCATTTTTTAAGTCAAGCTGATGTCTAGTTTAATCATTCTCAATTCCTTTTGTCCATTAAATTTGATATTAATAGAAAATTAAATGACCCTATTTTAGATGCAGAAATTAAAATAGTGCTTTACGAGACATTTAACACCCTATTTTGATCATTTATGTTAAACTGCATAGGTTAAACTTTTGTTTTTATAAGAAAATGACAAGCGATCTGAAATGTATAAATATCATGCACAGAACAAAGTTATATTTACAAGCATAGCCAGACCCTGCTAAAATTAGCATTTCACTGATGACCTCTAGAGAAAGTCTCACTTGCTGATATCGTATACTGTAGATTGCTCCTAATCTGTTTTAATTATGCTCTAAGCAACTTTTCATCTCTTTCTATCCCACACAAATCAGACCCACCACACATTGGCCCTCATTCAATTGCAATTTGGCTAATTGAATAGGGGTCTAAATAAGCACATAACATATTTTTTTTAAAGAAGTTTTTAGTTAGTAAACATCTATCCAAAAGCAAGGTTTTCGCTAACTAAAAACTTCTTTAAAAAAAATATGCTATGTGCTTATTTAGACCCCTATTCAATTGGCCAGATCGCAATTGAATGAGGGCCATTGTCTTTAACTTTTATCAGCCTCCTTATGGCTAATGACACCTGAAACTAACTCAGGACTTTGGTTTCTAAAGCCAGATGAGTTCAATTTGCTAAATCATTCTAGTAGTGTGTTTCCTTTTTTTCTGTATTCCTTATTCCTGCTTTATTTGATTCCTCTTCTGTTACAGTAAAGGTGTTTACTAAATTCTTCTCTGTTTAAAACATATGCTTGTGACCTTACTCCCTCTCACTACCTTAAAATTGTAGCCTCTTCATGCCCTTAAAGGTATATGAAAGTTAGGTGGGTTTTGAGTGCATCCCGCAGAATGCATCATAACCCACCTAGCAAAAAATGTTTGCATGAAAAAATGCAAACATTTTTTGCAGAAAATAAAAAAAATGTGCTGGGGGTGATGTAGCAGCATCTGAGATTTGCATATTGGATATCTCTTTTTTTAATGAGATATCCAATATGCAGCACATGAAATCATGTGACTTCCCACAGTAGGGCAGACTACATATGCTAACTGAGCATGCCTGCATAATCCCCAGGCCCAAAAGAGACATTGTATAAGTTATGCTAATTATCTCTGGGAATTTCAGGGTTTGTCAACATTGAGAGAAAACTGTTTGCAAAAGCAACAAATTCAACAAACTTCAGGCTAACGGTTTAACTGTTTACTTTGGAACTTTTTCATGCAAACAATTTTTTTCAGACACTATTAATTCTCCTCTATCAGATGCATTCATAACCCACCTCATTTTCATATACCTTTTTAACCTTACCAGTCATCCCCTCATTAGCATACCACAGAAATCCAAAATCCTAAAGAGGCACTTTATGGATCCTTTCTTACATACTACCTTTGATATTTGTCTCTTCTGCCCTCCTAACATATAGAACAAATGGCACAACAAAGGTATCTATTATGGTAGACCGTAAAATGTCACCTATAAATCAAAATGTTTGAAAAAGAATAAAGGAGGGCTAAATAATTTACCTTGGCTATCACTATTTTAGGCAGAAATGGTTTCTCAAGTTGATCCTAGCTGGCTGTCTGTCTTATCTTTGGTCGTTAAATAACATCACAGTGGTGCATTATCCTGGCTGCATTCAGTCTTCTCCCGCCTCAGGAAATAGATAAATGGAAACTAAAACCTACATACCCTCATAAAGCAAATTATGACAACAGTGGTCCTTTAACTACAACCAATTGCATGTATCTGTATTCATAGTTTTTATTTCTATCATAATTATGACCTTTGCCATTTCCCTTAAAGTTCATATCCACTGTTCCTAATGATTGAAATTGTTTTGTTTATTTTCAGGGGGTCACTGCCACTGTTGCATTGCCAGAGAGTGGCGCATCCCTTGCTTTAAGGGCTTTGGGATGGGGTTCTCTCTATGCTTGTTGTGGAGTGGGCCTAATCAGTTTTGCAGTCTGGAAGGCACTTGGAGTGCACAGTGTGAGTACCTTAATGCATATTACATACATTTTTTTACTGTCAAATTCTACAAACTAAAATGGAATTGCACAAAGCTCTGATAGATATTCATAGTTATCCTGTTTCCCCTAAGCTATGTACTCCTTTACACCCACCTAATCGTTTGTTGTGTATTTAAGCGTTGCTGTAGTGGTGGTACAATAAGGGGTTTCATATGTTTATTTATTAACTGATTGACTATAAAGTGTTTCATTTGTTTATTTAATAAGTGATTACAATAAAATTTAGTATTTGACCCCAAAAAATGAATGTTGCTTATGAAAATAAGATATGTATTTTAGTGTGTGATTCTTCAGTATATATACTTCTTAGGCAATCGGGGGATGGAAGGGCTCCTCACCAGAAGGCCGTCATAAAATTTTGACTACACAAGTTTGTTTGCCTGAAGTGGCCTCTGCACGAAAGGAGGTATCATGAAACCTCCAAGGACACAAAATTGCTGTGGAGAGTAGATAAATGTCTCTTTTTCTAAATTCTGAAGAAATAAAAGAACAGATAATGTGATCTGTCTGAACTTAACCAATACACTTTATTCTGCCTAGGTCCTTCTAGTTTAATATTTATATTATTCTATACTGATACACAGTTGCTGTATTTCAGTTATATGCACATTTTGCTATCATAGTTTTGGACAGGCATTCTTCTAATCTTGTAAGAAAGTCATCCATGTTTGTATTCAAAAACTAAAGCCAGCAATAGTAACTTTTCAGCTCACAGCAAAAAATAACATAGAAAATCATCTCATCAGTTTATTACATAGCTGCAGGTAGAACATAGCAGTCTACCAGGGGCACAGCTACCAGTGGTGCAAGGGAGTGCAATGCACCAGGCCCTCTTCTCCGTGGGTCTAGTCCTGTGTAATTATTACTTTTTGTTTTCTGTAGTGTAGGGCCACCCTGGGTATGGCTCAGCCGGATACGGCCCCCTGTGCCCTCCCAGGCCCCTCCCCTGGCCTTCTGGGCCGCACACCCTACCTAGCCAGAAATTGGTACGTGCGTGTTTGAACTGTCGTAGAAACTTTCTTTTTTTTTGTTTTTAAAGAGGTAGCCGTTTAGCACACTTGGGATGAATGACAGCAAAGTACAGCAGGGATGGATTCTGTCCTTCCCTTGTTTCCTTCTAGATTGCTACCATGTCAAGGTAAAGGGACTTGTGTATTTCAATTAAGCTGTGAGCTATAATATGTAGGGTCACCCAAGATGGACAGGTCATAGCAGTGAGGTCAGACGAATCATGGTCCACTGGAGAAGGAACTGGCTATCTACTCCAGTATCTTTGCTATGAAAACTCTATGGATAAGCACAACCAAAGACTTAACAATATGGCACTGGAAGATGATCCCCTCAGGTCAGAAAAGGAAGAGCAGAGGGTGTGTATGAGTAGCACCAGATCTAATGGAGTGGGTCAAAGTCGAGAGGGTGATCTGCTGCAGATGTGTCTGGAGGGGAAAGGCTGCTGCAAAGAACAATTTCCGAATAGGAACCTGGAACATTAGAACTATAACTCAAGACAAACTGGACATGGTCAAACATGAAATTACAAGAGTAAACATTGAAATGCTGGGCATTAGTGAACTCAAATGGACCGTGAAGGGACCTGTCATATCAGACAACCATCACATCTTCTACTGTGGTAAAGAATCACGCAGAAGAAATGGAGTAGCCCTCATAATCAATCACAGTGTGCCAAACAGTGTGCGCTGTTGCAACAATAAATTACATAATCATTTTGATTAAACTTCAAGGCAAGCGATTTTACCTCACAGTGATCAGAGTCTGTGCTCCAACTATGGATGCTGAAGAGGCTGAAGTTGACCAATTCTATGAGCATATTCAACACGTCATAGATCTAACACGAAGAAAAGATGTTACTCTCATAATAGGAGATTAGAATGCTAAAGAAGGGAACCAAAAGATAACTGGCAAGTTTGGCCCGGGAGTACAAAATGAAGCATGACGAGATTAGTAGAATCATTATCTCGTCATAGCAACACCCTTTTGCAACAGCCTCAGAGACCACACACATAGATTTCACAAAAAGGACAATATAGGAATCAATATGACTATATACTTTGTAGCCAAAGATTGAGTAGCTCTGTATAGTCAACAAAAACTAGATCTGGAGCTGAGATCATAAGATTCTTATTGCAAAGTTCAGAATTAAACTGAAGAAAAGAGGGAAAATCATCAGACCAAGCTGATACTAAGAAGGCAAAATGGTTATGAGGCCTTGAAAGTAGCCCAGGAAAGAAGAAAAGCAAACGGTATTGGAGATAGGAAAATATTTGTCCAACTTAATGCAGAATTCCAAAGGATAGCAAGTAAAGACAGGGAGACATTCTTTATTGGGTGATGTAAAGGCAAAGAAGACAACAGAATGGGAATGTCAAAAGATCTCTTGAAGAAAATTGGGAATCTCAAAGAAAGCTTTCATGCCAAAGTAGGAGTGATAAAAGGCAAAAATTGTAGAGACTTAACAGAAACAGATCAGGTAAAGAAGAGATGGCAGGAATACACAGAAGATTTATACAGGAAGGATATTAACAACATTGATAACCTCAAGAGTTTGACCAATGAGCTGGAGCTTGTAGGGTGAAGTCTTAGAAGGCTGCAGGAATTGATGGAATCCCATCTGAACTGTTCAAAATCCGAGAAGATGATGCTGTAAAAGAGTTGCTTGCATTATGTCAACAAATTTGGAAAAAATCAGCAGTAGCCAGTAGACTGAATAAGGTCAGTCTATATACCAATCCTTAAAAAAGGCAGTACCAAAGAGTGATCCAATTATCAAACAATTGCATTAATTTCACATGCCAGCAAGGTAATTCTTAAGATCTTGCAAGCTCGGCTCCAACAATATATGGACCGAGAACTATCAGATGTGCAAGTTGGGTTTTGCATAGACACAAGAGATCAAATTACAAATATCAACAGGATAATAAAGAAAGCAAGAGCGTTATGGAAGAACATTTACCTCTGCTTCATAGACTATTCTAAAGCCTTTGACTGTGTGGAGCACAACAAAATGTTACAAGAGACATTGGTACCAAACTAACTCATCAGTCTCCTGATGAATCTGTATGTGGGAAAAAGAAAAAAGCAGGCACTGGAAACAAGGGAGAGGCAGGGATGCATCCAAAAAATATATGTAAATAGTCTGTATTGCTATCCCCACCTGGAAGTTTACCAAGTGCAGTGATCCCTACTTGTGAGGGGAAAGCAAAATAACGAGGCTCACAATTAAGTATGTTTAAATAATCAAATTCAGGTGGGTCCAAAACCCTGACCCGATATCAAGTTCAAAGAACACTAATTATAATATAATGAATAGTACACTGTATACAACTAGTTGATCTTACCAGATGAGGATTTCAGCATAATAGACAAAAGTAGAAGGATTATTTTGTTTGTGCTTTGGTGGCAGTGACATTCATGTATTTCTATAACCATACGTAAGTTGGACAGTTTGGGCATACTTGTCAGGAGACAGTTGTATCTCTCTAATCACGGTCTGACAATACGAATTACATATGAATTTATTTGTATCCATGGCACATAATTTTTTGATACAATGTTGGATTTACTGTCCTCTTGAGAAGTACATATCATTATATTTGTACTTGACAGGTTACTGTCTAGCTGTTTAAATCATATATTTTTATAAACTAGTGACAATAGCTTTGAAAATAAAATTGTACATTTTTTTTTAATTCATTGAATTAGATGGAAGTCAGATTATACACCAGGTGAGAAAAAAACATACACCTAGTTGACTTCAATATTACATATATAATTGGAACATATTTTCTTTTATCCAAAACGCTAAACCATTAGCTGTAAGCTTGCATATGCCCAATTCCCTTTTACTGATCAACACAATTCCCACTTGACATCGACCACCATCTCCTATGGAAGTCCATTGAAGATGCATAATTTGCCATTATCATAAAGTACAGATTAGTTTGTATGGGAATCCTCTTGGATCAGATTTTTAATTTTTATCCTTCAACTAAACAACAAGAAGACATCAAACAAAACAGGTCACCCTAATTACTTGCTGCCATACATTGGTAGTCTCGACCGTCTTCACCCCCTCCTGGGTTTTCGCACCCTCTGATGAAGCTGGTGTAAACCTGGACCTCCCACCCCAGTCTGTGTTGGCATGTACTGAAGCTTTTTATATGTTCTGTCGCTCCCTATAATCCAGCCAAAGGCCCCATATTTCCATGAAGCGTTTCTTTGAGTCTTCTAAAGCAGAGGTTCCCAACCCCAGGGCCGCAGACCAGCACCGGTCTGCGGTCTCTGTCCAGCCGGGCCGTGTGTCACAAGCAGCCCCCTCCTCACGCAGCAGCCCCCTCCTTTTACTTGATCACTGTGGTCCCTGGTCCGGTTGTCTCATTCGTCAGAGGCTAGATATCCTTCCCTTGCCGGGGCTTCATACTGCAGGGTCACATGACTTCATAAGTAATTTCCCTCCCCTGGAGTATGAAGGTCTGACAGGGGAAGGATATCCAGCCTTTGACAAATGAGACAACAGGACTAGGAGCCACAATGAACAAGTAAGAGGAGTGGTGCTACAGTTTTTTGGGGGGGCTGCTGGGGTGGGGGGGGGGGTGAGTGGTGCTGCAGGGGGGTTTGAGGCTGAATGGGGCTGCCGGGGGTGAGTGGTGCTGCAGCGGGGTTTTGGGGCTGCTGAGGGGGTGAGTGGTGCATCAGTGAGGTTTTGGGGCTGAATGGGGCTGCTGGAGGGGGGGGGGGGGGCTAAATTGTACTGCTGGGGGTGAGTGGGGCTCCAGGTTTTTTTGGGGGGGTGATGTTGCGGGGGGGGGGGGATATGGGGCTGCTGGGGGGTGAGTGGTGCTGCAGCAGGGGTTTGGGGCTGCTGTGGGGGTGAGTGGTTCTGCAGTGGGGTTTTGGTGCTGAATGGTGCCGCAGGACGGTTTTGGGGGGCTGAATGGGGCTACTGAGCAGCTGAATGGGACTGCTGGGGGGGGTTTGGGGCTGCTGGTTGGTGAGGGGTGCGGCAGTTTTTTTTGGGGGGTTGAGTGCTGCGGGGGGGATTTTTGCTTGGGGGGCATGAGTGGTGCTGTATGGTGGTTTTGGTGCTGAATGGGCTGCTGGGGGGGGGGTGAGTGGTGCTGCAGGGTGGTTATGGGGCTGCTGGGGGGGTGAGTGGTGCTGCAGGGTGGTTATGGGGCTGCTGGGGGGGGGGGTGAGTGGTGCTGCAGGGGGGTTATGGGGCTGCTGGGGGGGTGAGTGGAGCTGCAGGGTTTTTTGGGGGGGGCTGCTGGGTGGGTGAGTGGTCCGGCAGGAGGGATTTTAGGCTGAATGGGACTGCTGCTTGAATAAGACTGCCGGGCGGGGGGGGGGGGGAGGGAGGCGTTGGGGCTGCTGGGGGTGAGTGGTGTTGCTGGGGAAGGCCGAATGGTGCTGTTGGGGCGGGCGGTTGCGGGGGTGCACTGCAGTACAGAAAAGGAACATGTTAGCATAAAATATTTTTTACTTTGTGTGTGTATGTATGTATTATATATAATTAGCACTGGACAAGGGGCAAGTCGAACCTTTTTTTGCCCCTGCTCCTTGGGGGAGCCCACCGGGCCATGAACATAATTTTTTTTTTTTTTAATTGCCGGATTTTGTGCAGGAATTTTAACTGTATCAATAAAAAGTATTAACATAAGGGACTTTTTCTTGAACTTTCTACCTTCCATATATATTCTTGTCAATGGGGTTAAGTCAACTAGTTGTATATAGTGTACTATTTATTATATGAGAACTAGCGACTTGCCCGTCACAGATGACGGGGCAATAAAATTTGAAGCCATGGCCATGCTGTTTGCCACACAATGTAAAGCTTTTGCTCCTCTGGACCTTCGGCGCTAATTGCGAGCCTCGTGCTGAGCGCCTCTCGTGTACTGTTGCTCCTCGGAGCACCTTTGTCACTCATTGCGAGCCTCTCCCCTCGTGTCCTTCAAATGGCAGTGTAAAATATGCTATTTAATATATATATATATTTTTAATTAATCAATTACTTAATGAATTAATATACTTTTTACCTATTTCTAATTAATATATCCAGCAATCAATATCCTGAAGAACTAACAATCTGTTTTGATTTTCCTGCAGCATACAATGTACAGTCGGACTGTTGCTGGCCTGAGGAGAAAGTGTTAGCAATGTGCCAAGTATGCAGTATAAATAGGCTACGTGTGCGATGCCAAACCGTTTGTTTAGTCGGGTAAAGCTCCATTTTAGATTCGTAATGTTATTAGTTGCAAGTTAGTGTTGTAAAGTGGCGGCGATTGTCTGTGTTAGGCGGCTTGCAAGCATTTTCTGTCCTTTCTAATTGTGTGTTTTGTACCTTGTACGTTCCTGGGTAAAAGTTTTACACGGCTGGCGGTGTTTTGGGTCGTGTAGCCTCGTTTACATTTTTTCCGAGCTTGTAATTTCCTTTTGTAAGCTCCGCGCCTCGCAATTTTTTTTTCTAACTACCGCGTTCCTCCACTGCTTGCAGCCTTAGCCTCCATACAGTTAGGAAACGCGGGATTGCCTAAGTCCCGCGTACTTCAATGCCTGAACTGCTCGCCTTGCATTGCTGCCTAAGTCCTGCGTCTTTCAATGCCTCAACGGCTCGCTTTGAGAGGCTCGCAGGAACACCTTTGGCGCTCGTTTCTGTCTAAGTCCCGCTTGTCTCAAGACGCTGTACGCGGGTTGATGACATCATTGCGATTAGTCTTAACTGCGATACACGCTAGCTAGTGCTGCTTCTATTCAACAAATAATAGGAGAAAGGTACTTAGTACTAGGTGTTTCCCCAGAGATAGGAGAAAGCTCTAAATGTATTTGATATAAGCAATGAATACGCTGTAATAACACGGCAGCAATATTGGGATCTAAGCTCATTATACAGCATGAAGAATATGAGCATTGTGAAGCAATAATAATAAGGGATAAAGGTAAAGATAGACACTGAACAAAATCATCACAAGAAATGGATGTCACTATATATTTAATCCTACTGAAACATAACTGGAATCAGGATTAATTTTGGTAATCATAAAGCACTTTATTTATGAGCACTCTGCACTTTAAAGCACAAAGCTCTAAGTCACTTTCATTTAGATATCCGTGTCTAAAATATACTGGGCAATCCCTTCTCCAAATTAAAATTACAAACATGGAAATGTCAGCAGCATTTGTGTGTTTTTAAATATCATTTTTTTAATGAACGCAGAATAAAAGTTAAGCTTTAATCATGAATTTGTCTCACATCTGAGATTAGTTACACATGATGTGTGCACAAAAAAAAAGAGATCTGTGGTTTACGTTTATTCAGAGTTCTTTATCTCTAAACAAGTAACAGAACCTAGAGCCACCTTTTTCTATTTTAACTTTTCTTGATTTTAAACGGACAAACAAGCATTATTTGTAAATGGACTATGGTGGTCCTCTTAAATTAATATTTTTTTTTCTCTGCATTTGACATTATGCCACACATAAATGTTGGTATTCTTTGGCTTTCCTACAATTCTAAATGTGGGTACTCCTCTGAAAATAGCAATAGGAAGAAAGACGAGCACTATGAATCTTCAATGTTTACACGTATATTGACTATACATTATTGCAAGCATTGTATAGACGGATGACAGGAACGCACAATTCTGAGAACTTTATGCGCAATGATTTTTATTTTATTTTTACGTACACACAACTATTTGTGGTTAAGCTACTTTATCATATGTTTTAATTCTATTTTTTTTTAAATCTATTTTATTACATGCTGACTTGGGCACAGTAACCTATATCTTTCTTTCTATTAACGGAATCTGCAAAAATTGTTAATGCAGAATATGAGAGGTGGAAAGTGTTGCTGTCACCTACAGGAGGGAAGGGGTTACTACAAGTAAAGCATATAAAAAAAGAGGAATTGGTGTACAAAAAGAAAACAAATGAACTCACTGTAATGCTGCCTCACAAAAGAGCCAAGGTCAAATACTTCCTGCAACCCATGCTAGTTGTCCTTTAGAGGGAGAGTGCCCTGTTGCCATTTCTCAGCTATAAATAAATGATCACGGAAAAACATTGTAGCATACATACTGTGTTTTTATATGGGATTCCTAGAGTGTTCTCACTCTAAAGGACAGCAGCGAAGCAAGCTTTTGGTCCAGTCTTTCTTTTTGCTGTAGTATATTGTATCTTTTGCATTTTGATCTTACTGTGACGGAAACTTTTTTTCCCACCGATCAGAGTAACATTAAAGCAGTTCCCTCCTTGTACACTACTTAAGTTGGGGTTATAATATCACAGCTGAAAATATCTCATTACAGACCACTTTAGGCATGAAAACAAATATGTTGAGATCTGTGTCTACTAGAGATCACAAGGCACAGTGTTTATGTGAATGTCACGGTTCCTCCCAGAAATAGATGCAAGGAAAATAACACAATCTGCTGGTATTGTATGTATGTTATAATTGCATGCACGCACATTGCTATATTTAGCTTGTTTGCCACAGAGTTTTTGTGTATCTTACATCTTTTGTCGCTTCGGAATTGTAACTGACTGCATGGACTTCAAATACAAGTTTTCCAAATGCATTGCATTTGAATGAGTAGTTAAGTTGTGCCCTTTTTCTGGGATTCACTCAGTATAAATTTGAGTCAATCTGTTCTATGGTATTTGTTAAAAAAAACAACACTTATTTGATGTGCACAGTTCTTAAACTTACCTTTTAAATGCCTATTCCCTCCCATAAACAATGTGTTGACGTTGTGATTTTCAGCATACATTTAGGGAATGTTAGAGACAGAAAATGTAATTTTGTAAAATCTGAAGTGCAGGTATAAAACATAAACTGCTTTTATCTAAACCTTTGCTTATCAAAAGATAATCTAATTTTTATCGAAGTTATAATATTGCAGTCTGTCAATAAATGACATTTGATATGTTTTGGTCAAGGACTTATTCTAAAGGGAGACATAAAATTCTTAAATGCAATAAGCTAGAGTGAAAAGCTATACGGTTCAGTTACATTATTATGACTGCCGTGTGCAGCACGGATAGCGGCTAGTCCCAGAGACGTCTTTTGCCGCTAGTCATAAAGTGATACGCTTCACCCATGTGAGGCCAGAGAGTAACCCTTTGCTGGCCCACTAACAAAAAATTCTTAAAGTGCACATATCATCCACAACATTAATTATTGTGGCCCACACTACACTACACATATAAATAGTCCTTAAAAAAGTAACCCAATGTTCCAGACTCCAAAATAGCAGGGTTGCTTGTGGGGTATGAGTGGACTCGGACAATGCCAACAAAACATTACCCAGACCATAACGCTGCCTCCACCAGTTTGTGTTCTTCCAACAATGGTTGCAGAGTGTTTGTTCTCTGAGGTTTTGCGCCTGCCATTTCTGTCAGCATGGGTACACGGTGACCAGCCGTTTGCTTGGGACAGGGTTGGCTGTACTGTTGTTTTTAGACACATGTCTCGTAGCCCCCTTTTTTGTTCGGATGGGGAGTTGCTCAACTGTAGTGTGTGAGCTGGTTCTCTCACGCATTTGCAGCCTACGTTTACCTCTGACATCAATGGCAGTTTCCACAATGCTTATTTACAATGGTGCCATTTGTCCAGTCACAGTACACTTTAACAACAGCAGCAAGCAAATGGTTCACAAACTGCTCTGTTTCAGAAATACTGCAACCCTTGACCTGAAAGCCAATGATCATCGCCTTTTCAAAGTTTGATCAATCGCACATTTTACCCACGACAACAATGGTTGGTTTGCAGACTGCCTATATCTTATATACCCACCAAGCCAGCCTATGACAGGTGCCTTATTTCATTGGCTATGAACTTCTGAAGTCAAAAGTAGGTGGTAGTGGTCATAATAATATGACTCGACCCTGTATTATCCAAACATTTTCTTAAAATGGAAGCAAGTTGTTTTGAAGAGGTCTGATTTCCTTCATCTCTACACAGCTGTGTTTCTGGACATGCCATGTGGACCTCACCAGTTTCCACTGAACTGTCAGTATTGGCATTTGCATGTTTATAAATAGAAGCTGTGCTCTGTAATAAAGCAGCTGTTAAGATATAAAAAAATATCCAGTATAGGTCAGTGGATCTGAAACTTTTAAGTAACATTGCATTCTTCCATAGTACAAACAATTGTAACCATTTTTTTTTGCAGATTATAAACATGTTTACTTCGTATAAGGTAATACTAAAGAGATTTATATACCAGCAAACATAAGAAATTGCGCAATATCATTTAATTTCTAGTCTCATTGCATCTCATTAATTTCCATCCTCATTCTGCTATAAGTTAATTTTCCATATTATCCCATCTTTAGATCCAATCTTTATTTCCATTCCTAGTCTCTACTCTTCTATTACTACTTAAATTTTAGTAACCCCTTCTCTACTATTTCCATTCCATTAAAAGGACCACTGTGATCCCAATTTTTTTAATATGATTTTTGTACATTAATATGCTTTTTTTTAATTACTGGATGGCTCTATTTTCTTTTCTTAGACTTGAAGCTTTCTGCCATGTTTCATTGGAAGCACTTGCAAATCCAGCTGTTGCATTTTTGTTGTGCAGATAGGTACTTCATCTGCATCTTTTCCCACCAAGTGAAAATACTTGTGCAAACAGATGCAAAACTTTAGCAAGAAAATATAATTTAACAATTTATTATAATTTTACAGTTCCTCACTTCTCTCAATTCCTATGCATTGGGGAAAAGAAAACAAATGTTTTCAACTGAGATAATATTTTTAAGCAGTATGGGTAACCTGGAGAATTTTCTGTAAGATATGGTGGTTATAAAAACAGTCACATAATCCATTACATCTCAAAAGTCTGCATTTTTAAGATTATCAGCCTGTCTAATTCTTATCTCAGTTGAAAATGTTTATTTTCTTTTTAGTAGTGCTTAGGAAAATGAGAACAGTAGCCATACGGTGAGAACCGTGCCATACGCTCTGTACTCTACTTATGCGTGCAGCCCATCTCCTATTTACTGGACCTCCTTGCTGGAGGCTGCCAAGGCCAAGGTAAGGGGCTGACAGGAGCATATTGTATGTAATGTCACTGTCATTGTGTGCATGTGTCACTATGGACCATGTTGCATTGCATGTTTATCACTACATGTCACAGTCATTATTTGCATGTGTGATAAACATGCAATGCAACACATGAAACAATGCTTGGCCCATATGGCACACTGTCAGACCATTACCTTGCCAAGCAGGTCCCGTAAATATGAGATGGGGGTGCTCGCTCATGAGAAGCCTCTGTTGCAGATGGGATGCAGGCTGGAGCGCAGAGAGTCATCAATGAGCAGTTCTCGGCGCCCTGATGACTGCGCACTGTTCTGCAGTGCGCAAAGGTCGGGGTGCCCTGCAATACAGCAGCAGTCATTAATTTGTTGTTTATAAATTACATTTTCTTGCTAAAGCTTTACAGCTGTTTACATGTGTATGATTAATGTTAATTAATAGTGAACTAAACTAGATTTAACATGGAAAAAACACTTGACCTTTTAAGGCGTCAACATTAAAAACTTAAAAAAAAAAGGAGACACAAACCACAAATAGCTGCATAGTAAAAATATAGTAGCTTGCTGTTCCAGAATTGTTAAAAACTACAGGTTTTAGAACAATGTAGTACAGCTGGGAATAAACCGAATGAACCCAGATTATGCCCTAGTTAAGGTAGCAGTTTATGATCGCATTAGATAGTACATAGTTACATAGTAATTAAGGTTGAAAAAAGACTTTCAGTCCATCAAGTTCAACCTGTTAAGATCTCCTCTGATCTGCAATATGCGGATTAGTTATTAATTAAATTATTGATTAAATAATTATTAATAGTATAGTATTGGAGAATGAATAAAGAGTTAGTCCATCAAGTTCAACCTTTTTTAGATCTCTATTGATCTTTTTAATTTGGACTATTTATTATTATTGTTAATTGTTAATTATTGTTAATTGATCCAGAGGAAGGCAAACATAAAAAAAAACCCCATTGAAACTTTGCCAATTGTCTCATAAGGGGAAAAAAAAGCAAAATTCCTTCCTGACCCCAGAAACTGGCGATCAAATTTCTCCCTGGATCAATATTCCTTGCTAGTTATCTAGGATAGCCTTGAATGCCCTCTTTATTCAGAAATATATCTAACCCCTTTTTGAAGTTGTCTATCGAATTCGCTGTCACCACCTCCTTTGGTAGAGAATTCCACAGTTTAACCACCCTAACTGTGAAGAACCCTTTTCTTTGTTTAAGGTGAAATCTTTTTTCCTCTAACCTCAACGGATGTCCTCTTGTCAGTTGAAAATCTCTTGCTACAAAAAGTTCACTTGACAAGGCCTTATATTGACCCTGGATGTATTTAAATAACGTAATCATATCTCCTCTTAGACGCCTTTTTTCTAGCGAAAATAAGTTTAATTTTGCTAGTCTTTCTTCATAACTTAGCCCCTCCATTCCCCTTATTAGTTTTGTAGCCCTTCTCTGTAATTTTTCCAGCTCTAAAATGTCTTTTTTGTGAGGTGGTGCTCAAAATTGTACTCCATATTCCAAATGAGGGCGTACTAGAGATTTGTATAGTGGCAGAATTATATCTTCTTCCCTGGCTTCTATACCCTTCCTAATACATGCTAATATTTTATTTTCCTTTGCAGCCGCTGCTTGGCATTGAGCGCTGTTACCTAGGTGGTTGTCCACTAGTACTCCCAAATCCCTTTCAATATCTGATACCCCTAGATTTGCTCCATTAAGATTATAGATTGCTTGGCTATTGTTCCTTCCCAAATGCATAACCTTACATTTATTTGTATTAAATCTCATCTGCCATTTAGCCGCCCATTTCTCTAATTTATGCAAATCCTTTTGTAGGGAAAGTACATCATTATCTGATTTTATTACCTTGCACAACTTAGTGTCATCAGCAAAAATGGAGACACTACATTCGAGTCCTACTTCAATGTCATTAATAAATATGTTAAAAAGGAGAGGACCCAATACTGAGCCCTGAGGAACCCCACTTATCACATTAGACCAATCGGAGTATGTTCCATTTACAACAACCCTTTGCTTCCTGTCTTTTAGCCAGCTCTCGATCCATGAGCAGATATTTACTGCAATTCCTGTATCCCTTAGTTTGCTCACTAGTCTTCCATGTGGCACTGTATTAAATGCCTTTGAAAAATCTAAAAAGACTACATCCACTGAGTTACCCTGATCCAAGTTCCTACTAACCTCCTCATAAAAACTAATTAGATTGGTCTGACACGACCTTTCCTTCATAAATCCATGTTGACTGCTACCTATGATCGTGTTCAAATAGACATATTGTATTCTGTCCCTTATTAACCCTTCTAAAAGCTTCCCAACTACAGAAGTGAGGCTCACTGGTCTATAATTCCCCGGATTTGCTCTAGATCCCTTCTTAAATATAGGTATCACCTCTGCTTTTCTCCAGTCATCTGGTAGAGACCCTGTAGTGAGCGAGTCTTTAAAGATTAGATATAATGGTTTGGCTATTACAGAACCCAGCTCCCTCAGTACCCTTGGATGTATTCCATCAGGACCTGGGGCTTTATTAACATTTATTTTCTCCAACCTCTTTTGTATTTCTTCCTGCGTTAACCAATTATTTAGTGAAGGTAGTGTAGCCCCATTATGTTGCAGTGTCCCAACCACTGGTACCTCCCTTGTGTAAACCGAAGAAAAGAACCTATTTAGCTCATCTGCCTTTTCCTGGTCACTAATTATCAGATGGCCTGTGTCACATTGTAATGGTCCTATCGATTCCTTCCTGGCCTTCTTCCCATTAATATATTTATAAAATATTTTAGGGTTAGTCTTACTTTCCATTGCAACTGACTTCTCATTTTCTATTTTAGCCAGTCTAATAGCCCTTTTGCAAGCCTTGTTGATTTCCTTATAGTCACATAAAGATGCCTCTGTTCCCTCCTTCTTGTATAATTTAAATGCATATTTCTTTTTCCTCATCATGATCTTTAAGTCATTGTTAAGCCACATGGGATGTGATTTACTCCTATTTATTTTATTTCCACATGGTACATGCTGATGAGTATGTTTATTTAGTAAGGATTTGAATGTTGTCCATTTATTTTCAGTATTCTTCCCTGTAAGTTCTTTGTCCCAGTCTATATGTTGTATTGCTGCCCGTAGCCCATTAAAGTTAGCCCTTTTAAAATTTAGAGTTTTTGTTGGCCCCTTACAACTTTGTTTTTTGTATTCAATCTCAAATGAGACTGTGTTGTGATCACTGTTCCCCAAGGGTTCCCCGATTTTTACATTTGATATTATATCAATATTACTTGTGATGACTAAATCCAAGATGGCCCCATTTCTAGTAGGTTCTTGTATTACCTGGGCTAGATAATGATCCCTGAGTGTACTCAAGAACCTGCTCCCCTTAGCTGAGCTGCTGGTCTCGTTTATCCAGTTTATATCAGGGTAATTAAAGTCTCCCATTATTAGAACTTGCCCATGCTTAGCTGCATTTCCAATCTGTAACAATAATTGTATTTCCTCACTTTCAGCTATATTTGGGGGTTTATAGCATACTCCCACCAATATGCATTTAGAATTAGCTCCTCCACTATTTAGCTCAACCCACAAGGATTCAATGATGCCGTTAGTGCCAGCATAAATATCTTCTCTAACTATAGGCTTAAATTCAGGCTTAACATAAAGACAGATCCCTCCTCCTCTTTTACCATTGCCCCTATCTTTCCTAAATAGGTTATAACCATCCAGATTAACAGTCCAGTCATGAGATTCATCCCACCATGTTTCCGTAATGCCTATTAAGCCCCATTTTTCTTGTACTGCTAATATTTCTAGCTCATCCATTTTCCCAGGCAAACTTCTTGCGTTTGCAATCATACACTTTATGTTGCTATGGCTCTGCTGATGTGAAGTACCTGCCACTGTATTTGAGGCCCCTATTAATATCTCCCTACTTTCTATTGTAACCCTCCCCCCTTCTCCTCCCCCATGGGTAAATAATTCATCCCTTTCCCTCTCTACCCTATTTACCCCAATACTTCTATATAGTCCCTCCCCCCCACCTACAAGTTTAAAAACTCCCCCAGCCGTTCTACCATCCTATTCCCTAGCACAAAAGCGCCCTCATCATTAAGGTGCAATCCATCCCTGCTATAGAGATTGTACCCAAGTGAGAAGTCAGCCCAGTGCTCTAAAAACCCAAAACCCTCTGCACTGCACCACTTTTTTAGCCACGCATTAACCTCCCTAAGCTCCTTCTGCCTCCCTGGGCTAGCACGTGGCACTGGTAGTATCTCAGAAAATACTACCTTGGAGGTCCTTGCTTTAAGCTTATTCCCTAATTCTCTAAAATCATTCTTTAGGACGCTCCATCTTCCACTAACTTTGTCATTGGTACCAATGTGTACCAAGACCGCCGGTTCATTACCAGCCCCTCCCAATAATTTATCCACCCGATCCACAACATGCCGAACCCGAGCACCCGGGAGACAGCAAACTGTTCGATTGCTGGGATCTGGGTGACAAATTACCCTGTCTACCTTCCTAATAATAGAGTCCCCTACCACCAAAACATGTCTGTTGATCTGCCTATTCTGCCCTCCCTCTTCTCCAGTAGAGCTGTTCGCCCGGCTGTTAGAGGGAACAGCTCTATCTGGCATTGCCATTCCTGAATGGACATCGCCAACAGTTTCACTCAATCTGGCAAATCTGTTGTTGTTTGCCAACTCAGAACTGGCCTGCCTCCTCCTGTACCCTCTGATTCCCCTTCTAACGGTAACCCAGCTACCTCCCTGGCCATCCTCACTAGCCCCAGCTCCTCCCTCCATACTAGGCCCAGCTAAACTGTGCTCCGTGAGCACCAACTCCCTTTCCAGTGGAGCAATATCACTAAGTGCTGCAATTCTCCCCTCCAGATCTTCAATTTGAGCTTCCAAAGAGGCAACATGCTCACACCTGTCACAGAGGTATGGACCCTGGATCATCTGTTCCAGTAGTGCATACATTTGACAGGATGTACACTGAATAAGGTTGCCACTGGACTGACTCATAATTATTATTATTGTCTACGAAATTTCAGTGGGAAAAATAAAGAATATAATATAATATATTTATATAAAGTTTTCCTCCTTTGCGCTATAAATCTGCCCTCCCTTTTCTTTGAAGGCCCTCCTTTTATTTAAACTCCTAGGCTTTTACTAGAATTGCACTTGATACTGAAAATGTTCGCAAGCTCACAAGTTCCCCTTCTCCGGTTTCTATTAACTTCTGCCTTCTTCCTTTACTTGTAAGGTAAATCCACTTGTAAACAGGCCCCAAACCAGCTCACAAATCCTTTATCCTAGTTTAACAGTCAAGCCACACCCCTCTCACCTGGGCACACTTAGTGCACTCTGCAATTTATCAGCCTTTACTTGTAAGGTAAATCCACTTGTAAACAGGCCCCAAACCAGCTCACAAACCTTTTATACAAGTTTAACAGTCAAGCCACACCCCTCTCACCTGGGCACAATTAGTGCACTCTGCAGTTTATCAGCCTTTACTTTTTAAGGTAAATCCACTTGTAAAACGATAAGAGGGAAGAACAGATTAAAATGTCTTGAAATCCTCCAGTCTTTCCAATTCTTACAGCAAAAAATATCACTGTTAAATGCAAGTTTTTCACTTATAAACTGGAACCAATAGGGTCATGTGATATTTGCTGATTCAATGCAGTAATTGTTCTTAATCATGCGAACCACAACTACAAAGCCTTCCTTCCTCTCCTATTTATAAGGCCATGTTAGCAAACCATTTGAGATTTAGAACTAAAGCAATAACATAGTCATGTTTACAATCTGCTGGTTCCACGGTTTATCCATGTAATTCATTACGAGCGCTTCAGCATCCTATTCCCTGCAGTTCAACATGAAAGACATGACTAAGAAAGCGAAGCATCCCTATTGGATGGCAGGCAGCTGATGCCACTGTGTGCTATACTTCAAAGACATAATCATCAGCTCCTACGGGAATTGCTTGCGAGAATTTTCCACCAGTACTTAGACCAAAATAGAATGTTGATGGAATCTGGAGCCAGAATCTTTTTTTTTTCTCTCTCTCTAAATGTTTTTCATTTAAAAATGTATTTTTCCCCCCTGAAAGCTCACTGTGAGATAAGAGGCTGGTGAAACCTTTTTTTTTTTTTTTTTGGCATTGCATCCTTGAAGTCCTTATAGCTTATATAAGAAATAGCTGTTTTGGTTTTTTTTTCATGCCATTTTTTCATTAAAGGCCACTGTAGTCTTATATTGTCTATTTTTAAGTGTAGTTCAGAGTATATTTTTAATATATTTTTAGAATGTAAAACAATACACCCTTTATGAAAAGTATTGCTGTGAGTTTTACTATTTTCATTTTAACTTCATGAAGTTGGAGAAGACTTTGTGCATATAGAAAACGTATCCTGCATTCAAATAGGACTGTACACCTGGCAATAATTCGCAAATTAGCAATGGATAGTTCATTAGTTTACATACCCTTCTGAGAAAATAAGACATCATCAGCTGAGAAAAAAAAGGCATCCACTTAATTAATCTTGCAATGTTTTAGAAATTAGTTGAGTAAATGTCATCTGTGCCTGAAACCAAATGAGTAGGCATGTGTAAATAAACTGACTGAGCCACGTTAAATTCCAAGCCCGTATGTGCAACGCGAGTCCCGCCGAGTTCCATAGTTATTAAAGTAGAACATGCTGTGAGTTACGGGCTCAAGACACAAACCCGAAAAACCCTTTGTTGAAGGTTGGATGCGCGGCCGTGAACGTAATCAATTAGGTACGGGTTTCGATGGAGCCAATGTCAACAGAGATCGTCAGAATTATGTCACTGAAAAATGTAGGGATTTCAAAGTCTTACTGGTTTCAATTACGATCGGACCCACATTTCAGAAATAGTGCCATAGTGATAAAGCCATAAATATGATATTCTATTACTTGCGAGTTCCAGTATATGTATTACAACATTGATTGCCGGGATCGATACAACACAGAAAATAAACATGAAATAAAGTATTTTTGGGGGCCGATTTGCAGGCTTGAGAATGTCGTGCTATCAATTCTAAGACCTAACATCACTTTCCCTGTTAATAAAGTGCAGTAATGTATGTGTGTGTATATATGTGCATTTAAAGTGCTAAGGATTGGACTTTACCCCCCTTGCAGGTCCTCTAGTACTCGTAGGCTTCTTGGCTCCATTTGCAGGTTACAGGCTTGAACGTTAGTAAATTTGTTGCAATTTAATAGCATGATTGATCTGTCAAGGCCATAACTGGTACGTTTCCAAAGGATTTGCGGGCCCACAAGTTGAATTCTCACGTCCCGTAGTGTCTTCTCTCCCCTACCCTGCAAGTCGTCGGCAGGTTGATTTCTGAGGCCAATTTAATAGCAATGGTGGATGAGAAACCACACTATTTTTAACCAAAGTGTGACATTTGAACAGGGAATGTCCTATGCGTTTCCATTTTCTTGAAATATCTTTTTACCTGCACGATGGGTATAACTAAATTTCAGATCATTAATTTTTTATTTAAAAGTATAAATACGTATATAATAAAGCATTGTGTTTCAGTACTGACCGTGTTGACAACTGCATTAATGAATATTACATAGAGCCTTATATCATTGAAAATCATAAGTCAAATATATGGCTTCTAAATCCATTAGAATATCAAAAACCTATTTCCTAACATTTTGCACATTTACAAATATGATTCTCCAGTATGAACGAACAAGCATGACTCTGTTAACAATATATAGTGGATTTATTTTTAACAGAGAAGACTAAGCTTAAGCAGGGATTATTTAAGCGTAGGCCAACAATGCCAACAATTTTGGAATCGGTATGAAGCAATATGACTTAGCATTCTTAGCCTGTTATGAGCCCAAGCATAAACATATGGAATGCTTGATTGTGACTCCCAAGATTGTTGATGTACAAATCCCTAAGCCTTGGTTACATAGTCCTGGCTTGCCTCATACCTGGGTGGTGGTTTACTTGTGGTGGAGGGTATCCATCTGAGTTAGCCTAAGCCAGCAAGTCTTAAAAGGACATGTTTTTAATATTAAAACAAACTACCTATATTTGCATATTTCAACATAATTTTAACAAGTCATTAAAAGCTGTTTGTATTTACAAAAACCTTCCAAACACGCTCTACAATGCTCTGCACCCCTGTAGCTCAAGCACAAAATGTTTCTATAGTATTATCCAGTCACAGACTGTGTCTTAACAGTATTTTAACAATAGCTTCTGAGACCCATTCTGATTTGCTAGTGCATCTTGTACTATAGAAACACTGTGTGCATGAGCTACAAGGGGTAGACCTTTGCAGGGACTGTTTGGAAGATTTCAGTGACTCAAACAGAGCTTTTAAAAATAAACTTATGTTTAAGTATAATATTGTGATATTAAAAACAGGGAATCCTTAATGTCCCTTTTAAATTGTAGGATATTGCCTAACTTTTTATAATTCCTGTTTCTTGTTACTTTCCCCAGCTTAAAGAATTTCGGGAGAAAATGCAATTGATATTTCCTGCTGTGCCTAAAACCCAACAGATGGCTAATTCAGAACCCTTCAATTGGGAAGATCTGCTGAAGCCAAAATGATGTACACCATGAGACATTTGATTTGCATAAGTCCACAGAAAATGTGGAAGTGAAGAAGAATACATTCAAGCCTACATCAGACTATGGTTTGCTCCGAACAAGTTTTTTGAACTACATACTTTGAAAAAGGAGAGAATTTTTTTTTGTACTTCTTCAGCATACTGAGAAAATATTTAATGATTTTACCATCTGCATCAGGGACAAGTTACATTTTTTGAACAATGATTGTTTGTATTCCTAGATGGAACAGAATGTCACCCCAAATAATGTGAATACAAATAATGTGTTAATGTGCAAGTGTAATAAACTTTTGTATTGATTAAAGTTATTGCTAGCAAACAGCAGTAATAATACAGTATAAAGGGATGTATCCAGATATTCTGGTGTTAATTTCCATGCTTGAAATTCATTTATATCTATTTTATGTTTTTTCAATTAATTCAATTCAGTTTAATTTTTGTGTTACTCAGAGCACACATTTTATGGTTACAAAAATAAACTTTTCAACACATGCTCGCAGTCCAAACTATAGGGAAGTAAGTGCCATAGAATCAGACTGCAACACAGGTGTGAGGGGATTCACAGTTTTCTCTCTAAATTATTTGAATCACCAATGCTGTAAACTAGGATTAGATGCAAATATTTACAGAAAATAGTATACAAAAAGTTGGTAGGGCTAGGAGGTTGAAGATTTCTTTCACTTTATAATACAGTATAATATGAACTCAAAGGTATTCTGAACATTTATAAAATATTTTACATACCTTACCTAATATTGTAGTAAATGAAATGTAAATACTGCTTAACACTTATTTTATGTGCATGGTTCATAGATTTTCTTTTAAGATGCCTATACCCCCCCCCCCCCCCCCCCCATAAATAAGGTGTGTGACATCGTAATTTCCAGCATACATTTAGGAAATGTTAGAGACAGAATACATAACTTGTAAAATCTGAAGTACATAAAGTAGTTTCCAGCAAAGCATGATGTCATTACTGACAATACAGAGTGTCGCATTAACAAGTACTTACCAGAGTTCTAAAACATACACTGCAAAATATAATCTTGTTTTTATCAACGGTATAATATTGCAGTCTGTCGTGAAATAACATTTGATATGTTTTGATCAAGGAC
Organism: Discoglossus pictus; assembly: GCA_027410445.1. Taxonomy (NCBI): domain Eukaryota; kingdom Metazoa; phylum Chordata; class Amphibia; order Anura; family Alytidae; genus Discoglossus; species Discoglossus pictus. Next base: position 149,193,344 of record CM050165.1, read on the forward strand.
TTATTCTAAAGGGAGACATAAAAATCTTAAATGCTGTAAGGTACACTGTCCAGTCACATTATTATCCCCACCAGCTAATTTTCGTAATGACGGCCATGTGCAGCACTGACAGCAGCTAGACAGTGTGGTAGTGAATCAATAAGATGCTGTAAAGTTGGCAAGGGTAGCTGGAGCCATTTAGACTGCAGGGCATTTGACAGCTGCTGAAGAGTGCGTGGTGGAGAAACCATACGCCAAACATGGAGATAGAGGTGGTCCTGCAGGTGTGGGGTTCAAGTCCAGGGAATAATGAGGCCAGGGAAGTCTTTGTCTTACTCCTCCAACTACTCCCTGACAATTCTGGCCATATGACATGTTGCAATGTCCTGCAACGCTATAGCAGACCGTCAACATGCATGGATGTACTTGATCTTCAAGGATAGATAGATAACCCAATCCAGAGGTATGAGTTGACCCAGACAATGCCAAGAAAACATTCCCCAGACCATAACAATGCCGCCACCAGCTTGTGTTCTTCCAACAATGGTTGCAGAGCATTTGTTCTTTGAGGTCTTGCGCCTGCCATGCCAACGACCATCCAGTCTATAAGAGCAGAAAACGTGTCTTGTGAGAAAAGGCAACCCTTTGCCAATCAGAAGAAGTCCTATTTTGGTACTGTCCCATCTTCAATCCGTTTCTGAAGATAAACCCTTTTCTGCATGGTTGCAGTGACCAGACGTTTGCTTTGGAGCCCCATACGCAACAGGATTGGCTGTACTGTAATTTTAGTCACTTGCTGTGTAGCTCCCTGGTTCATTTGTATGATGAGTTGCTCAAGTGTAGCGTGTTCGATGGTCCTCACACACCTTCACAACTGACATTCACCTCTGAAATCAATGCCACGTGGTGCTCCTCCGTTCCCACGCCGTGTATTCGCAATAGTGCTGTTTGTCCAGTCAAGTTATACTTTAACCACAGCAGCACGAGAACAGTTCACAAACTGCACTGTTTCAAAAATGCTGCCACGCTTGGCCCGAAAGCTAATGATCATCCCCTTTTCAAAGTCCGACAAACCTCACTTTTTACCCGTGACGGTTGATATGTTAGCAGAATGCCTACATGTCACCTTATATATCCACCACGCCAGCTCACGACATGTGCCATAATCCATTGGCTATGTACTGCTGATGTCAAAACACATAATAATGTGACTCAACCCTGTATTACAAAGTGTTTTTGTAAAACCCACAGCTATTTGCTTTGTATTATTTATACCTGCTCAGCTTTTATGCTAGGTATGTTTTTCACTTTTGACATCTAGTGATGTCTGGAATAATAAACTATAGACAAGAACCCACTTTAACAAAGGCAACAACAGCATTCAGCACTGAGCAGAAAGATGTCCCCATTGTGAAGTAGCAAACAAGCTTGATTATATGGAAAGCGCTATGGACACCGGATACCAAGCTCACAGACAGGGCCCTTCATTCTTCGCAATATGTTAATCTTGAACTTTACCTGCAACTTAATTTATGTATAGCGCTACGGAATATGTTGGCGCGTTACAAATAAACGATAATAATAATAATATGACAACAAGGCTGAGACGTAGTTGGGAGAATTCTTAAGCGAGAATTCAAGTAGCTATCACATGGGCACCCACAAACGACCTCCCATAAAAGTTACTGACTTGCACTAAGTGGGTATTGCACATATCTCTCTAACTTGCAACCTACATTATGTATACCCATAGGAGACCCAGTCAGGAACTCAGTATTGTTCTTAACAACACTACATTAGCTCTATCCTCATCTCACCCATCTATTTCCCCATCAACATGTCTATATAACTACCCTTCCATAACAGTAAAGAGGTTAATAATAAAATGTAAATTTGAGCTTATGACCCCTTCTCCTAAACCCTGGTACCCCCCCAGGTCCCCATCAACACCTGAGGAAGAATTGAACCCCCTGTCCTTCCACCTTTTTGTGTTTGGGGGGGGGGGGGTCATTACCCCCTTACCTACACCCACACTTATTTAATATTAACATTATATAATAATATTAACATATCTGGTACTTCTAGGCACAACTCCTTAGCCACTCCTGTATGCATGGGCTTATGCGCATCTCTGTTCCCCTTCCATAATGTTGCTCCATGGGCAGCTGTAGGTCTTACAAATCAATTGTGCTGCACAAACAATTAATTACCTGTCATAAATGACAGTATGAGTCAATTTCATTGGTAAGTTAGTTGCAAAATAGAAATTGTAGTTGGTTGAACATTAATTGGAATGTGAAAATATAATTCCATACAATCTTTATTTTCTTTTATTTATTTTCTTCTTTTTCGTCCTTTTTTTTTCTATTCATTCTCTTTTTTCTCTCATCACTTCCCTCTTTCCTATATTTCCTACGCTCTCCTCCTTTCTCTCTCTTTCATTTGCACTATCACTTGTTTCTCTCTCTCCTCTTATTTCCTCTCTTCTTTCTCTCTCCCTTTTCTGTCTTTGCTCTCCTTTCTCTCTCTACTTCTTTCTGCTCTCCCTTCTCTTTCTCATTTTCTGTCTTTGTTCTCTCTCCTTCTCCTCTCTCTCTCTCTCTCTCTCTCTCTCTCTCTCTCTCTCTCTCTCTCTCCACAAAATAAAAGGAGAATTGAGCACTTGTATATCCAGAGCAAAGGGGTGTGATGTGTGTTAAAGAAGGTGAGCTCCAGAGGAACAGCAAGAGATAGACATAGATTGACACAGCATGGAAAGCATACAGTAGCTGAAACCGGTAGAAAGATCTCGGCACTGACACCTGGAGGAGAGCATCAGGGTTTGAGAGGGGAGCCAGGAATCAGACTGTGAGCGTGTAGGCAGTGAGAGTGGAGGCAGGGAAGAGTTGAGGGCACAATGATGCTCAGGATGGATTTCCTAATGAAAGTGTTTCATGGGTCCCCAGTAGCTGCCTGTCATTGTGATGATATTTCGCTACCTTAAATTGTTACCTGAAATAAAAAAATGATGTGACTTTTGGTGACATCTTGATGCCTGAGTCGTCTGGCAGTACACTTTTTGAGTTTACTTGAGGAATCATGTCTGCCCTGGCCTGTCTGGTGATGTTTTTGTGGTGAACGGCTACATATAGTTTTAAGGGGTGGGACAACATAGCATTACAGACACTGGTTGCTTATTAATATGGGGCAGAAATAAAAATATGCGTGAGATAGTTTATGAATGTATGAAAAAAATGTATGCAATATAAAATGGGGAGAAAGAGATATGGTGGATTGCTGTGAATGATCAAAGTATTTCTGTATACCTTTTTTTTATTGGACGAACACATTACAGTGACAAGCCTTCAAGAGATACATCAGAAACAATACTGTTTAAGATGTGACAAGCATTGAAATATAATGAACAACATGAAACAAACATCGGTCAGCAGAAGATTGAAAGGCTAACAGAGAAAACCTTGCAACAGAACTCTTTGTAAACTATGAGCCCCATTAAATTTGAGCTACGCAAATTACGTTGCTATGTAATTTTGGCTGCAGGAGCTTTTTTTTCTGTAATGTTACACACCTCTCTCACCCGGCATCCGTAAACCAAGCTCGTTAGCAGTCACAAAATTAAACCAATCATCTCAATTTTACAGATTTTCTTGCTGGACCACAGCCATAGTGGCAATTAGAAAATAGCAAACAGAAAAGTAATTGACAGAGAGAGATAATACATTTGAGAGTCTTCCCCCCCCCAGCTTTGACTGTGTTATAGATTTTGATAAATTAGCGTGCAGGTCCTGGAGCAGGAGGGTATTGGAAATTGAGAGCAAGAATAAGAGATATCAAAGTTTGCGCAGAAGAGTTCTACTTACTTTACTTATTTCCTTTACAGAATAATTACTTTACATAGATTTTTGCAAGACGCATAAATACTGATAACACATATATCCACAGAGTAATACATGGCTACACATATAGCTAGGCCACAACATACACAACCCCCCAATTCCCCACCCTATACCCTAAATTATAAAAACACACACACACACACACACATATATATACAGTGCCTTGCAAAACTATTCACCCACCTTGTTTTTTTAGTTATTTTGTTACATTACAGCCTTAAGTTCAATGTTTTTTTAATCTGAATTTTATGTGATGGATCAGAAGACAGTAGTCTAAATAGGTGAAGTGAAATATATAAGAAGAAAAATATATACATACAACTATTTTTTAGACAGAAAATTGGCATGTGCGTATGTATTCACCCCCTTTGTTATGAAGCCCATAAAAAGCTCTGGTGGAACCAATTACCTTACCTCAGAATAGCGATTTTGGCATGTTCGCGTTCACATCGGACGGCGAACACATGCGCTTTTCGGTTTGCCTCCTATTCTTTATCATTGTGGAAACTTTGACCCTGCACCTCACAGTCAGCATACACATTCCAGCCAATCAGCAGCATACACTCCCTTCCAGGGCCTTCCATCTGAAGGACAGCATACATTTTAGAATCATTCTGAAGCTGCATTCGTTGTGAGAGGACAGATAGTGTAGCTGCTGGAGATTTAATAGGGAAATAGCTAGCCAGGCTGTGTATTTAGCTTCCACTACTGGACTAAATCTAATTTCAGTTGCCTGCCTGTGTCAGGCTCACAGCTTATATTGTGCTCAGTGAAATAAAAGAACACTTTTTTGAATGTAATAGATTGAATAGCAATTGCCTGCCTACAGGCGTGTGTGTGAAGCCTATTGCATCTACTCTGCCAACTTTTGCCAGTGCATAGTGATACGTCATATCTGGTGCAACCGTAGTGTACAGTGACATAAAACAACACTTTTTTGACTGTAATAGATTGAATAGCAATTGCCTGCCTACAGGCGTGTGTGTGAAGCCTATTGCATCTACTCTGCCAACTTTTGCTAGTGCACAGTGACACTCATATCTGGTGGCACCTTAGATTGCACGCGCAGTGCCCCAAATTTGAAGTAGGAGGTCCGACCAAGCATCTTTTTCCATCTCCCTGTTCCAAAAATCAATGCCATATACACGTCCCCTAATAGTGGACGTAACAGGGATTAAACCGATACTTAACAGTACACACCTTATAATAACGCAGACAGAGGCAACGCAGAGAGAGGAGTCTGAAGAAGAGGAGTCAGAGGAGGAAGGTGGCTTTGAGGAGGACCTTCAATGACATCACTGAGGACAAGGGACGGGACATGGCTAGCTTGGTATCCAACCTTGTGCAAATGGGGAGTTTGCGGTTGTGCAAAGGGACTGTTTGCGGTTGTTTGCGGTGCATTAAACAGGGAGATTGGTCTGTTACTGTGAAGCTGGTGTAACCCTTACTCTACCTGATCGATACAACATCATACCTGATGTTTTAAAGCATATTATTCCAAACAATTTAGGAATGTTAGGTGATTTATGCCCTTTATGGCTTAAAACCAGACTCTGCATCAACTATGTAATTTTCCGTGGGAGTTTTGCCATGGATCCCCCTCCGGCATGCCACAGACCAGGTGTTAGTCCCCTTGAAACAACTTTCCCATCACTATTGTGGCCAGAAAGAGTCCCTGTGGGTTTTGAAATTCGCCTGCCCATTGAAGTCTATGGCGGTTTGCCGGGTTCGCCCGTTCGCGAACATTTGATGGAAGTTTGCGTCCACTTTTCGCGAAACGAAAATGTGATGTTCCCGACATTCCTAGAAGGCATGTCGCTATTGAAGGTTTAATTGAGGTGTTCAATAATCCTGAGATTAGTGTGGCTGTCATCCCAGATCTCAGCCACCCTGGGGCACTGCCACCATGAGTGAATGAAATCCGCCCTTCCCTGACACCCCCTAAAGCACTTGTCTGAGATAGTTGGAAAAAACTTGTTCAGTCTAACTGAAGTCATGTATGCTCGGTGTAAATTTTTTAGAGAAGTTTCCAGGAGACTGAAGTTAAGTGAGCCCCTGGAGAGGTTCATTCTTGCATATTGTAGAGAGCCAGGTAGCCATAGGGGGTCCATGTTTCCTCACCACCTCCCCTATCCAATATCTTATTTTTATAAGGTTAAATAGATCTCGCTGGGGCACTATGTAATCCCTTTTCACCGTATCTAGTGTTAGGATTCTGTCACTATCCACCCATGTTCCTAATTTGTCTAAGTTGTGCGAAATCCGAGAATTTCTTGATTCCACTGATAAGGAGGTTAAAAGCGTGGGCGATGAGAATATAGAAGTTAGGGGAGATAAGGCGTGGGCTAATTTGTGTTCCCGTCTAAAGATCTGGAATCGGGCTAAAGTGAAGCTAGTAATAGGGTTACTTATCTGTTCCCCGTAGGTCTCCGAGGGAGGAGCCCATAAAATAATTCCCCAAGTCAGGGAAACCATTAAAGCGTCCTCAATAAACACCCAGTTTGGTTGGGGAGGGATGGAGTGTGCCAGGGGGATAAAAGCAAGCTGGGCCGCTTTGAGGTAGTTGGAAAAATTAGGGCATGATAGACCGCCCTTGGATTTGTGCCTAAACATTGTCTTCCTTGCTATGTTTGGAGGTCTGTTCCTCCATATAAATTTAAATACCAGGGATTGGAAACGGGATAGTTCTGCGTTGTTTATTTGAATTGGCAAAGTCCTGGCTAGGTAGAGCAGCCTTGACAAGATGTTCATCTTGACCGTGGCAATCCGGCCCGTCCAGGAGATATGCCGCTTCGACCAGATGTTCAGGTCTCTCTGTAGTGTTCTGAAGAGGGGAGGGAAGTTAACTTTATATATTTCTGTTAGTGTGCTAGTTAGATTAATTCCCAAGTATTTAATGTGGGAGGTGGGCCACAGGAAGTTATGTGTTAGTTTCAATTGGTTCAATATGTCTGGGGGAATGCCAACACTAAGGGCCTCTGTCTTGTCCTGGTTCAGCCTGAGCCCTGACAAGGAACTATACTGAGTAATCGTTTCCATCAGAGCTTGAATTGAGGGGTACACAGGAGGTCATCAGCTAATAAAGAGCATTTCATATGCTGATGTCCCACTCGCACACCGCCTATTTTGGAATTTGCTCTGATCGCCTGGGCCAAAGGTTCAATTGCTAGTGCGAAGCGATGTGGGGATAGTGGGCAGACCTGCTTAGTACCGCGTTCGATATTGATATAGGCTCTTTAAGAACCAGGCAGCTTAAGGCTGGCTTTGGGTGATGTATAGTATGTACGCAGCAGGCGATTTTGATGCAAATCCCTCATATGTAGGCCTTATGGGCCACCCATACGTTGCCTGACCCCGACTCCCCACCCGCGTTGATTTCAAAGAATGCTTTCAACTTGGCTGCAATTTGCTCCTGAACTGCGGGCAGCGCTAATAGATATTCATTTATTTTCCAGGAGTAGGGCAGATGAGTCTGGGTCCCCAGATCCACCTCCAGAGAGACTGCTGCATGGTCTGACCAAGCGCACAGGATTATGTTTGCTTCTCAGGAGTGATCAAGTAGTGCGGAGCTCACAAGGAGAGCATCAATGCGGGAGTAGGTCCCATGGGTTGAGGAATAAAAAGTATGCTCTTTCCCCCGCGGATGGTGCCCCCTCCAGGCATCCACTAGGTCTAAAGAGTGCAGGAGCCTCCTAATCTGCTTGATTTTGTTTGAGAAGAGGTTATGAGAGGAAGGTTTAGACCTATCTGCCACTTGGTCCAGGACCAAGTTGAGGTCACCCCCTATTATTAGTTGTCCCCAGTCCCCCCCTCTAAAGTTTTTAAAAATCTTATAAGAGTCTTATGGGGAGCTACAGTGGGCGCATAAAACGATGCTGAAGAGATCGAGGTTCCTTGAACCGTACCTTTAATGATATAAAAGTACCCCTCCCTGTCCACTACTTTTGCTTCCAGTTGGAACTGGAAATTCCTGTGGAGCAAGATTGCTACCCCTTCCTTCTTAGATGTTTGGGTTGTATGATAATATTGGGGGTAGTCTTTACTAAAATAAGTAGGGGCCTTGTTATTGGCAAAGTGGGTTTCCTGAAGAAAGATGAACTTTTTTGTAATATAGGAAAGCCTTCCTTCTTTTGAAGGGGTAGTTAAACCCCTTCACGTTATGGGTGATTATCTTGACAGGAGCAGTCATGTCGCGAACATAAAATTTTCGGTTCGCGAACTGCGAACGCGAACCACCGCAAATGTTCGCGAACCGGCGAACCTGGCAAACCGCCATAGACTTCAATGGGCAGGCGGATTTTAAAACCCACAGGGACTCTTTCTGGCCACAATAGTGATGGGAAAGTTGTTTCAATGGGACTAACACCTGGACTGTGGCATGCCGGAGGGGGATCCATGGCAAAACTCCCACGGAAAATTACATAGTACATAGTTACATAGTTGATGCAGAGTCTGGTTTTAAGCCATAAAGGGCATAAATAACCTAACACCCCCCCATCATCATCCTCCCCTGTATCTCTTTACCCCCTCCCTCATCATCCTCCCCTGTGTCTCTTTCCCCCCTTCCTCATCACCCTCCCCTGTGTCTCATCCCCCTCCCTCATCATCCTCCCACCTCCCTCAAAATCCTCCCCTGTATCTCTTTACCCCCTCCCTCATCATCCTCCCCTGTGTCTCTTCCCCCCTCCATCATCATCCTCCCCTGTTTCTCTTTCCCCCCTCCCTCATCATCCTCCCCTGTGTCTCTTTTCCCCCTCCCTCATCATCTTCCCCTGTGTCTCTTCCCCCCTCCCTCATCATCCTCCCCTGTGTCTCTTTCCCCCTTCCTCATTAACTTCCCCTGTATCTCTTTATCCCCTCCCTCATCATCCTCCCCTGTGTCTCTTTCCCCCCTTCCTCATCACCCTCCCCTGTGTCTCATCCCCCTCCCTCATCATCCTCCCACCTCCCTCAAAATCCTCCCCTGTATCTCTTTACCCCCTCCCTCACCATCCTCCCCTGTGTCTCTTCCCCCCTCATCATCATCCTCCCCTGTGTCTCTTTCCCCCCTCCCTCATCATCCTCCCCTGTGTCTCTTTTCCCCCTCCCTCATCATCTTCCCCTGTGTCTCTTCCCCCCTCCCTCATCATCCTCCCCTGTGTCTCTTTCCCCCTTCCTTATTACCTTCCCCTGTATCTCTTTATCCCCTCCCTCATCATCCTCCCCTGTGTCTGTTTCCCCCCTCCCTCATCATCCTCCCCTGTGTCTCTTCCCCCCTCCCTCATCATCCTCCCCCCTCCCTTGATGATAAGGGGGGGAAGAGACACAGGGATAAGTGTTAGGGGTGTTAGGGTAAGGGGTGTTAGGGATAAGGGTGAGGGGGTTAGGTGTTAGGGTGAGGGGTGTTAGGGCTAAGTGTGAGGGGTGTTAGGGTGAGGGGTGTTAGGGATAAGTGTAAGGGGTGTTAGGGTGAGGCATGTCAGGAATAAGTGTGAGGGGTGTTAGGTCTTAGGGATAAGTGTGAGAATGTTAGGGTTAGGTGTTAGGTTGATGGGTGTTATGGATAAGTGTGAGGGGTGTTAGGGTTAGGGTAAGGGGTGTTAGGGATAAGTGTGATGGGTGTTAGGGTAAGGGATGTTAGGGTTAGGTGTTAGGGTAAGGGCTGTCTCTTTTCCCCCTCCCTCATCATCTTCCCCTGTAGCTGTTCCCCCCCTCCCTCACCATCCTCCCCTGTGTCTGTTTCCCCCCTCCTTCATCATCCTCCCCTGTGTCTCTTCCCCCTTCCCTTATCATCTTCCCCCCTCCCTTGATGATAAGGGGGGGAAGAGACACAGGGATAAGTGTGAGGGGTGTTAGGGTAAGGGGTGTTAGGGATAAGGGTGAGGGGGTTAGGTGTTAGGGTGAGGGGTGTTTGGGCTAAGTGTGAGGGGTGTTAGGGTGAGGGGTGTTAGGGATAAGTGTAAGGGGTGTTAGGGTGAGGCATGTTAGGAATAAGTGTGAGGGGTGTTTGGTCTTAGGGATAAGTGTGAGAATGTTAGGGTTAGGTGTTAGGTTGATGGGTATTATGGATAAGGTTGAGGGGTGTTAGGGTTAGGGTAAGGGGTGTTAGGGATAAGTGTGATGGGTGTTAGGGTAAGGGATGTTAGGGTTAGGTGTAAGGGCTGTTAGGGATACGTGTGAGGGGGTATTAGGTGTTAGGGTGAGGGGTGTTAGAGCTAAGTGTGAGGGGTGTTTTATTGTGAGGGGTGTTAGGAATAAGTGTGAGGGGTGTTAGGTCTTAGGGATAAGTGTGAGGGGTGTTAGGGTTAGGTGTTAGGTTGATGGGTGTTATGGATAAGTGTGAGGGTTGTTAGGGTTAGGGTAAGGGGTGTTAGGCATAAGTGTGAGGGGTGTTAGGGTTAGGTGTTAGGGTGAGGGGTGTTAGGGATAAGTGTGATGGGTGTTAGGGTAAGGGATGTTAGGGTTAGGTGTTTGGGTAAGGGCTGTTAGGGATAAGTGTGAGGGGTGTTAGGGTTAGGTTTATGGGTGTTATGGATAAGTGTGAGGGGTGTTAGGGTTAGGGTAAGGGGTGTTAGGGATAAGTGTGAGGGGTGTTAGGGTTAGGTGTTAGGGTGAGGGGTGTTAGGGATAAGTGTGATGGGTGTTAGGGTAAGGGATGTTAGGGTTAGGTTTTAGGGTAAGGGCTGTTAGGGATAAGTGTGAGGGGGTATTAGGGTTAGGTGTTAGGGTGAGGGGTGTTAAGAATAAGTGTAAGGGGTGTTAGAGTGAGGCATGTTAGGAATAAGTGTGAGGGGTGTTAGGTCTTAGGGATAAGTGTGAGGGGTGTTAGGGTTAGGTGTTAGGTTGATGGGTGTTATGGATAAGTGTGAGGGGTTTTAGGGTTGGGTGCTAAGGTGAGGGGAGGATGATGATAAGGGGGGGAAGAGACACAGGGGTGTCCTTGCAGCAGAGATCAAAAGAGTCCTTCAGGACTGTATTGCACACTGTGTACAGTAGCCTAGCTATGGTTTTCCCTATTGATGCAGTATCACCTACACTCAGCCTCCTCTCAGTAAGACTGCAAGTTAGTTATAATTCCAAAATGGCTGCTGTCCATGAGGTAGAAGGGTCTGGAAGGCAGGGTATGATGCTGATTGGCTGGAATGTGTCTGCTGACTGTGAGTTGCAGGGTCAAAGTTTGCTCAATGATGATGCTATGTTTGCCGGGAACAGTCCGCCGGCTAACTATTCGCAACATCTCTAGTCATGTGTAGTCAAGTGTATGCTCTGCGTGTCCCATTATACCTTTCTGAAGTGGCTGTGCGGAGGGAGCGGGGCGGGGAGCGGCCCGCCGGCCTAGGACTGGAAGTCGGCCAGAGTGTGGACCGCTATAGCTACCTGATCTGCTGGAAGCATAAAAGAGAGAGAGTTGGTTAGTCAATTCTAAAGACGGATGGATATTTGCAGAACTCATCACTATAAGCAACTTTTCAAGAGAGCAGTCCCCGCCCAGACTACCAGTGTTTAGGGATAAAAAATTGTATCTCAGGTAGATTTCAAGCCAGCAGCTCCGGTAAGTGTGCCCTCTGCCCCGCTGGAATGCAATTACATAAGCCATAAGGGAGTTTCTGGGGTTTAGTTGTTGGCCCTTTGTCCACAAGTAGGAGGTGTGATAGAAAGAGGAGCTGGAGGAGGAAAGAGAGCGGCGGCCGGAGTGGAGGAGTATGGGTATACAGGAAAGCAGAGAGAGGGTGGGCAAAGCCCGCGGAGGTAGAATGCAGGAGAAAAGAGAGAATAGAAAAAGGGTAAAGGGGGAGAGCACTCTCCCTGTTGGGTTACAACTTAGTAAAACTAGTTTTTTTATCCTAGCCTGCGTAGTTCCTGTCTAGAATCATGGGTCCTCCCGCCGGCGGGGGGAATTGCCGGAGGGCTAACTAAATGGTGAACAAAGACAACAAGAGCAGACAGAGAACAACCTGGTGACTGACAATTATGTTCTATACATACATCTTTTACGGTTTTAAACCTTCTAGGAGGAGGAGGAACAAGATGATAAAAACATCCTACTTTATAAAGCATTAACAGTAGCTAAGACTATTGCTAACTAAACTTTCTTATAGGGAGGAAAGATTAAACAGGTTAGAATGAGTCTTTAGCAGGCGTGTGCATCCACTCGATGCTTTAAGGGTTCTGTTCGTCTTTGTAGCTTTGAGGGGTTGTGTCCCGAGCCAAGGAGTCGATGCACCCCCTCAAGTGTAGATACTGTTCGAACTCAGCTGAGGTAGGGATAGCAAGACCCCCTCCCAGCTGCAACTGCCTTCTGCTCATCAAAGGTAAGAAAAAAGTCTCTAGGCAAACTAGGAAAGGGTTTTACACCTTCCGAGTGTTCCTGTCTTGGTCCAGTCTCTGGGTGAGGGTCCCAGATGTCTGATCTGGGGTTTTCTTTTGTCTAGTGACTTCCGCCCATTGCCTCTGAGGCAGCTGAGTGATAAGTGGTGCTGGGGACCCAGTTGCAGGTTCTTCTGTTGTTAGCGCCAGCCTTTTAAGGAGATCTAGGCACTCCTCCAGAGAGCGAGACGAGTGATGCGCCCCATTTAAGGAGAAGGATAGAGCAAAAGGAAATCCCCATCTATATCTGATGCCATGGCGTTGGAGTATCTCCAGGGCCGGTTTCATTAACCTCCGCCTTTGGAGTGTGATGGGGGAGAGGTCTGCATTGTAGCTTGGATCCGTCCGGACCAGCAATCGTTGCCATCTTGCGTGTAATAGACAATATTAGGTCTCTGGAGTGCTGGCGTAGTAGCCTCACGATGATGTCCTTTGGAAGGTCTTGATTCTTGCTTCCTCCTAGGGCCCTATGGGCACGTTCCACCTCTCAGACATGATCCGAGGATTCTGATAGGATCTTGTACAAGTCTTTTTGAAGGGCTGTGACTGCCCTATTGATATGCATCTCCAAAAGAGCTTCAAACTTTGCCAGTGAATTCTCAGTGATATTCACCTCTGGCTGCTGCGGCTCGGAGTCTGAGTGATCAGAGTGTTCTGATTCTGAACCCTGGGATCCAATGTTAGAGGCCCCGGCTCTCTTGAAATGCTCCTCAATCCTTTTAGTTGAGAGGGATTTTTTGTTCTTCCCCATATTTGTCACTGAGATGTACTTTGTCTCAGGACACATAAGTTAATTCTCTGGTGCATGGGGGTCTCTTTTGTGTCTCCTCGGGACCTTTTTTGCTTTAGTTTTGCCACGTGAAGTCAGGTGTCAGTGCCAGGAGTGTTACTCAACATGACGTTGTCCCCACCGGCAGGAGTTCCCTTTTTTTTTATGGAGGTCTACATCCTAGAGAGACAAGCCTTTTTAGTTGCTGTTGGCTTTTTGCTCCAGTGCCAGGCTACTGCAGCCTGTCCCCAACTCCACTAGATGGCCGTGGAAGCCTGCAGTTTCAGGCTACTTTTACTCTTGATGCTATGCCTTTTCAGACTGAAGTGTGTGGAGATCAGCAAGCTATTGCCCTTGTCACTGCTCATTAAATTGGCACCAAAGAATTCCAGCTGTTATTCTGGTCAGTTGTGCACCACCTGTTACAGTCTATAAGTGAAAGAGCAAGTATTTTAGCAGTGCAAAAGCATTTTGCCTAACAGAGATATGCAAAATCCAATACAGAAGTTGTAGTAGAGAAAGGCTTGCAGGCTAGTTCCCTTCTTGAGCAGCCTGGCTCTAGTAAAGTAGTCTCAGGGAGATGATCTGTAGTGCGTTTTGTGGGTCTCTGGTTGGGCAGCCCACCTCTGCCCCTCTAGTCCCCCTGTAAATGCTACTTTTAGGTTGTTAGGGGTGTTGAGGGAGTGGTCCCTTCACTAGGCTCAAGATAGAAAATGGCCGCCTCCCGTTTCGCAGGCTTTCTTCCCTCTGCCCTTCACTCCCCAGCTGCCTCTTCTTGGGGTCTGCAGCCCTCCCAGGCCAATCCAGCCGGGCCAGCCGCCACTGGTCACCCCTGGGGAGCCCCCGACCCTTTCCTGGGGTACTCACTTTGCCTGGGCCTTCCTCCTCACGCCAACCACGTGTATTGCCAAGATGGCCGCCACCCGATTCAGGGCCCCTCCAGTACCTGTGGCCTCCGGGGCCAGTCCGGACAGGTCCTGTGCGACACTCCTGGACTAGGACCTACTCACACCTCCTCCAGGTGAGCCCTGGCTGTGCCTTCACCCTCCAGTGACTTGGCAGGGTGCATTTTTGCGGGTGTCGCCGGCGGTGTGTCTGGAAGCACCCTTGGGGGGTTTTGGGGTGCGCCCTCCGCTTCCCCCAAGTGCTGTGGGGGTTCTTGCTTTACCCTAACCGGGCTTTTTGGCCCCTATTAAGCCCTTTTGTGTGTTAGGAGCAGGACATAGGCACACACGTCCTGTTTCCCCAGACGCTCCCACCTCTCATCGAGCAAATTTTAAGGTTTTAAAGGTTAGGTTGGAGCCTCTATGATCCCGCTTAGTGTAATGTGGTTTTTTAAAGTCCGGTTTGTGCCTATAAAGTCCTGCTTGGTATTTTAAGGTTTTAAATGTTTGGTTGGAGCCTATATGGTCCCGCTTCGTGTAATGTGGGTTTTTAAGGTCCGGTTGGGGCTTATATAGTCCCGCTTGGTATTTTATGTGTTTAAAGGTCCGGTTGGAGCCTATATGGTCTCGCTTTGTGTAATGTGTGATTTTAAGGTCCGTTTAGGCCTATATAGTCCTGCTTGGTATTTTAAGGTTTTGAAGGTCCGGTTGGGGCCTTTATAGTCCTGCTTGGTGTAATGTGGGTTTTTAAGGTCCGGTTTAGTCCTATATAGTCCCCCTTGGTATTTTAAGATTTTTTTAGGTACGGTTTTGGCCTATATAGTCCCGCTTGGTATTTTAAGGTTTTAAAGATCAGTTTCGGGCCCATATGGTCCCGCTTGGTGTAATGTGGCTTTTTAAGGTCCGGTTTGGGCCTATATAATCCCGCTTGGAATTTTACATTGTTTTAGGTACGTTTTTTGCCTATATAGTCCCGCGTGGTATTTTAAGGTTTTAAAGGTCTGGTTGAAGCCTATATGGACCCACTTGGTGTAAGGTGGATTTTTAAGGTGTGGTTTGGGCCTATATATCCCAGCTTGGTATTTTAAGGTTTTAAAGGTCTGGTTGGAGCCTATATGGTCCTGCTTGGTGTAATGTGGGTTTTTAATGTTTAGTTGGGGCCTAAATAGTCCTGCTTGTGTTTTTTTTTATTTTTATCAATAGTTTTTATTGTCACACATATAACAGAATATCCAACAATATGCATATTTGACTCGCAGGTCAACAAGGACTTCATATGCCATTATCTATGATCTTAATAAACAGATATAGTCCAGAGCTCCATATTGTGACAACTCACATTTTCCATTTTCAAAACAAAACTACCTCCCAGGGAAATTATTAATTTAATAGCCTCTAATTACGTCATTCATTACCTTTAAATGGTGTCAATTGGCCAGAGGCTAAGCATTTGTTTATTTATCATTGATTTTTCATATGACTGGCACATACCAACATACCCCTCTCAACCATATAAAACATAATTTTTACCATTTTGTATAACTATATTCCCCAACTTTTACACAGGACTATTACATAAACAGTCTACTTTGACCCATTAACTTGTCTGTTAACTCACTAATTGTGCCCAGGTGAGTGGGGTGTGGCTTGACTGTTAAACGAGTATAAACGGTTTGGGAGCTGTTTTGGGGCCTGTTTACAAGTGGATTTACCTTACAAGTAAAGGCTGATAAATTGCACTAATTGTGCCCAGATGAGAGGGGTGTTGTGTGGCTTGACTGTTAAACAAGTATAAAAGGTTTATGAGCTGTTTTGGGGCCTGTTTACAAGTGGATTTACCTTACAAGTAAAGGATGGTAAATTGCAGAGTGCACTAATTGTGCCCAGGTGAGAGGGAGGGACTTCAAAGAAAAGGGAGGGCAGATTTATAGTGCAAAGGAGGAAATCTTTATACAAATATATTATTGTATATTCTTTCTTTTTCCCACTGAAATTTTGTAGACAATAATAATAATTATGAGTCAGTCCAGTGGCAACCTTATTCAGTGTACATCCTGTAATATGTATGCAATACTGGAACAGATGATCCAGGGTCCATACCTCTGTGAGAGGTGTGAGCATGTTGCCTCTCTGGAAGCTCAAATTGGAGATCTGGAGAGGAGATTTGCAGCACTTAGTCATATTGCTCCACTGGAAAGGGAGTTGGTGCTCACTGAGCACAGTTTAGCTGGGCCTAGCATGGAGGCGGGAGATGTGACTAGTGAGGATGTAATTCTGTCACTATACAAATCTCTAGTATGTCCTCATTTGGAATATGGAGTACAATTTTGGGCACCACTTCATAAAAAGGACATTTTAGAGCTGGAAAAGGTACAGAGAAGGGCAACAAAACTAATAAGGGGGATGGAGGGGCTAAGTTATGAAGAAAGACTAACCAAATTAAACTTATTTTCTCTCGAAAAAAGGCGTCTAAGAGGAGATATGATTACCTTATATAAATACATCCAGGGTCAGTATAAAGATTTGTCAGGGGAGCTTTTTGTGCCAAGAGGTTTTAAACTGACAAGAGGACATCCCTTGAGGTTAGAAGTAAAAAGATTCCACCTAAAAGAAAGAAAAGGGTTCTTCACAGTAAGGGTGGTTAATCTGTGGAATTCTCTACCAGGGGAGGTGGTGACAGCAGATTCGATAGATAACTTTAAAAGGGGACTAGATTTATTTCTAATTAAAAAAGGAATTCAGGGTTATCATGGATAACAACTAATTAATTAATAGTTAATCCGCATATTGCAGATCAGAGGAGATCTTAAAAGGTTGAACTGGATGGACTGAAATTCTTTTTTTAACCTTAAATACTATTTAACTATGTAACAATGTAACAATCAAAAAATAACATAATAATAAAAATATATAACTTGAATTATTCGGCTAATGTCTGCTTTGACAGAGCAGCATTGTTATAAGGTAGCTTTCTAGCTAGAATATTGACAAAATGGGTTAGATAATCTGCATGATTATGACAGTTACTATCTAGATTTAGCAACACTGCTGCAAGACACTCTCTGATATGAAGTTATTTTATGTTTATAAGGCTACATATTATATATACAAGAAATGGTAATTATTTTGATTCCTTCAAAAATATGTATCAATACTCTACACTATCTTATATGCAATAAGCCAATTGTTATTATTAGTATTTAAAAAAGAAAATGAATTACCTTATGAATAATTAAGTCTTTCAGTAGATGCATAAATCATTGTATTTATCTCTTCTTTTAATAATTACATTCATATGATAAGTAATCATTGGTATAAATATATACAATATTACATTGTTTTGTTTAAAATCAGACCTATAAATACACCATCAAAAAATGCAAAAGAAATATCCCTAGCTATTCTAATAACCCATCACTGCATCATTGCGAGAGAGCTACCCCTGATGACTACAGCAAGTCAAAGCCACAAAATATGGCAAACTTTCCCATTGCTTTTTCTCCATTAGGAAATTTACAAGTTACTTGAGCTTCAAAAAGCTATCCAACTCAAAATCACCTCTCATGACCTCTGTGGCAGAAGTTAATTATTTAAGTGCTGTTGGGGTCCATGTTGAACCCTCGTGGCAAGGGTTAACTGTTTAGATGCCTTTATGGACCCCTGCAGCATCAAGGTTAATTTTAGGTAAGGGTTAACTTATAGGTTCACGGTTGCACAGGGTTAACATTTTAGTTGCTATGGGGGTCTCAATGGACCCCCATGATTATGTAGATGGAGTGATCAGGTACAGGGATGGGGTTTGAATGGGGAAGGGTGTGATCAAGTAGTTTGCAGGGAAGGTGATCCCTGGGTATACCCTCCATTACCTGTATGAATGAAGGATTAGTTTCAGTTTGTTTTTGCTCAGTTTGTCCCTCAAAGCCTGAGCCTTGTAACTATACTTCAAGGTTTTGGTTTATGAGATTTGACTGTGCATGGTAATGTTACTAACTAAAATATTGCCTGTCAAAAAATGACGGCAATGAAATTGTAAGTGACCTAATGCTGTCTGGTGTATGGTAATCAAATAAATAATACATTAATAAAGAAATATACTTTACCTATTTTCAAGTACTATATGCCGGAAGCATTGTGTTGAAGAGCTGGCAATCTGTGTTGATGTTGCTGCAGCATATAATATGTTTTCAGTGCTGTGGAGCTGGTGTGTAAGAATGTGTGCAGAGTAATAGTGTGTGTGCGCGAGGCAAATCTGTTAGGGTAGCTGTGTACTTCCGGATTGTATCAGTTATTGTTCTAAAACGGCGGCTAATGTGTGGTATGCAGCTGTGGCTGATTTAGCATCCTTCGTTTCTGATATCGTCCGACTTTTTTGGAATATCCGTAGCTGTTTGGTGGTGTTTTGCATGTTTGGGGTCCTTTAGCCTCGTTTTCGTTTTGTTCAGCGGCCATTTTTTCTGTCACTTAGGTGATTTTCGGGTGTCTAAACAAAGAAATTTGGAGTTAAATCGAGGTGTAACTTCACTTGCAGAGGTCCTGTGTGCACCACCTTGCTGTGGGTAACCTTTTTATGTGTTTGTTGCGTGTATTTATTGTGTTTGTAATGTTTTTGGGGTTGCGCGGGTTGTGTCCTTGTTTTCAGATCTTGTACCTCTTTTTCGGGAAATCCGTAGGTGTTTGGTGGTGTTTTGCATCTTTAGACTGCTGTAGCCTCGTTTTTTTCGGCGGCCATTTTTTCTCTCGCTTAGGGGATTTTTGAGTGTCTAAACTCTTTTATTTGGTGTTAAATTGAGGTGTAACTTCAGTTTTCGAGATCCTGGGTGCCCCCCCCCCCCCCCCTTGCTGTAGGTAAGCTTTTTATGTATTGGTTGTGTGTATTTATTGTGTTTTTCATGTTTTCATGTGCGCAGGTTTTGGACGATTTTTGCGAGGTCATAATGGGTTGTAACATGTCTCGGATTTTGCTTTCATAACTACGTAAATTTTGCAGGGTCCGCAGTTGTTGGCAAGGAGCGCCTTCGGAGCTTTGAATAAGCATGTAAAATTGCTGCAAAAAGCTTTTGCAGCAAAATTTACATTTGTCAATAGTTTACTTGGCTTGGATAGAATAGGGTCTCATGGTCCACATAACCTGAATGGGGTCTATACTCTTGTAAACATCTGTAAATAACTAAGTTTTATTGTTATACAACTATCTTGTTATTAGTAGCAGTGTTGCTGTCAGCAGTTTAAGTCTTACTGTGTTGTTCCAATCTATTTTTATGCACGATGCAACAAAACAAAATATATATCTGAAGAGTAAATCAGTATTTAATAACATTGGTCAACAGTACTGTTGCCGAAAGAACAATGCTACTGCTATCATGCTTAGTTACATTTGGATGTTGCAATTAATACGAGTGTATGATTTAACAACAGAATGGATACATTTGAGCAGCACACTTGTATATAGATAGTACATTAGTTTGCGGTATTTGGAGAGCTTTATATGCTGGTAGATACATAAAACTCAGACGCATGTATGGAATCTTAAGCTTATAACATACCATAATATATAACATTTAAGGACTATAGTTATATGGTCCTATATACAGTCAGGTCCATAAATATTGGGACATCGACACAATTCTAATCTTTTTGGCTCTATACACCACCACCACAATGGATTTGAAATGAAACGAACAAGATGTGCTTTAACTGCAGACTTTCAGCTTTAATTTGAGGGTATTTACATCCAAATCAGGTGAATGGTGTAGGAATTACAACAGTTTGTATATGTGCCTCCCACTTTTTAAGGGACCAAAAGTATTGGGACAGATTAACAGTCATAAATCAAACTTTCACTTTTTAAAACTTGGTTGCAAATCCTTTACAGTCAATTACAGCCTGAAGTCTGAAATGAAGGCGTACTAGGGATTTGCATAGTGGCAGAATTATATTTGTTCCCTTGCTTCCATACCCTTCTTAATACATGCTAATATTTTATTTGCCTTTGCAGCTGCTGTTTGGCATTGAGCACTGTTACCTAGGTGGTTGTCCACAAGTACTCCCAAATAGCTTTCAATATCTGATACTCCTATTTGCTCCATCAAGATTATAACCCAGTTCCCTCAGTACCCATGGGTGTATTCCATCAGGACCTGGGGCTTTAATAACATTTATTTTTCCAACCTATTTGGGATTTCTTCCTGTGTTAACCAATTATTTGGTGAAGGTAGTGTAGCCCCCTTATGTTGCGGTGTTCCAATAACTGGTACCTCCTTTGTGTTTACCGAAGAAAATAACCTATTTAGTTCATCTGCCTTTTCCTGGTCCCTAATTATGAGATTGCCTTGTTTCCCATTGTAATGTTCCTATAGCTTTCTGGCCTTCTTGCCATTAATATATTTATAAACTATTTAAGGATTGGTCTTACACTCTTTTGCAACTATTTTTGCTAGCCTTGTTGATTCCCTTGTACTTAAGTAAGGCAGTCTCTGTCCCCTCTTGTTTGTATAATCTAAATGCCTGATTTTTACTCCGTATCTTGATCTTTAAATCATTGTTAAGTAGTGATGTTGCGAACATCAAATTTTCGGTTCGCGAACCGCGGATGCGAATTCCATCAAATGTTTGCGAACGGACAAACATTTGAGAACCGCCATAGACTTCAATGGGCAGGCAAAATTCAAAGCCCACAGGGACTCTTTCTGGCCACAATAGTGATGGGAAAGTTGTTTCAAGGGGACTAACACCTGGACTGTGGCATGCCGGAGGGGGATCCATGGCAAAACTCCCACGGAAAATTACATAGTTGATGCAGAGTCTGGTTTTAAGCCATAAAGGGCATAAATCACCTAACATTCCTAAATTGTTTGGAATAACATGCTTTAAAACATCAGGTATGATGTTGTATCGATCAGGTAGTGTAAGGGTTACACCCGCTTCACAGTAACAGACCAATCTCCCCGTTTAATGCACCGCAAACAACCGCAAACAGTCCCTTTGCACAACTGCAAACTCCCCATTTGCACAAGGTTGGATACCAAGCTAGCCATGTCCCGTTCCTTGTCCTCACTGATGTCATTGAAGGTCTCTTCCTCCACCCAGCCACCAAGGGTCCCCGAAAGGTGACAACAAGCCCCCTAAGATGCCTGCTGTGTTTGGTCTTCCACCTTCTCAAAGCCACCTTCCTCCTCTGACTCCTCTTCTTCAGACTCCCAGAGTCTGGGGGCTTCCACTGCCCAGCATGGAAGATTATACACAGGTCAGAGTCTGGGGGCTTCCACTGCCCAGCATGGAATATTATACACAGGTCAGAGTCTGGGGGCTTCCACTGCCCAGCATGGAAGATTATACACAGGTCAGAGTCTGGGGGCTTCCACTGCACAACATGGAAGATTATACGTGTTGCCTCTGCGTTATTATAAGGTGTGTACTGTTAAGTAGCACTATTCCTATCGGTTTAATCCCTGTTATGTCCACTATTAGGGGACGTGTATATGGCATGGATTTTTGGAACAGGGATATGGAAAAAGATGCTTGGTCGGTCCTCCCACTTTGAATTTGGGGCACTGCACGTGCAATCTAAGGTGCCACCAGATAGGAGTGGTGTATTAAGTTGTACTACTCATTCCTATCAGTGTAATACCTGTTACGTCACCTATCAGGGGACGTGTATATGGCATGGATTTTTGAAACAGGGAGATGGAAAAAGATGCTTGGTCGGACCTCCTACTTCGAATTTGGGGCACTGCACGTGCAATGTAATGTGCCACCAGATAGGAGTGGTGTATTAAGTTGTACTATTCATTCCTATAAGTGTAATACCTGTTACGTCACCTATCAGAGGACGTGTATATGGCATGGATTTTTGGAACAGGGAGATGGAAAAAGATGCTTGGTCGGTCCTCCCACTTCGAATTTGGGGCACTCTGCTGCAATCTAAGGTGCCACCAGATAGGAGTGGTGTATTAAGTTGTACTATTTATTCCTGTTCAGTTTAATACCTGTTCCGTCACCTATCTTTCCTCCCAATAGCACATTCTATATGTCATCAACCGGCCTGTGTGTATTTAGAGAACAACACTTTAAGGCCCTTAACCTGGGACACGGTGGCTTGGCTATCAGAATTGCCTCAGAGTCTTAAAAACTCGCCAAACCCCCTAATCAGACACTCACTATCATACTGGAAATGGGCCAAGAAACACATGGGTTCTCCAAAATTTGTAAAGATAAACCTCTATCAAGGGGGATCATTGGGTCGATTTACAAATATAAAACATTTGTTACTGGTTGAAGCAACACTGGGGGAAGGACCCGAGTGGGGGAGCCCTGGAGACCCTTCAGACGCAACCGGCGGCAAAATCATCCCAGGAAAGGAGAGGTCGCTCACTGAAGCCTGCCCTAGGGTAACCCAAGGGTGATTGCCCAGGTTAGATATTGTAAAAAATAAGCTAATACTGCTGGAGGGATGATAGCTAATAGGACTTTGGTGTTTCCTGCAGATATACTCTTTACTATTGTCTGTTTTACCATGTTTTAGGTATCTCTTAAATTGCAATCACAGTAAAAAATAAGAAAACTTATTAACCTAAAAAGTAAAAATAAGAAGGAATAACCAGCTAACTTTCACAAAATGTACCGTATTTTTCGCCGTATAAGACGCACTTTTTCTTCCCCAAAACTGGGGGAGGAAAGTTGGTGCGTCTTATACGGCGAATATACCTTTTCAGACTGCCTCTGTCCTCTTGATCTCACCCCAGCGCTTCCTACCAGCATCGCGTCGGCCGGTGCGTCCTAGTGACGTCACACACGCAACGCTGCAGTACACGTGGAGTGCTGGTAGGAAGCGCTGGGGTGAGATCAAGATGGCAGAGATCAGAAGGAAGGTGAGGATCAGGGGGATCAGGGGGGTCAGGGAGGATCAGGAGGGTCAGGGAGGGTCAAGGGCTCCCAAATGCTGCAGTATATGGATGTGTGTGTGTATGTATGTATGTGTATATATGTATGTATATGTATGTATATTTATGTGTGTATGTATATGTATGTATGTGTCTCTATAAAGGTGAGGATCAGGGGGGTCAGGGAGGATCAGGACGGTCAGGGAGGATCAGGAGGGTCAGGGAGGATCAGGAGGGTCAGGGAGGGTCAATGGCTCCCAAATGCTGCAGTATATGGATATGTATGTGTATGTGTGTGTATGTATGTATGTGTGTGTGTATGTATGTGTGTGTATGTGTGTGTATATATGTATGTATGTGTATGTATATTTATGTGTGTATGTATATGTATGTATGTGTATCTATCTATATATATATATATATATATATATATATATATATATTTGTGTGTAATGTAGGTGTGTATCTGTGTGTAAAGTGTATTTGTGTTTGAGTGTATTTGTGTTTGATTCAGATTTTTTTTTTCTTGTTTTCCTCCTCTAAAAACTAGGTGCGTCTTATCTGCCGGTGCGTCTTATAGGGCGAAATATACGGTATTTATTGTAAATATGTATTTTAGCACAACTGTTATGCAAGATAGTTCAAAAATGCTTTATTTTTCATTACATGCTGTACGCCTTCTGACAATAAAAGAATTTAAATGCAAAAATTACGTATTGTTGCAGCGACCAGAAAAATTGATGTTAGTTTGTGGACCATTATTAGCTCAAGGCAGCTCATCTATCAGGCCTTTTTTAATCGAATGTATCGCCCACTGTCAGTCCCTTCGGGATCCATCCCTCATTCATCTTAATAAAGGTGAGGTAATCTAGACTTTTTTGACCTAGGCGACTTCTCTTATCAGTGACAAAACTTCCTGCTGCACTGAAGGTCCTTTCTGACAGGACACTTGAAGCGGGGCAGGACAGAAGTTCTATGGCGAATTGGGATAGCTCAGGCCACAGGGCAAGCGGGCACACCCAGTAGTCAAGGGGTTCATCGCTTCTCATAGTGTTGATATCTGTAGTTACGGCGAGGTAACCTGCTACCTGACGGTCGAGTCGTTCTCTGAGGGTGGCCCCCGAAGGGCTGTGGCGATGCATAGGACTTAAAAAGCTCTGCATGTCCTCCATCAACAACACGTCTGTAAAGCGTCCTCTCCTTGCCGGCGTGGTCGTGGGAGGAGGAGGATTATGTTCACCTCTTCCGCTGTTAGATTGCCTTTGTGCTGTGACATCACCCTTAATCGTTGTGTAAAGCTTACTTTTTAATTTATTTTAGTAGTGCTGCATCCTTTCCGACTTGTGGTAATTTGGTAACATTTCAGGCACTTTCTGCTTATACCAGGGGTCTAGTAGCGCGGAGACCCAGTACAGGTCGTTCTCCTTCATCCTTTTTATACGAGGGTCCCTCAACAGGCACGACAGCATGAAAGACCCCATTTGCACAAGGTTGGATGCCGAGCTAGTCATGTCCCGTTCCTCGTCCTCAGTGATCTCACTGTAGGTATGTTCTTCCCCCCAGCCACGTACAACACCACTGGTACCAGATAGGTGATAACGAGCACCCTGGGATGCGTGTTGTGGTTGGTCTTCCTCCTCCTCCTCAAAGCCACATTCCTCCTCTGACTCCTCTTCCTCACAATCCTCTTCCAGCGTTGCCGCAGGTCCAGCAAGCGATGTTGATAAGGCTGTTTCTGGCGGTGATGGTGACCACAACTCCTCAAAAGGACACATAAGCCTACAGGCATTGAGCATGAGCGTCCAGTAACGTGGCAAAAAAATCCCCAGCTCCGTAGAGGCTGTCCTAGCACCCCGGACATACAAATACTCGTTAATTGCCTTTTCTCGTTGGAGCAGGTGGTCGAACATTAGGAGTGTTGAATTCCAATGTGTCAGGCTGTCTAAAATCAAGCGCCTCGCTGGCATGTTGTTTCACCGCTGGATATCTGTAAAGTGCGCCATGGCCATGTAGGAACGCCTGAAATGGGCACACACCTTCCTGGCCTTCTACAGGACGTCCTGTAAGCCTGGGCGCTTATGCACAAAGCGTTGTACAATCAGATTACACACATGTGCCATGCACGGCAAATATGTAAACTTGCCCAAATTCAATGCCGCCAGCAAATTTCTTCCGTTGTCACAAACCACTTTGCCGATCTCCAGTTGGTGCGGAGTCAGCCACTGATCCACCTGTGCGTTCAGGGCGGACAGGAGTGCTGGTCCGGTGTGACTCTCTGCTTTCAGGGAAGTCAACCCCAAGACGGCGTGACACTGCCGTATCCGGGATGTGGAATAGTACCTGTGGAGCTGGGGGGGTGCCGTTGATGTGGAGCAATACATAGCAGCAGCAGAAGAGGACTCAGCCGAGGAGGTTATGGAAGAGGATGGAGTAGGAGGAGTAGAGGAGGTGGCCGCAGGCCTGCCTGCAAGTCGTGGCGGTGTCAACAACTCCTCTGCAGAGCCACGTATTCCATGCTTGGCAGCCATCACCAGGTTTACCCAATGCGCAGTGTAGGTGATATACCTGCCCTGACCATGCTTTGCAGACCAGGTATCCATGGTCAGATGGACCCTTGCCCCAACACTGTGTGCCAGAGATGCCATTACTTCCTTTTGCAAAATCGAGTACAGGTTGGGGATTGCCTTTTGTGCAAAGAAATTTCGGTCGGGTACCTTCCACTGTGGTGTCCCAATAGCTACAATTTTATGAACGCCTCAGACTCCACCAGCTTGTATGGTAAAAGCTGGCGGGCTAAGAGTTCAGGCAAGCTAGCTGTCAGTTGCCGGGCAAGGGGGTGACTTTGTGACATTGGTTTTTACGCTCAAACATGTCCTTGACAGACACCTGACTGTGGGCAGATGAGCACGGACTGCTCAGGGCGAGACACGGAGTGGCAGATGGTTGAGAGGGAGCAAGCAGGGCAGCAGTGGTTGACGTGGCTGAAGATGCTGGACCAGGAGGAAGATGGTGGCTTTGACTTTGTGTGCTGTTTGTACCCATGTGTTGATCCCATAGGCGTTTGTGATGTGACATCATGTGCCTTCGCAAAGAAGTTGTACCTAGGTGGGTTTTGGACTTCCCACGACTCAGTTTCTTTTCGCACAGGTAGCAAATGGCATCACTGTTGTCACAGGCAGACACACCAAAAAATTGCCACACTCCTGAGCTCTGCAATGACGGCATTCTGGTGGTGGCAACAGCATGCGTTGACTGGCGTGCTGTCTGGCTGACCCCGGGTGCCGATGCATGCTGTCTGACTGTGCCACTAGCTACTTTCGACGACCTCCCGCTGCTTCCAACCGTCTCCTCCTCCTCTCTGTCTCCCCATCTGAACTTTCCTCCTGTTCTTCTTCTCTTATAGCCGGCACCCACGTGACATCCACGGACACATCGTCATCATCAACTGCTTCACTTGTATCTGACAACTCAACAAAGGAAGCAGCACCGGGTACAACATCATCATCATCATCAGACCGTACGTCCATGTGTGTAATGCTGCCTGACTGGGACATATCCCTGTTATCTACATCCTCTGGCACTAATGTTTGTGCATCACTCATTTTTTCCAACGGATGTGTAAATAACTCTGCTAACGGATCAAGTGAAGCGGCTGTGGTGCTAGTGTTGGTGGTGGCGGAGAGGTGCCCGAAGCTAAGCTGGAGGAGGATGGTGCGTCTAGGTTCCGAGCGGAAGCTGTAGAAGATTGGGTGTCCTGTGTTAGCCAGTCAACCATGTCCTCAGACCTGTTCAAGTTCAGGGTACGTTGCCTCTGAAAATTGGGCATTATTCTAGGGCCAAAGGGAATCACAGCACCATGACCACGACGGCCCCTGCAGGTGGCCTGCCTCTGCCTGTCCTTTTTTTTATGATTAGTGGTACTATGCGTGCAAGCTACTGTGACAGCAGATATGAGTGTCACTGTGCACTGGCAAAAGTTGGCAGACTAGATGCAATAGGCCTCACACACACGCCTGTAGGCAGGCAACTGATATTCAATCGATTACAGTAAAAAAAGGGTTGTTTTATTTCACTGCACACTACGGTTGCACTAGATATGAGTGTCACTGTGCACTGGCAAAAGTTGGCAGAGTAGATGTAATAGGCCTCACACACACGCTAGCAGGCAGGCATATGCAATTAGATTACACAGAAAAAAATAATAAAATAAAATAAAAATGACTTTTTGGGTTGCTGTCCTTGCAGCAGATATCAAAGGAGTCCTTCAGGTGTGTAGTGAAAGCTAAATACACAGCCTAGCTATCTATTTCCCTATTAAATCAGCAGAAAAAAATAATACAATAAAATAAATGATGTTCTAGCCCTAAAAAGGGCTTTTTGGGTTGCTGTCCTTGCAGCAGATATCAAAGGAGTCCTTCAGGTGTGTAGTGAAAGCTAAATACACAGCCTGGCTATCTATTTCCCTATTAAATCAGCAGTAGGTAGAATAATATGTCCTCTCTCAACGAATGTAACTTCAGAATGATTCTAAAATGGAGGGTGTAATTAAGATGGAAGGCTCTGGAAAGGGAGTGTATGCTGCTGATTGGCTGGAATGTGTCTGCTGACTGTGAGGTGCAGGGTCAAAGTTTCCTCAATGATAAAGAATAGGGGGAGAACCGAAAAGCGCATGTGTTCGCAGTTCGTTGCGAACGCGAATATGTGAAAATCGCCGCGAATAGTTCTCCGGCGAACTGTTCGGGACATCACTATTGTTAAGCCACAATGGATGTGATTTGCTCCTTTTACTTTTATTCCCACATGTTATATGGTGATAAGTGTGTATATTTAGTACGGATTTAAATGTTGTCCATTTATATTCAGTATTTCTACCGATCAGTAGTGATGTCGCGAACATAAAATGTTCGGTTCGCGAACCGCGAACGCGAACCGCCGCAATTGTTCGCGAACCGCCGAACCCGGTGAACCGCCATAGACTTCAATGGGCAGACGAATTTTAAAACCCACAGGGACACTTTCTGGCCACAATAGTGATGGGAAAGTTGTTTCAACGGGACTAACACCTGGACTGTGGCATGCCGAAAGGGGATGCATGGCAAAACTCCCACAGAAAATTACATAGTTGATGCAGAGTCTGGTTTTAAGCCATAAAGGGCATACATTACCTAACATTCCTAAATTGTTTGGAATACCATGCTTTAAAACATCAGGTATGATGTTGTATCGATCAGGTAGTGTAAGGGTTAGGCCCGCTTTACAGTGACAGACCAAACTCCCCGTTTAACGCACCGCAAACAACCGCAAACAGTCCATTTGCACAACTGCAAACTCCCCATTTGCACAAGGTTGGATACCAAGCTAGCCATGTCCCGTTCCTTCTCCTCACTGATGTCATTGAAGGTCTCTTCCTCCACCCAGCCACCAAGGGTCCCCGAAAGGTGACAACAAGCCCCCTGGGACGCCTGCTGTGTTTGGTCTTCTACCTCCTCAAAGCCACCTTCCTCCTCTGACTCCTCTTCTTCAGACTTCTCTCACTGCGTTGCCTCTCTCTGCATTATTATAAGGTTTGTTAAGTAGTACTACTCTTATCAGTTTAATACCTGTTACAGCACATATCAGTGGGCGTGTATAAGGCCTGGATTTTTAGAACCAGGAGATGGAAAAAGATGCTTTGTTGGTCGTATCACTTCAATTTTGGGGCACGGCACGTGCAATCAAAGGTGCCACCAGATAGGAGTGGCGTGTTTGTAAGTACTACTCTTATCAGTTTAATACTTGTTACGTCACCTATCAGGGGGCGTGTATAAGGCCTGGATTTTTAGAACCGGGAGATGGAAAAAGATGCTTTGTTGGTCGTATCACTTCAATATTGAGGCACTTTGAGACATTAGCTTCTTACGCTCAAACATGTCCTTTACAGGCACCTGACTATGGGCAGATGAGCAGGAATTGCTCAAGGCGAGAGATGCAGTGGCGGATGGTTGAGAGGGGGCAAGGAGGACAGCAGTGGTTGATGTGGCTGATGATGCTGGACCAGGAGGAGGATGGCGGCTTTGAGTTTGTGTGCTGCTTGTACTCATGTGTTGGTCTGGAGTCACCCAAACATTAGGTCTCAACCTGTAGAGGATAAGGGAACCAGGCTACTCTAGACCTCATTCATCATTACCGGTTTTGACAGATTGGTACAATGCGTCCAAGCTACTGTGACAACAGATATGAGTGGCACATTGCACTTGCAGAAGTTGGCAGAGTAGACGCTGTAGGTCTGACACACACGCTTGCATACAACTAACTGCTATGCAACCTATTACAGTAGAATTTTTTTTTGTTGTTCTAAATGTACACTACTGTTACACCAGATATGAGTGGTGTGTTAAGTAGTACTACTCCTATCTGTTTAATCCTTGTTATGTGCCTTTTTTGGGGGTTTGGTTGTTGAAGGCACAGTGCAGCACCAGAGGCCAGAAAAATTAGGCATGTACACATGCCTGAAAAATTAGGTTTTGTTGATCTTGCAGAGAGCAGAGAAGAAGGTAGGCCTGATTCAACACCCCAGCCCTGCATACCCACACTCAGAGATTGAGGGGGGGACCTGAGAAGGCCACGGGCCGGAGATATAAAGGGAGGCCATCCCAAATAAGCACACAAGCGGGGACAAAGGTAGTGAAGGGGACATAGAGGCCCATGGGCTGACGGTCGCCATCTTGGCAGGAAAAGGGCCCAGCAATTAAGCCAAACTGACCCAGCACAGGCAGCTACTTGAGTCAAACGCTGTACAATTACACCTTAATAAAGCTGAAACATGCAGCAGCAGGGATTCTAAACGGCCACACGGGGACAAGGAGGCTAACAGCCCCCACAGTCTCTGCACCACTCTTTTTAACAGATAACCCAAGGGGCTAACCAGGGACCTTGCCCACATAAAAAAACAGAATTTTATTGGAGGAATTATTAGTGTCTTTACCCCCCAAGAGAGGACATAATATACGGTATCTTTAGACTACCTTATGGCCAAACCTCCTTTAGCCCCAATGCTATCCAAGAAACATTTCCAAACTTTATCTGACTGGGGGTCTATAGAGTGACATTAGTACTGACCTTTATATGACTGGGGGTCTATAGAGAGACATTAGTACTGACCTTTATCTGTCTGGGGGTCTATAGGTGACATTAGTACTGACCTTTATCTGTCTGGGGTCTATAGAGTGACATTAGCGCTGACCTTTATCTGTCTGGGGGTCTATAGGTGACATTAGTACTGACCTTTATCTGACTGGGGTCTATAGAGGAACATTAGTACTGACCTTTATCTGTCTGGGGGTCTATAGGTGACATTAGTCCTGACCTCCTGCTGCAGTATTATTACTCCCAGTACTCCCAGGCTTGCTACTATTAGATATAATAACCTTAGTTTCGTTTCCTTATCTGTTGGTAACATCAAAATATGATTATTAAATATTTCATATTTGTTTGTTTTTACTCCCAAAGTGGACATACCGTAATATACGGTATCTTTAGACTACCTTATGGCCAAACCTCCTTTAGCCCCAGTGCTATCCAAGAAACATTTCCAAACTTTATCTGACTGGGGGTCTATAGAGTGACATTAGTACTGACCTTTATATGACTGGGGGTCTATAGAGAGACATTAGTACTGACCTTTATCTGTCTGGGGGTCTATAGGTGACATTAGTACTGACCTTTATCTGTCTGGGGTCTATAGAGTGACATTAGCGCTGACCTTTATCTGTCTGGGGGTCTATAGGTGACATTAGTACTGACCTTTATCTGACTGGGGTCTATAGAGGAACATTAGTACTGACCTTTATCTGTCTGGGGGTCTATAGGTGACATAAGTCCTGACCTCCTGCTGCAGTATTATTACTCCCAGTACTCCCAGGCTTGCTACTATTAGATATAATAACCTTAGTTTCGTTTCCTTATCTGTTGGTAACATCAAAATCTGATTATTAAATATTTCATATTTGTTTGTTTTTACTCCCAAAGTGAACCCCTTTGTGTGTGTCCCACAAACGTGGCGTTTCCGCTCTGCGTATGTTGGATACTCAAAAAGTATGAAAAGAGACCCCCCCCCCCCTTAAACCCATTAATGACATCATCAGTAAATTGTATGTAACAGATTCCAGTGTTTAGGGTTTATGACCCAATACTGCGATCATATAATTTATGACAAAAATCTGTATTTGTCGTATTATTCAGACGCGCGTGCATCTGACACTTTGTGTTACATTTCCTGATACTTTTATTATCTTGATCTTTATATATTTACTAGCGACTTGCCCGTCAAAACATGGCGGCAATAAGATTGTAAGGCAGGTAATGGTGTTTGGACGAGACATTCATTTTGTTGGCGGTCGGAGATCCTTCGGCGCTCATTGCGAGGCTGTTGGTTGTATTTTTTTTCTGATAGGCGCTTTTGCTGTTATTCTTTGGTCGGCGGTGATGTGTTTTTTGCGCTTATTGCAAGGCTTTGTGTGCTATGAGCAGCGTTGGCGCTCGTTGTGAGGCGCGCAGTGAATGGCTTTTATGTTTAATGTGTATATGTATTTTTGTATGCTAATGAAATAATTACTAAATGAATATACTTTACCTATTTGTAAGTAATATATTCAGGAAGCATTGTACTGAAGAGCTGACAATCTGTTTTCATGTTCCTGCAGCATACAATGTAGGTTTTCAGTGCTGTGGAGCTGCTGTGTAAGTGTCAGCAATGTGCGCAGTGTGTAGTGTAAATAGGCTGCGTGCGCGAGGGGAAGCCGTTAGGGTAGCTGGGTACTTCCGCATTGTGTAAGTTAGTGTTGTAAAATGGCGGGGAATGTGTATGTGGTACGCGGGTGTAGATGATTTAGCGTCCTTGTTGATAGTGTATCTTTACCTCGTACGGCTTTTTAGGAAAATCTGTATGTGTTTTGCGTGTTTAGGGTCCTGTAGCCTCGTTTTCTTTTTTTCAACGGCCATTTTTTCTCTCAATTAGGTGATTTTCGGGTGTTTAAACTCATGAATTTGGACTTAAATGGCGGTGTAACTTCACTTGCAGAGGTCCTCGGTGCCTGCCTTGCTGTGGGTAAGCTTTTTTTGTGTTTGTTGTGTGTATTTATTGTGTTCTTAATGTTTTAAGTGCGCGCGGTTCGGGCGTTAAGGTCGTATTTTTGTGAGCTCGTAATGTTTTTTTTTCTAAGTCCCGTATTTTTGGATGGTAAGTCCGTAAATTTGATGGTGTAAGTCCCGCCTGTTGCTCATTGCAGCCGACGTGGAAGCCTTCGGCGCTCCTTGCCAGCAACTCTGGCCCTCGCTTCGCAAGCCCGCAGCGTTAGCAACAACCCGCCTGCTCACAACTATATATGTGATATCTGCAACGTCTTCCCCAGTTGGCACTTGTAAATCGGATAAGCGACCAAAAAAATGGCGTCCGATAAAAATGAAAATGAGGCTACACGACCCCAAACCGCGCAAAACATCGCCAGCCATGTACGACTTTTACCTAGGAACAGACGAGGTACAAAATACACTATTAGAAATAATGGAAACTGCTGGCGAGCCACGTAACACATATACAATCGCCGCCATTTTACAACACTAACTTGCAACTAATAACATTACAAATCTAAAATGGCGCGTTACACGAAGTATACAAGCGGTTTCCCCTCGTACACTGCGCACATTGCTGACACTTACACCTCAGGTCACCAACAGTCCAAATGTACACTGTAAGCTGCAGAAAAATCAAAACTGATTGTTAGCTCTTCAGGATATTGATCACTGGATATATTAATTACAAATAAGTAAAGTATTTTAGTAATTAATTAATTCATTATTATAAAAAAATAAATACATAAAAAAAATACGCTTAATAGCGTATTTTACACTGCCGTTACTTTACATACATTAACGCTTCGCACTTCCTAATACATTTGTTCATTCACAATAGTTATTATCGTGCATTAATTTAATAAGTATTAATTAGTAATGGAAAATAAAAATGTAGACTTTACACTACACTAAAATGTTTTACTTTTTACTCTGCAGTTATATATCTGGATTACTGCTCATTGGCTGCCAGCGATAGCACTCTCAAAGCAGTTACAAATCTAAATCACTTTATTATGCTCTGAGACCTGAATACATTTTTTCTCTGTCCCAGTCTATACTTTGTATTGCTGCCCTTAGACCGTTAAAATCTGCCCTTTTAAAATTAAGAATTTTTGTTGGCCCATTAAAATGTTGTTTTTTTAATTCAATCTCAAATAAGACTGTGTTGTGATCATTGTTTCCCAAAGGTTCCCCTATTCCAACATTTGATACTATATCAATATTATTTGTGATGACTAAATCCAAGATGGCCCCATTTCTAGTAGGTTCTTGTATAACCTGGGCCAGATAATGATCCCTGAGTGTATTCAAGAACCTGCTCCCCTTAGATGATCTGCTGGTCTCATTTATCCGGTTTATTTCAGGGTAATTAAAATCTCCCATTATTAGAACTTTTAATTAAACTTTTATATATTAGAACTTTTAATTAAACCTAAAAGGCACCCAATGTCTATAGAGAAGTTGCAAAGTGGGCCCTAAATGTTTCTGCACCGGGTCCCACCAATCACTGTCGACTCAGGGTCTGCGCAGCGCTGTCTGATCAGGGTCTAGTACAGTAATATAATAATATAACATAGCAATAATTGCTGCTGTTTAGTTGTTCAGTCATGTCCAACTATACGTGACCCTATGGCCCTCAGCACGCCAAGCACATCTGTCAAAGGGAGGAGGAATAAAAACACAACAGTATTCAGTAACTCTGGAGGTCCCAGTACTTGAAGAACAAAAAGTACAAATATAAATAAATATAAACAAAATGAGTTGGGAAAAGTTGGGCATTTGAAGCCGAAATCACATTAACGAGTCCCCAGTTCTCCTAACGAGTTTATCTCATGTGCTTAATTATCTCAAAATTGGGGTCGATAACCCATGAGATGTAAGATCTCTCCATAATAAGACCTTAATGCTCTTGTGCTTTATTATTATTATTATTAGTAGTAGTATATAATGTGTAGATGTACCGGCTGGGCATGCTCTTGTGCATTATTATTATTATTATTATTATTATTATTATTAGTATTACTATATAATATGTAGATGTACCGGCTGGGCATGCTCTTGTGCATTATTATTATTATTATTATTATTAGTATTTAATATGTAGATGTACCGGCTGGGCATGCTCTTGTGCATTATTATTATTATTATTATTATTATTATTATTATTATTATTATTACTATATAATGTGTTGATGTACTGGCTGGGCATGCTCTTCTACATTATTCTTATTATTATTACTATATAATGTGTAGATGTACCGGCTGGGGCATGCTCTTGTGCATTATTGTTATTATTATTATTATTATTACTATATAATGTGTAGATGTACTGGCTGGGCATGCTCTTGTGCATTATTATTATTATTATTATTATTAGTATTATGCTAATAATAATAATAATAATGCACAAGAGCATGCCCAGCTGTTACATCTACACATTATATAGTAGTAATAATAACAATAATAATAATAATAATGCACAAGAGCATGCCCAGCTGGTACATCTACACATTATATAGTAGTAATAATAATAATAATAATAATAATAATAATAATAATAATGCACAAGAGCATGCCCAGCCGGTACATCTACACATTATAATAATAATAATAATAATAATAATAATAATAATAATAATAATAATAATAGTAATAATGCACAAGAGCATGCCCAGCTGGTACATCTACATATTATATAGTAGTAATAATAATAATAATAATAATAATAATGTACAAGAGCATTCCCAGCCGGTACATCTACACATTATATAATAATAATAATAATAATAATAATAATAATAATAATAATAATAATAATGCACAAGAGCATGCCCAGCTGGTACATCTACACATTATATAGTAGTAATAATAATAATAATAATAATAATAATAATAATAATAATAATGCACAAGAGTCCTTCAGCACAGCACTGGACACTGAATAAACTTGCCTAGCTATTGATTTCCCTATTCAATCAGTATCACCTACACTCTCCCTCCTCTCAGTAAGACTGCAAGTTAGTTATGATTCCAAAATGGCTGCTGTCCATGAGTTAGAGGCTCTGGAAGGGAGTGTATGCTGCTGATTGGCTGGAATGTGTCTGCTGACTTTGACATGCAGGGTCAGTTTGCTCAATGATAAAGTATTGGGGGCGGGTCGAATCTCGCATATGTTCGCTGTTCGCCGCGAACGCGAACATGCTATGTTCGCCGGGAACAATCCGCCGGCGAACTATTCGCGACATCTCTACCGATCAGTTCTTTGTCACAGTCTATACTCTGTATTGCTGCCCTTAGTCTGTCAAAAGTTTTTGTTAGCCCCTTACAGTTTTGTTTTTTTAAATCAATCTCAATTGAGACTGTGTTGTGATCGCGGTTTCCCAAAGGTTGCCCTATTTCAACATTTGATACCATATTAATATTAGTTGTGATAACATAATCCAAGATAGCCTCATTTCCAGTAGGTTCTTGTATAACCTGGGCCATGATCCCTGAGTGTACTCAAGAACCTGCTCCCCTTAGCTGAACTGCTGGTTTCAATCATCCAATTTATTTCAGGGTAGTTAAAATCTCCCACTATTAGAACTTGCCCATGCTTGGCTGCATTTCCAATCTGTAACAATAATTACACTTTCTCGCTTTGACTTATACTTCGGGTTTTATAGCATACTCCAGCTAATATTCTTTTGGAATGTGCTGCTCCGCTATTTAACTCTACCCACAAACACTCAACATTACCACTAGTTCCAGTATAAATACCTTCTTTGACTATAGGCTTATATTCAGGCTTAACATATAGACAAATACCTCCTCCTTTTTTACCATTTCCCACATCTTTCCTAAATAGGTAATAAACATAGAGATTAAAAGTCCATTCATGAGATTTATCCCACCATGTTTCAGTAATGCCTATTAAATGCCATTTTATATTAATTGATAATAATTCTAACTTGTCCATTTTTCCTGGCAATCGTCTGGCATTAGTGAGCATACACCTACACTTTCAACCCATTACTTTCATCTAGTCCCCCCCCCCCACATACTAGTTTAAAAACTCCTCCAGCCTTTTTACCATCCTATCCCCTAGCACAAAAGCTCCCTCATCATTAAGGTGCAATCCATCCCCACTATAGAGAATTTACCCAGGTGAGAAGTCAGCCCAGTGCTCTAAAAACCCCAAACCCTCCTTAGTGCACCACATTTTTAGCCACACATTAACCTCCCTAACTTACATGAGCCCCTAATTAACCACATCACTCATGGGGCTCTATACAGAGCCCCATGAGCCTCTAATTAACCCCATCAATCCCATAAGTCATTTGTAATCAAATCAGAAGGCACTGTTGCCCTCAGCCAATCAGAATGGGATACACCTCCACAGAGTGTATGCCATTGTGATTGGCTCCAAGAATCTGCATCTTCTGATTGGCTGATGTAACTGTCAATAAGATTGCAGCCAATCAGAAGATGCAGGTGCTTGGAGCCAATCAGAATGAAAAAGTGTATCCCATTCTGACTGGCTATGGGCAATAGTGCCTTCTGATTGGATTACAAATGACTGACAGGTTCATCTGCCAATCAGAATGGGATATAGGGGTGTATCCCATTCTGATTGGCTCACACCATTGCACCTTCTGATTGGCTGAAATATGATTGACAGCGTTTTCAGCCAATCAGAAGGCACCATTAAATTTTTTTTACAGGAGCATGCGTGAGAAGCCTCATTTGTGCCGGGAATCTCCTCCAGGGAGGAGCTTCATAAATTCTTTTAGCCTGTCTGTTTTTTTTGGAGGGGCCCTGCTGCCAAAGACTGCGAAGAGGACTGGGGCATCGCTCGATGGACATTTGGGAAAGGTAAGTGGACTATCTAGAATGTATTTTGTTATATGTTGTATTTAGAGATGTCCTGAACAGTTCGCCCGCGGACTATTCGCAGCGATTTGGGCTCTTTCGTCCTCGCAGCGGACGGCGGACACATGCGCTTTTCGGTCCGCCCCCTATTCTTTATTATTGAGGAAACTTTGACCCTGCACCTCACAGACACATTCTAGCCAATCAGCAGCATACACTCCCTTCCAGAGCCTTCCATCTGAAGGACAGCATACATTTTAGAATAATTCTGAAGCTCCATTCGTTGTGAGAGGACAGATAGTGTAGCTGCTGGAGATTTAATAGGGAAATAGATAGCCAGGCTGTGTATTTAGCTTCCACTACAGACCTGAAGGACTCATCTGATATCTGCTGCAAGGACAGCAACCCAAAAAGCCCTTTTTAGGGCTTTAACATCATTTATTTTATTTTATTATTTTTTTCTGTGTAATCTAATTGCATATGCCTGCCTGCCAGCGTGTGTGTGTGACAGGCTAACACCTAACAGCTTATATTGTGCTTATTTTCACTACTCATACCTGGTGGTGTACCATACATTGAAAAAAAAACTTTTTTCCTTTAATCTAATTTCACTTGCCTGCCTGTGTCAGGCTCACAGCTTATATTGTGCTCAGTGAAATAAAACAACACTTTTTTGACTGTAATAGATTGAATAGCAATTGCCTGCCTACAGGCGTGTGTGTGAGGCCTACAGCGCCTACTCTGCCAACTTTTGCCAGTGCACAGTGACACTCATATCTGGTGCAACCTAGTGTACAGTGAAATAAAAGAACCCTTTTTTTACTGTAATCAATTAAATATCAGTTGCCAGCCTACAGGCATGTGTGTGAGGCCTATTGCGTCTACTGTGCCAACTTTTGCCAGTGCACAGTGCCACTCATATCTGGTGTCACAGTAGCTTGCACGCATAGTACCACTAATCAAAAAAAAAATGACAGGCAGAGGCAGGACACCCCGCAGGGGCCGTCGTGGTCGTGGTGCTGTGATTCCCTTTGGCCCTAGAATAATGCCCAGTTTTCAGAGGAAACATACCCTGAACTTGAACAGTTCTGAGGACATGGTTGACTGGCTAACACAGGACACCCAATCTTCTGCAGCTTCCGCTCGGAACCTAGACGCACCATCCTCCTCCAGATTAGCTTCGGGCACCTATCCAGTTACCACTCGCCCGCCTGCCGCCACCACCAACACTAGCACCACAGCCGCTTCACTTGATCCGTCACAAGAGTTATTTACACATCCGTTGGAAGAAATGAGTGATGCGCAAACATTAGTGCCAGAGGATGTAGATAACAGGGATATGTCCCAGTCAGGCAACATTACACACATGGACGTACGGTCTGATGATGATGATGTTGTACCCGGTGCTGCTTCCTTTGTTGAGTTTTCAGATACAAGTGAAGCAGTTGATGATGACGATGTGTCCGTGGATGTCACGTGGGTGCCCGCTATAAGAGAAGAAGAACAGGAGGAAAGTTCAGATGGGGAGACAGAGAGGAGGAGGAGACGAGTTGGAAGCAGGGGGAGGTCGTCGCAACTAGCTAGTGGCACAGTCAGACAGCATGCATCGGCACCCGGGGTCAGCCAGACAGCACGCCAGTCAACGCATGCTGTTGCCACCACCAGAATGCCGTCATTGCAGAGCTCAGCAGCGTGGCATTTTTTTGGTGTGTCTGCCTGTGACAACAGCGATGCCATTTGCAACCTGTGCGAAAAGAAACTGAGTCGTGGGAAGTCCAACACCCACCTAGGTACAACTTCTTTGCGAAGGCACATGATGTCACATCACAAACGCCTATGGGATCAACACATGAGTACAAGCAGCACACAAAGTCAAAACCGCCATCCTCCTCCTGGTCCAGCATCTTCAGCCATGTCAACCACTGCTGCCCTGCTTGCCCCCTCTCAGCCATCTGCCACTCCGTGTCTCGCCCTGAACAGTCCCTGCTCATCTGCCCACAGTCAGGTGTCTGTCAAGGACATGTTTGCGCGTAAGAAGCCAATGTCACAAAGTCACCCCCTCGCCCGGCAACTGACAGCTGGCTTGTCTGAACTCTTAGCCCATCAGCTTTTACCATACAAGCTGGTGGAGTCTGAGGCGTTCAAAAAATTTGTAGCTATTGGGACACCGCAGTGGAACGTAACCGGCCGAAATTTCTTTGCACAAAAGGCAATCCCCAACCTGTACTCGATTGTGCAAAAGGAAGTAATGGCATCTCTGGCACACCGTGTTGGGGCAAGGGTCCATCTGACCACTGATACCTGGTCTGCAAAGCATGGTCAGGGCAGGTATATCACCTACACTGCGCATTGGGTAAACCTGGTGACGGCTGCCAATCATGGAATACGTGGCTCTGCAGAGCAGTTGGTGACACCGCCACGACTTGCACAAAGGCCTGCTGCCACCTCCTCTACTCCTCCTACTCCATCCTCTTCCATAACCTCCTCGGCTGAGTCCACTTCTGCTGCTGCTATGTCTTGCTCCACATCAACAGCACCCTCCCAGCTCCACAGGCACTATTCCACATCCCGGATATGGCAGTGTCAAGCCGTCTTGGGGTTGACTTCCCTGAAAGCAGAGAGTCACACCGGACCAGCACTCCTGTCCACCCTGAACGCACAGGTGGATCAGTGGCTGACTCCGCACCAACTGGAGATCGGCAAAGTGGTATGTGACAACGGAAGAAATTTGTTGGCAGCATTGAATATGGGCAAGCTGACACATGTGCCGTGCATGGCACATGTGTGTAATCTGATTGTACAACTCTTTGTGCTTAAGCATCCAGGCTTACAGGACGTCCTGAAGCAGGCCAGGAAGGTGTGTGGCCATTTCAGACGTTCCTACACGGC
Organism: Discoglossus pictus; assembly: GCA_027410445.1. NCBI lineage: Eukaryota > Metazoa > Chordata > Amphibia > Anura > Alytidae > Discoglossus > Discoglossus pictus. Next base: position 149,232,948 of record CM050165.1, read on the forward strand.
CATGGCGCACTTTACAGATATCCAGTGGCGAAACAACATGCCAGTGAGGCGCTTGATTTTCGACAGCCCGACACGTTGGAATTCAACACTCCTAATGTTTGACCGCCTGCTCCAACAAGAAAAGGCAATTAACGAGTATTTGTATGACCGGGGTGCTAGGACAGCCTCTGCAGAGCTGGGGATTTTTTTGCCACGTTACTGGACGCTCATGCTCAATGCCTGTAGGCTTATGTGTCCTTTTGAGGAGGTGACAAACCTGGTCAGTCGCACCCATTGCACCATCAGCGACATCATACCATTTGTTTTCTTCCTGGAGCGTGCCCTGTGAAGAGTGCTGGATCAGGCCGTAGATGAGCGTGAAGAGGAAGAGGAAGAGTTGTGGTCACCATCACCACCAGAAACAGCCTTATCAACATCGCTTGCTGGACCTGCGGCAATGCTGGAAGAGGATTGTGAGGAAGAGGAGTCAGAGGAGGAATGTGGCTTTGAGGAGGAGGAGGAAGACCAACCCACAACAGGCATCCCAGGTTGCTCGTTGTCACAGATCTGGTACCTGTGGTGTTGTTCTACGTGGCTGGGGGGAGGAACATACCTTCAGTGAGATCACTGAGGATGAGGAACGGGACATGACTAGCTCGGCATCCAACCTTGTGCAAATGGGGTCTTTCATGCTCTCGTGCCTGTTGAGGGACTCTCGTATAAAAAGGATGAAGGAGAACGACCTGTACTGGGTGTCCACGCTACTAGACCCCCGGTATAAGCAGAAAGTGCCTGAAATGTTACCGAATTACCACAAGTCGGAAAGGATGCAGCACTTCCAAAATAAATTAAAAAGTATTCTTTACACAGCGTTTAAGGGTGATGTCACAGCACAACGGCAATCTAACTGCGGAAGAGGTGAACATAATCCTCCTCCTCCCACGACCACGCCGGAAAGGAGAGGACGCTTTACAGACGTGTTGTTGATGGAGGACATGCAGAGCTTTTTAAGTCCTATGCATCGCCACAGCCCTTCGGGGTCCACCCGCAGAGAACGACTCGACCGTGAGGTAACAGACTTCCTCGCCTTAACTGCAGATATCGACACTATGAGGAGCGATGAACCCTTTTGACTACTGGGTGTGCACGCTTGCCCTATGGCCTGAGCTATCCCAATTTGCCATAGAACTTCTGTCCTGCCCCGCTTCAAGTGTCCTGTCAGAAAGGACCTTCAGTGCAGCAGGATGTTTTGTCACTGAGAAGAGAAGTCGCCTAGGTCAAAAAAGTCTAGCTTACCTCACCTTTATTAAGATGAATGAGGGATGGATCCCCAAGGGACTGACAGTGGGCGATACATTTGATTAAAAAATGCCTGATAGATGAGCTGCCTTGAGCTAATACTGGTCCACACGCTGCTGTATTTTATCCCTGAATGCTGGATGACTTGCGTGACTTATCCGCCACCAACTAGGGTTCAAGACGCAATGTTTTAGGGCACTTTCTGCCTGGCAAACTAACGTCAATTTTTCTGGTTTCTGCAACAATACCTAATTTTTGCATTTAAATTCTTTTATTGTCAGAAGGCATACAGCATGTAATGAAAAATAACGCATTTTTGAACAGTCTTGCATAACAGTTGCGCAAAAATATATACATATTTACAATAAAGACATTTTGTGAAAGTTAGCTGGCTAGTCCTTCTTATTTTTGTTTTTTAGGTTAATCATTTTTCTTATTTTTTACTGTGATTGCAATTTAAGAGATACCTAAAACATGGTAAAACAGACAATAGTAAAGAGTATATCTGCAGGAAACACCAAAGTCCTATTAGCTATCATCCCTCCAGCAGTATTAGCTTATTTTTTACAATATCTAACCTGGACAAACACCCTTGGGTTACCCTAGGGCAGGCTTTAGTAAGCGACCTCTCCTTTCCTGGGATGATTTTGCCGCTGGTTGCTTCTGAAGGGCCTCTAGGGCTCCCCCACTCCGGTCCTTCCCCCAGTGTCGCTTCAACCAGTAACAAATGTTTTATATTTGTAAAGCGACCCAATGATCCCCCTTGATAGAGGATTATCTTTACAAATTTTGGAGAACCAATTTAAGACCGGTGTCCCCTGTTTCTGGGTCAGGGAGTATGTGAAATGCCTCAGCCTACAGTAATTGTAATGTTCTGACATCTGTAGCTCATGCTTGTCCCTCAGTTCCTCATAGGTGAGCATCTGGCCCTTTACTAACCAGTCTCCCAGTCTATTTAGTTTCCTTGACCTCCACCAGTGTTGTGATGTTGTGCTCATGTGTTTCGGGGCCTGAGGGTGGTCAATAATTGGGGTTATTTGGGTGGATCCAGGGAACAAACTCGTGTGTTTCTTGGCCCATTTCCAGTACGATAGTAAGTGTCTGATTAGGGGGTTTGGCGAGTTTTTAAGGCTCTGAGGCAATTCTGATAGCCAAGCCACCTTGTCCCAGGTTAAGGGCTTCAAAGTGTGGTTCTCTAAATACACCCAGGCCGGTTGATGCCCTATAGAATGTGCTATTGGGAGGATAGATAACTGAGCTGCCTTGTGGTAATATTTTAAGTTTGGACACGATAGTCTCCCCTCTGACTTATGAAAGTACATAATTTTCTTTGTGATGCATGAGGGAGAGTGGTTCCAGATAAACTGAAATATTTTTCTTTGAATATTTTCTAATTCTTTTTATTTAATCAGGTTCGGGAGTGTTCGAAATATGTAGAGCAACCTAGGAAGGACATTCATTTTTATCGTATTTATTCTCCCTAGCCATGATAACCTATACTTTGTCCATTTACTCAGGTCATTATTTATTGTTTTATAAAGTTTGGAGTGGTTGACTTTGTACAAGTCCTCTAGCTTAGGGGTTAGTCGGATTCCCAGGTAGTTTATGTGGTTCTTATCCCACTTAATATTAAACTTCTCTTGGAGACCCTGCTTCTCTACTGCTGTTAAGTCAATCGCTAGTGCTTCTGTCTTCTCTATGTTCAGTTTAAGGCCAGAAAACTGACCAAACTCCTCCACAGTTCGAATCAACTCTGGGACCGATTGGGTAGGGTTTGAGAGCATACACAGCAGGTCGTCTGCAAATAGACAAGTTTTGAAATGGTGATGGCCTATTTTTATGCCTGTGATCCCAGCGTTGGCCCTAATTGTGTGAGCCAGGGGTTCTATTGCTATTGCGAATAGAAGGGGAGAAAGGGGCACCCCTGTCTTGTTCCTCTTTCTATTTTAATTAAGGATCTCTCATCTCCCGGAATCTGTAACCTTGCCCTGGATGATTTGTATAATAAGTGTATAGATTTATGAAATGGCCTTTAATACCAAATTTTTCAAGCGTGGCGTATAGGTAAGTCAACTCCAGGGAATCAAACGCCTTTTCAATGTCAAAGGCCATAAGACAGGCTTGAATTTTAGAGGCTTTGGTGTGGTACAGTAGGTTTATGACTTTCTAATGTTGTCTCCCGCTTGCCTGTGGGAGACAAAGCCTACTTGGTCAGTATGTATTAACTTAGGCAAGAAGGATGACATTCTATCCGCTATTATTTTTGACAGGATCTTTGTATCACAGTTTAGTAATGATATTGGCCTATAATTTTTTGGTTCTAGGGCATCTCGACCCTCCTTAGGGAATAGAGCGATATCTGCCCTGTTCAGCTCTGCTGGTGTTTGCTTGCCTTCTAGAACTCTGTTAGAGTGACCAAGTGACGGCCTAATATGTCTATAAATTTTTTATCATATAAATTGGTGTACCCGTCTAGGCCTGGTGACTTACCAGGTTTGAGGTTCTGGACTGCTTTTCTCACTTTCTCTAGGGTCACTTTGGCATTTAAAGTCTCTAAGTAATTTTCTTCTATTAAGGGGAGATCACAAGAATTAAGAAATCCCCTCATTTTGTGTAGATCTATGTGTTTTGTTGCCATATAAAGGGTATTGTAAAAAATTGTAAAAATCTTCTGGATCTTATTTGGGTTCGTTTTTTTTTCTCCCTTCGAGGTCTTAATTTAAAGTATCCTATTTTGTGTTGTTTTGGTTTGTAGTTTCCTGGCTAGTAACGGGCCAGGTTTATTGGCTTTATTGAATCCGATAGGAATAAATAGTCCAACTGAACACACCACTCCTATCTGGTGGCACCTTAGATTGCACACGCAGTGCCCCAAATTTGAAGTGGGAGGACCGATTAAGCATCTTTTTCCATCTTTCGCTTCCAAAAATCAATGCTATATACACGTCCCCTAATAGTGGACGTAACAGGGATTAAACCGATAGGAATAGTACTACTTAACAGTATACACCTTATAATAACGCAGACAGAGGCAACACAGAGAGAGGCGTCTGAAGAAGAGGAGTCAGAGGAGGAAGGTGGCTTTGAGGAGGTGGAAGACCAAACACAGCAGGCGTCCCAGGGGGCTTGTTGTCACCTTTTGGGGACCCTTGGTGGCTGGGTGGAGGAAGAGACCTTCAATGACATCAATGAGGACAAGGAACGGGACATGGCTAGCTTGGTATCCAACCTTGTGCAAATGGGGAGTTTGCGGTTGTGCAAAGGGACTGTTTGCGGTTGTTTGCGGTGCAATAAACGGGGAGATTTGTCTGTTACTGTGAAGCGGGTGTAACCCTTACACTACCTGATCGATACAACATCATACCTGATGTTTTAAAGCATGTTATTCCAAACAATTTAGGAATGTTAGGTGATTTATGCCCTTTATGGCTTAAAACCAGACTCTGCATCAACTATGTAATTTTCCGTGGGAGTTTTGCCATGGATCCCCCTCCGGCATGCCACAGTCCAGGTGTTAGTCCCCTTGAAACAACTTTCCCATCACTATTGTGGCCAGAAAGAGTCCCTGTGGGTTTTGAAATTCGCCTGCCCATTGAAGTCTATGGCGGTTCGCCCGGTTCGTCCGTTCGCGAACATTTGATGAAATTTGCGTCTGCGGTTCGCGATCCGAAAATTTTATGTTCGCGACATCTCTAGTTGTATTAATTGTAATGTTTTTTTTTTCTTTAGGGGTGTCAGACCTGTGGACATCTATGAAAGGGCCCTTGTCTAGGGACAAAGCAAAGAAAACCATCATCGCTGGAGGGGCATTTTGGCAAGGTAAGTGGTCGTATTTACCCTATTCTAGGTTTAGTAAGGGGGTTGTTTTAGGTGAAATTTATGTTTTTTAATTGTATATATTTAGGGGTTTTAATTGTATCTATTTAGGGGCTTTAATTGTATATATTTAGGTCTTTTATTGTATGTATTTAGGGGGTTTATTGTATATACTGTATTTAGGTTTTTTTATTGTATTTAATTTATGTTTTGATTTGGTGTAATATAGTTTTAGGTTTTTTAGTTTACTGTAATGTAGGCTTTTTTAATGTAATTTTGCTTTTTTTAATTTTATGTAATTTACTTTTTTTTATTTTATGTAATGTTCTATTTTTTATTTTCTGTAGTATTCTTTTTTTTATTTTCAGTAATGTTGAATAGTTGGTTAACACAGGAAGTAATCCAAAAGAGGTTGAAAAAAATAAATGTTAATAAAGCCCCGGGTCCTGATGGAATACATCCAAAGGTACTGAGGAAACTGGGTTCTTTAATAGCCAAACCATTATATTTAATTTTGCAAGATTCACTCAACACAGGGTCTCTACCAGATGACTGGAGGAAAGCAGATGTGATACCTATATTTAAAAAGGGAGCAAGAGCAAATCAAGGGAATTATAGACCAGTGAGTCTCGCTTCTGTAGTGGAAAAGCTTTTAGAAGGGTTAATAATGGATAATATACAAGAATATGTCTGTTTAAACAGGATTATAAGTAGGAGTCAACATGGATTTATTAGAGATAGGTCATGTCAAACAATTCTAATAAGTTTCTATGAGGAGGTTGGTAGGAACTTGGATCAAGGCAACTCAGTGGATGTAGTTTATTTGGATTTTGCAAAGGCTTTTAATACAGTACCACATGGGAGACTATTGTGCAAACTAAAGGATGCAGGAATTGCAGTAAATATCTGCTCATGGATTGAGAGCTGGCTAAAAGACAGGAAGCAAAGGGTTGTTGTAAACGGAACATACTCAGATTGGACTAATGTGGTAAGTGGCGTTCCTCAGGGTTCTGTATTAGGTCCTCTCCTTTTTAACATATTTATTAATGACTTACAGGTGGTCTCCATTTTCGCTGATGAAACAAAGTTGTGCAAGGTAATTGAAGGGAAAGCACATCATTATCTCGTTAAATGGCAGATGAGATTTAATACAAATAAATGTAAAGTTATGCATCTGGGGAGGAAAAATAACCATGCAATTTATAATTTCAATGGAGCAAATATAGGGTTATCAGATATTGACAGGGATTTGTGAGTACTTGAGGACAACCCCCCAGGTAACAGTGCTCAAAGCCAAGCAGCAGCTGCAAAGGCAAATCAAATATTAGCAATTTAGCATGTATTAGGAAGGGTATAGAAGCAAGGGAAGCAAATATACTTCTGCCACTATACAAATCTCTAGTACGCCCTCATTTGGAATATGGAGTATCATTTTGGGCACTGCTTCATAAAAAGGACATTTTAGAGCTGGAAAAGGTACAAAGGAGCATAACAAAACTAATTAGAGGAATCGATGGTCTAAGTTTTGAAGAAAGACTAACCAAATTAAGCTTATTTTCTCTAGAAAAAAGGCGTCTAAGAGGAGATGTGATTACATAATATAAATACATCCAGGGTCAGTATAAAGAATTGTCAATTGAGCTTTTTTTGCCAAGAGGTTTTGAACTGACAAGAGGACACCCCTTGAGTTTAGAAGTAAAAAGATTCCACCTTAAAGAAAGAAAAGGGGTTCTTCACAGTAAGGGTGGTTAATCTGTGGAATTCTCTACCAGAGGAGGTGGTAACTGATGACTTTAAAAGGGGACTGGATTTATTTATAATGAGGAAGGGAATTCAGGGTTGTCTTGGATAATTAGAGAGAGTGTATTGATCAAAGGAGAAATCTGATCGCCAGTATCTGGGGTCAGGAAGGAATTATGTTTTTTTCCCTTTGAGACGATTGGCTAAGTTTCACTGAGGATTTTTTCTGTTTTCCTTCCTCTGGATTAAATAATAGAGATGTCCCGAATAGTTAGCCGGCGGACTGTTCTCGGCAAACATAGCATGTTCGCGTTCGCGGCGAACTGCGAACATGTGCAATATTCGACCCGCCCCCTATACTTTATCATTGAGCAAACTTTGACCCTGCATGTCACAGTCAGCAGACACATTCCAGCCAATCAGCAGCATACACTCCCTTCCAGAGCCTTCTAACTCATGGACAGCAGCCATTTTGGAATCATAACTAACTTGCAGTCTTACTGAGAGGTGGCTGAGTGTAGGTGATACTGCATCAATATTGAAAACCATAGCTAGGCTACTGTACACAGTGTGCAATACAGTTCTGAAGGACTCTTTTGATCTCTGCTGCAAGGACACCCCTGTGTCTCTTCCCCCCCTTATCATCATCCTCCCCTCACCTTAGCACCCAACCCTAACACCCCTTACACTTATCCATAACACCCATCAACCTAACACCTAACCCTAACACCCCTCACACTTATCCCTAACACCCCTCACCCTAACACCCCTCACACTTATCCCTAACACCCCTCACCCTAACACCCCTCACACTTATCCCTAACACCCCTCACCCTAACCCTAACACCCCTCACACTTATCCCTAACACCCCTCACCCTAACACCCCTCACACTTATCCCTAACACCCCTCACCCTAACACCCCTCACACTTATCCCTAACACCCCTCACCCTAATCCTAACACCCCTCACCCTAACCCTAACACCCCTCACACTTATCCCTAACACCCCTTACCCTAACCCTAACACCCCTCACACTTATCCCTAACACCTAACCCTAACACCCCTCACCCTAACACCCCTTACACTTATCCCTAACACCCCTCACCCTAACACCTAACCCCCTCACCCTTATCCCTAACACCCCTTACCCTAACACCCCTAACACTTATCCCTAACACCCCTCACCCTAACCCTAACACCACTCACACTTATCCCTAACACCCCTCACCCTAACCCTAACACCCCTCACACTTATCCCTAACACCCCTCACCCTAACCCTAACACCCCTCACACTTATCCCTAACACCCCTCACCCTAACCCTAACACCCCTCACAATTATCCCTAACACCCCGTACCCTAACCCTAACACCCCTCACACTTATCCCTAACACCTAACCCTAACACCTAACCCTAACACCCCTCACACTTATTCCTAACACCCCTCACCCTAACCCTAACACCACTCACACTTATCCCTAACACCCCTCACCCTAACCCTAACACCCCTCACACTTATCCCTAACACCCCTTACCCTAACCCTAACACCCCTCACACTTATCCCTAACACCTAACCCTAACACCTAACCCTAACACCCCTCACACCTATTCCTAACACCCCTCACCCTAACACCTATCCCTAACACCCCTCACCCTAACCCTAACACCCCTCACACTTATCCCTAACACCCCTCACCCTAACCCTAACACCCCTCACACTTATCCCTAACACCTAACCCTAACACCCTCACACTTATCCCTAACACCCCTTACCCTAACCCTAACACCCCTCACACTTATCCCTAACACCCCTTACCCTAACCCTAAAACCCCTCACACTTATCCCTAAGACCTAACACCCCTCACACTAATTCCTAACATGCCTCACCCTAACACCCCTTACACTTATCCCTAACACCCCTCACCCTAACACCTAACCCCCTCACCCTTATCCCTAACACCCCTTACCCTAACACCTAACCCCCTCACCATTATCCCTAACACCCCTTACCCTAACACCCCTCACACTTATCCCTAACACCCCTCACCCTAACCCTAACACCACTCACACTTATCCCTAACACCCCTCACCCTAACCCTAACACCCCTCACACTTATCCCTAACACCCCTTACCCTAACCCTAACACCCCTCACACATATCCCTAACACCTAACCCTAACACCTAACCCTAACACCCCTCACACTTATCCCTAACACCCCTCACCCCTCACACTTATCCCTAACACCCCTCACCCTAACCCTAACACCCCTCACACTTATCCCTAACACACCTTACCCTAACCCTTACACCCCTCACACTTATCCCTAACACCCCTTACCCTAACCCTAAAACCCCTCACACTTATCCCTAAGACCTAACACCCCTCACACTAATTCCTAACATGCCTCACCCTAACACCCCTTACACTTATCCCTAACACCCCTCACCCTAACACCCCTCACACTTAGCCCTAACACCCCTCACCCTAACACCTAACCCCCTCACCCTTATCCCTAACACCCCTTACCCTAACACCCCTTACACTTATCCCTGTGTCTCTTCCCCCCCTTATCCTCAAGGGAGGGGGGAGGATGATGAGGGAGGGGGTAAAGAGATACAGGGGAGGATGATGAGGGAGGGGGGAGGATGATGAGGGAGGGGGGAAGAGAGACAGTAGAGGATGATGAGGAAGGGGGGCAAGAGACACAGGGGAGGATGAGGAAGGAGGGGGTAAAGAGATACAGGGGAGGATGATGAGGATGATATAACTTCTGCAAGTGCACAGTGCCACTCATATCTGTTGTCACAGTAGCTTGCACTCATAGTACCTTACACTTATCCCTAACACCCCTCACCCTAACACCTAACCCCCTCACCCTTATCCCTAACACCCCTTACCCTAACACCTAACCCCCTCACCCTTATCCCTAACACCCCTTACCCTAACACCCCTCACACTTATCCCTAACACCCCTCACCCTAACCCTAACACCACTCACACTTATCCCTAACTCCCCTCACCCTAACCCTAACACCCCTCACACTTATCCCTAACACCCCTTACCCTAACCCTAACACCCCTCACACAGATCCCTAACACCTAACCCTAACACCTAACCCTAACACCCCTCACACTTATCCCTAACACCCCTCACCCCTCACACTTATCCCTAACACCCCTCACCCTAACCCTAACACCCCTCACACTTATCCCTAACACACCTTACCCTAACCCTAACACCCCTCACACTTATCCCTAACACCCCTTACCCTAACCCTAAAACCCCTCACACTTATCCCTAAGACCTAACACCCCTCACACTAATTCCTAACATGCCTCACCCTAACACCCCTTACACTTATCCCTAACACCCCTCACCCTAACACCCCTCACACTTATCCCTAACACCCCTCACCCTAACACCTAACCCCCTCACCCTTATCCCTAACACCCCTTACCCTAACACCCCTTACACTTATCCCTGTGTCTCTTCCCCCCCTTATCCTCAAGGGAGGGGGGAGGATGATGAGGGAGGGGGGTAAAGAGATACATGGGAGGATGATGAGGGAGGGGGGAGGATGATGAGGGAGGGGGGGAAGAGAGACAGTAGAGGATGATGAGGAAGGGGGGCAAGAGACACAGGGGAGGATGAGGAAGGAGGGGGTAAAGAGATACAGGGGAGGATGATGAGGATGATATAACTTCTGCAAGTCACAGTGCCACTCATATCTGTTGTCACAGTAGCTTGCACTCATTAGTACCTTACACTTATCCCTAACAACCCCTCACCCCTAACACCTAACCCCCTCACCCTTATCCCCTAACACCCCTTACCCTAACACCTAACCCCTCACCCTTATCCCTAACCACCCTTACCCTAACACCCCTCACACTTATCCCTAACACCCCTCACCCTAACCCTAACACCACCTCACACTTATCCCTAAACTCCCCTCACCCTAACCCTAACACCCCTCACACTTATCCCTAACACCCCTTACCCTAACCCTAACACCCCTCACACAGATCCCTAACACCTAACCCTAACACCTAACCCTAACACCCCTCACACTTTTCCCTAACACCCCTCACCCCTCACACTTATCCCTAACACCCCCTCAACCCTAACCCCTAACACCCCTCACACTTATCCCTAACACACCTTACCCTAACCCTAACACCCCTCACACTTATCCCTAACACCCCTTACCCTAACCCTAAAACCCCTCACACTTATCCCTAAGACCTAACACCCCTCACACTAATTCCTAACATGCCTCACCCTAACACCCCTTACACTTATCCCTAACACCCTCACCCTAACACCCCTCACACTTAGCCCTAACACCCCTCACCCTAACCCTAACCCCCCTCACCCTTATCCCTAACACCCCTTACCCTAACACCCTTACACTTATCCCTGTGTCTCTTCCCCCCCTTATCCTCAAGGGAGGGGGGAGGATGATGAGGGAGGGGGGTAAAGAGATACAGGGGAGGATGATGAGGGAGGGGGGATGAGACACAGGAAAGGGTGATGAGGAAGGGGGCAAAGAGACACAGGGGAGGATGATGAGGGTGTGGGTAAAGAGATACAGGGGAGGATGATGTGGGAGGTGGGAGGATGATGAGGGAGGGGGGATGAGACACAGGGGAGGGTGATGAGGAAGGGGGCAAAGAGACACAGGGGAGGATGATGAGGGAGGGGGGAAGAGACAAAGGGGAAGATGATGAGGGAGGGGGGAAAAGAAACACAGGGGAGGATGATGAGGGAGGGGGGGAAGAGACAAAGGGGAAGATGATGAGGGAGGGGGAAAAGAGACACAGGGGAAGATGATGAGGGTGGGGGGAAAGAGACACAGGGGGAGGATGATGAGGGAGAGGGGAAAGAGACACAGGGGAGGATGATGATGAAGGGGGAAAGAGACACAGGGGAGGATGATGAGGGAGGGGGTGAAGAGATACAGGGGAGGATGATGAGGGAGGTGGGAGGATGATGAGGGAGGGGGTTGAGACACAGGGGAGGGTGATGAGGAAGGGGGGGAAAGAGACACAGGGGAGGATGATGAGGGAGGGGGGAAGAGGACACAGGGAGGATGATGAGGGAGGGGGCAAAGAGATACGGGGAGGATGATGAGGGAGGGTGGGAGGATGATGAGGGAGGGGGGGATGAGACACAGTGGAGGGTGATGAGGAAGAAGTCAAAGAGACACAGGGGAGGATGATGAGGGAGGGGGGGGAAGAGACAAAGGGGAAGATGATGAAGGAGGGGGAAAAGAGATATAGGGGAGGATGATGAGGGAGGAGGGAGGATGATGAGGGAGGGGGGATGAGAGACAGTAGAGGATGATGAGGAAGGGGGGCAAGAGACACAGGGGAGGATGATGAGGGGGGGGGGGAAGAGACACAGGGGAGGATGATGAGGGAGGAGGTAAAGAGATACAGGGGAGGATGATGAGGATGAAATACCTTCTGCAAGTGCACAGTGCCACTCATATCTGTTGTCACAGTAGCTTGCACTCATAGTACCAATCTGTCAAAACCTGTAAAGATGAATGAGGTCTAGAGTAGCCTGGTTCCCTTATCCTCTACAGGTTGAGACATAATGTTTGGGTGACTCCAGACCAACACATGAGTACAAGCAGCACACAAACTCAAAGCCGCCATCCTCCTCCTGGTCCAGCATCATCAGCCACATCAACCACTGCTGTCCTCCTTGCCCCCTCTCAACCATCACAGTCTCTCGTCTTGAGCAGTTAATGCTCATCTGCCCATAGTCAGGTGCCTGTAAAGGACATGTTTGAGCGTAAGAAGCTAATATCACAAAGTGCCCCAAAATTTTGTCCCAAAAATCCAGGCCTTATACACTTGCCCTGATAGGTGACGTAACAAGTATTAAACTGATAAGAGTAGTACTTACAAACAAGCCACTCCTGTATGGTGGCACCTTTGATTGCACGCGCCGTGCCCCAAAATTGAAGTGATACGACTAACCAAGCATCTTTTTCCATCTCCCGGTTCTAAAAATCCAGGCCTTATACACGCCCACTGATAGGTGCTGTAAAAGGGATAAAACTGATAAGAGTAGTACTTACAAACACGCCACTCCTATCTAATGGCACCTTTGATTGCACGCGCCGTGCCCCAAAATTGAAGTGATACGACCAACAAAGCATCTTTTTCCATCTCCCGGTTCTAAAAATCCAGGCCTTATACACGTCCCCTGATAGGTGCTGTAACAGGTATTAAACTGATAAGAGTAGTACTTACAAACACGCCACTCCTATCTGGTGGCACCTTTGATTGCACGTGCCGTGCCCCAAAATTGAAGTGATACGACCAACAAAGCATCTTTTTCCATCTCCCGGTTCTAAAAATCCAGGCCTTATACTCGCCCCCTGATAGGTGACATAACAAGTATTAAACTGATAAGAGTAGTACTTACAAACACGCTACTCCTATCTGGTGGCACCTTTGATTGCACATGCCGTGCCCCAAAATTGAAGTGATACGACCAACCAAGCATCTTTTTCCATCTCCCGGTTCTAAAAATCCAGGCCTTATACATGCCCCCTGATAGGTGCTGTAACAGGTATTAAACTGATAAGAGTAGTACTTACAAACACGCCACTCCTATCTGTTGGCACCTTTGATTGCACGTGACGTGCCCCAAAATTGAAGTGATACGACCAACACAAAGCATCTTTTTCCATCTCCTGGTTCTAAAAATCCAGGCCTTATACACGCCCCCTGAAAGGTGCTGTAACAGGTATTGAAATGATAAGAGTAGTACTTACAAACACGCCACTCCTATCTGGTGGCACCTTTGATTGCACGTGCCGTGCTCCAAAATGTAAGTGATACGATCAACAAAGCATCTTTTTCCATCTCCCGGTTCTAAAAATCCAGGCCTTATACATGCCCCCTTATAGGTGACATAACAAGTATTAAACTGATAAGAGTAGTACTTACAAACACGCCACTCCTATCTGGTGGCACCTTTGATTGCACGTGCCGTGCCCCAAAATTGAAGTGATACGACCAACCAAGCATCTTTTTCCATGTCCCGGTTCTAAAAATCCAGGCCTTATACACGCCCCCTGATAGGTGCTGTAACAGGTATTAAACTGATAAGAGTAGTACTTACAAACACGCCACTCCTATATGGTGGCACCTTTGATTGCACGCGCCGTGCCCCCAAATTTGAAGTGATACGACTAACCAAGTATCTTTTTCCATCTCCCGGTTCCAAAAATCCAGGCCTTATACACGCCCCCTGATAGGTGCTGTAACAGGTATTAAACTGATAAGAGTAGTACTTACAAACACGCCACTCCTATCTGGTGGCACCTTTGATTGCACGTGCCGTGCCCCCAAAATTGAAGTGATACGACCAACAAAGCATCTTTTTCCATCTCCCGGTTCTAAAAATCCAGGCCTTATACACGCCCCCCTGATAGGTGCTGTAACAGGTATTAAACTGATAAGAGTAGTACTTACAAACACGCCACTCCTATCTAGTGGCACCTTTGATTGCACGTGCCGTGCCCCAAAATTGAAGTGATACGACCAACAAAGCATCTTTTTCCATCTCACGGTTCTAAAAATCCAGGCCTTATACATGCCCCCTGATAGGTGCTGTAACAGGTATTAAACTGATAAGAGTAGTACTTACAAACACGCCACTCCTATCTGGTGGCACCTTTGATTGCACGTGCCGTGCCCCAAAATTGAAGTGATAAGACCAACAGAGCATCTTTTTCCATCTCCCGGTTCTAAAAATCCAGGCCCTATACACGCCCCCTGATAGGTGACATAACAAGTATTAAACTGATAAGAGTAGTACTTACAAACACGCCACTCCTATCTGGTGGCACCTTTGATTGCACGTGCCGTGCCCCAAAATTGAAGTGATACGACCAACCAAGCATCTTTTTCCATCTCCCGGTTCTAAAAATCCAGGCCTTATACACGCCCCCTGATAGGGGCTGTAACAGGTATTAAACTGATAAAAGTAGTACTTACAAACACGACACTCCTATCTGGTGGCACCTTTGATTGCACGTGACGTGCCCCAAAATTGAAGTGATACGACCAACAAAGCATCTTTTTCCATCTCCTGGTTCTAAAAATCCAGGCTTTATACACGCCCCCTAAAAGGTACTGTAACAGGTATTGAAATGATATGAGTAGTACTTACAAACACGCCACTCCTATCTGGTGGCACCTTTGATTGCACGTGCCGTGCCCCAAAATGTAAGTGATACGATCAACAAAGCATCTTTTTCCATCTCCCGGTTCTAAAAATCCAGGCCTTATACATGCCCCCTTATAGGTGACATAACAAGTATTAAACTGATAAGACTAGTACTTACAAACACGCCACTCCTATCTGGTGGCACCTTTGATTGCACGTGCCGTGCCCCAAAATTGAAGTGATACGACCAACCAAGCATCTTTTTCCATGTCCCCGGTTCTAAAAATCCAGGCCTTATACACCCCCCCTGATAGGTGCTGTAACAAGTATTAAACTGATAAGAGTAGTATTTACAAACACGCCACTCCTATATGGTGGCACCTTTGATTGCACGCGCCGTGCCCCAAATTTGAAGTGATACTACCAACCAAGTATCTTTTTCCATCTCCCGGTTCCAAAAATCCAGGCCTTATACACGCCCCCTGATAGGTGCTGTAACAGGTATTAAACTGATAAGAGTAGTACTTACAAACACGCCACTCCCTAGTGGCACCTTTGATTGCACGTGCCGTGCCCCAAAATTGAAGTGATACGACCAACAAAGCATCTTTTTACATCTCCCGGTTCTAAAAATCCAGGCCTTATACATGCCCCCTGATAGGTGCTGTAACAGGTAATAAACTGATAAGAGTAGTACTTACAAACACGCCACTCCTATCTGGTGGCACCTTTGATTGCACGTGCCGTGACCCAAAATTGAAGTGATAAGACCAACAAAGCATCTTTTTCCATCTCCTGGTTCTAAAAATCCAGGCCTTATACACGCCCCCTGATAGGAGACGTAACAAGTATTAAACTGATAAGAGTAGTACTTACAAACACGCCACTCCTATCTGGTGGCACCTTTGATTGCACGTGCCGTGCCCCCAAAATTTAAGTGATACGACCAACAAATCATCTTTTTCCATCTCCTGGTTCTAAAAATCCAGGCCTTCTACTCGCCTCCTGATAGGTGACGTAACAAGTATTAAACTGATAAGAGTAGTACTTACAAACACGCCACTCCTATCTGGTAGCACCTTTGATTGCACGTGCCGTGCCCGAAAATTGAAGTGATACGACCAACAAAGCATCTTTTTCCATCTCTTGGTTCTAAAAATCCAGGCCTTATACTCGCCCTCTGATAGGTGACGTAACAAGTATTAAACTGATAAGAGTAGTACTTACAAACACACCACTCCTATCTGGTGGCACCTTTGATTGCACGTGCCGTGCCCCAAAATTGAAGTGATACGACCAACAAAGCATCTTTTTCCATCTCCCGGTTCTAAAAATCCAGGCCTTATACACGCCCCCTGATAGGTGCTGTAACAGGTATTAAACTGATAAGAGTAGTACTTACAAACACGCCACTCCTATCTGGTGGCACCTTTGATTGCACGTGCCGTGCCCCAAAATTGAAGTGATACGACCAACAAAGCATCTTTTTTCCATCTCCTGGTTCTAAAAATCCAGGCCTTATACACGCCCCCTGATATGTGCTGTAACAGGTATTAAACTGATAAGAGTAGTACTACTTAACACACCTTATAATAATGCAGAGAGAGGCAACGCAGTGAGAGGAGTCTGAAGAAGAGGAGTCAGAGGAGGAAGGTGGCTTTGAGGAGGTGGAATACCAAACACAGCAGGCGTCCCAGGGGGCTTGTTGTCACCTTTCGGGGACCCTTGGTAGCTGGGTAGAGGAAGAGACCTTCAATGACATCAGTGAGGACAAGGATCGGGACATGGCTAGCTTGGTATCCAACCTTGTGCAAATGGGGAGTTTGCAGTTGTGCAAAGGGACTGTTTGCGGTTGTTTGCAATGCATTAAACGGGGAGATTGGTCTGTTACTGTGAAGCGGGTGTAACCCTTACACTACCTGATCGATACAACATCATACCTGATGTTTTAAAGCATGCTATTCCAAATAATTTAGGAATGTTAGGTGATTTATGCCCTTTATGGCTTAAAACCAGACTCTGCATCAACTATGTAATTATCCGTGGGAGTTTTGCCATGGACCCCCCTCCGGCATTCCACAGTCCAGGTGTTAGTCCCCTTGAAACAACTTTCCCATCACTATTGTGGCCAGAACGAGTCCCTGTGGGTTTTTAAATTCGCCTGCCCATTGAAGTCTATGGCGGTTCGCCGATGTTCGCCCGTTTGCGAACATTTGGTAAAGTTTGCGTTCGCTGTTCACGAACCCAAAATGTGATGTTCGCGACATCACTAGTATGTAGTAATGGACTCAATCTAACTGCAATATTTCTAGCGTATATATTTTAATGTCTACATTAAGTAGTGATATTGGGCGGTAATTTCTACAATCCATGGAATCTGCATTCTTTGGGGATAGCAATGATTGCCACTTTCAATGTTTCTGGGGAAGCTTTTCCTGTATTTTTTTTATTTCATTAAATGATTCTAGCAAATTATTTATTAAAGCCGAAGCAAAAATGTTATAGTATACACTAGAAGAACCATCAGGGCCTGGAGCCTTATTTGGTTTTAAAGTATTAATATCTTGGTAAATTTCTTGCTTTTGTGAAATCTTTCTCTAAGTTCATCCTTTGTTCTTCTGTTATTTTGGGAAGATTACGTTTCTTTAGGAATTCCTGAATTTTGGCTATTGAAGGTTTATTGGCTAACATATTGTCTTCTAAGTTATATAAAGATTTATAATAGGTGCAGAAAATTTCTCCTATTTCTTTCGGTTAAGAGTATTTTTGCCTTCATGGTCTTTTCATTTTTCTATTCTTTTATACCCGATTTTCAGCCTTCTTAAATTGCGATTCAGTAAATTTAAAAGGGCTCTATTTAAGCACACAGCATATTTTATTTACAGAAGTTTTTAGTTATTGAAGACCTTGCTTTTGGATAGAAGGTCACTAACTAAAAACTTCTGTAAAAAAAAATATGCTGTGTGCTTAAATAGAGCCCTTTTAAATTTACAGAATCGTAATTTAATAAGGTTTTTTATGTTTAAGTTTATAAGCCAATAATTTACCAGTTTTGTTACCCCTGTAGTATAACTTTTACTGAAATTTCCATGCTATGTTGTGTGCTTGAGATTGCAATATTTTATGGCTTCATATATAACTGCCTGAAAGGTAATCCCCTTTTCTTTCTATTGTGGAATGACCACAAAGTCAATAGACATCTCATATAGGCTTTATGAGAGTTCCATGTTATAACTTTAGATTCCACAGAATTTCTATTAAGTTAAAAAAAATCTCTAATTATATTATAAATGTTTTCTTTATTTTCTGGAGTTTTAAAAAGAGTAGGTGTCTATTCTTTTCATCATTGAAGAACTCGTTTTTTTTAGGAGAATTAATTTGTAGTTTGATCCTTGCGTGGTTCGACCAACAAATCAGCCCTATATCTGTCTCAGTGATTTTATCTACTATATTATTGCATACTAGAAAGTAATCTGTTTTTTATAGGTAAGATGTCTGTGAGAAAGGTATGTATAGTCACTTTCCTTCATGTGGTAAATGTGCCAAGCATTGTTTAAGTTGAAGGTTCTCAAGTTTTTAAGAAAGTTATTTGCTTTTCTGAGTACAGTTCTATCCGGGGGTAGGTTTTTAGAAGAGTTTCTATCTAAATATAAGTCCAGACACATGTTGACATCTCTGCAAATAATTACTGATCCTTTTTTTTTTTTTAATACCTTATTACAAAATCTGTTTTGGTTGGTATTGGGCACATATATATTCACAATGGTGTAGCAAACATTATTCAGATTCCCTAACCAGATTATAAATCTACCTTCTGGATCAAGTTCTTTGTATTCTTCCTCCACGCTAGTATTCTTTTCTTAAAGGATAGACACTACCCTTGATTTTTTTCTTATAGTTAGCATTAATCTTATTGTTGTAAATATTTTCTGGTAACTTTGTCTCTTTTCCTCTAATCCAGTGTGTTTCTTGGATGCAAATCAAGTCTGCCTTTCATGGAATATTTCCATGGCTAAGAATCTTTTGAATTGCGTGTTTAGTCCCTGCATGTTTTGAGATATTATTTTAAGATTAATTTATAGCAAAAGGACTAAATTGAAAGTATTCACATCTTCTGTTTACCCCTCCCTCCTCAATGTCCACCCTTGCACATATAACACAATACAAATATAATGACATGCATGTAGAAAATAAATGAGAATAAAAAGAAAAAAATTACAGTCACAAACATTTTACATATGAAATTACATATCTCTTTACTCTCCCTAGACACCAATAAGATGCTAACCAGTGCCATTTTAAGATAAAAAAGAACAGTCTAACCAGTAAGGGAAAAAATCTTTAGCTAAAGTTTTCTAACCAGAGTTTAAGGAGATACGATTAATATGGAGTATATCTCTCATCTCCTTTTTATCCCTTCTTCCCCTTTTTTCTTTCTTTTTTCTTCTCTTTACCCCCTTTTTATTTCTCTTTTTACTCCCTTTTTTCTTTATTGTTTCCCCCTCTATTTTCTTTTTTTTCCTTCTTTTTCTTCCCCTTCCCCGCTCCCTATTCTTTCACATCCTCCTCTTCTCCATCCATATTTCCTCTAGACTCTTATTCGCAGCTCCTCCCCTACATCTCTTTTCTCTCGCCCCCACCATGTCTTTTACTCTGTTGTATACTATATTCTCCTGTTTAGCGTTACACTATCTACTTACATAATTTCCTCTCAAAGTGAGATGTCTCTGTCTATGTTTCCTTATCTTTTTGGTTTCCTCTAATTTTTTCCCCATTTAATCTTCCCTACCTCTCCCTCTTTACAAGCCTTATAACAATATACAGAACAGTTTCTTAAAATGTTGTTTACTATTGGTAGTGAGTAACACTGGTTCCCCGCCTCTCTCTAACACCTCCTTCACCTCCTCCTCTTCCCCTCCCAACCCATTTAATAGAGTGAGGGAAAAAAAGAGAGGAGGAGGGAAAATCCGAGGGGAAAAAAATTAAGATAAAAAAAATAAAAAGTACAAAATGGGTACATTAAATTAATAAATAAAGCAAGTAATGAGACATTGTTGTGCACTATAGTAAACATTGCTTTACAATCCTTTTTTTTCTCTTAATGAGACAGTGCTTTGAGTTTACACAAGCACTTCTTAAACTACTGTATCACTGAGGATGCCACTGTTGTGGTGAAATGCGTTTGATAAGCTTGATTATTACTTTGGATAAGATTGTTTATTATATTGATCTTATCTTTTTATCTTGTTTTTCATATATGCTTTTTTTATGAATTGTATAAGCTTTTTATATGCATATATATGCAAATAAATGTTTGGTGACCTTCCATTATCAGCCTAAAGTGGATTTATCTGGTGACATACCAAGAAACTGGGGTTGGCATCTTGCCTTGGAGAGATATATCCTTGAGGACACCACAATTTCTGCTACAGATCTTTGTGATCATCCACAGGAGGGATATTTCTGTGAGGAGCAAAACATACCTCATTTGGATGAGGTTTGAAAATGTGAGTGGATCTATTTTCTTTGTACTTTCAGTCTATTATCAGTTTGAAGTTGCACTAGGAGGTAGTGCGCATTTTCTCCCCACCCCCCTCTTTTGTCTTATATAGTAAACATATGATGTGAATTATTTTAATGTTCTAAGTGCTCTAATCCATGCCCTTTAAGGGGTCTATATCAATCTTGTATAAAAAGACTATTATAATAAAATCATGAACATAGGTCCAGATTGGCTGTTAATTGTTGTGAGGGAGGAGAGAGAAAAAAATACTAAAACAATGTGTATGATTGTTGAAAGTTACAAAACGATAAAAATGTGAGTATGCTAGGTGTAAAGTGTTAACAATCAATAAAATGGAAGAAAAAAAAATTTGTACAAATTATCATAATATATGTGATAAGTGACGTATATAGAGATGAGATAAACAAAGAAGCTACTGTATTAGTCTGGATAAAATAGAAAATGAAACAATAGTTGCAAAAGAGAGTAAGACTAACCCTAAAATATGTTTTAAATATTTTAATGGGAAGGAAGCTATAGGAATATTACAACGTGAAACAGGCCATTTGATAATTAGCGACCACAAAAAGGCAGAGCTAAATAGGTTATTTTCTTTGGTATATGCAAGGGAGGTACCGGTGAATGGGACACAGCAACATAATGGGGTTACACTACCATAACCAAATAATTGGTTAATGCAGAAAGAAAGTAATTTGTGCCATTCTCAAAGGAGTTAAATACCAATGGTTAATCAATTTAGAATAAACTTCTCTATATGAGGCGTTTTTAATCACTTTTTGTGTTAAAGTCATAGCCCTAAACCAAATATCCTCCCACCAAAATTTATTAAGGGAGTCTTCCTATTGTTTAATTTTACAAGAGCCCAATTTATCCATTTCATCCCTAAATATTTTATAAGAGCTAGAAATGAAATGTTTTTTTCTTTCTCATTATTATAAGATTTTCAAACATAGTTAAAGATCTCAATTTAGGAGTAAAATACACTGATTCTCTATATTTGAGTTTGAGTCTGTTATATTCTAGCCGACAATTTTCAGCCAGATTATATTTCTTATTCAGGTTTTAAAAAGATGACTATAAATCATCAATAAAGAGATCTTTCAGATAACAATAATGAGCAGTTTAAATCACAAAAGGTATACAAAGAGATTTAAGAAAACCCATTTAAGAATGTTCTGCTTGTGTATAAATCAATCACGTTTGTGTCTCAACGATTTCTTAGTAACGGTTTCTTAAACTCTACATATATCTAAAAAAAGGCTTAGTACTTTGTTGTTGTTGTCGTTTAGTCGTTCGGTCGCGTCAGACTTTCTGGGACTTTCTGGACCACAGCACGCCAGGTGCATCTCTCAATCACTGCCCCTCTGAGCTCCATCAAGTTCATGTTCATTGCTTCAGTGACCTCATCAATCCATCTCCGCCTCTGTCGTCCCCTTCTTCTTGGTCCTTCAATCTTTCCCAGAGTCTTTTCTAGGGAATCCTGCCGTCTCATAATATGGCCAAAATATTTGAGCTTCAGCCTCATGATCATTCCAT
Organism: Discoglossus pictus; assembly: GCA_027410445.1. Lineage (NCBI taxonomy): Eukaryota > Metazoa > Chordata > Amphibia > Anura > Alytidae > Discoglossus > Discoglossus pictus. Next base: position 149,255,041 of record CM050165.1, read on the forward strand.
AGTGAACAGTTTGTCTTGTTTCCTGAAGTATTAATTTATTGGATCTTCTTGCAGTACAAGTGACTCTAAGCAGTCTTTTCCAACACCACAATTCAATATATATATTCTACGGTGCTCAGATTTCTTTATGGTCCAGCTCTCACGTCCGTATATTACTACTGGGAATACCATAGTTCGAACTATGCGACCTTTGTTGATAGTTTAATATCTTTACTTTTTACAATCTTGTCCAAACTTGCCATAGCTTTCCTTCCCAGAAGCAAATGTCTTTTAATTTCATAACTACAGTCACCATCTGCAGAGATTTTGGATCCAAGGAAAATAAAATCTGTTACTGCCTCCACTTCTTCATCGTCTATTTGCCAGGAAGTGAGATTGCTGTTTGCCATGATCTTCGTCTTTTTAACATTGAGCTGCAGGCCAACTTTTGCACTCTCTTCTTTTACCTTCATTAATAAGTCATTTAGTTCCTCCTCACTTTCAGCCATCAGAGTTGTATCATTGGCGTATCTAAGGTTGTTGATATCCCTTCCAGCAATATTGATTCCGGTTTTGGACTCATCCAGTCCGGCCTTACGCATGATGTATTCTGCATATAAGTTGAATAAATAAGGTGACAATATACAGCCTTGTTGCACTCTTTTTCCGATCTTGAACCATTCTGTTGTCCCATGTTCGGTAGGATTAGGATGAAATGATCTGGTACTCCCATATCGTTAAGGACATACTACATTTTGTTGTGATCCACACATGCAAAGGCTTTGGAATAGTCTAGGAAGCAGAAGTAAATGTTTTTTTTTAAACTGTCTTGCTTTCTCTATCATCCAGTGGATTTTCGCAATTTGATCTCTTGTGCCACTTCCTCTGAGGAACCCGGCTTGCACATCTGGTAGTCCATGGTCCATATATTGTTTGAGTTGAGCTAGCAGAATCTTAAGCATTACCTTGCTGGCATGTGAAATGAATGCAACTGTCCGATAATTAGAGCACTCTTTGGCACTGCCTTTTTTTTGGGATTGGGATGTAGACTGGCCTTTTCCAGTCTATTGGCCATTGTTGAGTTTTCCAAATGTGTTGTCATAAGGCAAGTAACACTTTCACAGCATCATCCTGTAGAATTTTGAATAGTTCAATTGGCATTCCATCACTTCCTGCAGCCTTATTATCAGCAAGACATCCTAGGGCCCATCTCACTTCACTCTCCAAGATGTCTGGCTCCAACTCATTGGACAAATTATTGAAGTCATCACTGCTGTGAAGATCCTTCCTGTATAGATCTTCAGTGTATTCCTGCCACCTCTTCTTTATCTGATCATCTTCTGTCAAGTCCCTACCATTTTTGTTTTTTATCACACCAACTTTGGCATGAAAGGTGTATTTCTCGGTTCCCAATTTTGTTGAAGAGATCTCTTGATTTATCAATTCGGATATCTTCTTCAATCTCTTTACATCGCTCATTGTAGAAAGTCTCCTTTTCTCTTCTTGCTATCCTCTGTAATTCTGCATTCAGTTGGACAAATATTTTCTTATCTCCATTGCCTTTCACTTTCATTCTTTCCTGGTCTACTTTCAAAGCCTGACGGGCCAGTTATTTTTCAACTTTGCAATAAGAAGGTCATGGTCTGAGCCACAGTCAGTTCCAGGTCTTGATTTTGCTGACTGTATAGAGCTCCTCCATCTTTGGCTGCAAAGTATATAGTCAATCTATGTTGTCCATTTGGTGATGTCCATGTGTATGGTCGTCTCGGAGGCTGTTGGAAGAGGGTGTTTACTACGACCAGAGATTTATCTCGACAGAATTCTACTAATCTCTGACCTGCTTCTTGTACTCCAAGGCCACATTTGCCAGTTATTCCAGGTGTCCTTTGGTTCCCTACTTCAACATTCTAATCTCCTATGATGATAGTAGTATCTTTTCTTGGTGTTATATAGTTACATTGTTTCATAGTTACATAGTTACATAGTAATTAAGGTTGAAAAAAATACTTTTAGTCCATCAAGTTCAACCTTTTAAGATCTCCTCTGATCTCCAATATGTGGATTAAATATTAATTAATTAGTTGTTAATTCATTATAAATCAATTATTTAGTTATTTATTTTTTATTTTATTTGTAATTATTAATTAATCCAAAGGAAGGCAAACAGAAAAAATAACCCAAGTGAGACTTAGCTAATTGTCTCAAAGGAAAAAAAATAATAATTCCTTCCTGACCCCAGATACTGGCTATGGGATTTCTCCCTGGATCAATACTGTCTCTCTAATTATCCATGATAACCCTGAATTCCCTTTTTAATTAGAAATAAATCCAGGCCCCTTTTAAAGTTATCTATCGAATCCGCTGTCACCACCGCCTCTGGTAGAGAATTCTACAGATTAACCACCCTTACTGTGAAGAACCCTTTCTTTCTTTAAGAAGGAATCTTTTTACGTCTAACATCAAGGGATGTCCTCTTGTCAGTTGAAAACCTCTTGGCAAAAAAAGCTCCCTTGACAAATCTTTATACTGACCCTGGATGTATTTATATAAGGTAATCATATCTCCACTTAGACGCCTTTTTTCTAGAGAAAATAAGTTTAATTTGTTTAGTCTTTCTTCATAACTTAGCCCATCCATTCCCCTTATTAGTTTTGTTGCCCTCGTCTGTACCTTTTCCAGCTCTAAAATGTCCTTTTTATGAAGTGGTGCCCAAAATTGTACTCCATATTTCAAATGAGGGTGTACTAGAGATTTGTATAGTGGCAGAATTATATTTGCTTCCCTTGCTTCTATAACCTTCTTAATACTTGCTAATATTTTATTTGCCTTTGGAGCTGCTGCTTGGCTTTGAACACTGTTACCTAGGTGGTTGTCCACAAGCACTACCAAATCCCTTTCAATATCTGATACACCTAGATTTGCTCCATTAAGATTATAAATTGCATGGCTATTTTTCCTTCCCAGATGCATAACTTTACATTTATTTGTATTAAATCTCATCTGCCATTTAGATGCCCATTCCTCAATTTTATGTAAATCCTTTTGGAGGGAAAGCACTTCATTATCTGATTTAATTACCTTGCACAATTTTGTGTCATCGGCGAAAATGGAGACACCACACTCCAATCCTACCTCTAAGTCATTAATAAATATGTTAAAAAGGAGAGGACCTAATACTGAACCCTGAGAATCCCCACTTAGCACATAAGTCCAATCGGAGTATGTTCCATTTACAATAACCCTTTCCTTCCTGTCTTTTAGCCATCTCTCAATCCATGAGCAGATATTTACTGCAATTCCTGTATCTGTTAGTTTGCACAATAGTCTCCCATTTGGCACTGTATCAAAAGCCTTTGCAAAATCCAAAAAGACTACATCCAATGAGTTGACTTGATCCAGGTTCCTACTAACCTCCTCATATAAACTAATTAGATTTGTTTGACATGACCTATCCCTCATAAATCCATGTTGACTCCTACTTATAATCCTGTTCAAATAGACATATTCTTGTATATTATCCCTTACTAACCCTTCTAAAAGCTTCCCCACTACAGAAGTGAGGCTCACTGGTTTATAATTCCCTGGATTTGCTCTTGCTCCCTTATAGGTATCACATCTGCTTCCATCAGGACCCGGGGCTTTATTAATATTTATTTTTTCCAATCTCTTTTGGATTACTTCCTGTGTTAACCAATTATTTGACAAAGGTAGTGTAGCCCCATTATGTTGCAGTGTCCCAACCACTGGTACCTCCCTTGTGTATACTGAAGAAAATAACCTATTTAGCTCATCTGCCTTTTCCTGGTCAGTAATTTTCAGATGGCCTATGTCGCATTGTAATGTTCCTATAGCTTCCTTCCTCACCTTCTTCCCATTAATATACTTTAAAAATATTTTAGGGTTAGTCTTACTCTCTTTTGCAATTCATTCTTCATTTTAGCCTAAGTCTTATAGCACTTTTGCAAGCCTTGTTGATTTCCTTGTACTTACTTTAAGCAGTCTCTGTCCCCTCTTTTTTTGTATAATGTAAATGCCTGTTTTTTACTCTGTATCTTGATCTTTAAATCATTGTTAAGCCACATGGATGGGATTTACTCTTTTTATTCCCACATGGTATATGCCGATGTGTATGTATATTTAGTAAGGTTTTAAATGTTGTCGATTTATGTTCAGTGTTTTTACCTATCAGTTCTCTGTCCCAGTCTAGACTTTGTATTGCTGCCCTTAGACCGTTAACATCTGCCCTTTTAAAATGAAGAGTTTTCGTTGGCTGCTTAAAATTTTGTTTTTTTAATTCAATCTCAAATGAGACTGTGTTGTGATCACTGTTTCCCAAAGGTTGCCCTATTACAACATTTGATACTATATCAATATTATTTGTGATGACTAAATCTAATATAGCTTAATTTCTACTTGGTTCTTGTATAACCTGGGCCAGATAATGATCTCTGAGTGTACTCAAGAACCTGCTCCCCTTAGCCAAACTGCTGGTCTCATTTATCCAGTATATTTAGGGTAATTAAAATTTCCCATTATTAGAATTTGCCCATGCTTAGCTGCATTTCCAATCTGTAACAATAATTGTGTTTTCTCACTTTCAGCTATATTTGTTTTTTTTTTTAGCATACTCCTACTAATATTCTTTTGGAATTTGCTGCTCCGTTATTTGAACCTACTCACAAACATTTAGGCTTAAATTCAGGCTTAACATACAGACAAGTCCCTCCTCCTCTTTTACCATTGCCTCTATCTTTCCTAAATAGGTTTTAACCATCCAGATTAACAGTCCAGTCATGAGATTCATCCCACCACATTTCGGTAATGCCTATTAAACCCATTTTTCATTAATTGCTAATAATTCTAACTCTCCCATTTCTCCTGGCAAGCTCCTGGCATTAGCAAGCATACACCTTATGTTATGAGTCTGTAGTTCTGAAGTGCCTGCCACTGTATTTGAGTTACTTAGTACTACCTCTCTATTGACTATACTACCCCTCCCTCCATCTCCTCCCCTATGAGTTGTTAATTCATCCCTTATACCCTCTACACTTTCAACTCCATTACTTATCTCTAGTCCCCCCCCCACCTACTAGTTTAAAAACTCCTGCAGCCTTTCTACCATCCTATCCCCTAGCACAAAAGCTCCCTCATCATGTCATGTTGAATGTCTTAGTAGAACAGGACAACTTTAGCATCTTCAGCATCCGTGGTTGGACCATAGACTTGGATCACTGTGATATTAAATGGCTTTAGTACTTTAAGGGCATATTAAATTCTTCGGAAGTCCAACGTGTAGCACATAAGGGCTGCATACTTCAAATTTGGGCGAGTTACGTTGGTATTAAATTAGAAACGGCTGCGAGCTACGAGCAGGAGATGCTTTTTCGTAAACCAGTTCTCGGCCGCCGGACTTGCGTGCTCGAACGTAAACAATTAAGCAATCTCTTAGTTACGGGTTTAGTTGAAGCCAATGGGAAAAGAGATTGTTAGCGTTATGTCACTGTGAAAAACGTGCTTCAAGTACAGTTTGCAATTGGACCCACAGGCCAGAAATAATGCAATATTAATAAAGCAGTAAATATGATATTCTATTACATGCGAGTCACAGTATATGTCATAACACATTGCAGGGCTCGATATAACACAAAATATAATCATGAAATAAAGTAATTTTCTGGGATTTGTGGGCTTGAGAATGTTGTGCTATTAATTCTAAGACTTAACATCACTTTCCCTTATAGTAAGTGTACAGTAGAGTGATTTTATTTACCTTACAAGTGCTACGTATTGTACTTTACCCCACCTTGCGGGTGCTCTAGAGCAGGGCTCCCCAGCACCGGTCCACAGCCTCTGTTCAGCCGGGCTGTGTGTGTCACCAGCAGCCCCCTTCTCTTACTTGATCACTGTGGTCCCTGTTCTGGTTGTCTTATTAGTTAGAGGCTGGATATCCTTACCATGCCGGAGCTTAATACTGCAGGGTCACATGACTTCATTAGGAATTCCCCTCCCCTGCAGTATGAAGATCCGGCTGGGGAAGGATATCCAGCCTCTGACTAATGAGACAACCGGACTAGGGACCGCAGTGAACAAGTAAGAGGAGGGGGCTGCTGGGGGTAGAGTAGTGCTGCAGGGGGGTATGGGGGCTGAATGGGACTGCTGTGGGGTGAAAAAGTCTGCTGGTGGGTGATTAAGACTGCTGGGGTTGTGAATAAGACTGTGGGGGGGGGGCTGCTGGGGGTGAGTGGTGTTGCTGGGGAGTTATGGGGCTGCTGGAAGGGGAGAAATGCTGCTGCTGGGGGACTAAAAGGTGCTACTGGGGGCTGAATGGGGCTGCTGGGGGGTGAAAGGTGCTGCTGTGGGGGAAAGGTGCTGCTCTGGGGCTGAATGGGTCTGCTGAGAGGCTGAATAAGTCTGCTGGGGGGTGAATAAGACTGCGGGGGGGGGGGGGGGGAATAAGACTGCTGGGGTGGCCGGGGTGCTCGGGATGAAAGGGGCCTGCTGGGGGTGAGTGGGTACTGAATGGTGCTTCCGAGGGGGGAGTGAATGGTGCTGCTGGGGGGTTATGGGGTTTGAGTGGAGCTGCTGGGGGCTGAACGCTGCTACTGGAGGGTCTGACTGGTGCTACTGGGGGTTGGGGGCTGAATGGTGGTGCCAGGGCACTGAATGGTGCTTCGGGGGGGGGGGGGGGGCGGGGAAGGTGAATGGTGCTTCTGGGGGAGGGGGGGGGGCTGAATGGTGCTGCTATAGGGTTGTGGGGCTGAATGGAGCTGCTGGGGGGTGGCAGGGGTTCATTCTTTTATGCCAACATGTTCCTTTTCTGTAGTGCAATGACTACAGAAAAGGAACATGTTGGCATAAAATAATTTTTACCTAGATAAAAAAAAAAAAAAATATATATATATATATATATATATATATAGACTGGATATAAGAAGTCTACACACCCCTGTTAAAATGTCAGGTTTCTGTACTGATAAAATTGAGACAAAGATAAATCATTTCAGAACTTTTTCCACCTTTAATGTGACCTATAAACTGTACAACTCAATTGAAAAACAAACTGAAATCTTTTAGGTGGAGGAAAAAAAAAAAATGTTGTTGCATAAGTCTGCACCCCGTCTTATAACTGGGGATGTAGCTGTGTTCAGAATTAAGCAATCACATTCCAAATCGTGTTAAATAGAAGTCAGCATACACCTGCCATCATTAAAAGTGCCTCTGATTAACCCCAAATAAAGTTCAGCTGCTCTGGTTGGTCTTTCCTGAAATGTTCTTAGTCACATCCCACAGCAAAAGCCATGGTCCACAGAGAGCTTCCAAAGCATCAGAGGGATCATATTGTTAAAAGGCATCAGTCAGGAGAAGGGTACAAAAGAATTTCCAAGGCATTAGATATACCATGGAACACAGTGAAGACAGTCATCATCAAGTGGAGAAAATATGGCACAACAGTGACATTACCAAGAACTGAATCTCCCTCCAAAATTGATGAAAGACAAGAAGAAAACTGGTCTGGGAGGCTACCAAGAGGCCTACAGCAACATTAAAGGAGCTGCAGGAATATCTGGCAAGTACTGGCAGTGTGGTACATGTGACAACAATCTCCCGTATTCTTCATATGTCTGGGCTATGGGGTAGAGGGACAAGATGAAAGCCTTTTCTTACGAAGAAAAACATCCAAGCCAGGCTACATTTTGCAAAAACACATGTGGGAAAAGGTGTTATGGTCTGATGAAACCAAGGTTGAACTTTTTGGCCATAATTCCAAAAGATATGTTTGGCGCAAAAACAACACTGCACATCACTAAAAGAACACCATACCCACAGTGAAGCATCATGCTTTCGGGCTGTTTTTCTTCAGCTGGAACTGGGGCCTTAGTTAAGCTGCGCACAGGAGATACCCTCGCAATCTGACAGATTTCGAGTGTTTTTGCAAAGAAGAGTGGGCAAATCTTGCCAAGTCAAAATGTGCCATGCTGATAGACACATACCCAAAAAGACTGAGTGCTGTAATAAAATCAAAAGGTGCTTCAACAAAGTATTAGTTTAAGGGTGTGCATATTTATGCAACCATATTATTTAATTTTTGTATTTTTTCTTCCCTCTACCTAAAAGATTTCAGCTTGTTTTTCAATTGAGTTGTACAGTTTATAGGTCACATTAAAGGTGGAAAAAGTTCTGAAATGATTTATCTTTGTCTCATTTTTTTACAGCACAGAAATCTGACATTTTAACAGGGGTGTGCAGACTTTTTATATCCACTGTATATGTATGCATATATATAGCAGTGGAGGCGGGGGGGGGGGGGGGGGCGGGGGTTCAAAAGTTTTTTTTTTGCATTCGCACCCCCAACTTCCCCCTCCCCACCAGGCTATGTACATTTTTTTTTTAATGGAACTGGTCACTGGTGCCAAAAAGGTTGGGGACCACTGCTCTAGATCACACTTTTGCCTTTAGGCTCCATTTGCATGTTACGTGCTTACTTGCAAGTGACCACATTGCAATTTAATAGCTGAATTAAACAATTATCGGTTACGGGCATGACAGATCAAAGGATTTAAATGTGTGGAGTTCAATGTTGCTCTTCACGTAGCCTATTCTCGGCCGTGGTGAGTGTTACCACACAAAGTCTGCTGCGATCAATGTTACAAGGCATCTTAGGACGCAAATAGCCCTAAGATGACAGTTACGGGCTACGTTTTAATACGTATCCCCACTTTAATAGGGCTAATAATCCTTTAGACACTTAAGTATTGTTAAGGAACTGAAAATTTGACAGTTCTCAAAGCATTGTACACAAATTAGTTCTTTTATATATCCTTGATGTCCTCAATGTTTTTAACAGGGCTCTCTGTAGCAAGCTCCAATCAGCCCCTTTTGATCTTGCTACAAAATTCTCATTGTAGAGATCTACCAAGAATTAGATCTAAAGTGCATTACATAAGTTTTTTGTCCAGACAGCACAATATAGTTACATAGGTACATAGGGCCTCATTCAACTCCAATTTGGCCAATTGAATAAGGCTCTAAATAAGCACATAACATATTATTTTTAAATATGTTTTTAGTTAGTAAGCATCTATCCAAAAGCAAGGTTTTCACTAACTAAAAACTTCTTTAAAAAATATATGCTATGTGCTTATTGAGAGCCCTATTCAATTGGCCAAATTGCAATTGAATGAGGGCCATAGTAATTAAGGTTAAAAAAAGACTTTCAGTCCATCAAGTTCAACCTTTTAAGATCTCTGATCTGCAATATACGAATTAGTTATTAATTAATTAGTTGTTAATTAATTATTAATCAACTATTTAATTAGTTATTTTTTATTTTATATTTTTTTATATATTCTTTTTCATAATATATGCATATACAAACAAAGATTATCTCTTGAACTTTGCTGAGTAGAACAATATCTTCATTACTTATTTGGAAGTCCCAGAATTCATGGATATTTTCTCCAGGTCAGCCCCATATCATATTGTATCTATCATCTAGGCTGTGATTGCACTCCTGTGTATATTGTTTGGGTGCATAGGGGACTTTATGATGATTTGAGCTTGAGTTAGCTTTCATATAGTTTTGTCACAGTATTGTTGTAACCAAATAATCAAGCTAGTATTTCCCTTGAATTCAGCATGACATATTCCTGATGATACACAGAAATCTCTCCTTGCAGGGCTTAATATTGAACTAGCGAATTGCCCATCAAAAAATGACGGCAATAGAATTGGAGGAATTAGTTTGGCACAGACATTATTTTTTGTGGTGGTCTGAGATCTCAGCGCTGATTGTGAGCCTCGCGCTGAGCGCCTTCGGCGCTCATTGCGAGCCTCTTGGTTGTTGTATTTTTTTTATCAGAGGCGTTTTTTCTGTCATTGTAAGGTCAGCGCTGATCTGCTTTTTGCGCTTATTGGAAGGCTGTCCCCTGGTGTAGTTTGTGTGCTATGAGCAGCTTTGGCGCTCGTTGTGAGGCGCACAGTGAATGTCTTTTGCGCTTATTGCGATAGTGTTTTTATTTTAATTTTCTTGTGTATATGTATTTTGTGATGCTAATTAAATAAGTAATAAATTAATATACTTTACCTATTTGTAAGTAATACGTGCAGGAAGCATTGTGCTGAAGAGCTGACAATCTGTTTTGATGTTCCTGCAGCATACAATGTAGGTTTGCACTGTTGTGGAGCTGTTTTTATTTTATTTTTGTGTGTATTTTTGTGTTTTTTAATGTTTGGCGCTGTGCGCGGGTTGTCCATTAAGGTCGTATTTTTGCGAGTCCGTAATGGATTTTTTCTAAGTCCCGCGGCTTGTATTTTTTTTGTGTAAGTCCGTAGTTAGTCATTGCGTGATTATGTTTTTTTTCCAAGTCCCGATTGTGTGGTCGTTTGTAACCGGTTGTGAGGCACTGTAAAGTCTCCACCTCCGCAAATGCGGCCCCCTCGCTTCACGAGGTTCCGCATTTGCAGCCTGCAATGAGCCTGCGGCTCATTGCAGCCGTTGTGGGAGCCTCCACCTCCGCAAATGCGGTCCTTCGCTTCTACTGGATCCCGCCCTCTCTTTTATTCCTATCATCCAATCGATAACAAAATCTTGTCAGTTTCACCTAAAAACATCTCCAAAATTCGTCATTATCTTACACAAGACACAGCTAAAATTCTAATACACTCTCTCATCATATCTCGACTCGGCTACTGCAATTCACTCCTTGCTGGCCTACCCATCTCTCGTCTGTCTCCCCTCCATAATGAATGCTTCCGCTAGACTCATCTTCAATACCAAACGATCAGTGTCTGCAGCTCCTCTCTGTTAATCACTCCACTGGCTTCCCATAGCTTCCCGAATCACATTTAAAATCATGACCCTAACACATAAAGACCTCAACAACAGTGCACACCCTTTGTTTCTGCTCTTGTTTCAAAATACTCTGCCAACCGCCCCCTTCGTGCTGCTAACGACCTTCTTCTTTCTTCCTCTCTCATCACCTCCTCTCACTCCCATCTTCCACACTTTTCTTGTGCTGCCCCTACTATTTGGAACTCCTTGCCTTGCTCCATTAGATTATCTTCCTGCCTCAAAACCTTTAAAAAATTACTAAAAACACACCTATTTAAAAAATCATATCATCTTCAGCCTTTATAATTACAACTGCACACTCCACAGCTTAATAACACTCCCACCCACAATCTACAGTACAACACAGAGACCCCTCCAATTGACTAAACAAATTGCATTCACGTTGCCATTTTGTATATGTCACCCTCTTGTATCACACCTAAACCCTTAGATTGTACGTTTGCAAGTTTTCAATTGTGTGTCCGTGTCTTGGAAACAAGCACTATGTGTATTTGATTATATGCTCAAAAACAGGGCCCTCCATTCTTTATAAGGTGTTATGTTTGTTTTTTGCCATGTACTAAACCCCTGTACAGCGCTACAGAATATGTTGGCGCAATATAAATAAAGATAATAATAATAATAAAAATAATAATACTCCCTTTATTTACTTTGTGTGCTGCAGGGCTTTAATGGTTATATATGCTTAATTGTAATCTATACCCCCGCAAATATTTAATCAGCTGCACTTCAAAGAGGCTTGTAGCAGTAGCTGCCCCTTTTACCACGTGGAGCTGACTGCTCCTATCTGTGTCTCCTCTGGTCTCAGCAGCTGCTGCACCTTGCTTCATGCAGCATTTCCTCATTTAATTGTTGAGATTTTGAGATCCGGGGTCGCAAGTAGATGTCACAAGCTACTTTGCTATTCAATTGCCTTCCATTTGCTGGTTTAGATCGAGTTACGTGCTGCGAGCTGCGATCCATCTCGATTTGTAAAATCGCAACTTACTTCCCTCAAAGCCTTTGATCTTTCATGGCTGCAAGAGTTGCGATCGCTAAAATCACAATTTGATATTTAATTGCTCTGATTTTCCTGCGCTAACTACTCCGTCAAGCCCTGAAATGGCAAAAATCGAACCACAGGTTACTGTGACCAAGGAGGTCTCGCAATGGGCTTACTGACAGATTGGAACACTTTAAAACCAAATATAAAATCAGTACAGCACTGTAAATGATGTGGCACTTAATGGGTGACATTAGAATTAAAAGCACAACGTTCTCAAGCTCGCACATCGCCAAAATAAAATACTTCATGTTTAATTTCCGTCCAAAGTCGTTTGGGCTTCAACCTCCAAGCCTGTAGTACTTCCAATCTCCATATTTCATTGAAGCCCTACGGCTTTAATAACTAGTTACGGGTTTGGAGGTCATTCAAGCCCATAGGAATGTATAATCGAAATTAAACATGAAATAAAGTATTGTATTTTGGCGATGTACAAGCTTGAGAATGTGGTGCTTTTAATTCTAATGTCACCCATTGTGTTCCCCATCATTTACAGTGCTGTATTGATTTTATATTTGCTTTTAAAGTGCTCTGATTTTTCGGGCTTGAACCACGAGTTACGGGTTTGCGGCCACAATCTGCCGCAAATTGTACTGTCGAGAGCATGGTTTCCGATACTTGCAAAAGGCGCCTAACTTGCAGGCCTGGCCCATTGAATAGCAGAGTAAAAGTAGAGCAACAGGAGCACGCAACTCAATCGCAGGAAATCGTCCACCTGCGAGGGAGTTACGGCCCGAATTGAATGAGGCTGTTAGTCAGCAGCAGAGTTTCCAGGAGTGTTACTCTCCAATGATTGGAATCGCAACACGGGGGGATTTATTATTCATATTGGGGATGGGAAAGAGAAGTGCTAGTTACATGGTTACATAGTAAGTGATGTTGAAAAAAGACTTTTAGCCCATCACGCTCAACCATTTAAGATCTCCTCTGACCTGCAATATGTAGATTAGTTGTTAATTGATCTTAATTGATTAGTTGTTAGCGCTCTTCATTCTCTAGTTAATTCCATAGATATTATGGTTTGGCTATTACAGAACCAAGTTCCCTCAGTTCCCTTGGGAGTATTCCACAAGTGCACATGGTGCTTAATTAATATTTTTTTTTTCATACCTCTTTTTGATTTCTTCCTGCGTTAACCAATTATTTGATGAATTTAATGCGGCCACATTATGTCCTAACCACTGGTACCTCCCTTGTGTATCCTGAAGAAAAGAACCTATTTATCTCAACTACCTTTTCCTGTTCATTAATTGTCAGGCAGCCTGTTTCATAATGCAATGTTCCTATAGCTTCCTTCCTGGCCTTCTTCCCATTAAAATATTTTAAAAATATTTGAGGATAAGTTTTACTCTCCTTTGCAACTAACTTTTCATTTTCTATTTTAGCCAGTCTAATAGCTCTGTTGCAAGCCTTGTTGATTTCCTTGTACTCACGTAAAACAGTCTCTGTTCCCTTTCTTTTTGTATAATTGAAATGCCTGTTTTTCCTCTATATCTTGATCTTTAAATCATTATTAAGCCACATCGGATGTGATTTACTCGTTCCATTTTTATTTCCACATGGTATATGGTGATAAGTATGTCTTTTAAGTAAGGATTTGAACGTTGTTCATTTAAGTTCAATATTTTTACCTGTAATTTCTCTGTCCCAGTCTATACTTTGTATTGCTGCCCTTAGACCGTTAAAATCTGCCCTTTTAAAATTTAGAGTTTTTATTGGCCACTGACAGTTCTGTTTTTTTAATTCAATCTCAAATGAGACTGCGTTGTGAGAACTGTTTCCCAAATGTTGCCCTATTTCAACATTTGATACCAAATCGATATTATTTGTGATGACTAAATCCAAGTCAGCTTCAATTCTAGTAGGTTCTTGGCCAGAGATTGATCTCTGAGTGTACTCAAGAACCTGCTCCCTTTATCCCTACTGCTGGTTCCACTCATCCAGTTTATTTCAGGTTAGTTAAAATCTCCCATTATTAAAACTTGAGCATGCTTAGCTGCATTTCCGATATGTAACAATAATTGCAGTTCCTCACTTTCAATTATATTTGGGGGTTTATAGCATACTCCTATCACTATTATTTTATTTTATAATATTTTATTTATTATATTTCTAGCATAAATATATTCTCTGACTATAGGCTTAAATTAAGGCTTAACATACAGACAAACCCCTCCACCTCTTTACAATTGCCCTTATCTTTCCTAAATAGGTTATAACCATCAAGATTATAGCCAACATTTTATCTATAGGTAACTGATGTAAATGTTTTAGGAATTTTGTCTCTGTGATGCTGTAAAGCTCAATAAGATGATAGTTCATCATAAAAACATGATGTGCTGGAGAAAAAATGATATGTACATGCCTCTGTTTTGATACTATAATAGAATATTACCTAAGATGCCCCTTTGTAAATAAATAGCCACATACAAAAATGCTAGAAGGAGAGATTGACACACTTTATTATAAATTATTAGCTACCTGCCTGTCAAAAATTACGGGTTTTTAAATTATAAGTCTAGAATTGTTGTTTGCCACCCAATGCCAGTAAATGTAATAAATAAATCTGGTTTGCCAAATTTAGTTACAATAGCCATAGCATCATTTGTATCTTTCTCGAATATTGCGAGGAGTTCCTTGGAAGGAAGATGGTAAAATGATGGCTCTGCCAGCTGCCAGAGTTTAGTTTGTAGTCGCCTCATAATCCATGAGGCCACAATACTGTTCCAGTTTATTTTGTTGCTACTTGATGAAATTTAAATTATTTGCTTCGACTTGCAGGTATGAATCAATGATCCATTGTTGTGTCAGTTTTCCTGCACTTAAGATGGGAATAAATTCATCCCAAATGGCAGTTTAAGCCACTTTAAATTCAAGCATGGAAATATTACTTCTGACACGTAGTTTAATGTTTGAATAACTGGGAAGCATTAATTTGGGTTGCCAACCTGCCTCCCCATTGGGATAAAAAATTGGATAAGTTCACTTATGTGTCTATATATTGGACTATCCTGTGAAGCAAGCTGTTTATTAGAATCTTAGAATCTATATCAACATTGTTAGCATTACCATATTCTTGACATGCGTCTGGAAGAATATTTTTTATTTTCCTCTCTTTCTTACGCAGCTTTTATGACTCAGCAATATGTCTTTAGTTGTAAATTCGGTCAGACTCTTGTTGGCGTACTATATTTTCTTAGTCTCATCCGACTGTCGCCGTTTCCAATTTTGTTTTTGGATCCAGTCCAGATGTTGTTGTGATTCCTTGCTGGTTTATGGCTTCTCAGGCTTTGACATCTGTAATGTGATTGTTAAGTTTTCATTTAGAACCTACACATAACAGTAATTCAACAGTTTTTCATTAAAAATACTGTTATTTAACATACCACTTCCTCTTCCATGGTTGTCTTGGCCATTTCTTTACGCTGTTTTTTGGTAGTGTCCTTAAACTGTAGCTTTCTCCATCTCTGTTGTCGTTCCCTGTCCATACGTTTCTTATATTCCTTCCTGCTTTTGTTGTTCTCCGCCATTGTAATCTGTTATGTAAAATGTGATTGTTTGTTTAGTCTAGATTATGATAATTAGCCAGTTGTACATGAAATAATGATTTTCTTCAACTTACCTGAGGTTGTAATGTAATGAGATCTGCAAGTTCCTTTCACACGGTTGTTATATGTGTTCTTGCAATCTGTGAAATAAACATAATGTAGAAGTTTTATTTGTTGTGTTATTTGTATATTAATTAATATTGTTTGAAATTTGTAAATGTATAGGCTTAGGTTTAGGAACTGAGGTTTAGGGGGTTAGGGTAAACCGGTTAGGGTTATGGATTTATGGTTATGAAATGCAGTTTAGGTTTTATGGTTAGGGCCTTAGGGTTTGGTTTTAAAAGTGACGTTTATGGGTTTAGGTTAAGATAATTATAAGTTTATGTTAGGAAGTGAGGTTTATAGTGTTAGGGTAAGTGTGTTAGATTATTTGGTGTCTGGGCTTCAGGTTATGAAGTGATGTTTAGGGGGTTAGGGGCTTAGAGTGATTGATTTATGGTTATGATTTTTTTTTGTTTAGGCTTAGGGTAAGATGGTTAGGCTTAGGGGCTAAGGCTTAGGTTTAGTAAATTTGCTTTAGGGGGTTAGGGTGTTAGGGTTAGGCACTTAGGAAGTGAGGTTTAGGGGGTTAGGGTTAGGGGCTTAGTTTTTTTTTTTACTCGCCTATCCGTTTTTCGAATGTTAAAAAGTGGCAGATATGTCTCAAATTAAATTTCCACCTCACTCACAGGCTCCCTGGCTCTCCCCCTGTGCTGTGTGTGAGTGTGTAAGTTATTTATTTGCATTTTTTTTTTCAGCTTTTTACTATTCAGTGATTTGGCTGTTAAAGTCGTAGTTTTGTGAGGGCCACAGTCCATATACATGGCTCTTGTCCTAAGTCATACGGGCCGTAATCTTCACTCATTACAGCCTGAGTCCCTTGTGTGTGCCTCAATTGCTTGCCTCGCGGTTGTGCCTAAGTCCCGCGTGCCTCAACTGCGCAATGAGCACATTTGGCGCTCATTGCAGCCTAATTACTGTATTTATGTGTTAAGCACCAAGGGAACAAAATAAAAGTAGATATTTTTATGAAGCGAAGTTTATGTTCTCATCCAGGCAGTCATTGTCTTGGAAAGGTAGAGAAGGAACAGTAACCATCCATTCAACAGGGAGATAAGTAGTAGGCTCTGGGGTTCAGGAGGAGTAAAGGCTGAAGGGAAGAGGGCTGTAAATGAGATGAGTTGGGAAGTTATTAGAGTGGATTTAGGAACAGGGGTATCATGGTCATGGTAATTAGGAAAGGCGCTGAAGAAGTTCGGTAGAAGAGGGTAAGGCTGTTTAACATTGTGTCAGCTGCACTGGAGTGAATTGCCACGATGGCAGACGAGAGGGCTGTGAAAAGTCAATTTTCATGGTCAGGTGTTTGAAACCTTGCAACATGAGCATCCTTTGACAGAAGTTTGAGTGGTGAGGAGCACAAGATGAGGTCCAGTCCATGTAGGAGATAAAGAAACCTTATTATGAGACTTCACAAGGACATAAACTCCCTGGTTTAATATCATGCATTGGTTTAACAGGCATTGGAGCCAATCTATCTGCTACATTCTTATGATGCTTAGCAAGTGTTTTTGTGGCTACTATTATATAATCTGCCATGGTTAAGGGAGGCTTGGACCCAGTGAGCATGCGTCTTCCCATGAGTATCTCAAATGAAGTAGGGCCACATTGTAGGTGCTTTCCAAATAAAGTATAGTACCAAAGAAAAGCATACACACATTTAAGTCCTGTCTCCAGGATGGTTTTGGTAAGTCTCTCTTTTATTATTATCATTCTGTCCCCCCGTCCAGAGGATTGTGGGTGATAAAGTACATGTAGTCTCCAATCTATACCTGCACATCCACTGACTTTCTTTACTACCTGCAAGGTGGAGTGTGTTCCTCTGTCACTATTGGTGGATGCTGGGACTCCAAATATGGGTATGATGTATTTTACAAGGCGTTTCACTACAGTGCCAGCATCCTCATTCCTCCATGGAAATGCTTCCAACCATTTAGAAAACATTTCTGCTATAAAAAATATGTACTTGTATCCCATACACAGAGGCATATGTGCAAAATCTATCTGGAGATTTCAAAAAGGGATGTATAGCAGCTGGGAGGGGGTCATGTTTTCCTCTATGACCTGGTTTATTTATTTGTGCACAAATGATGCATGATTGGCAAAAATGTGTGACAAAGGGAAACAAGATTTTTTTAATATCATATAGCATCCCCTGTATTCCAAAATGTAAAGCGCCATGAGCAAGGTGGCAAAGAACATGATAGAAAGAAAGGGCTCACAAAGGTGACCATCAGGGTGGTGCCACAGATGGGTGTCAGGGTCATTTGTGCAATTGACATTCATTTGTGCATTGTGCAAACTGTGGAACATGAGATGTGTAGAGTAAAATGGAATGTTTAGCATAGGCATCAGCCAGGGCATTGTCCTTAGAAATAGGGTGCTGCAGATTTGAATGGGCCTCAGACTGAATGACTGCAATGGGAGTGGCTAATAACAATGCAGTGAGCAAGTTATTAATAAGTGTAGTATCCTGTACTTCTTTCCCTGCTGAAGTGAGGAATCCCCTGTGTTACCAACATTTACCAATATCATGACATACCCCAAAGGCAAACCTAGGACCCGATGCAATTGCCCAATTCGTAAATTTAAACACACATAAATTTGGCTTCAGGTGTTTTTTTTTAATGAATGTTTATATGCATTTTATTGACTTAAGAATTCATTAGTGCCAATAAGTAATATTTGCAGAATATGCAGCAATATTAAGAGTGATTTTAAGTGTGTATACATTTACGAATTGGGCACTTGAATCTGGCCCCTAGAGTCAGAGTAAATGATGGCCAATTAGCCTTCAGTCTGTATGAGGGCTCTAATGAGAGCAAAATGAGTGAACTGAATTGGTATCAGGCCCAGAAGGTGAAAGGGGAACCACAATGTTATTTATAGCCTGCAAATCCACCACAAACCTGCACTCTTTACCATTTGGTTTGGGCACAGGTTTTATGGCAGCTACGACTTCAATAGATATTCTATACAGCCCTATACTTGAAAATGATACATTAGGTTTTAAAGTGACTTTATGTGAAGTGGCAGACCCAGTAGCACATCCCACCTGGTTCTTATATCCCTCCCATATGATGTGCTTCACATCCTGCAGGTATGTGGAAGGATTAAAACAGGTGGGTGATGATGGAAGAAAACACTGCTTGTGAATTGCAAGTGGGTATTGAGTGTGAGATACCATGCCTCAGGGTTTTACTGTTCTAGTAAGCCCAGTGGAGTATATGTTCAAATCCTATTGTGTCAGCCATTTGAGAGATATAATTTAAATTCTTGGGACACTTGTGGCAATAATGCTCTTTGTAAATTCTATACAGCAAGGGGTCCTTTTTTCCTCTTCCCTTACGCAAAATATTGGCAGCAGCAGTACAGCCGCCAATTGCTAGATGGTACTACAGATTTTCAGAATACTGCTGCACATTGCATATAAGGCGTGCCAACAGAAGAGGCCTTAAGCTATGAGAGGCACGCCCAAGGCCCTCGCCAAACATAGAGATGGCCTTGCTGTCGATTCAGCAACATCGAGGGGGGAATAATTATAGGCCTTCCCTGAAACCTGACGGCACCATCTAGCGGCTACTTGCTGGCACTGAAGCTGTCAGTGCTGGCGATTTCTTGCGCATACACAACGGGATAGATCCCAGCAAGGCGTTATCCCTCTTTTCAAATATAATTTCACTTTGTAAATTCTTAACAGCTAGGCATTGTCCCTCTTTTCAAATATTGTTTTTTTTTTTTTTTTTTTTTTTTTTAAACACTCAGAAATATATATGGGGAGAATTATAATATTAACATATTTACAAAAAGTTAATTTTATTATACCATATGGTAGACAGTGACGCACAAACACAAATAAAAACTGTATTAAAAACACTTAAAAGGAGATGCCTCTTTTTAATAAAGAAATGGTAAATTATAGGAAAATAAGGTTTTCTGAATGTGTCATACACTCATAGTTAATGGTTAGATACTTCCAACTCTTTTTGGAAAACCAGTTTCCTTTTATTCATACCATTTGAGATTAAGGAATCCCTATTTGTACTATTAGTGACAATGCACACTGCCTCAGTGTAATTTAAGAATAATTAATCCTGTGCTTACTTGCTATAGGGTATTCCAATATTGAATAATATGGGGCTGATATGCCTTAAGATTAAAGGATAGGGTCCCTAAGGTAGATGTTTATAGGTTCCTGCTAAATAGTATTTAGGTAGCCCAACGTTAAATATCGCTAGCTGCATAAATATAGCTCATTACATTGGCGCTATGAATTGGTGCCACATAGAATTATTTTAAATATTAAGCTACTATATGTACTTAATGCATGGATATTTGTTGGTCAAATTGAATCCTAGGGGCTTCTCAGTATCAGGAACTACCCTGAATAGCTGGTTTCCCTTCCTAAGCTATCTCAGCCTCCTCACGACGGCGGCGTGTGACGTCACATGTCGCGTCTTATGCCCTAACGTACGTTTCTACGCTCCTGCTTCTTTTTCAAACAAAATAACACATATTTCTTCTCATAAATATTCCCCCCTTAGTGGGTATGCACCGTTTGTTCATTAATTTAGCATAAATATAAATGGTAGCAGATAAAACACATTTTCTGCAAATTCTGACTTAGGGACTTCCAAAGCATTAAAATAGTGAGTTTGATTCAGTTTCAATAAATCCAACTTCAGTTTTAGTAAATTACTCATGGTTTGTGGTCATGTTGTGTTCTTTGTCTGAAACAGTAAATCACAAAACAGTGAAAGTACACTGAATGGTATTTCTGGCGTTGACTGTTTCTCCTGTTCAGGGTAGAATTGCTTGGTATTTTGGGGCTGGGTAACTCTACTGAGTGAGACCAGACTGATATACTGCAGGATATTTTTCCCTGTGAAGGGCACAAGTGGGCTAAAAGAGGCTGCTCTGAGTGGATAATCACGACCATAGAACTGACATTAATATGTTAATGTATTCTCTGATTGTTTATTCAAATTACCCTTGGGACTTTGTCTACCTAAAGGTAATATGGGACTCCAGACATGGAACCCTTGCTCACTGTGCCTCAGGGAGCTCAGATTGTTCTCAATCTGAGAACAAACTACACCTAAGCAGCTTTATTCTAGAGGTCTGGTTATCTACTCAGAGCACAGTGTCATGAATCACCCAGGGGCCATATTGGATTTGGTGTGAACTATGCTGGGGCCATTTTGTGACTGGCAGCAGTGGCCATTTTGGGCTGGATTATCTTACACATGCTGTTGCCATGTGGAAGAACAAAAGGTTTGGGTTGTGGTGATAATATGTTAGTGTTATATTGTATATTGTATTGTGGAGTGATAGCTATGTTTTAATTAGTCAACCCTCCCCCATTGTATAAACTCTCAGTCAGGAGTTGGCCATATGGTCCTTAGTGTAAACAAAGGATAAAACCTAAACAAATAGATTGGCCAGACTGCCAGGCACTGCAGGACAATGGTATAGTAGGGGGTTTCCCAACCACAAGCCCAGGGGCATAGTTCAAGAGCTAATAAAGGATGTTTCTCCCTTGAGAGCCAGCCACCAAATGAATTAGTAGCCACGCCTGGGGGAGGCACTGGGGGAGGAGACTAATAAGTTCCCACAAATTACTTCTGTGAGAATGGCCAGAGGGGAATGAGGGTTTGACTAAGAGTAGCCACTCCCTCCACTGTGTGTGTGTGTGTGAAATGTTTTAAATATGTGGTTCCAAAATAAAACGTGGTTCATAATTTTCATCAAGACGTGGTGTGTAGATGTATTATTTACCCGGGGACATATGCTTGCAGTAAGATTCGTCAGACTTACTGTCAATATTGCTCAGTCTAAACCAAGGGCTGAGACATGATGTTCCTGTACTCAAAGCTACTCCAAGGTCCAGAGTAACCCAAATCAAGTCAGCAGAACCCAGCCAGAGAGTGGGTCGTGATAATTGGTGGCACAGTGGTGGGGTACTCTGAGAAGGACCAGAAAATGGAGCAGCAGTATGAGGACATTTCCAAGGAGGCAAGACGCAGGTTCAGTATAGCCAGGGAGTTTTGCCCCGTGGAGATAACTCTGGAAGAGGCAATTAAAGGACTGAACCTAATAAAGCAGCAAATACAGGAAGAACGTACAGGGGTGAGTGTCCAAGCTCAGCAAAGGCTTGGGGTCAACCCTGCAGAGATGCCAGTAAGAGTCAAACTGGCAAATCAGAATTTTAAACAGTCCCAGGATGATAAAGAAAGCATTGACGGATTTATCCAAGAGGACTACAGAGGAAGCGTCCTGCTAAATCAATGAATGGCATTCCTGCAATTATGGCATGGCCATGAGCTGGCAAGCTGGTTGGAGGAACTGGTAGAGAAAGAGATGGACTTGGAGGAACAGTATCTTGCCAGGGTAGAGTCCTTTGGTGGCCGGAGAAAGGATCTCTATTTTCGTTTGGATCTACAATATGGGGTTGAGGAGATTCTGAATGGTGATCCGGAATGTGGCATGGGAACTGCAAGGAGACATAATAACTTGTTTGTTGAACGCTGCCGGGGTCTGGGACTGGAACCATGGTTCCCAGAGGCTCCTTTGCTAGAACCCCTGATTCAGCAAGAGCAGCAACTGGAGGCTGAATATGTTCAATTGTGGGATGCGATACCCAAGAAGTATTTTGGCCCATCCGGATGGGAGGACGGCTCACCAGACCCTTACAACTCAGACGGTATGTACCAGAGTGAGTATGCTCACTGGAACTGGGGAGAGGCATTTCTAGACTGTAAACAAAGTGAGGAGTGGGAAGGGGTAAACACTGTTCCTTTGCCAACTCCTGGGGATGGAGAATGTTTGTCCCTAGAACATGCAGTAACTGTGTCAGGGCCTAGTCACCAGCCCCAAGAGCCAGAGACCCAGTGGAATGTTCCCTGGGTGGGGTCAGATAATCCATGTCTGCCCCCTGATACCCCAAGAGAGTTAATCCCAGAGGAAGTGGGAACTGCTCACAAGCTAGGGCCAGATAAGTTAAGTCTGCCCTCAGAAGTTCTAGGCAAAGTGTGTTGGCCAGAACTGTTAATGGAGCCAGAGGCTCTGGATTATTATGTGATGGACGGTGGGAAGGGAGCCTTAGAGGCCAGGCTGGGTGGGAATGATGAGATTCCCCAGCCTGCAGCAGATAACCACTGTCTGTACCCTGACACCCCAGGGGAGTTGTTCCCAGAAGTGCTAGTGAAGCACAGTGCCCAGGAGGGTTGTTTAAGAGACTGTGGGGAGGGAAAGGAATTGGTTTCTGGCTACAGGGAACCTAACCTCAAACAGCAAGAGTGTGCCAGGGGCACAAAGAGCCAGGCCGGGGCAGCAAGCATGCCAGCCTTGGCAAAAGCATTATGGGTGCAGAGTGGCACCATGAAAGAGGGTGTACCAAGTGGGGAGATACCTTGGATAACCATTGTCCAGGGGCCCACTGGAACAGACACCACTCCAAAGACCCAGTTCAACAGAAAGGACTGGGATAAAGTTGCTCAACCCCGGGCAATGGAGGAGTGTAAGCACAGCTTGGGTGGGAGCAGCGTAGCTCCCCAAGCGGCAACGGAAACAGCTGGACCAGAGGAAGAAAGCCAAGAGGAACTGTCCCTTTGCAATCCCATAGGCCCAGAGACTGTTTTAGAGATCCCAGCCCAGCTGTGGGGACTGGCTGGGGGGAACAGGGTTGCTATGGGACAGAAACTGTGGCCCACCTGTTGTACTCTGGGCTCCCAGATTATTGGGGAGGTACCCTGGACGATTTGGGTGGGTGTGAATGGGAAGAACAATTTGCTCTATACAGTGGGAGCAAGGCCAAGGGCTGGGGGAGGTTTCTACTCTGCACCTTGGGACAGACAAGAACTGGCATAGCATACAGAGGGCCAAACCAGCACATTCATGACTATCAGCGTAGCTGGAAAAATCAGGGATGTTTCCTGCCACGCTTGGGGAGGTGTTGTCATGAATCACCCAGGGGCCATATTGGATTTGGTGTGAACTATGCTGGGGCCATTTTGTGACTGGCAGCAGTGGCCATTTTGGGCTGGATTATCTTACACATGCTGTTGCCATGTGGAAGAACAAAAGGTTTGGGTTGTGGTGATAATATGTTAGTGTTATATTGTATATTGTATTGTGGAGTGATAGCTATGTTTTAATTAGTCAACCCTCCCCCATTGTATAAACTCTCAGTCAGGAGTTGGCCATATGGTCCTTAGTGTAAACAAAGGATAAAACCTAAACAAATAGATTGGCCAGACTGCCAGGCACTGCAGGACAATGGTATAGTAGGGGGTTTCCCAACCACAAGCCCAGGGGCATAGTTCAAGAGCTAATAAAGGATGTTTCTCCCTTGAGAGCCAGCCACCAAATGAATTAGTAGCCACGCCTGGGGGAGGCACTGGGGGAGGAGACTAATAAGTTCCCACAAATTACTTCTGTGAGAATGGCCAGAGGGGAATGAGGGTTTGACTAAGAGTAGCCACTCCCTCCACTGTGTGTGTGTGTGAAATGTTTTAAATATGTGGTTCCAAAATAAAACGTGGTTACTAATTTTCATCAAGACGTGGTGTGTAGATGTATTATTTACCCGGGGACATATGCTTGCAGTAAGATTCGTCAGACTTACTGTCAATATTGCTCAGTCTAAACCAAGGGCTGAGACATGATGTTCCTGTACTCAAAGCTACTCCAAGGTCCAGAGTAACCCAAATCAAGTCAGCAGACCCCAGCCAGAGAGTGGGTCTTGACACACAGCCTCTTTTATCTCACTGTGCCTTAGGGAGTGCAGCTACAACTTACTGACGAGGCTCAAGAGAGGCTGAAATCATAGGTGGAGCTTCTGCCTGTGCAGACGGTGCAAGGCACCAAGGCCCCTGACACTTACACGAACAACGCCAGGCACGCAGGACTTAGAAAACACACCACACCAAACACACTAACACAACAACAACGCTACGCAAACATTTAGCACACACGCAGAGGAGAAAGACACAGGGAAGGGACGGGGGGCGATGCTAAAAAGAGACACATGGCATTCCCGAGCAGTAAACTTGCAGGTTAACGATGACCACCGCGAGCGGGAGAGGCTTGCAATGAGCGCCGAAGACGCTCAGAGTGGGGCTCGCGATGAGCACAGAAGGTGATCAGTGCAAAGCAGGAAACTTTAAATACATGGGAGGAGAGGCTCGCAATGAGCGCCTTTGATGCTCATTGCAAGCCACATGATGAGCACCGAAGGCGCTAAGGCCAGGGCTCACAATCAGCGCCTTTCTGTGTATGTATTTTGTAATGTTAATTAATTAATTACTAAAATTATAAATTAATATACTTTACCTATTTGTAATTAATATATGCAGGAAGCAATATGCTGAAGAGCTAACAATCTGGTTTGATGTTCCTGCAGCATACAATGTAGATTTGCACTGTTGGTGAGCTGAGGTGTAACTGTCAGCAATGTGTGCAGTGTGTAATGTAAATAGGCTGCATGCGCGAGGGAAAACCGTTTGTTTAGCTGTGTAGTCCCGAATTTTGTAATGGTAATGTTATTAGTTTGCAGTTAGTGTTGTAAAATGGCTGCGATTGTGTATGTGTTACGCGGGTGTGGACCATTTAGCGTCCTTCCTAATAGTGTTTTTAGTAGCTCGTATGGATCTGTGTAAAAGTCCTATGTGCTTGGCGGTGTTTTGCATGCTCAAGGGTGTCGTGTAGCCTCGTTTTTGTTTTTTTCTGCGGAAATATTTTCTCTCGCTTACGGAATTTTCGATTGGCAAAAGTCTTTATATTTGATTTAATTTGGCGTGTAACCTAATTCCCAGATGTCCTGGCTGTCCCCCCTTGCTGTGTGTGTATTTTGTTTTTTATTTTAGTTTGTATTTTGTGTGTTTTTCGTATTTTTCGCTGTGCGTGGTGCAGCCGTTAAGTTCGTATTTTGTGCGGCTCATATTTTTTTTTTCTTTTAAGTGGCGGTTTGCTTTTGTAAGTTTTACGGGCCATTATTTTTTATAGGCGATTTTTTTTTCACAGTGCTACGGGTCTTGCACTGTGAATTGTGTATTTGAGTTTTGTCTAGATATGTACCGTATATACTCGAGTATAAGCTGACCCGAGTATAAGCCAAGGCACCTATTTTACCACAAAATACTGGGAAAAATGAGTGACTCGAGTATAAGCAGAAGTTGGGAAATGTGCTGCCCCCTGTGTCCCTCTTGTGCCCTCTGTGTTCCCCTCTTGTGTGCCCTTTTCTTGTGTCCTCCCTCTCTCTCCCCTGTGTCTCTACTCCCTCTCACTCCCCTGTTTCTCCTCCCCCTCTGCCTTCCCTGTGTCTCTTCCCCTCTCCCTTTCCTTTGTCTCTTCCCCCCCTCCCTTATCACCCTCCTCAACCCCCCTCCTCATCCTCCCTCCTCATTCTCAACCTCCCTCCTCAACCCCCTCCTCAACCCCTCCTCAACCTCCCTACTCAACCCCCATCCTCATCCTCCCCCCACCCTCCTCATCCTAAACCACTCTCCTCATCCTAAACCACCCTCCTCAGCCCCCTCCTCAACCCCCCTCCTCATCCTCAATCTCCCTCCTCATCCTCCATCCTCAACCTCCCTCCTCATCCTCAACCCCCCTCCTCAACCAACCTCCTCAACTTCAACCCCAACTCCCCTCCTCAACCTCAACCCCCATCCTCATCCCCAACCCCCATCCTCAACCCCCTTCCTCATTCTACACACCCTCCTCAACCCCCCTCCTCAACCTCAACCCCCCATCCTCAACCCCCATCCTCAATCCCCCCTCTTCAAACCCCCATCCTCAGTCCCCCCTCCTCAAACCTCCTCCTCAACCCCCCTCCTCATCCTAAACCCCCCTCCTCAACCTCCCTCCTCAACCTCTCTCCTCAACCCCCCCTCGTCAACCTCAACCCCCCAACCTCATCCTCAACCCCCCCATCCTCATCCTAAATCCCCCCATCCTCAACCCCCCATCCTCAACCCCCCATCCTCAACCTCAACCCCCCCATCCTCATCCTAAACCCCCATCCTCATCCTAAAACCTCCCTCATGCTAAATGCCCCATCCTCATCCCAAAACTCCCCATCCTCATCCTCATCCTAAAACCCCCACCTCACTTTACCCCTCCTCATCCTAAACCCCCCTCCTCACTTTACCCCTCTAAATACCTCCCCCTCACTTACCTCCATCTGCAGCTGCTCCTCCGCTCCTCCACGCTCCTTCCTGCGTCTTGACCCGGCCAATGCTAAGAACGTGGCGCGCATGTGACGTCACGTCATTAGCATATGATGAAGGGGGAGGGAAAGAGACACGGGGGTTAGAGATACACGGGAGGGTTAGAGAGACACAGGAGTTAGAGAGACACGGGGGGGATTAGAGAGACACGGGGGGGTTAGAGAGACACGGGGGGTTAGAGAGACACGGGGGGAGAGTGACTCGAGTATAAGCCGAGGGGGCCCTTTTCAGCCTTAAAAAAAGGGGTGAAAAACTCGGCTTATACTCGAGTATATACGGTAGTTCCGCGGGTTGTAGGTATGATGCGCAAGTCATGCGGGGTCGTAGGGATGAGCGCCTACAGCCAGCAGTTTTATTGTTGCGTTACCAATGGATTTTGGCAAGGTCGCGCTGCTGAGAACTATATATGTGATATAAATATACAGTGGATATAAAAAGTCTACACACCCCTGTTAAAATGTCAGGTTTCTGTGCTGTAAAAAAATGAGACAAAGATAAATCCTTTCAGAACTTTTTCCACCTTTAATCTGATCTATAAACTGTACAACTCAATTGAAAAACAAACTGAAATCTTTTAGGAAGAGGGAGGAAAAAATATAAAAAATAAAATAATATGGTTGCATAAGTATGCACACCCTTAAACTAATACTTTGTTGAAGCACCTTTTGATTTTATTACAGCACTCAGTCTTTTTGGGTATGAGTCTATCAGCATGGCACATTTTGACTTGGCAAGATTTGCCCACTCTTCTTTGCAAAAACACTCCAAATCTGTCAGATTGCGAGGGCATCTCCTGTGCACAGCCCTCTTCAGATCACCCCACAGATTTTCAATCGGATTCAGGTCTGGGCTCCGGCTGGGCCATTCCAAAACTGTAATCTTCTTCTGGTGAAGCCATTCCTTTGTTGATTTGGATGTATGCTTTGGGTCGTTGTCATGCTGAAAGATGAAGTTCCTCTTCATGTTCAGCTTTCTAGCAGAAGCCTGAAGGTTTTGTGCCAATATTGACTGGTATTTGGAACTGTTCATAATTCCCTCTATCTTAACTAAGGCCCCAGTTCCAGCTGAAGAAAAACAGCCCCAAAGCATAATGCTGCCACCACCATGCTTCACTGTGGTTATGGTGTTCTTTTGGTGATGTGCAGTGTTGTTTTTGCGCCAAACATATCTTTTGGAATTATGGCCAAAAAGTTCAACCTTGGTTTCAGCAGACCATAACACCTTTTCCCACATGCTTTTGGGAGACTTCAGATGTGCTTTTGCAAAATGTAGCCTGGCTTGGATGTTTTTCTTCATAAGAAAAGGCTTTCGTCTTGCCACTCTACCCCATAGCCCAGACATATGAAGAATACGGGAGATTGTTGTCACATGTACCACACTGCCAGTACTTGCCAGATATTCCTGCAGCTCCTTTAATGTTGCTGTAGGCCTCTTGGTAGCCTCCCAGACCAGTTTTCTTCTCGTCTTTTCATCAATTTTGGAGGGAGCAATGTTGTGCCAGTTGATGATGACTGTCTTCACTGTGTTCCATGGTATATCTAATGCCATGGAAATTCTTTTGTACCCTTCTCCTTACTGATACCTTTTAACAATGAGATCCCTCCGATGCTTTGGAAGCTCTCTGTGGACCATGGCTTTTGCTGTGGGGTGCGACTAAGAAAATTTCAGGAAAGACCAACTAGAGCAGCTGAACTTTATTTGGCATTAATCAGAGACACTTTAAATGATGTCAGGTGTATGCTTACTCTTATTTAACATGATTTGGAATGTGATTGCTTAATTCTGAACACAGCTACATTCCCAGTTATAAGAGGGTGTGCAGACCTATGCAACCACATTATTTTTCTTTTCTTTTTTCTTCCCTCCACCTAAAATATTTCAGTTTGTTTTTCAATTGAGTTGTACAGTTTATAGGTCACATTAAAGGTGGAAAAAGTTCTGAAATGATTTATCTTTTCTCCTTTTTTTACAGCACAGAAACCTGACATTTTAACAGGGGTGTGTAGACTTTTTAAATCCACTGTATATACACACACACACATACATACATATATATATATATATATATATATATATATATATATATATATTTATATACGTCCATCAAGTTCAACCTTTTAAGATCTCCTCTGATCTGCAATATGCGGATTAACTATTAATTAATTAGTTGTTAATTAATTATTAATCAATTATTATTATTTTTCTTATTTATTAATTCAGAGGAAGGTAAACAGAAAAAAAAAAACAAGCGAAACTTAGCCAATCATCTCAAAGGGAAATAAAAAAAAAAGAAAAATCAATTCCTTCCTGATCCCAGACACAGGAGAATAGATTTCTCCCTGGATCAATACAGTCTCTCTAATTATCCATGAAAACCCTGAATTCCCTTTTTAATTAGAAATTAATCTAGTCACCTTTTAAAGTTATCTATCGAATCCGCTGTCACCACCTCCTCTGGTAGAGAATTCCACAGATTAACCACCCTTACTGTGAAGAACCCCTTTCGTTCTTTAAAGTGGAATCTATTTACTTCTCACCTCAAGGCATGTCCTCTTGTCAGTTGAAAACCTCTCGGAACAAAAAGCTCCCTTGACAAATCTTTATACTGACCCTGGATGTATTTATATTAGGTAATCATATTTCCTCTTAGACGCCTTTTTTCTAGAGAAAATAAGTTTAATTTGGTTAGTTTTTCTTCATAACTTAGCCCCTCCATTCCCCTTATTAGTTTTGTTGCCCTCCTCTGTACCCAGCTCTAAAATGTCCTTTTTATGAAGTGGTGCCCAAAATTGTACTCCATATTCCCAATGAGGGTGTACTGGAGATTTGTATAGTGGCAGAATTATATTTGCTTCCCTTGCTTCTATACCCTTCTTAATACTTGCTAATATTTTATTTGTCTTTGCAGCTGCTGCTTGGCTTTGAGCACTGTTACCTAGGTGGTTGTCCACAAGCCCTCCTAAATCCCTTTCAATATCTGATACACCTAGATTTGCTCCATTAAGATTATAAATTGCATGGCTATTTTTCCTTCCCAGATGCATAACTTTCCTTTTTTTTGTATTAAATCTCATCTGCCATTCAGATGCCCATTCCTCAATTTTATGTAAATCCCTTTGAAGGGAAAGCACATCATTATCTGATTTAATTACCTTGCACAACTTTGTGTCATCAGCGAAAATTAAGATACCACACTCCAATCCTACCTCTAAGTCATTAATAAATTTGTTATAAAGGAGAGGACCTAATACTGAACCCCTAGGATCCCCCCTTACCACATTAGTCCAATCGGAGTAAGTTCCATTTACAACAACCCTTTGCTTCCTGTCTTTTAGCCAGCTCTCAATCCATGAGCAGATATTTACTGCAATTCCCGTATCTCTTAGTTTGCACAATAGTCTCTCATGTGGCATTTTATCAAAAGACTTTGCAAAATCCAAAAAGACTACATCCACTGAGTTGCCTTGATCCAGGTTCCTACTAACCTCCTCGTAGAAACTAATTAGATTTGTTAGACATGACCTATCCCTCATAAATCCATGTTGACTCCTACATATAATCCTGTTCAAATAGACATATTCTTGTATATTATCCCTTATTAACTCTTCTAAAAGCTTCCCCACTACAGAAGTGAGGCTCACTGGTCTATAATTCTCTGGATTTGCTTTGCTTTCTTTTTAAATATAGGTATCACATCAGCTTTTCTCCAGTCATCTGGTAGAGACCCTTTGTTGAGTGAATCTTGAAAAATTAAATATAATGGTTTGGCTATTACAGAACCCAGTTCCCTTAGTACCGTTGGATGTGTTCCATCAGGACCCAGGGGCTTTATTAACATTAATTTTTTCCAGCCTCTTTTGGATTACTTCCTGTGTTAACCAATTATTGGGAAAAGGTAGTGTAGCCCCATTATGTTGCAGTGTCCCAACCACTGGTACCTCCCTTGTGTATACCGAAGGAAAGAACCTATTTAGCTCATCTGCCTTTTCCTGGTCACTTATTTTCAGACGGCCTGTGTCACATTGTAATGTTCCTATAGCTTCCTTCCTCGCGTTCTTCCCATTAATATACTTAAAAAGTATTTTAGGGTTAGTCTTACACTCTTTTGCAATGAATTTTTCATTTTCTATTTTAGCCAGTCTAATCACGCTTTTGCAAGCCTTGTTGATCTCCTTGTATTCTCGTAAAGCAGTCTCTGTCCCTTCTTGTTTGTATAATTTAAATGCCTGTTTTTGACTCTGTATCTTGATCTTTAAATCATTGTTAAAGCCACATTGTATGGGATTTGCTCCTTTTACTTTTATTCCCACACGGTATATGCCACACGGTATATGCCAATGTGTATGTATATTTAGTTAAATGTTGTCCATTTATGTTCAGTGTTTTTACCTCAGTTCTCTGTCGCAGTTTATACTTTGTATTGCAGCCCTTAGACCGTTAAAATCTGCCCTTTTAAAATTAAAGGTTTTCGTTGGCCCCTTAAAATTTTGTTTTTTTAATTCAATCTCAAATGAGACTGTGTTATGATCACTGTTTCCCAAAGGTTGCCCTATTCCAACATTTGATACCATATCAATATTATTTGTGATGAGTAAATCTAAGATAGCTTCATTTCTAGTAGGCTCTTGTATAACCTGGGCCAGATAATGATCCCTGAGTGTACTCAAGAACCTTAGATGAACTGCTAATCTCATTTATCCAGTTTATTTCAGGGTAATTCAAATCTCCCATTATTAGAACTTGCCCATGCTTAGTTGCATTTTCAATCTGTAACAATAATTGTATTTCCTCACTTTCAGCTATATTTGGGGGTTTATAGTATACTCCAACCAATATAGTTTTGGAATTTGCTGCTCCGCTGTTTAAGTCTACCCACAAACATTCCACATTATCACTAGTTCCACTATAAATATCTTCTCTGATTATAGGCTTAAATTCAGGCTTAACATACAGAGAAATCCCTCCTCCTCGTTTACCATTGCCTCTATCTTTCCTAAATAGGTTATAACCATCCAGATTAACAGTCCAGTCATGAGATTTATCCCACCACAATTCGGTAATGCCTATTAAATCCCATTTTTCATTAATTGCTAATAATTCTAACTCTCACATTTTTCCTGGCAAGCTTCTGGCATTAGCAAGCATACACCTTATGTTATGAGTCTGTAGTTCTGAAGTGCCTGCCACTGTACTTGAATTACTTAGTACTACCTCCCTATTGACTATACTACCCCCCCATCTCCTCCCCTATGAGTTGTTAATTCATCCCTTATACCCTCTACAGTTTCTACCCCATTACTTATATCTAGTCCCTCCCCCCCCCACCTACTAGTTTAAAAACTTCTCCAGCCTTTCTACCATCCTATCCCCTAGTACAAAATCTCCCTCATCATTAAGGTGCAATCCATCCCTACTGTAGAGATTGTACCGAAGTGAGAAGTCAGCCCAGTGTTCTAAAAACCCAAACCCCTCCTTAGTTCACCACATCTTTGTGCACCACATGTTATATGTTTACTAGCGACTTGCCCGTCAAAAAATGACGGCAATGTGATGTATATGTTTGTCAAGTTGTTTAGTTATTAACATATATTTTTGACACTTGTATTTTAATATGAACGTGTATTTTTGTAAAATGTTGATGTAATGGTTTTTTAAAATGTAATTAGTATCTGAAGAATTGTTAACTTTAATATACATTGAATGAATAGGAAAGCAAAAAGTAAAAAGCCTTCTTTAAACGTCGCGAATTTTAACATGAAGTTTAAAATATATGTAAGCAATAACCATCAAAGTATATATTTTTTAACTTGAACTTTATTTTTTATGTAAGTTTAGAAGTTGACAAAACATTGGTATAATTTTGAACATTATAAACAGGAACATAGTGAATACATTTTGTAACCTAATTTTTTATTAAAAGTATTAACATTTGAATGTAAAAACAATTGACATTTAAATTAATCAGTATTAAAATTCAATTTCTATCACAATAATTGTTAACTTGAATATACATTGAATGTAGAGGAAGGCATACAGTAAAACTCTTCTTAAAACGTACGTAATTAAAGTAATTTATTACTGAGCACATAAACTGGCGATAAACATTAATGTAGGTAGTAATCTTAAGATAACAGACAATATTTACATTGTGACTTAAAAGGTGCTTGACCTCTTAACATCCACTTTGTAATCTGTTGAATGAAATAACTTGAAAATATATTTTTTAAACTTGTAACATTAGAAACATTAACATAGTGACTTAACATTTTAACATAATTTTTACTAACAATGCAAGGCAAGTATTTTGTGAGGCGAATCATTCATAAACATGACTTCCATTAATTATGACTGAATTAAACAACCAATTGTTATGTATTTTGCAATGCTTTTAAAAAATCTTGGCATCTTTAATTTGTATCCTTCAAAGTTATAGTACTTCATAGTAGACAATGTTTTTAGTAAAAATACGTCCATCTTCTAATAAATCACCTTGACTTTCATTGTTTTCAATGTAAACTTTAATAGCCTGTGGATTTTTGCACCGTGACAACGCAACGTACAATTGACCATGTGCAAAAACTGGTTCTTCCAAGAAAATACCCACAGATTTGAAAGTTTGACCTTGTGATTTATTAATGGTCATGGCAAATGCCATAATAATGGGAAATTGTCTTCTTTGAAGTATAAAAGGGAGACTACTTTCACTTGGTGCTAAATCTATTCTTGGTATGAAAACTCTCTCTCCTTTATGGGTCCCAGTTAAAATTTCAGCATCTATAAAATGGTCCTTTAATTGTTGAACAATTAATCTTGTGCCATTGCATAGGCCTTTTTTGGGGTTCATATTTTGCAGTAACATGATAATTGCACCTTTCTTTAGCTGCAAAATATGTGGTGGCATTCCAGAAGGAGTTAAAGAGTTTATGAATTCAGTCAAAAAGTTAGCCTGACTTTCATTGTCATCAGCAAGTACAGAATCAGCACTGTGATAATTTCTTTGTGGTGCATTAATTTTATTTAAGATTTCATTATTGAGGATTAATGCATCTTTATTTTTACACGTCAGTATGACTTGGTAGGCACGGAATATTCTTTGTTATTTATGCTCCCTTCAAATATAGCCGATATAATATCTTGTTGACAAATCATATGAGGTGGGATCTCTACAGTGTCGTCAGGTAAATGTAGTATTTTTTCTGTTCTGCCTTCTCCAATTTTAATAAGCCAATCATTGAAATCAGTTTGGCCTTCTGATCTCATATTTTGTTGCAGTTGAAGATGGGTAAAATGTTTCCATACTGTACTTGACTTTATACATGTTTCGATAATGTCAGTTCGATTTCCATGTACAACGACAGGTAATGTTTGTCTAAAATCACCACCCAACAACATTACCTTTCCACCAAATGGAAAAATATTCTCCATGACTTCACGAAGCAAACGGTCAATACATTGGAGGGCATAGCATGACATCATTGTGGCCTCATCTATTATAATTAATTTACATTTCTTCAATTTCTTTGCTTGTAAGGATGTCATGCGAATATCTGACACAGAATTTTCTAAAATAGGCACTGGCAGTTTAAATCCACTATGAACAGTTCTTCCACCTTCTAATAAAAGTGCAGCAATTCCAGTAGTGGCAAACGCCATTGCTATTTTTCCTTATGCTCGTACTGAACTCATTAATACATTGTACAAATATGTTTTTCCTGATCCGCCAGGTCCATCAAGATAGAAATAACGCTCTGTCACCATGTCATCATCTATAGCATTTTAAATGGCATGAAATGCTTGCAATTGTAGTGTATTTAAAGTTGCAAGTCTTTCTTCTGTTCTTTCTGCTTGTAGTTGAATGTCATAGTCTTCAAAGTTAATGTCATCTATAAGACCTGGATCAGGCAAATTAAAACTTGCACAACTTAATCCATGAGTTAAAAAGACTTCTTGGATTTCCATTAACGCTTTTAAGTGTGCAATGGGTTCATTGTATCGTCGCATAAAGTCTTCAGCCATATTACTTTTAAAAGTCTCCCACAAAGCTAATGCATTTGGAGCATTTGAGAAGATACAAATAAAAGCAAATTGTTCTCTCATCTGTCGTGGCATTTGACATTGTGCTGCTTCTTCTAAACATCTTTCCCACTCTGTATCATCAGCGAGTACGTTTCTATGTCTTGCAGCTAAATGGAAGGATTCATATACAATGTCATTAACAGTTCTTAAGTGTTCAAAACTTTGTGCTCCAGGAACATTTAAAAGTAATATCCGTAAGCAAAAACGTTCAACATCTCTTGGACTGACTGTGTAAATTCTTGGAATAATTTTATTGCCTTTGGTTTTTCTTGGTCTCCATAATCCATTCACAAAAACATAGTGATATGGAATTTTAATATATAAGTATTGTGTTGCTTCAGTGGAATTTAATGCAAACCATGCAGTTAGTGTAGTGTGACGATCTTCACTTTGGGCCAATGCATTCATTTCATTTCCAGCATTGAAATAGACTAAATGTCGTTGTGGCAAATGTACTGCTAACCTATATACTGCATGTGATCTATCATGCATTTCAAATTTTAAAAGCCGCCGCATAGCTTCTGGCGCACTGACATAGCGAGCATCTACATGAGATGCAAGTTCATCATGTACTAACTCACTACTTTCAGGGTTGTCTGCACTTTTGACGACTACAGTAGCTGCATCGTAACCTTTGTAAATATATTTGTAGACATATTTAATGGATTTGATGGAAGTGCAGGCTTCTACGTTGATGTGGGCGTTGTACTTCATGAGTAAATGTGGATTGTAGGGTACTACATATCTATTGTCCACTTTTTTTCCACGAATAATGGCACTATCTCCTTCTCTTCTTTTATAAAGTGGATATCCATCACAATTGGCATAGGTTTTGTCTCTATAATCTTTTGGAAATTCTTTGGAACATTTATTATTTTCCATACATGGTGATTGTGGATTAAGGTCACCACAGGGTCCATGAATCATGCGATGAGTAACAATCTCATATAGTCTACCATATAGTTCTGGATCTGGTAGTTCAGCAAAAATGACTGCATCCACTTTGTCTGAAGTATCTAATTTATCTTTTTCTTGAAGTATTATTAGAAGATGTGCATGTGGAAGGCCTCTTTTTTGAAATTCAATGGTATATACATAAGCAAGACATTTGCCAAATAACTGATTTATAGTGAAGTCACGTATTAATTCATTTAATTTAATCTTAAAAACTCTGGCTACTAAATCTGGTCGATCAGAAGCACTTTGTCCAAGAAGTAGATTTTGTGTGATTTCTGGCCATTGTGGATTACATGTAAATGTCACAAATAAATCGGGTTTGCCAAATTTAGTGACAATAGCCATAGCATCATTGTATCTTTCTCTCATATTCCGAGGAGATCCTTGAAAGAAAGATGGTAAAATGATGGCTTTGCCAGCTGTCATGTCTCTGCTTGTAGCCACGTCAGCAACATAGTCCATTAATCCAGAATATTGTTCTACACGGAGTTTATCTTGTTTATATTTGATAAAGTTTAAATTATTTGCCTCAACTTGCAAATATGAATCAATAATCCATTGTTGTGTTAGTTTCCCACCACATAAAATTGGATTAAATACATTGCGAATGGCAATTTGAGCTACTTTAAATTCAAGCATAGAAACATTATTTCGGATTCTGGCTTTAGCATTTGGGTAACTGGGAAGAGTTAATTTTGGTTGCCAACCTGCTTCTCCGTGTGGGAAAAAGATGGGATATGTCATTGGATCTAAATTTGGACTTAAGATACTCATATTAATAAACGGTTGGTCCTCATTTCTAGGATATATTCGAATGTCTCTTTGAAATGGTGGTTCTCCTTCATCATTCTGAAACACCATTGCAACCTCATTTGATGTTGGCAAGTTATAACGACGTTTATCAGCATGTCTGTCTATTTTAAGCACCATATTAACCTTCGGCATTGGTAATTGATGTGTTTGTGCATGAAGTAGTTGTTCATTTTCTACTTCTGCCAATTTTTTATAAGCTTTACTGTAAGGATTGTTGTCCATAATGTTATTTAGCTCTATGAAAACACTGGGTAAGCATTTTTTATTTTCTTCCATCTGCACACGTTGGTCAACAGCTTCCATTGTATCTAGGACATATAGTTGAGCGAATTTTCTTTTATTTCCTTCCTCTGGATGTAAATGGGAAGTGCGATGATAAATTTGTCCTTGGACTTTAAAACAGTAAGGACCATGTCCTGGTACATTAGCAGCTAATGTTGCCCCCATGGATGCAAAGGATATGGCACTATTGTAGGATCTTAAGTTTGTCTTAAAATTTTTGTAGTTTGGAAAAGTAGGTTCAGTCATAATATTTTGTAAATAAATTGGAAATTCTTTCCTTTCTGGAAGTTTGAACTTGCCTTTTTGACAACAACTAATAAATTGTCCATCTCTGGGTCTCTCCTGTTTAAAATAATAAGCCTCACAAACAGTCATTGAGTAGTCATGTCCCCACAACTATGAACCTCTACTGCTAAAGACTTGAGTAGAGGACAATTTGCAAAGCATATAGGATTTTGACTTTCATATTCATCAGGTGAAATGTCATATAATGTTTCAACAACAGGTTCTAAATGTTTGGTTTTTTTCGTTGCTTTTCTTGGTATATGTTGTATTGTTTGAGGTAAAATGTCATGTAATGTTTCATGAAACGGTTCTAAATGCTTTGTTTTCTTTGTTGCTTTTTTTGGTATCTCTTGTATTTTTTCTGGTAAAATGTCATCTGATGTTTGAGCAACAGGTTGTAAATTGTATAGATTCTGTGTTTTTAGACTTTTTTGGACTATGCCAATTTATTTTTTAAGTTTACATTGAAGTTTGTATTTACTGTTAAAGATTATTGGCCCTAAAAGACAAATAAGAGATAGATGATAGATATTACTTTTTATACTGTACCTTGGTTGAAGTTTGATTTCAAGCAAAATTCTTTGTTGGTCCTGTGTTGAAAGCCTTCGTCCGATGGTCTGGTCCTGTGTTGAAAGTCCTCGTCCGATGGTGTAGTCCTCTGTTGAAAGTCCTCGTCCTCTGGTGTGGTCCTCAGTTCCAACTCCTGTTCCGATGTTCTTGACGCAGTATCTGTTATAAAATAAAAATGAAAATGTTATGTTATTTGAATGTCTTTGTATTAATGAAAAAATGCCATTATTTCTGTGTTTTTCTACAATCCTTTTTGGTGCGCCGCAATTTTGGTATGCTTCTGTAGGCTTTTTTCTAAGGCTTATAGGTGGTTAAACATTAAAGAAGAATATTAATTAATTTTTCTCTTTTTTTACTTGTTATACTGTACCTTGGTTGAAGTTTGATTTGAAGCAGAATCTTTGTTGGTCCTGTGTTGAAAGCCTTCGTCTGATGGTCTGGTCCTGTGTTGAAAGTCCTCGTCCAATCGTCTGGTCCTCTGTTGAAAGTCCTCGTCCGATGGTGTAGTCCTCTGTTGAAAGTCCTCGTCCAATGGTCTGGTCCTCTGTTGAAAGTCCTCGTCCGCTGGTCTGGTCCTCAGTTGAAACTCCTGGTCCGATGTTCTTGACGCAGTATCTGTTATAAAATAAAAATGAAAATGTAATTTTATTTGAATGTATTTGTATGAACTAAAAAATGACATTATTTCTGTGTTTTTCTACAATCCCGTTTGCTGCCCACCACTTTTTGTATGCTTATTTTGGCCTTTTTCTAAGGCTTATAGATTGTTAAACATAAAATAAGAATATAAATGTAGTTTGGTATGTGTTTGTGTGAGTTTTCGTACAATCCTGTTTGGTGGGCACCACTGTTGGTATGCTTATTTAGGCTTCTTTCTAAGGCTTATAGGTTGTTAAACATAAAATTAAGAATATAAATGTAGTTTGCTATGTGTTTGTGTGAGTTTTCGTACAATCCTGTTTGGTGCCCACCACTGTTGGTATGCTTATTTATGCTTCTTTCTAAGGCTTATAGGTTGTTAAACATAAAATAAGAATCTAAATGTAGTTTGCTATGTGTTTGTGTGAGTTTTCATACAATCCTGTTTGGTGCGCACCACTGTTGGTATGCTTATTAATGTTGTTTTGTAATGCTTATAGGTTGTTAAACATAAAATAAGAATGTAAATGTAGTTTGCTATGTGTTTGTGTGAGTTTTCATACAATCCTGTTTGGTGCACACCACTGTTGGTATGCTTATTAATGTTGTTTTGTAATGCTAATAGGTTGTTAAACATAAAATAAGAATCTAAATGTAGTTTGCTATGTGTTTGTGTGAGTTTTCATACAATCCTGTTTGGTGCGCACCAATGTTGGTATGCTTATTTAGGCTTCTTTCTAAGGCTTATAGGTTGTTAAACATTAAATAAGAATTTAAATGTAGTTTGCTATGTGTTTGTGTGAGTTTTCGTACAATCCTGTTTGATGGGCACCACTTTTGTTATACTTATGTAGTGTTTTTTCTAATGGTTATAGGTTGTTAAACAAAAAGAATATGAATTTAGTTTGCTATGTGTTTGTTACAATCCTGTTTTGTGTGTACCAGTTTGTGTGTACCATATGTTGCATACTTTGGCCCTCATTCAATTGCAGTTTGGCCAATTCAATAGGGTTCTAAATGTGCTTATTTCGAGCCCTATTGAATTGTCCAAAATATCAATTGAATGAGGGCCTTTGGTTGCTGGATTTGTTATATTGTGAGGGCCTCATTGAATTTGGTTTTTCGCAATGGAATTTGGCTCAATATGAGCACAGAGCATCTTTTTTTACAAAAGTTTTTAACTAAAAACTTCTGTTCAAAAATATGCTCTGTGCTTATATAGAGCCCTATTGAAATGGGCAAATCACATTTGAATGAGGCCCTCGGCCATTAAACATATTTAGGTCCTGAATCAATTGCGTTTTGACCAATTGAATAGGGCTCTATATAAGCACATAAAATATTTTTTGACAGAAGTTTTGAGTTAGTGAAGACCTTGATTTAGTATCGAAGTTCAGTAACTAAAAATGTCTGTCTAAAAAATCTGTTATGTGCTTATATAGAGCCCTATTCAATTGGCCAACTCGCAATTGAATAAGGCTCATGGTTCGGTTCTTTTTTATACTTAATACTTTACCTTGATTGAAGTGTGGAATGACAGAGGGTCCCCTCCTGCCAATCTTAATCCGCCGGTCTTCTTGTAGTGTCTGTTTGAAAAATAAAGTGAAATAGTGAATTATAGAATTTTTTATTTGTATTTAGCAAAGCATGGCCTTTTCAGCATTTAAAGTATTTTTGTATCTTACCTCTTCTTCTTTGTTGGTGTTCTTTAAAAGGGATTGTGCTTCACAATGCACGGTGCAAATTGTTGAGAGACGCTGTTGATGCAGAGTCTGTTTGAATATTAAAAAAAGTAGAAAGATTGAGCTTTAGGTGATCAATTGAATTGCAGTAAATTAATTTCATTGAAATATACTTCTGTAATTATTTTCAATTAACATTATTTTTTGGTGGGGGCTACACACATATGTCACATACATGAAGCACATTTCCATAGTTGAAAGTAATTTTTTTGTGTGCGTGTGACATATCACTATACATGAATCATATTTTAATTGTTAAATTAACCTTATTTTTATTTTTGGCCAACATACATAAATGTGTGTGTGACATGTGACTACAGATGATACACATATATGTGCGTGTCACATATCAGTATACATGACTCATATTTTAATAGTCCCAACTTATTTTTTTCTAATGTAATTTAAATGTAGTTGTTTAATTATTTTGTTTTAAGATAATTTTGTTGCAGGGGCAATACACATAAATGTGCGTGTCACATGTCACTATACATTATACACATAAATGTGCGTGTCACATGTCACTATACATTATACGCATAAATGTGCGTGTCACATGTCACTATACATTATACGCATAAATGTGCGTGTCACATGTCACTATACATTATACGCATATATGTGCGTGTCACATGTCAGTATACATTATACGCATAAATGTGCGTGTCACATGTCATTATACATTATACACATAAATGTGCGTGTCACTTGTCAGTATACATTATACGCATATATGTGCGTGTCACATGTCAGTATACATTATACACATAAAGGTGCGTGTCACATGTCAGTATACATTATACACATAAATGTGCGTGTCACTTGTCAGTATACATTATACGCATATATGTGCGTGTCACATGTCAGTATACATTATACACATATATGTGCGTGTCACATGTCATTATACATAAACCTCTTTTTCTTATTTAATTTTTTTTTTGATGTCCTGTCTTGATAATAAAATGTAATATATTATAGCTTACCTCTCAGTTGTAATTTGCACAATGTAAAGTAGTAAATTAGGAAAGAATTATCTTCTCAAGTTTTAGCAGCAGTTATGTCTGAAGTCACTCTGTTCATCACCTGAGTAGAAATGTAATTTTCTCTGTCAAATAGGCAGTATTTATAAACTTGTAGAACATTCTGGAAAGTTAGACCGTTAGAACGCAATACGCATGCGCTATTTGCGTTCCAGCTTACAATTTGCGTTCCATCCGCCATTTTGTGCGTAGTAGTGGTTAAAATGGTGTTTAATATGAGTGTGATCCGTTCCGCATAGTATGTGTTTCATTATTGCGAGTAAGTGTAGTGTAGTTACGTCTGGAGCCTCGTTTTCGTTTTGTTCGGCGGCCATTTTTTCTCTCGCTTAGCCGATTTTCGGCCGTTTAAACTCTTTGTTTTGGACTTAAATGGACGTGTAAATGAACTTTTGGAGGTGCCGGATGCCCCCCCCCGTGCTGTAAGTAAGCTTTTTATGTGTTTGTTGTGTTTATTTCTTGTGTTTGTGATGTATTGATGCGCGGCGGTTGGAATAGGTCTTTCGCGGACGTATTTTTTTCCGATGCGGCCGTATTTTGTTGCGATGTTGCCGTATTTTTTTGCGATATACGCAGTTAGCTTTTACGTGTACGACGCAGTGTATTTGTTTCTAAGTCGTGCGTATGTGTGTTAAGAGCGTGTGAAGGGCCTTTTTTACTGTTTTTTTGTTAAGTCTTGCGTCTGTGTGTCTGGGTGTAAGCGGGTGTGAGGCGACTTTGAGTTTTTTTTTGTTATGAAGTTGTGTGTGTGTGTATGTGTGTGTTAACACAGCCGATGTTGGGATGCTCCCACCACCGCAAATGCGGAACAAGCCCGCAATTTACGTGCCAAAAGTCGAAACCCTAAACCATGCAATCATAAGTAACATTTCAGGGCGTGATCATGATCAATTAAGCAAGGCCGTAACTACCGATTTAGAAACAGCCAATAGTAAATGAGACCATCATCATTACATCAGCAAAACATGGGGGTTACACATCAATCAATTAGCACTTAGAGGTCCCATATGCGATCAGACTCGCAATTCGCCAATGTACAAAATATAAAAAATTCATGGCGATACTACTTCAGTCCATGTGTGTAGTCTGATATTAACTCATTGATTCCCGAGATTGATGCGACACCGAAATATAACAAAAAAAATTAATAATTTTTGATTCTAGATTTTTGCGACTTGGAGACTATTGTGCAATTAAGTATAATGTCTTTCATCGCTTTCCCCGTCTTTTGAAGTGCAGTATTGATTTTTTATTTGCATATACAGTGCTACGATCAGGTATTTAACCCACTTGCGAGTCCTATCTGTTAGCCGTTGGATTTTTTGTTCTACATTTGCCATTTATGGGTGTGAAAACATTTGCTGGCTTGAGGAATTGTAGCAATTGAATAGCGATTTGCGATTTTAGCGATTGTAACATTTGCAGGCTTGAAATATCAAAGGCTTAGATGGGCCCCAAGTTACGATTCTGACAACGGCAGGGATTTTCAGCCTGTAACCCGTAGATCTTTCTGTTTCCAAGATCAAGGTCATAAGATCTAATGAACATTTCAAAGTGATGTCTAACCAATTGGACCCTTAAACCTCTGAGGACCAGGCCACCCGATCCAATTCGTCTATTTGCGTTCTTGAGGTAGGCTTTCAACATCTTAAATGCTCCCTGTTCGGAGATGACCTTCTCTGCACAATCTCTAACTAACCAGGTTTCCTCTATCTCTAGTTTAATATCAACCATTAAAGAGTTCACGATCCGGTCTAAGAATTAACTTGTACAAGAACGAAAAGTTAGATGTTGGGACTCATCTGGCCGATATTAAAACCCTGCAACATCTATATAGATTTGTATGGCCACCGAGTAGCATCAAAAACTTAGGAGTTAGGATAACAAAGATTTTGGAGATATAAAGAGCAAATTTCCCCCCATTATTTCAAAAGTTAACTGCAGATTTACAAAACTGGTCTAATTTTAATATATCTTGGACAGGGTCCATTATTAACATTAAAATTTATATTTTACCAAAAATCCTCTATCTATTTAGGACATTGGACATTCCAATCGGTATTCAAGATCTGGAAAAAATGCAACATTATTTTTTTAGATTAATATGGGTAAACAACCCACCATGAATCGCTAAGACGATAATGTACAGGCATAGAAACCAAAGGGGTCTCTCTTGTTCTAATCTTAGGTTGTACTACAAAGCCGCCCAATTGGCTTTCTTACCCATAGCTCACTCAATAAAGCACCAACCTTTTTGGATCTTTATAAAAAATCTAATATTTGGCAACCAAGCATTAACCAATTTTCAGTTGAACATCCTAACCACATGATTAAACTTACTCTCTCAACCTGGGACTGGGCAGCCATGAGGTACCATCTTACCTCCCCTCTTTCCCCTCTAACATCAATTAGATCCTTTCCAAATTTTGAAACTGACTTCAATTCGGAATCTAAGCATTGGTGGTTTCTTCATCATCTTGACAGGTTGGATGCCTGGTTCGCAAATGACAAAACTTCCCCTCAAGGACAATTCTGTACTAAATATAATATTCTGCACAGAGAAAGTTGGAATTATACATATATTGGGTGTCATCAATAGTTCAGAACACAGGCTCTCCTAAATCAACCTGGTTCTTAGTGATTTGCAAGAACATACAATTATCTAAAGGTATATTGGGTGCCCTATACTCTATTTTTAATGAGTGCGATAAAACGCTCAAACCATCCTTTGTAGTCAAATGGGAACAAGACCTGGGTAGGAGTCTTGAGCCTGCTGAGTGGAAGGAAGCGTTTACT
Source organism: Discoglossus pictus (assembly GCA_027410445.1). Classification (NCBI taxonomy): domain Eukaryota; kingdom Metazoa; phylum Chordata; class Amphibia; order Anura; family Alytidae; genus Discoglossus; species Discoglossus pictus. The sequence continues at coordinate 149,298,989 of CM050165.1, forward strand.
AATTTGTCCAGGTCTCAGTTAAAGTTCTGCACAGGACGTACTTCACAACCTAGAGAATGCATACCATGAATCCCCAGACAAGAGACAAGTGCTTTAGGAGCTGTTAATTATTAGGAGACGTTTTACATACTTGGTGGTCCTGCCCAGTTGTACAAGACATATGGGAGAAAACATTGAGACTGTTATCCCAATTATTCCATATACTGATTCACCCATATACTGCGGATACATTAACTTCATCCCAAAACAAGCTCTTGCAATGTATCACCCTAGCAGTTAAAAACCACATTGTTAAACACTGGAAGTCCTCCACACTAATTAATTACTCTCACAGCCTCCTCCCGGTGGGGCAGCAGGACCAGTTACATTTCTTTTTCAAACTCTCTACCTCTTTACTTTATTTTTCATAAGTTCCTGATTTTAGTTTTCGGAAAAAGCTTAAGTTAAGACTTGAAGAGGAAACTCTTCTCTACATTTCTCTACAAAAAATGCTAAAAAAATGTGTGAAGCCTACAGATAATCCAGACTGACCACTATATTTCTTTAAACCTGACCATATTTATTGCTGTCTATATGGCTTATCTGGTGTTATCTCACAATGTCTAAAGCTACAGTAATACATTTGTATGCTTGGTCCTACTGTGGAGTCTGTAATTTTAACCCTGTTTTGTTGTTATTTATCATGCATTGTCTTCAATAAAAACGATTGGAAAAACAAAACAAAACTTCAGAGTATGCCATGCGAGTGTAGCCTAATACTGGATGTGTGTAGATAGTCTTTCTCAATATAACAAATAGACAGAATCATTTAATAATATATTGGTCTCTGGATAGGATACACAGGTGAAAACTAGTCGATAAATAGTAGCAGATAGAAGTGCTAAGAAGATATCTTACTCTAATTCTAACCAATTAGTGTGTGTATCTTGTGAAATAACATTTACAAGTATTAAAGTATTAACAGGATCCCGAAAGAGGATAGTAACTAAAATATATATATATATATATATTTATATATATATATATATATATATATATATATATATATATTTATATATATATATATATATATATATATATATATATATATATATATATATATATATACTGCGCAAAAAAATAAAGGGAACACTTAAACAATACAATGTAACTCTAAGTCAATCACACTTCTGTAAAATCAAACTGTCCACTTAGGAAGCAACACTAAGTGACAATCAATTTCACATGCTGTTGTGCAAATGGGATAGACAACAGGTGGAAATTATAGGCAATTAGCAAGACACCCCCAATAAAGCAGTGATTCTGCAGGTGGTGACCACAGATCATTTCTCAGTTCCTATGCTTTCTGGCTGATGTTTTGGTCACTTTTGAATGCTGGCAGTGCTTTCACTCTAGTGGTAGCATGAGACAGAGTCTACAACTCACACAAGTAGCTCAGTTATCCAGGATGGCACATTAATGCGAGGTGTGGCAAGAAGGTTTGCTGTGTCTGTCAGCGTAGTGTCCAGAGCATGGAGGCGCTACCAGGAGACAGGCCAGTACATCAGGAGAAGTGGAGGAGGCCGTAGGAGGGCAACAACCCAGCAGCAGGACCACTACCTCCGCCTTTGTGCAAGGAGGAACAGGAGGAGCACTGCCAGAGCCCTGCAAAATGACCTCCAGCAGGCCACAAATGTGCATGTGTCTGCTGTAACGGTCAGAAACAGACTCCATGAGGGTGGTATGAGGGCCCGACGTCCACAGGTAGGGGTTGTGCTTACAGCACAACACCGTGCAGGACATTTGGCATTTGCCAGAGAACACCAAGATTGGCAAATTCGCCACTGGCACCCTGTGCTCGTCACAGATGAAAGCAAGTTCACACTGAGCACATGTGACAGACGTGACAGGGTCTGTAGACGCCGTGGAGAACGTTCTGCTGCCTGCAACATCCTCCAGCATGACCGGTTTGGCAGTGGGTCAGTAAAGGTGTGGGGTGGCATTTATTTGGGGGGCCACACAGCCCTCCATGTGCTCGCCAGAGGTAGCCTGACTGCCATAAGGTACCGAGATGAGATCCTCAGACCCCTTGTGAGATCATATGCTGGTGCGGTTGGCCCTGGGTTCCTCCTAATGCAAGATAATGCTAGACCTCATGTGGCTGGAGTGTGTCAGCAGTTCCTGCAAGACAAAGGCATTGATACTATGGACTGGCCCGCCCGTTCCCCAGACCTGAATCCAATTGAGCACATCTGGGACATCATGTCTCACTCCAGCCACCAACGTCACGTTGCACCACAGACTGTCCAGGAGATGCTTTAGTCCAGGTCTGGGAGGAGATCCCTCAGGAGACCATCCGCCACCTCATCAGAAGCATGCCCAGGCATTGTAGGGAGGTCATACAGGCACGTGGAGGCCACACACACTACTGAGCCTCATTTTGACTTGTTTTAAGGATATTACATTACAGTTGAATCACCCTGTAGTGTGTTTTTACACTTTCATTTTGAATGTGACTCCAAATCCAGACCTCCATGGTGTAACGGAACCCATCACTGTTTTACCCTATTTTATGGTTATGGTTAAAATATGATCACATTGCTGTACTGTAGATATGTTGTTTTATGTTCTACAGAATATATTGGCTCAGAATATTACAGCTACTAGACTAATAGATAATCCTATTACAGAGACTCCTCATAAGATAAGGAAGTCTATTGTATAAAGTGTTTTCATTATGAGACATAAGAATAAACAGAAGGATAATCTGATCAATGTCTGATTGTATCAAAGTAGCCAGGTAGCCTCAGGGAGGTGTGACCACACCTATGTGTATTGTGTGGCCAAATATGGGGGATGTGTATTGCCTGTGGAAAGAGATGTGTATATATATTTCTGCATAACAAAATAAAGACAGTATTCTTTGACTCCCAATTGAGTGTCGTCCAATCTGGGTGGTCTGGGCTTCTGAGACTGCGCAGTGCTTCTATATGGATATTTAACGGTATACCAGCGGAGATATTGGACTTATGATTCCAACTCCGTTACATTTGGTGGCAAGTGGCGGAATTGTTCCCACGGTCAGAGGGACAGCTACAGGAGACACCATTCGTGGAGTTACAAATTGAGGGCAACGCTAGTATCCGTACAGCTTCCCTGGCTACAGCAGGATGGAACCGGCTAGTTTTTGGACAGCGTTCCATGATGAGGAGAAGGAGGCGGCCGTGGACTACAGGGATGCAGACAGAAAGGAACTCTGGTATGATGCCGTGGAAGATGCCCAATGGCGGCGAGGTGAGAGTCTCCCCAGTGATGAGCAGCGGCTACAGAAGCGTGTGGCGATGCGGATGTATCTATTGGGAGAGCAGACCCTGGATGAGTGGGTGACAAGACTAGAGACCCTGGTATGGCGAGAGATCTGGCTAGACAACGCATACCAGGCCCTCTGGTGGCATACCGTTCGACTTACCCCCTGGACGGCTGAACACGACTTACCGGAGGGGGATGATTATGATGGCCCGGGTTTATTATGGGATGCCTTGGAGGACGACATTGATCTTGGCAGCACGGAGGGGTCTAGGTTTCTTGACATCTATGACTACCAGATAGGCATGTATGTCTGGGTTGACGAAGGCGAGGTGAGCAAAGACATGACCCACCTGGTAACAAGAGAGTGGGAGCTGGAGCAGGACTACCAACACCTGCTCAGCTTCGTGCAGCCCCAACCGACCCGACAAGCAGAACCAGACCTCATTGACTGGTCCTGGGATGACCTCCAGATGGCAGGTAGAGATCCGACCAAGGTCTCTCTACCGGCCCTACAGGAAGCCGAAGGTGTCGTTCTTCCTCCCCAGCGGCAGTGGGAACCACAGGGAGCAGAAGGTGCCGTCCTTTCTCCCCAGCGGCAGTGTGTACCCCAGGGAGCAGAAGGTGCCGTCCTTCCTCCCCAGCGGCAGTGTGTATCCCAGGGAGCAGAAGGTGCCGTCCTTCCTCCCCAGCGGCAGTGTGTACCCCAGGTAGCAGAAGGGGCCGTCCTTCCTCCCCAGCGGCAGTATGTACCCCAGGGGGCCAAAGGTGTTGTCCTTCCCCCCCAGCGGCAGTGTGTATCCCAGGGAGCAGAAGGTGTCGTCCTTCCTCCCCAGCGGCAGTGTGTACCCCAGGGAGCAGAAGGTGTCGTCCTTCCTCCCCAGCGGCAGTGTGAACCACAGGGAGCAGAAGGTGCCGTCCTTCCTTCCCAGCGGCAGTGTGTATCCCAGGGAGCTGAAGGTGCAGTCCTTCCTCCCCAGCGGCAGTGTGTACCCCATGAAGCAGAAGGTGCAGTCCTTCCTACCCAGCGGCAGTGTGTATCCCAGGGAGCAGAAGGTGCCGTCCTTACTCCCCAGCGGCAGTGTGTATCCCAGGGAGCAGAAGGTGCCGTCCTTCCTCCCCAGCAGCAGTGTGTACCCAAGGGGGCCGAAGGTGTCGTCCTTCCCCCCCAGCAGCAATGTGAACCCCAGGGAGCTGAAGGTGTCGCCCTCTCCCCCCCAGCGACAAACTAGAGAATTGACCAACAAATACTTTTGTCCAGACATCTCCAGGCCGATCCGTTGGGATCAGACCGTGTATGCTGGCTTATGGTCACAGGGGAGGTGTGTAATGGAACCCATCACTGTTTTACCCTGTTTTATGGTTATGGTTAAAATATGATCACATTGCTGTACTGTAGATATGTTGTTTTATGTTGTACAGAATATGCCGTCCTTCCCAGCCGTATTTCCTCCCCAGCGACAGTGTGTATCCCAGGGAGCAGAAGGTGCCGTTCTTCCTCCCCAGCGGCAGTGTGTACCCCAGGGAGCAGAAGGTGCCTTCCTTCCTCCCCAGCGGCAGTGTGTACCCCAGGGGGCTGAAGGTGTCGTCCTTCCCCCCCAGCAGCAGTGTGAACCCCAGGGAGCTGAAGGTGTCGCCCTCTCCCCCCAGCGACAGCTTACCCTAAAAAGGGGAGACACCAATCTCCCAGACGGCGCAGAGGGGACCGTGGTCTCTGTGCCTGACCTAACCGGGATGCTGGACAGCCTGTCCAGATCCCCAACTACCCTCACTGGGACAACCGGAGGAGGGGGTAAGTACAAATTCCCCTCCCCAGCTAACTCCTAATGTGGCCCCAGGGTTAACAGAGGAAATGTTAACCCCCACTGACCCCCACCTTTCCCTGGCTACTGAGCCGGAATATGTCCCAAGTACCCCAGCAGAAGAGCTGACATCGGGGCAGAGTGCAGTCGGCCTCTGCCCTCCCTTTGTCCCTAGTACAGAGCAGGATGTCCTGCAGGTTATACCAGCAGAAGAGCTGGCATCAGGGCAGAGTGCCGCTGGCCTCTGCCCCTCAAGTCCCCTCAGCGTGTTGCCCCATCACCACAGCGAAATATCCAGGTGCCTGGTTAGACTTCCCCCCAAAGGGGAGATGTGTGACGAAGTGCCCTTCGCCACTATGTCCTGGAGAGGACTTATTGCCAGCCTCCTGCCCTGCGACTATGGCCCCAAAACATATTGCCCTTTAAAAACAGTATTCGGTCATACCAGAGTGTATGTCCCTCATTCTGGCCCTTTAAATACAGTGGGGTCATTCGGTACTTGCCCTATGGGAGCGGTGATACCCCAGATAGCTATGCCATGGAGCCCATTCATATAATGAAAGACTATGGGAAAGACTTTAGCTACCTGGCAAATGAACTGTGTGAATAGGATCTGAGCGCTATTCTGTAGTTTTGTGCGCTCAGATCCCAGCTATCTGGGGATATGTGAAATGTCTGTGTGTTATGTGTAAAAGGTGACTTTATGTATTTTAAAGTGGTTTATGTTTTTTTGCAACCATGTGCTCAATGGAGTCTGCCTCTATCCCTGGATAATTGGATTACTTTCCCCATTGTCTCCAGTATAGAGGTCTCTGTAAAACCTGTTTGTAAAATGTATTTTCCCTCTCCTTGAAATGTTTATTGCTGTGAATGCTGTATGAAGTGTGCATTTGTTTTGTTCTTGAAATGTGAGGAAATGTGAATTGCAGTAATGCTGATGGGTTGTCAAACTAGAGAATTGACCAACAAATACTTTTGTCCGGACATCCCCAGGCCGATCCGTTGGGATCAGACCGTGTATGCCGGCTTATGGTCACGGGGGAGGTGTGTAACAGAACCCATCACTGTTTTACCCTGTTTTATGGTTATGGTTAAAATATGATCACATTGCTGTACTGTAGATATGTTGTTTTATGTTCTACAGAATATGTTGGCTCAGAATATTACAGCTACTAGGCTAATAGATAATCCTATTACAGAGACTCCTAATAAGATAAGCAAGTCTATTGTATAAAGTGTTTTCATTAAGAGACATAAGAACAAACAGAAGGATAATCTGATCAATGTCTGATTGTATCAAAGTAGCCAGGTAGCCTCAGGAAGGTGTGACCACACCTATTGTCTCTCTATGTGTATTGTGTGGCCAAATATGGGGCATGTGTATTGCCTGTGGAAAGAGATGTGTATATATATTTCTACATAACAAAATAAAGACAGTATTCTTTGACTCCCAATTGAGTGTCGTCCAATCTGGGTGGTCTGGGCTTCTGAGACTGCGCAGTGCTTCTATATGGATATTTAACGGTATACCAGCGGAGATATTGGACTTATGATTCCAACTCCGTTACACATGGGTTGAAACATTTGATTTTAATTTTGTTGTCAGCACATTCAGCTATGTAAAGAACAAAGTATTTCATAAGAATATTTAATTAATTCAGATCTAGGATGTGTTATTTTAGTGTTCCCTTTATTTTTTTGAGCAATGTATATATATATATATATATATATATATATATATATACATAAATATAAAGATATTCAAGTATATGGAATAGAGAATTCTGTACATTCAATAAGTGCCTCTACTATAAATTAGTGAAGTGCAAAAAAGCAAACATAAAAAGTGAATGGAACAAATATCCTGTATTGGTACATTGGAAACAGTAACCCCACAAATATATATATGAAATACAGTGTTATTTATACCTATATAGGTATAATGGAAACAGTAACCACACAACTATATATTAAACTAGCGACTTGCCCGTTAACAAATGACGGCAATGAGATGTGTATGTTTGTAAATTTGTTTGGTTAGTAATATACGTATTTGACATTTGTAACCTTTTTGTTATGTCAAAATAAGTACAATTATTATATTAAACATGTTTATTTTTGGATCATTTTCTTTTGTTTTTGAGGAACTGTTAAAGAGTTTTGTAGTAAAAGTGTTAATGTTTGAATGTAAGAACAGTTGAACATTAGATTAATGAGTATTGTAAACTTGAGCAAATGGTTTGTAGATTAAGAACTGTTAACTGAAATATACATTGAATCCAGAGGAAGGCAAACAGTAAAAACCCTCCTTGAAACGTAGCCAATTGTATCAAAGGGGGGGAAAAATTAATTCCTTCCTGACCCCATTAACTGGTGATTGGATTACTCCCTGGATTAATATTTAACATGAAATACAACAATTACATTGTGTCTGAAAACATGCTTGTGCTGTTAACATGAACTTTCTAATATGTCTAACTAACCAACTTTAAAGTATTTTTTGTAAAACTTGTAACATTATAAACCGTAACATAGTTAATTAACATTTGAACAGAATTTTTTAGAAAATGCAAGGCAAGTGTTTTATGGGCCTAATCATGCATTAACAGTACTTTCATGAATTATTAATGAGTTATTAGTCATTGGTGGTTTGGAATGGTTGACCTTTGTTTGTTGGTGTAGTAATTGTTTAAAATGACACATAGAGTTTCCTCTGTGGAAAAGTGGTTCTCTAAAAAGAGAACGCAAGACCTTAAAGTTCGTCTGCGATGTGTAACCACTGTTCTGTATGTGTTTTGCCATTGTATAGAGTTTAATATGGAAATATTGGTGGTGTGAAAATAGTGCCTTAAAAATGAAATTTTGAAAGAAACCGACGTTTGTCTATATTTTTTCTTTCTTTTTGGGTGTTAGATTCTGCTTGAGGTGATTTGTGACTTTTGCAGTGGCGGCTGGTGACTTTTCAAGTTGGAGGGGCGCCAGGGCGAAACATAGCCACTCCCCCTTTTTCAAAACACACCTATTTTTATAACTCCTCCTCCTGACGTCATAATGACCTTTACAAGCCGCGCCCAATGACCTTATACTTGTAAAGCCCATTGAAATACATGATCAGCAATGCAGAAATGTCAAGAAGTAAAGTAACAATGTGTTAAATTCATTGGTATACAATATAGATTGAAAAAACTCATGTGACAAGACTACAGCAATATCATAATTGCACCTATACGCATTAACAGAAAAATTAAAGCAGTGACACCTACCATTAGTCGGCTCTTCTCAGGGTATTCACGTTCAGTAAGTTGACCAACGAGTACAAACAAATCTGCTGCCACATAGGGTTTGCACCTGGGGTTGAAAGAAAACAAGCAAATCAATCAGACCATTCAAGAACAAAACCATACTTAAAAAACATTAAAAGACCAAGTGGAACCATATAGGCCCCAAACATACCTTAGAAGACCAAGTGTGACCAAATAGGCCCCAAACATACCTTAGAAGACCAAGTGTGACCATATAGGCCCCAAACATACCTTAAAAGACCAAGTGTGACCATAGGCCCCAAACATACCTTAGAAGACCCAGTGTGACCATATAGGCCCCAAACATATCTTAGAAGACCAAGTGTGACTATATAGGGCCCAAACATACCTTAGAAGACCAAGTGTGACCATAGGCCCCAAACATACCTTAGAAGACCAATCAGCACTGTATAGGCCCCAAACATACCTTAGAAGACCAAGTGTGACCATAGGCCCCAAACATACCTTAGAAGACCAAGTGTGACCATAGGCCCCAAACATATATATATATATCTCAATATATATATATATATATATATATATCAATCAATATATCTATCAATCAATCAATATATATATATAAATATATATATATATATATCAATATATATATATATCAATATATATAAATATATATATATATCAATATATATATATATATATATATATATATATATATATATATATATATATATATATATATATAAATATCTCTCTCTCTCTCTCTCTCTCTCTCTATATATATATATATATATATATATATATATATATATATATATATATATCACACACAAACACATAAAAAATATACATAAATATACATAAACATATACATAAAAAAAAAATATTAATTGATATTTATTATTTGATTAATTGATGTACTTTATTACTTATTTTATTATATTGTTCATGTATTTCTATTAGACATTATTTTTTATACATATTACAGTGCTATTTATTTGCTATACATGTTACAGGATATTATCCTGTAACATGTATATCACATAAATAGCCCTGTAATATGTATAATACATACAGGGTCAAACAAGTTCACACTAACCTTTTTTTCCCTTACAGGCTTCCATACCTGCTTTGCTGATTTGCTAATTTTTTAAAGACTCTCATTGGTTGAAATCGATGTCAATCAAAAATTTCAGCCAATCAGAGTCCTTCAAAAATTTGTATATAAGGCAGAGCGTGGGAAAAAAAAACAATTAATCGCGGGTGGAGCTCCTTGTAGGAGGAGCTCTGTTAGTTTGTTGTTTTATTTTTTTTAGAGCGTCAGTTTTTTTTTGGTGGAGGCCTCTTGCAATGGGCCAGAATGGATGGACAATGGCTTCAATCAAGATTGGATAATTTTTTGACATGGGCTTCAATCAAGATTGGATTATTTATTTGACATGGCCTTCAATCAACATTGGATTATTTATTTGACATGGGCTTCAATCAACATTGGATTATTTATTTGACATGGGCTTCAATCAACATTGGATTTTATGACATGGGCTTCAATCAACATTGGATTATTTATTTGACATGGGCTTCAATCAACATTGGATTTTATGACATGGGCTTCAATCAAAATTGGATTATTATGACTATCCAGGGCACTGAGGGCAGAAGGCCAACGCTGGAGGGGTCAATTTGACAGGTAAGTATGTGCTGTTGTTTATTTTATTTTTATTATTGTTTGTTTAGTATGTATGTGCTGTTTACTTTATTTGTATTATTGTTTGTTTAGTATGTGTGCTGTTTTACTGTATTTTTATTATTGTTTTTCCCTTCCCTTATTTTTATTTTATCTTTAAAAGTGACAGGCACATGTGCCTGTTACTTCTAAAAATGGAATAAAAATAGGGGGGGGGGGGGTTGGTAGTTGGATCGGGGTGAGGTCACACGGACATCGGTCGGTCAGTGGCCGCGTAGGCCACATGGAGGCCATGATCAGGGGTGGCACAGGCCTCATGGGGGTGATCATCCACCCCATGTGGCCTGTACAACCCCGCTCACCGCCCGATTACCCCGATCACCGTGATCGGGGTAATCGGGCGGTGGCTTAGCATAGGCCACATCGGGGTGGTGATGATCGGGCCTCTGGGGTGGTGGCACCGGCCACATGGAGGTGATCAGGGGTGGCACAGGCCTCATGGGGGCGATTTGATCACCCCCATGTGGCCTGTGCCACCCCTCTCACCACCCGATTACCCCGATTACCGTGATCCGGGTAATCGGGCGGTGGCATAGCATAGGGCAGGCCACAACGGGGTGATCGGGGGTGGCACAGGCCACATGGTGGTGAAGGCTGGGGGTGGCACCATGCATTGCAGGCCTAGGTCGGTCGTCGGTGGTAGGTAAGTTGGTGGGTGGCTGGGTAGGTGGCAGGCCAGGCAGGCATAGTGGGGTAACTGGGGGGACCCTACCTTTTATTAGGGGCACTAGGGGTTTGGTTTGGCCGGGGGCAGGGCAGGTGCCAGGTAGACTTACTGTTAGGTTGGGCAGATGTGAGTAGTTTCAGCCAGGGAGGTCTCTCAGTCTCAGCGTGAGCAGGGTCAGGAAACAGAAAGAGGGATGGGACAGGCAACTGGTGGTTTTATTGACTGTAGATGTCAATCAAAAAGTAAACTCGAGGCCCTATTAGCTGGCGGGCGCTCGGAGCTAACGGTCTGGGTGGGTTTACATTGTTCTCTTGACAACTGTACAGCCTTCCATCATTGATTGGTCAATGATGGAAGACTGTCAGTCATGAAATTGATACATTTATGACCGCCCATGCATATCGTCACTGTGCTGGTGGGCGGAATGCATGAACGGTCAGGGGGCCAGGCCAGGCCTCATTGAAGAGAAGAGTCTAAAGGTTAGTGTACTTTACTAGTGTAATATGATCACACAGGGATGCAGGGGGCTACAATAGATACACAGCAGCTTTAGTTAATATATACACACAGTGCAAGGGGTTATCTTAAAGTGACAGTGTTCCTGGGAATAGTTTGCTTCATTTATTACTGTATTAACACTTGAATTATGATGTACACATTATATTTAATTGTTTTTGGGTTATTACTAATAAATTATTGTGTTTTTTTATTGCAGGGTCACGAAAATATTTGGGGGGGGCGTTTGCCCTGACGCCCCAATGGACGGGCCGCCCCTGGACTTTTGTTTTGAATTTGTTTGGCATGGGTTTTATTTGTTTGATTAAAAGTTACAGTACTTCACAGTTGACAATGTTTTTCATAAAAATTCGTCCATCCTCTAATAAATCACCTTGACTTTCATTGTTTTCAATGTAAACTTTAATAGTCTGTGGATGTTTGCACCGTGATAAGGCAACGTACAATTGGCCATGTATAAATACTGGTTGTTCTAAGAATATACCCACAGATTTGAAAGTTTGTCCTTGTTATTTATTAATGGTCATGGCAAATGCCATGATGATGGGAAATTTTCTTCTTTGAAGTATAAAAGGGAGGCTACTTTAACTTGGTGCTAAATCTATCCTTGGTATGAAAACTCTCTCTCCTTTATGGGTACCAGTTAAAATTTCAGCATCTATGAAATGGTCCTTTAATTGTTGAACAATTAATCTTGTGCCATTGCACAGGCCTTTCTTGGGGTTCATATTTCACAGTAACTTGACAATTGCACCTTTCTTTAGCTGCAAAATATGTGGTGGCATTCCAGAAGGAGTTAATGAGTTTATGAATTCAGTGGCAAAGTTTGCCTGACTTTCTTTGTCATCAGCAAGTACAGAATCAGCACTGTGATACATTTTTTGGGGTGCATTCATTTTTTAAAATATTTCATTATTGAGGATCAATGCATCCTTATTCTTGCATGTTAGTATTACTTTGTTGGCAAGTTCCGAATAGTCCTTGTTATTTATTGTAGTTTCGAATATAGCCAATAAAATAACTTGTTTACAAATCATATGAGGTGTGCACAGTGTCGTCAGGTACATTTGGGATTTGTTCTGTTTTTCGTTCTCCAATTTTAATAAGCCAATCATTAAAATCATTTTGTCCTTCTGATCTCATACTTTGTTGTAATTGAAGATAGGTAAAATGTTTCCATAGTGTACTTGACTTTATACACGTTTCGATAAGGTCAGTTTGATTTCCATGTACAAAGACAGGTAATGTTTGTCTAAAATCGCCACCTAACAACATTACCTTTCCACCAAATGGAAAAGTATTATCTATGACTTCACATAGCAAACGTCAATACATTGTAGGGCATAGCATGACATCATTGTAGACTCATCTATTATAATTAATTCACTTTTTTTCAGTTTTTTGGCTTTTACTGATGTCATCCGAATATCTGACACTGATGTTTCTAAAATAGGCACTGGCAGTTTAAATCCACTATGTACAGTTCTTCCACCTTCTAACAAAAGTGCAGAAATTCCAGTGGTCCCAAATGCCAGTGCTATTTGACCTTGTGCTCGTACAAAACTCATCAATATATTAAATAGATAGGTTTTTCCTGATCTGCCAGGTCCATCAAGATAGAAATAATGCTCTATGACCATGTCATCATCTAGTGCATTTTTTATGGCATTACATGCTTGCAATTGAAATGTATTTAAAGTTTTAAGTCTTTCTTGTGTCCTTTCTGTTTGTAGTTGAATGTCAAAGTCTTCAAAGTTTATATCGTCTATGAGACCTGGCAGATTAAAACTTGCACAACTTAATCCATGAGTTAAAAATACTTCTTGTATTTCCATTAATGCTTTTAAGTGTGCAATAGGCACATTGTATCGTTGCATAAAGTCTTCTGCCATATTACTTTTAAATGTGTCCCACAAAGCTAATGCATTTGGAGAATTTGAGAAGATACAAATTAATGCAAATTGTGCGTCTGGCGTGGCATTTGACATAGTGCTGCTTCTACTAGACATCTTTCCCATTCTGTATCATCAGCTAGTAAGTTTCTATGTCTCACAGCTAAATGAAATGATTCATATAATATGTCATTAACAGTTCTTAAGTGTTTAAAACTTTGTGCACCAGGAACATTTAAAAGTAGTTGTTGTAAGCAAAAGCGTTTAAGGTCTCTTTGCGACTGACCGCGTAAATTCTTGGTATTATTTTATTTCCCCGGCTTTTTTGCCATAATCCATTAACAAAAACACAATGATATGGAATATATAAGAATTGTCTTGCCTATGAATCTGTTGAATTTAATTGAAACCATGCAGTTAGTGTAGTGTGACGATGCTCACTTTGTGTCAATGCATTTGTTTAATTTCCAGCATGGAAATACACTAAACGTCTTTGTGGCAAATGTACAGCTAATCTATATACTGCATGTGATCGATCGTGCATTTCGAATTTTAAAAGACGCCACATAGCTTCTGGCGCACTGACATATCGGGCATCTACATGAGATGCAAGTTCATCATGTACTAACTCAGTGCTTTCGGTATTGTCTGCACTTTTGACGACTACAGTAGCAGCATCATAACCTTTGTAAATATATTTGTAGACATATTTAATGAATTTGATGAAAGTGCAGGCTTCTACATTAATGTGTGCATTATACTTCATGAGTAAATGTGGATTGTATGGTACCACATATCTAACGTCGACCTTTTTGCCACGAATAATGGCAGTTCTATATAATGGATAGCCATCACAATTGGCATAAATTTTGTCTCTATAATCTTAGTACATTTATTATTTTCCATACATGGTGACTGTGGATTAACATTTCCACACGGTCCGTGAATCATACGATGAGTTACAATCTCAAATAGTCTACCATATAGTTCTGGATCTGGTAGTTCAGCAATAATGACAGAATCGACTTTGTCACCAGTATCTAACTTATGTTTTTCTTAAAGGATTATAAAAAGATGTGCATGAGGAAGGCCTCTTTTTTTAAATTCAATTGTATAAACATAAGCCAGACATTTGCCAAATAACTGAGTTATAGTGATGTCACGTATTAATTCATTTAATTTCATTTTGAAAACTCTGGCTACTAAATCTGGTCTATCGGAAGCAGTTTGGTCAATAAGTACATTTTGGGTAATCTCTGGCCATTGGGGATTACATGTAAATGTAATGAATAAATCTGGTTTTCCAAATTTTGGTGACATTAGCCATGGCATCATTGTATCTTTCTCGCATATTGCGAGAAGATCCCTGGAAAGAAGATGATAAAATTATGGCTTTGCCAGCTGTCATGTCTCTGCTTGTAGCAACCTCAGCGACATAATCCATTAATCCAGAATACTGTTCTACACGTAGTTTATCTTGTTGATATTTTATGAAGTTTAAACTATTGGCCTCAACTTGCAAATAAGAATCAATAATCCATTGTTGTGTTAGTTTTCCACCACATAAAATTGGATTGAATGTATTTCGAATGGCAATTTGAGCTACTTTAAATTCAAGCATGGAAATATTATTTCTCACTCGTACTTTAGAATTTTGATAACTGGGAAGTGTTAATTTTGGTTGCCAACCTGCTTCTCCGTGTGGAAAAATATTGGATCTAAATTTGTACGTAAGATACTTATATTAATGAAAGGTTGCTCCTCATTTCTGGGATATATTCTAATGTCTCTCTGAAATCGTGGTTCTCCTTCATCATTTTGAAACACCATTGCAACCTCATTTGATGTTGGCAAATTATAACAGCGTTTATCAGTATATCTATCTCTTTTAAGCACCATATTGACATTTGGGATTGGTAATTGATGTATTTCTGCATGAAGTTGTTGTTCCTTTTCTACTTCTGTCAATTTTTTATAAGCTTGAGTGTAGGGGTTGTTGGCCATATTTTATCTAGATCTATAAAAACACTGGGTAAGCATTTTTTATTTTCTTGCAGCTGCATACGTTGGTCAACAGCTTCCATTGTATCTAGGACATGTAGTTGAGCAAATTTTCTTTGCTCTCCTTCCTCTGGATGTAAATGTGAAGTCTGATGGTAAATTTGGCCTTGAACTTTAAAGCAGTGAGGGCCATGCCCTGGTACATTAGCAGCTAATGTTGCCCCCATAGATGCAAAGGATATGGCACTATTGTATGATCTTATGTTTGTTTTGAAATTTTTGTAGTTTGTAAAAGTAGGTTCAGTCATAATGTTTTTTAAATATGTTGGGAATTGTTGTATTTCTGGAAGTTTGACCTTGCCTTTTTGACAGCAACTAATGAACTGGCCATCTCTGGGTCTTTACTTTTTAAAATGATAAGCCTCACAAAACTGACAGAGAATATTCAAGTCACCACAATTATGAACCTCTACTTCTAAAGACTTAAGTAAAGGACAATTTGAAGAGCATATATGAGTTTCAGTTTCAAATTCATCATTGGAAATGTTATGTGATGTTTCAGGAACAGGTTCTAAATGCTTTTGATTTTTTGCTGCCTTTTTAGGTTTAGATTGAATGTTTTCATCTGTTAGTCTTTTGGTTGCAAGTCTTTTGCATTCTTTTTCTCTTCGAAGTTCCTTATGCTCCGGTGTCTGCTGCTTTGCCCATCTTTTTTGTCATTCTCTAGCTTGACGATTTATCTTTTCCTGTTTGTTGTCGTTATCAGCCATATTAATCTGAAAAGAAAAAGAATGTATTATTAGTTTAGTTTGTAATTGTAATTTATTTTGGAAGTGCTTGTTTGTGTTTTTTGTTAGTACAATGTTTTTTGTGCAACAGTGTTGTGATTCTAGATTTCCGTTGGTTTCATGGGATTATAGGTCATTGTAGATGAATTAGCTTTCTAGTGTGAAATGAGTATGTATTATTGTTTTGTTGTTTTTTGTTGGAGGCTTCTTTTTATGTTGTCGATTTGTATGTTTGGCTTCGAGGAATAGCAGAGGCAAGGGAATTGTGGAGTCGATATTGTCAATGGTAGTAATCTTTAGATGTTTATAATTTTGGCTATGTGATTGTTGTAATAGTAGGATTATTTTAAATTTTTATAGTTATATGGTGAGGGTTAGAAAATAGGCTTTATAGTATTATTTGGTAGGTGTTATTAATATTTTTTGTAGTATTGTATTTTGTGTGTCTGTTTTAGGTAGGTATTTATTTTTTTATTATTATGTTATGTGTTAGCACTATTTGTTGTACTATCCTGTTTTATGTTGGGCAAATTTCGGTTGCTATATTGAAGTTATAGTTTAGTGTTAAAGGTTGTTGTAGGTCAAATATAATGTATTTTTATAAATAAAATGTGTCAACAATATTTATTGAAGGATCGTGATTTGTGTGCCTTGTGGTTGCTTCTTCTTTGAGTTTTTTATGTGGACATTGCTGCAGAGCCAACATGCTTTTTTTTTTCTCTCTCTTTTTTTACTTGTTGTACTATACCTTGGTTGAAGTCTGATTTGAGGATGAATATCACTGGATCCGGTGCTGTAAATCTTCGTGCAGTCTTCAGGCAGTGTCTGTTGTAAAAGAGAAAGATAAATGTTATTTTATTGTAATTTGTTTTGTAGCAACACCATGTTTTTTTAGTATGGTGTTTTGTGTATACCACTGGTGTAATTGGATTATTGTTTTACTGTAGTAGTTTGTTGGGCCTAAAACAGTATTTTTTTATCTTTGAATTCTGTATGTGTTATCCAGATTTCTCCTACTCTGCTTTTTTTTAGTTTTGCACTTTTAAATTGATGTATTTTTGTGGTGGGTTCTAGTTAAGAGTTTATTGCAAATTAAACAGAAATGATTGTTGCATTTTGTATATGTTAGCAATGTTTGTTGTACTATCCTGTTTTGTGTCCACCACTTTTGGGCTGCTCGATTTGGCTTGTGCCTGAGGGTTAAAGGTTGTTGTAGACGAAATAGTAATGTTAAGTTAATTTTCTATATGTTGTTAATGTTTGCAGTACTATCGTGTTTTGTGTGCAGCACTTTTAGGATGCTCCATTTGACTTCTAGATGAGGGTTAGAGGTTGTTGTACAGTAAACAGGAATGTGAAGTCAATTGTGTAGATGTTGTGAAGATTTTTGGTAGTATCCTGTTTTATGTCCGCCACTTTTGGGATGCTGCATTTGGCTTCTGGGTGAGGGTTAGAGGTTGTTGTAGAGTAAACAGGAATATTAAGTAAATTTTCTGTATGTTTAGAAGATTTTCGGTACTATCCTGTTTTATGTTCGGCACTTTTGGGATGCTGCATTTGGCTTCTGGGTGAGGGTTAGAGGTTGTTGTAGAGTTAACAGGAATGTAAAGTCAATTTTCTATATGTTGGGAAGATTTTCTGTACTATCCAGTTTTATGTCCGCCACTTTTGGGATGCTGCATTTGGCTTCTGGGTGAGGGTTAGAGGTTGTTGTCGAGTAAATTGGACTAAGAAGTTGTTTTTCTATATGTTGTTAATGTTTGTTGTACTATTGTCTTTTGTGTCCGCCACTTATATTTTAGTTCTGGGTTCTGTTGGGAGTTTTTTTCCTATGCAAGTATGTTTCTTTTGGAATTTGATATGTGTTAGCAATATTTCTAGAAGTGTGGTGTTTTGGGTTTGCTGTAATTTGTATTGAGGCTTATTATTTTTTGTGTTACTTTTCATATTGGTGGGCAGTAAAGATGTGATATTTTTTGTTGTTTTTACTTGTTATACTATACCTTGATTGAAGTCTTTTTGCTGTATGAATGACAGAGGGTCCCCTACTGCCAATGTTGATCCGCCAGTCTTCAAGTAGTGTCTGGTTTGAAAGAGAAAAGTAAATGGTTAATTGTCTATTTTTTTTGTTGGTTTGGTAAAAGCATGTTATTTTTCTGCATGTAATGTATATTTGTATCTTACCTCTTCTTCTTTCTTTGTCTTGTTTGAAAGTAATCCCCTTTCACACTCCACGCTGTAAATTCTTGAGTGACGCTTATGATGCAGAGTCTGTTTGAATTGTGAAAAAAAGGCAAACATTGAGGTGCACGTTAAATATGTATGGGTGTCATTTATTTTTTGTGGCATTATTTCCTGTGAATTAATGTCACTTGAATATACTTCTTTGATTTCTTTGAGTTAAGATGAGCTTGTTGTAGGGCACATATACATATGTGTGTATTTGAAATGTCAGTATACAGGAATGTGGTATTTGGTGTTAATCTTTGAAATGTTTTTTTTTTTTTATTAGTATTTTTTGGGGTGTTTCTTCTTAAATTAAATGTATTATAGCTTACCCCTCAGTTTGAATTTGCAGATGTGAAGTTGTAAATTGGTAAGTAATTCTCTTCTGAAGTAACGGCAGCAGTGAACTATCCAGTCACACTGTTCATCACCTCAGGAGAAATGTAGAATTTTCTAGAAAGTGGGCAGTATTTATAAACTATGAGGTGGCTAAAACCGTTAGCACGCAATACGCATGCGCAATTTGCGTTCCAGGCTTCAATTTGGGTTCCAGCCGCCATTCCGACCCGCATGCTCACAACTATATTAATAAGGCTGATAGATTACAGAGAGATAAGAAGGCAATCCTAATACATGTATAGCCAAATTACGGTATTAAAGAAAGGTGTTAGATAGAGATGTCGCAAATAGTTCGCCGGCGGACTGTTCCCGGCGAACATAGGATGTTCGCGTTTGCGGTGAACTGCGAACATATGCAATGTTCGATCCGCCCCCTATACTTTATCATTGAACAAACAATGACCCTGCACCTCACAGTCAGCAGACACATTTCAGCCAATCAGCATCATACCCTGCCTTCCAGACCCTTCAACCTCATGGATAGCAGCCATTTTGGAATCATAACTAACTTGCAGTCTTACTGAGAGGAGGCTGAGTGTAGGTAATACTAATTCAATAGGGAAAACCATAGCTAGGCTACTGTACACAGTGTCCAATACAGTCCCAAAGGACTCTTTTGATCTCTGCTGCAAGGAAAGCACCCCAAAAAGCCCTTTTTAGGGCTATAACATCAGTCTGTTTTTTGTTTTTTTCTGTCTAATCTAAGTTCATTTGCCTGCCTACTAGCCAGTGTGTGTGTCAGGCTCACAACTTATACTGTGCCCAGTGCAACCAATCCAATCTGGTGGTGTACCAGCAGTTTACTTTTAAAAACCAAAACTTTTATTTTGTCTAATCTAAGTTTGTTTGCCTGCCTACTAGCCAGTGTGTGTGTCAGGCTCACAACTGATACTGTGCCCAGTGCAACCAATCCAATCAGGTGGTGTACCAGCAGTATACCTTTAAAAAAACCAAAATTGTATTTTGTTAAATCTAAGTTAATTTGCCTGACAGCTAGTCTGTGCGTGTCTCAGGCTCACAACTGATACTGTGCCCCATGCAACCAATCCAATCTGGTGGTGTACCAGCAGTGTACATTTAAAAACCAAAACTTTTATTTTGTCTAATCTAAGTTCATTTGCCTGCCTACTAGCCAGTGTGTGTGTCAGGCTCACAACTTATACTGTGCCCAGTGCAACCAATCCAATCTGGTGGTGTACTAGCAGTTTACTTTTGAAAACCAAAACTTTTATTTTGTGTAATCTAAGTTAATTTGCCTGCCTTCTAGCCAGTGTGTGTGTCAGGCTCACAACTGATACTGTGCCCAGTGCAACCAATACAATCAGGTGGTGTACCAGCAGTATACCTTTAAAAAAAAACAAATTGTATTTTGTTAAATATAAGTTCATTTGCCTGACAGCTCGTCTGTGTGTGTCTCAGGCTCACAACTGATACTGTGCCCAGTGCAACCAATCCAATCAGGTGGTGTACCAGCAGTCTGCATTTAAAAAACCCAAAATTGTATTTTGTTAAATCTAAGTTAATTTGCCTGACCGCTAGTCTGTGTGTTTCTCTTAGGCTCACAACTTATACTGTGCCAAGTGCAACCAATCCAATCTGGTGGTGTACCAGCAGTCTACATTTAAAAAAAAGCAACACTTTTTTCTAATTTAATTTGCCTGCCTGCCTGCCAGCGTGTGTGTCTTAGGCTCACAGCATATACTGTGCCCACTTGCCCAGTCAGTGCCACCACTCATATCTGGTGTTACAGTCAGTAGTCCACATTTAAACAAAGAATACAATTTCGACTGTAATACATTGAATAGCAGTTACTTGTCTGCAAGCATGTGTGTCAGGCCTACAGAGTCTACTCTGCCAACTTCTGCAAGTGCACAGTGTCACTCATATCTGTTGTCACAGTAGCTTGCACACATAGTACCACTAATCGCAAAAAAAATGACAGGCAGAGACAGGCCAATCCGCAGGAGCCGTCGTGGTCGTGGTGCTGTGATTCCCTTTGGCCCTACAATAATGCCCAGTGTTCAGAGGCCAGTTACCCATGTGGTAACTTGTAACTTGTCTTCCTTGAATGGTAATTCAGGACTTCCTAAAACAGGCCTTTGTAGGAGGGCTGAGAATCTTTACTTCCCTCCCACAATGGCTTAAGGAAGTCATGGACAGGATGTGATGTAAATTACATCATCTTATATATCCAGGCAGGAAACTGGTGCTGCTTCCTGTTTTCTTCCTTGGTGGTGAGGGTGAGGAGGTGATTTCAATGGTCTGACCGTGGGTAAGATCAAGCGTTTGGGGAAGGGAATTACTATATATATATATATAGGTAGATAGATTTAAAAGGGGGTGTTGCTCCGTGGGTCTGGGCTGTTGTGTTTGTAATAGTATTGTGTTATCTGCCTTTTAATAAATACCTTTTAATGTAGACGAACCTTGTGTAATATTAATTTGGTGATACACCACATTTGGCGACCACGAATTTTAGACTTCTACAAAGGTTATTTATGAGGTAATATCACATTAATAGATAGTCAGATTTATTTTATTTATTTTTTTGGGGGGGAAGGAAAAAAAGTACTCTGTCTAATTATCCTCTGCATGGGAAATCAAGTGCTGATTGTGTGTGGGGTCTAGGTTAAGCCTCCATTTTTAATATATATCGTACTAGCTTCTGAGTTGAGTTTTGTTCGTACTAGCTTATTTTGATACATCAAACAAATATATATCATCAGGTTGTTTTTGTGGGTTTATCTGAGTTGAGTTTTTTTTTTGTTGTGCTTTTGACTATCAAAGTACAGGCATAGGCCTGCATTTGAATAAGGCTCCATGTGGCTTCTTTGTGTATTTAAATGCTAATTCAAGTCTCCATTTTTAATATATATCGTACTAGCTTCTGAGTTGAGTTTTGTTCGTACTAGCTTATTTTGATACATAAAACAAATATATATCATCAGGTTGTTTTTGTGGGTTTATCTGAGTTGAGTTTTTTTTTTTTTTTTTTTGTGCTTTTGACTATCAAAGTACAGGCATAGGCCTGCATTTGAATAAGGCTCCATGTGGCTTCTTTGTTTTTTTTAAATGCTAATTCAAGCCTCCATTTTTAATATATATCGTACTAGCTTCTGAGTTGAGTTTTGTTCGTACTAGCTTATTTTGATACATAAAACAAATATATATCATCAGGTTGTTTTTGTGGGTTTATCTGAGTTGAGTTTTTTTTTTGTTGTGCTTTTGACTATCAAAGTACAGGCATAGGCCTGCATTTGAATAAGGCTCCATGTGGCTTCTTTGTGTATTTAAATGCTAATTCAAGTCTCCATTTTTAATATATATCGTACTAGCTTCTGAGTTGAGTTTTGTTCGTACTAGCTTATTTTGATACATAAAACAAATATATATCATCAGGTTGTTTTTGTGGGTTTATCTGAGTTGAGTTTTTTTTTTTTTTTTGTGCTTTTGACTATCAAAGTACAGGCATAGGCCTGCATTTGAATAAGGCTCCATGTGGCTTCTTTGTTTTTTTTAAATGCTAATTCAAGCCTCCATTTTTAATATATATCGTACTAGCTTCTGAGTTGAGTTTTGTTCGTACTAGCTTATTTTGATACATAAAACAAATATATATCATCAGGTTGTTTTTGTGGGTTTATCTGAGTTGAGTTTTTTTTTTGTTGTGCTTTTGACTATCAAAGTACAGGCATAGGCCTGCATTTGAATAAGGCTCCATGTGGCTTCTTTGTGTATTTAAATGATAATTCAAGTCTCCATTTTTAATATATATCGTACTAGCTTCTGAGTTGAGTTTTGTTCGTACTAGCTTATTTTGATACATAAAACAAATATATATCATCAGGTTGTTTTTGTGGGTTTATCTGAGTTGAGTTTTTTTTTTTTGTGCTTTTGACTATCAAAGTACAGGCATAGGCCTGCATTTGAATAAGGCTCCATGTGGCTTCTTTGTTTTTTTTTAAATGCTAATTCAAGCCTCCATTTTTAATATATATCGTACTAGCTTCTGAGTTGAGTTTTGTTCGTACTAGCTTATTTTGATACATCAAACAAATATATATCATCAGGTTGTTTTTGTGGGTTTATCTGAGTTGAGTTTTTTTTTTTTTTGTGCTTTTGACTATCAAAGTACAGGCATAGGCCTGCATTTGAATAAGGCTCCATGTGGCTTCTTTGTTTTTTTAAATGCTAATTCAAGCCTCCATTTTTAATATATATCGTACTAGCTTCTGAGTGTTAATACTATTATTTTTGTTTTGTTTTTGGTTTTTTTTTTTTTCTCTTCTTTCTTTTTCTTTCTCTAGTCCTTTATCATAGTACAGGCCTGGAAAAAAATAATAATAAATAAACCATTTTAAATATTATATATATATATATATATATTATTTCAGGCGTGCATTTTAATACACTATAGGCTTCCATACCTTATACATTTTGGGTGTCTTGCATATCCTCGTTCGGGTTTATCTCCTACCCTGCAGGCCTTGCTATTATATTTTAAGTTAATTAGCAAGTATTACCTTCACCATACTAAGGTAAGTATAATTTGCATTGTGGGTACTAATCTATTTTTCTACATATTACACCTGGCCTACTGAATAGTCATCAACTATTGTTGGCTACTCAGAAGCATGCTACTTTAGTCGCAAATTGATTTGGATTCTTACTTGGGTGAGTAAAAGAGTAGAAATGTCTTTTCAAGGGGCCAAATACTTTCCCACAGAAGTGCGTGAGTACTTTAGGAAACATATTCAAAAACATGATGGTCCATATGAGCTTCCAGAGCCAGCAAACCCAGACAGTGAAAAAGAAAAGAGATTAATGGATGTTCTAACACAAATTGTAAATAACAAAAAGTATAGAACAAAGAAGAGAAAAAGTTTGGTCACACAAGCTGTTGTAGCCACAATAGGAGGCCTAATAGACTTAATTGTAGAATTACGGCAGCATAATTTGGAAACAACAAATAAAATGGAGGAAGCAATGGACAAAAGGGATTGTTTAAAAATTGCAGCTTTGAGAACAACTACAATTGTTGGGGAACTAGAAAGGGAGTTAAGGGAAATAGAAAAGCAGAGGGATGTTTATGGAGTAAAAATAACAGAACTTCAAAACATAATAATGGACTATAAAAATAAAACAAAGTTAGAAGGGATAAAAGGAGTCAGAGACATTGCCAAAATATATCCAGATCTGGATATGTTCGTGGCACAAAATAAAGAACCAGTGCCGAAAATGAACCAAGATAGAAAAGATTTCTTATGTTATTCTGTTCCACAAGTAGATACCATACCACAAGCACCAGTTATTGTTTCAGAATTATTTAATGCAAGGCAAACACCTACAGGATTTTCTATGCAGACTCGACCGATGTCTATGGCAGATAAAGACAATTTCCAGAAATGGTGGGGAAGTATGCCAACTAACAACTTTAATACATTTACACATTGGTTTATGAGGGGAGCAGATAGAGCTAAAAAAGGAGGTCTTAACTTAGAGGAATGGACAGAACTGTTAGAATACGCTATGGGTCCTTTGGCTAGTAGACTATTGGGATTTAATAACAGTGTGTCTGATCAGGCAGGAAGAATTGCTGCAACTAATTTCTATCTACTTAGCATAGAAAAAGAAATAGCAAATATTACCATGAGGCCAATAGATGGTCCTAGAGAGGTAGCTCAAAGGATATTTTTTTGGTATACTCTACGACAACCGCAACAGCCTCTAGTGCTGGGCTCACCAGAACATATAGCAAAAGTAATGGAAGCCCTTCCCCGGGAGTGTCAAGAATTTATCAGGCTTTTTGATCCAACACCAACAGACTTGGAAATGGTACTAACTAGAGCTGATACGTGGTGGATCAAGCATCCTTTCACAGAACAGGCCTGCTCTGTTTCAGCTGTAAGAACATTTAAGGTCGAGTCTGGTAGAGATATAGATGGTAATTGGAGAAACCAGACGTGGGATGTACCCCAGAACAAGAAGGATGATCAAAACTGGAGACCAAAACAGAACTTTGACAAAAGATGGAGAGATCCACCTAGGGACTATAGTAATAGGGATGGCAGCAACTGGAGGGCTAATCAGGAGGGAGAGAGAAACGGTAACATGGGCTATTGGGAACTCAGGAGACAGAAGGATAGGATAGAAGAGGAAAATATTGCTTCCATTGCTAACAGCATTAAGAATGAAATAGTTGGAACTGCCATTTTCTGTTCTATGATTGGAGGAAAACTGTTGGCAGATTTAAAGGAAACTATTAAAGACATCCAGGAAAACAAGTGGGCAAGACAAATCAATGCAACAAGGATTATCACGTCATTGAAAAGAAAAGGAGTGGACATCACTGAGGACAATCTTAAATACAGCTATATTGAAGGCCCAGATCAATGGATGCCACATGGACTACAATCTGGGACAATAGGACTAATCCTGGCAATTCCCCGCTGGGAGGGGCAGGCAGAGCAACTGAACTTCATACATAGCATTGGCACGTTAAGTGATGGAATCTACAGGCAACACTTCCCATCAAAAAGACTGGCCACTATTACAGGATTGGAGATGGATGAAAGCTGTTGCAGGAAATCTCAACACCGATGGCTGTGCAGTTGTGTTTGGGACAAAGGAGCTGAGGAGGATGGCTGGGTGCAGTTGATAAAAGAAAACCTGGTGCAAGAGGTGATCCGCATAGGGGACATTGCATGCTTTATCGGCCACTCTGAATATAGGACAGTTGATGAAATATGTTTGGTGGAAGAAGGGTCTTGTATCATGGTAACCACTACTATACATGTAGGAACTCATACACTATTTCCATCAAGAAACCTTACCACTGAAATTATCAATTTTACTGCAAATGCAGATTGGACAAATTTGACAATGAAGCTTTTTCCCCCAATTCCAAAGCTTACCCTGGAACTTCATGAGTTAGTAAAACGTACCAAACAACAACTACACCCCATCAGCTTACTGCTGGAACAACAGAAAAAGGAAATAGAAATTACTACAAAAAACGTTGAGCATCCCTGGTGGGGAATTCTTACCAATGCAGAGACACATCCAGTCCTACGAACACTGTCGCTGGTACTCATGTTCATTCAAGTATTAACGACAATTATAATAATATACTTTTGTGTGGCAATGAAACAAATGAGGAAGAAACTTGCAAGGAGGATATATAATAATGAAATTTAAATGTTTTTATTTTTTATTTTGTGTTTTTTTTTCTCTTCTTTCTCTCTCTAAGTTCTGTTTTTTGTGTAATATGTGGATTGACAGCAATAGGAAAGTACAGGAGAACTTATGTCGCTGAGGGAACTATTCCGGAGGGACGGTGGGTTGAATTTCTCCTGTATATCAGGTTTTTGCTCCCACTAGGTTCTCCTGTACTAGAGGGATAACTAGAAAACTGAGCAACATAGAAGAAGAAAAAGTGAGGGAATGTGGTAACTTGTCTTCCTTGAATGGTAATTCAGGACTTCCTAAAACAGGCCTTTGTAGGAGGGCTGAGAATCTTTACTTCCCTCCCACAATGGCTTAAGGAAGTCATGGACAGGATGTGATGTAAATTACATCATCTTATATATCCAGGCAGGAAACTGGTGCTGCTTCCTGTTTTCTTCCTTGGTGGTGAGGGTGAGGAGGTGATTTCAATGGTCTGACCGTGGGTAAGATCAAGCGTTTGGGGAAGGGAATTACTATATATATATATATAGGTAGATAGATTTAAAAGGGGGTGTTGCTCCGTGGGTCTGGGCTGTTGTGTTTGTAATAGTATTGTGTTATCTGCCTTTTAATAAATACCTTTTAATGTAGACGAACCTTGTGTAATATTAATTTGGTGATACACCACAACCCAGAACTCAAAAACTTCTGAGGACATAGTTGACTGGCTAACACAGGACACCCAATCTTCTACAGCTTCCGCTCGGAACATTGACGCACCATCCTCCTCCAGCTTAGCTTTGGGCACCTGTCAAGTTACCACTCGCCCACCTGCCGCCACCACCAACACTTGTACCACAACCACTTCAATTGATCAGTCAGAAGAGTTATTTACACATCAGTTTGAAGAAATGAGTGATGCGCAACCATTATTGCAAGAGGATGTAGATAACAGGGATATGTCTCAGTCAGGCAGCATTACACACATGTACGTACGGTGTGATGATGATGATGATGTACCCGCTGCTGCTTCCTTTGTTGAGTTGTCAGATACAAGTGAAGCGGGTGATGATGATGACGATGTGTCCGTGGATGTCACGTGGGTGCCCGCTAGAAGAGAAGAAGAACAGGGGGAAAGTTCAGATGGGGAGACAGAGAGGAGGAGGAGACGAGTTGGAAGCAGAGGGAGGTCATCGCAAGGAGCTAGTGGCACAGTCAGACAGCATGCATCGGCACCCGGGGTCAGCCAGACAGCACGCCAATCAACGCATGCTGTTGCCACCACCAGAACGCCGTCACTGCAGAGCTCAGCAGTGTGGCAATTTTTTTGAGTGTCTGCCTGTGACAACAGTGATGCCATTTGCAACCTGTGCCAAAAGAAACTGAGTCGTGGGAAGTCCAACACCCACCTAGGTACAACTGCTTTGCGAAGGCACATGATGTCACATCACAAACGCCAATGGGATCAACACCTGAGTACAAGCAGCACACAAACTCAAAGCCGCCATCCTCCTCCTGGTCCAGCATCTTCATCCACGTCAACCACTGCTGTCCTCCTTGCCCCCTCTCAACCATCCGCCACTCCGTCTCTCGCTTCTAGCTGTTCCTGATCATCTCCCCACAGTCAGGTGTATGTCAAGGGCATGTTTGAGCGTAAGAAGCAAATGTCACAAAGTCACCCCCTTGCCCGGCATCTGACAGCTGGCTTGTCTGAACTCTTAGCCCGCCAGCTTTTACCATACAAGCTGGTGGAGTCTGAGGCGTTCAAAAATGTTTTAGCTATTGGGACACCGCAGTGGAAGGTACCCGGCCGAAATTTCTTTTTACAAAAGGCAATCCCCAACCTGTACTAGATTGTGCAAAAGGAAGTAATGGCATGTCTGGCTCACAGTGTTGGGGCAAGGGTCCATCTGACCACTGATACCTGGTCTGCAAAGCATGTTCAGGGCAGGTATATCACCTACACTGCGCATTGGGTAAACCTGCTGATGCCTGCCAAGCATGGAATGCGTGGCTCTGCAGAGCAGTTGGTGACACCGCCACAACTTGCACACAGACCTGCTGCCACCTCCTCTACTCCTCCTACTCCATCCTCTTCCATAACCTCCTCAGCTGAGTCCACTTCTGCTGCTGCGTCTTGCTCCACATCAACGGCATCCCCCCAGCTCCCCAGATACTATTCCACATCCCGGATACGGCAGTGTCACACCGTCTTGGGGTTGACTTGCCTGAAAGCAGAGAGTCACACCGGGCCAGCACTCCTGTCCGCCCTGAACGCACAGGTGGATCAATGGCTGACTCCGCACCAACTGAAGATTGGCAAAGAAGTTTGTGACAACGGAAGAAATTTGTTAGCTGCATTGAATTTGGTCAAGTGTGTAATCTGATCGTACAACGCTTTGTGCACAAGTACCCAGGCTTACAGGACGTCCTGAAGCAGGCCAGAAAGCTGTGTGGCCATTTCAGGCGTTCCTACACGGCCATGGCGCACTTTTCAGATATCCAGCAGCGAAACAACATGCCAGTGAGGCGCTTGATTTGTGACAGCCCCACACGTTGGAATTCAACACTCCTAATGTTCGACCGCCTGCTCCAACAAGAGAAAGCCATTAACGAGTATTTGTATGACCGGGGTGCTAGGACAGCCTCTGCGGAGCTGGGGATTTTTTTGCCACATTACTGGACGCTCATGCGCAATGCCTGTAGGCTCATGCGTCCTTTTGAGGCGGTGACAAACCTTGTCAGTCGCACAGAAGGCACCATCAGCGACATCATACCATTTGTTTTCTTCCTGGAGCGTGCCCTGCGAAGAGTGTTGGATCAGGCCGTAGATGAGCGTGATGAAGAAGTGGAAGAGTTGTGGTCACCATCATCACCAGAAACAGCCTTATCAGCATCGCTTGCTGGACCTGCGTCATCGCTGGAGTAGGATTGTGAGGAAGAGGAGTCAGAGGAGGAATGTGGCTTTGAGGGGGAGGAGGAAGACCAATCACAACAGCCCTCCCAGGATGCTCGTTGTCACGTATCTGGTACCCGTGGTGTTGTACGTGGCTGGGGGGAAGAACATACCTTCAGTGAGATCACTGAGGACGAGGAACGGACATGGGTAGCTCGGCATCCAACCTTGTGCAAATGGGGTCTTTCATGCTGTCGTGCCTGTCGCGGGACCCTCGTATAAAAAGGCTGAAGGAGAACGACCTGTACTGGGTGTCCATGCTACTAGACCCCCGGTATAAGCAGAAAGTACCTGAAATGTTACCGAATTACCGCAAGGCAGAAAGGATGCAGCAGTTCCAAATGAAATTAAAAAGTATGCTTTACACTGCTTATAAGGGTGATGTCACAGCACAATGGGAATCTAACAGGGGAAGAGGTGAAAGTAATCCTCCTCCTCCCACGACCACGCCGGCAAGGACAGGACGTTTAAAAGATGTGTTGTTGATGGAGGACATGCAGAGCTTTTTCAGTCCTACGCATCGCCACAGCCCTTCGGGATCCACCCTCAGAGAACGACTCGACCGACAGGTGGCAGACTACCTCGCTTTAGCTGCAGATATCGACACACTGAGGAGAGATGAACCCCTTGACTACTGGGTGTGCAGGCTTGACCTGTGGCCTGAGCTATCCCAATTTGCCATAGAACTTCTGGCCTGCCCCGCTTCCAGTGTCCTGTCAGAAAGGACCTTCAGTGCAGCAGGAGGTATTGTCACTGAAAAGAGAAGTCGCCTAGGTCAAAAAAGTCTAGATTACCTCACCTTTATAAAGATGAATGAGGGATGGATCCCGAACGGACTGACACTGGACGATACATTAGACTAAAAAAGGGCTGATGAGATGAGCTGCCTTGAGCTAAAAATGGTCCATAAGCTGCAGTATTTTATCTTTGAATGCTGCATTACTTGCGTGACTTATCCGCCACCAACTAGGGTTCAAGACGCAATGTTTTAGGGCAGTTTCTGCCTGGGAAACAAACGTAAATTTTTCTGGTCGCTGCAACAGCAGCGGCTGCAACAATACCTAATTTTTGATAAGTGCACACATCCCGGGGAGTCAGCGCTCGTCGGCATGTATCAGCTCTCTAATTCCGACAGTTATCAAAGTAACAGATGGAGCGATCAAAGGAACCAGTCTATAACTGATTAAATGAGTAATTCACAGTTTCACTGTACCGGCTGTGTGTATTTAAACGTGCATGGCTTAATATTTGAGGCAGGATCAACCAGGTAGCCCATCGAGGGGGCGCCCCCCACGGCCCTGTGACAGTAGGAAGACCGGCCCAGCATCTTTTTCCATCTCCCGGTTCCAAAAATCCAGGCCTTATACACGCCCCCTGATAGGTAACGTAACAGGTATTAAAATAAGAGTAGTACTTACAAACACGCCACTCCTATCTGGTGGCACCTTAGATTGCACGCGGCGTGCACCAAAATTGAAGTGATACGACCAACCATGTATCTTTTTCCATCTCCCGGTTCTAAAAATCCAGGCCTTATACACGCCCCCTGATAAGTGACGTAACAGTTATTAAACTGATAAGAGTAGTACTAACAAACACACCACTCCTATCTGGTGGCACCTTAGATTGCACGCGCTGTGCCCCAAAATTGAAGTCGGAGGACCAACCAAGCATCTTTTTCCATCTCCCGCTTCCAAAAATCCAGGCCTTATACACGTCCCCTGATAGGTGACGTAACAGGTATTAAACTGATAAGAGTAGTACTACTTAACACACCTTATAATAATGCAGAGAGAGGCAATGCAGTGAGAGGAGTCTGAAGAAGAGGAGTCAGAGGAGGCTTTGAGGAGGTGAAAGACCAAACACAGCAGGCGTCCCAGGGGCCTTGTTGTCACCTTTCGGGGACCCTTGGTGTTGTACGTGGCTGGGTGGAGGAAGCGACCTTCAATGACATCAGTGAGGACAAGGAACGAGACATGGCTAGCTTGGTATCCACCCTTTTGCAAATGGGGAGTTTGCGGTTGTGCAAATGGACTGTTTGCGGTTGTTTGCGGTGCATTAAACGGGGAGATTTGTCTGTTACTGTGAAGCGGGCCTAACCCTTACACTACCTGATCGATACAACATCATACCTGATGATTTAAAGTACGTTATTCCAAACAATTTAGGAATGTTAGGTAATTTATGTCCTTTATGGATTAAAACCAGACTCTGCATCAACTATGTAATTTTCCGTGGGAGTTTTGACATGGATCCCGCTCCGGCATGCCACAGTCCAGGTGTTAGTCCCCTTAAAACAACTTTTCCATCACTATTGTGGCCAGAAAGAGTCCCTGTGGGTTTTAAAATCCGCCTGCCCATTGAAGTCTATGGCGGTTCGCCGGATTTGCCGGTTCACGATCATTTGTGGCAATTCGTGTTCGTGGTTCGCGAACCGAAAATTTTATGTTCGCGACACCACTAGTGTTAGATATTAAATGACATACGAGAAACCCTTCCAATGCCTAGGGCCACACTGGCTTGAATGCACCTCATCCTGCCTGAAACCAAACAAAGTCAAATTACATTATAGAAGCCCCCTCAATACATATGACTATACTGCCTTAAATGCACTGAATCTCGCCTGATATATGATGCAAGGTCTGGCCTGACCAAGACCACTATGGAAGCCCTATGGTGATACCAGGTGCTCTAAGCATTTTTTTCCATTCATTTTAAAGAGCGGTATTGAAGGTGTTAAATATTAAATCACGTAAGAGGAGCATTTTCTATATTTATGGCCATACTGGCTTAAATGCGTCTGGTCCTGTTTGACCTTGGAAGCAAAGCAAAGTCATGGTTGGTCAATCCTGGTTGGGAGACCAGATGCTATAGGCTTTATTTTCCATTCAATTTAAAGAGTTGTCTTAATGTTGATATATATTAAATGACCTAAGAGAAACAGTTTCAATATCCATGGCCATACTGTCGTGAATGCCCCTGATCCTGTCTAATCTTATAAGCTAAACCAAGAGTGCTAGTCAGTACCCATATGGAAGACTTTATAGTTACATAGTTATATAGTAATTGAAGCTGAAAAAAGATTTTTAGTCCATCAAGTTTGTAATATGTGGATTAATTGTTAATTGTTAATTAACTGTTAATTGATCCACAGTAAGGCAAACAGAAAAAAAAAAACATTGATATTTTGCCAATTGTCTTAAAAGGGGAAACAAATCAAATTCCTTCCTGACCCCAGATACTGGCAATCGGATCCCTCCCTGGATCAATACTACTCTAATTATCCAGGATAACCCTGAATGTCCTTTTAATTAAAAAAATATATAAAATTCCTTTGTAAAGTTATCTATTGAATCCACTATCACCTCAGCCCCAGTCTCTGGCCCAAGGTTATCTACAGTTGAGGAGGATGAGGTGTCCAGGAGGTTCTAGATGTGGAGTTTCTAGATTGTGTATGGGGATCCTGAGTGCACCATGGGGACTGTAAAGAGGCAGAATAACTTGTTTCTTAAATGCTGTCAAGGGCTGGGACCAGAACCATGGTCCCAGTAGGCTAACTTGCTGGAACCCCTGATTCAACAAGTGTGGCAGCTGGAGGCTGAGTATGTTGAATTACTGGAGGAGGCATTCATGGAGGAGATGTGGCCATCCAGTTGGGAGGAGCACTGTCAGACAGACAAGAATGAAGTGGACTGGTTACCGGACCCCTATCAACCAGGAGGTATGAACAAGAGTAATTACTCTCAAGGGGTCTGGGGAGAGGATGTTATGGATTTTGACTAGGACTGTGTCAATATGGATGTACAAATGGGCCAGGCCAATCTATTTTTTTTCTATGGCTGAGCCAGATGAAGAATGTATTATACTGTGTTTGTACATACAAGAAGAAATGGAATATGGGACTCAGACTGTGATATCGGGCCAGGTGGAGGGCCTGGAAGTGAGCCACTATTCCCAGGTTCTGGAAGAAACGAGAGATGGATTGCGAACCTAGCATGGGATTCCAGTTGATAAATACTGTCCAGGAGTCAGCCATGGACCAAGGAGCAAATAGAGAATAACATTGGCACTGTGACAGACTAAGGGGGCCAGCCATACCCAGAAGGCTGGGGCACCATTGCTAACAGAAGGCAGTGGAGAAGACACAGAAAGTCTGTTAAATTGATGGCCCAAGGGAAAGTCTGGATGAGAACAGTGAGGTCCTGCCAGTAAACACCATGACGATGGACTCAGAAGGAGGTGAATGCTATCCCCAGGTGGTGGTTACAGAGGAAGGGGGTGGAATATGCTGATCCAGGTACAACCTAGAGGATAGGAGCCTTCAGACAGGCCACAATGTTGGGTGCTGGCTTCCAGATAAGGCCAGCTTATTCCTCCTGGAATTACTATTTTTCTGAACTCCCCAGGGGCCGCCTTGTGATACTTGCAGGGGGGAAAGAAGTTAGGCCAGGGCCTAGGGCTCAGGCATGGAAGGAGGTAGCGGCTGATTTGACTGCGGTAGGCACAGCGCCAAGGCATGTGAGGTTTGTCAAGCACCGGTTTGATGACATCAGGGCCAAGGTAAGGAGGATTATGGCCAAGGAGGACAGGAACGTGACTGTGACCTATAATGTGTGGGAGAGGGTCGCAAAATATCTTCTGAGACATGGGCCCGCCGCTGGAGCTTCAGGCCTGGTGGCAAAGCAGGACCCAGCCTTGATGTCAGGTGAATATCACATACACCAACGTGCCACTACATGTGCATCACACACACTACACATGGACACTAACATGTCAGCTCCATGGAATTAACAATGAATAGATGGATGCATCATTAAATCCATGAAGCTGACAAATCAATGTCATTCCTGGTCACAAAAACAGTAAGCAAGCAATAGAGAGTCCATTTATTGGTGTGCCCACTGCAGCCTATGCAGTTACAGACCGCAGCCGGAATAAAGATAGCGTTAGGAGCCAAGAACGATCAAGGCCATGAACCAAAGAATAGATCACATCTAGCAAATGATAGCTAATCTAAGTTGAGGATATCATTTGGCTGGTGGGTCACTATCTGGCCCTCTGGCCACACTGCCGCGATTCAATCCCACCATTCCCCTCCTCCAAAGACTGAGGTTGTCGCCGGTGCCCTCCAACTGTGAACAGAGCAGTTAAATGACCAGAGCAGCCAGCCATCACCCCCCCCCCCCAGCAGTGCCCTGGACTGGCCACTACTTCCACCACCGGGCCCACCCACACCACTGCCTGTTTTGCCCAAGGCTCCAGCCGAGCCCCAGACCCTCCCCACTGCACTACCTCCTCACCTGGCCACACCCCACGGGCCTCTATTACCCTCATCAGGCCAGGCTCCTTTCCTTCCACTAACAACACTGCAGGTGCTGCTGCCTTCGGGGGGTTGCTCCCCATCACCACCAGCAGGGAGATGCGGCCGGCCACGGGGAATGTGGGCCCTTTGGCTAGTTGAAGGAGGACATTGGGGCTGCGTATATGTTTATGTATTCTCAACAGCACTCCTCAGTGACAATCTAAATGTTAACCTAATCTAGCCTTGCTACAGAGTCTTGAATCTTGGCCTGTGTGATGGTGATATTTTGTATGCAGATGGCTACCTCCCATCACATGGTCCATGATGCTCTTCTCTGTGGACATTTATGGTTTGGTTTAACATGTCACCAATTGATGGTCACTGAGGAATGCTGTTGAGGAGACATGCCGCAGTCCCTATGATTTTTAAGGCCATATTTTGTAGGTTTTGTCTTTTTTTCTTTTTTGTTTTAGGTACAATCCAGGTCCATGAAGGCATCTCCTGCATCTGCAAGCATTGTGAAGGAATGTATGAGGTGTAAGGTTTTCCCAGTGCCTCTCAGGTAGACATTCCTTCAATGACAGCCCCCCCCCCCCCCTTAACATGTAGCTCCCACAATCTTAAAGCTATCATATAGCCAGATATCTAAGGCATGATTGTTGTTAGCTTAAATGTAGACTAATACTGCTATGGCGGTGGACTTGTAAAGTCTCACAATGGCATGTCAGCCAGCATTAATATATGTACTAGTGAAGTTTGTGATCCTAACCTCAATAGCAGTTTGAATACATATCATAGGATATGATGTAAGTAACAGTGAATCTGGCTGCTGACCTTTGTGTCCTCTCCGTATTAATGAGTATTTTCCCATATTGCTGATTATCCAGAGACCTAGCTAATAGTTAGTAATGCTTGCAGATGGGAATCACGTGAGTTGGTATATTGTCATAGTTACAGTATTTAGCACGGTACTGTACATGCATGTTGATTTTTTTTTCTCCTCCACCTTTTTTTAATTGATCTTTTTTTTCATAATTTTGTTTTTTTTCACCACGCTCTGTGTAAGAAACTGTAATTGGATTACACAGTCCAGAGGTTGAATCATCTGTTTCATTGAGCAGATATAGACAAGTTGTAAGTGCTATGCACATTAATGGTTTCGGTTGCAGTGGTGTAGTGACAACATTTGACCCCGGTAGGTGCTATGCATCATGCTTATTCCAGACTATGACATTACCCCCTTTAGGTATCCCCTTTTTCCACAAAGTCTCTTGCTCTCTCGGAATCCACCCACACCACACCCATAATATTAATGCACAGTCTTGACCATTTACGATTGTGCTCTGTGTATAAAATACAGCTTTGTTATACTGTTGTAACATTGTCAGTGTGTTTACAATGGTTGGGGTTATGGGACATCCACATACATCACATATGTGTCACATTCCTATATCTGTAAACTAATGAGTACTCACTAGTAACCATTTGGATACTATCAGAATCTGCATGATAAATGCTGGAATTTCAGGTCTATATTCAGTAAAGAAAATGTGTAAAATAACATTATCAGCATTTAGAGCAATCCTTAACTTCTAGACAATTTAGAAGAGCACATCCTCCAATGTAATGGCTTTCCATCTGGAGTATTTCAAAAGGACAAAGAACCATTAATTCAACATTAACATGCATTTGGGAGTGAACAAGTTTGAATTCCCTGTCTGCGTGCACAAGCACCAATGAGATGGATAGCTGGACCGCTTTAATTAACAAAGCCTAATCAGAATAGTCCTGTGTACGTGGGGACAGAGATGATGTAAAAGAAGGGTTAGCCATCTCCTGGAAGCTAGTCCATGTTACCTGAGCTGAAAGCAAACAGTTACCTAGAACAAAGTAAAGCATGAAAGGAAACTGGTCCAGAGCAGTTACATTGAACAGGCTATTACAATAGCAGTAAACCACACAATATTATCTAAACATTACACATAAAAACAACATGTCACAGTCCTTAAAACAAGTCTCGTGTCCATTGAAATAGCTGTGGATATTAGCAATCACATGTGCTAGGGTCACAAATAACCCATTACTTTAAGTACCAGGGTCCCCTCAGGGCCCACATAGTCTATAATCCCCAAAGGTCCAGTGGGTCCTCCTGGGCGTCACACTGTCTATTTGTTTTTTTCATAGAATTTTTTTAATTGTGTTTTGGCCCCCTGGGACCTGCCCCCACTGGGCTCCCTGCAGCTGTTGCCCACTCCTCTCAACAGCACCTCTGTGCAGAAATTATAGTTTTTAAGTTTATCTGGGCAGTTCCGCTTTTCTGCCTTCTGTGCTCTGAAGCATGTGGTTTTCCCCAGTTATAATTATTGCAGTCCAGAAGGCATTCTTTGCACTCGTATACCACTGTTACATTTTTTCAGAAAGAAAATATGCTTTTGAGCAGACACACAGCAAAGTAGTGATCAGGGTTCAGCTTGAGGCAGTGGTCTGTATTTCTGTGTGTGTTAAAAGAGAATAGGATGAGATATTAATAAAATAAGCAGGGAGCATGAATGTTATTAAAATGGGAGAAAGTGATTGATGAAAGTAATAGCAGGTATGTGATTAGCAACAGGAAAAGGGAGGCAAATTAAAAGAAACAAAAAGCATGAATGGGGTTGTGAATGGGGAGAGGAATATATGATAAAATAGACAACATGCAGTAAGGGATTAAAAACGGGAAAGAACAAGATGTAATAAAACAATCATGAAGCAGTAAGGGGTTAGGGAAATATGAGATTTGATAACACAGGCAAGAAGTAGGGAAGAAGTTAAAAAACGGAATACAGGGGGACATGACAAAATAAACAACCAGAAAGGGGTTACAATAAGGATGGAATATATGATAGAACATATAGTAGGGGTTAATATCTTCGAGATGAAGATATCTAGTTGGTAGTAGGAAGTTAAGGGGGAAATTCAATTGTTAACAGATTATAAAAAAGGGAGCAATGTTAGAAAAAGAAAAGGGGGGTGGGGCAATGTGAGAGACATAGGCCTCCATTCAATTGGCCAAATTGTAATCACTGGAGCCCGTAAAAGTTACTGATATTCAAATTCTAGCTATGCGCAATCGATTTGCGAGTTACAGGCCCAAATTGCCTGCTGTTGTCAAAAATGTAATTCCATCCTAACTCCTCCTTTGATGTTTCAAGTGTTTAAATGTTACCAGAGCTTAAAACACAAAATCCATATTCAATTGCAACAATTCAACAAGCCCGCAATTGCCTTCAAACCCGTAAATGGCAAATGTATAAAACATTTCTATGAGTACTGGATAGGACTTGGAAGTGGGTTAAACACCTGTTCCTAACACTCAAAACACACTCCTGTACTTTAAAATACTAGGAAAGGAATGAAAAGCATTTGAATTAATTGCAAAACAGTATCAAGCTCGCAAATCTGCAATAAAAAAATATTCTCTTAAAGTTTTATTTCCGTGTTATATTGATCCCAAGAATCAAGGAGTTAATACATATCAGGCCACATGGACTAGACCAGTTTATTTATTGATTTTTATTGATTTCTACATTTCTGGATTGCAAGTCCAATTGCAGATCGTACTTCTAAACACTAATTAATTGTAGGCTAAACTCCATGTTTTACTGACGTCATGATGACCATCTCATTTACTATTGGCTCTGTCTAAATTGTAACTTACGGACTTGCTTACTTGATCATGATCAAGACCTGAAAAACTACCTGTGGGTTAATGGTTTACGGTTTTAGGCTTTAGCCCAGTAATTACGGGCTTGAGTGAATTGAATACATCCGGAATTGTAAGAATTTTATAACCCGCAGACTTACACCCACAGGCATTGTAATTACAGGCTTGGAATTGAATGGGGACCAAAGAATGGATTCAAATAGATAAATAGGGAAATGGGAGAGGGGAGAGAGGAAGAGAGAGGAGAGAGCAAGAGAGAGAGAGAGAGAGAGAGGGAGAGCGGAGAAACGTGGATTCAATGAGATAGATTGGAGAGAGAAAGATATTGGAGATCATAGAGATAAATGGGAGAAAGAGATGGGGGGATTCGCAGAGATAAATGGAAATGGGAGATGGAGAAATCACAGAGACAAATAAGTGAGAGAGAGAGAAATAATTATAATAGAATTATATGTATTTGGGTGGGTTATAGGTAGATAGATAGTGATA
Source organism: Discoglossus pictus (assembly GCA_027410445.1). Taxonomy (NCBI): domain Eukaryota; kingdom Metazoa; phylum Chordata; class Amphibia; order Anura; family Alytidae; genus Discoglossus; species Discoglossus pictus. The sequence continues at coordinate 149,337,192 of CM050165.1, forward strand.
AGCCCACCAGATTTGGGGGACTACGCTCACCCCAATTCTCTTTCTCTCTCTCTACGGGTCACAACTGTTTGTTCAGATCTCGACACCAGCAGACACTTCACATGACAGCATCATTTCTGAAGAGACAGGCACCTTCATACCCCTTTTCTTAGGATCTAAGAATCACACACCATGTACCTTTGATTAGTGCAAGCAGACTCCGACACCACCTTTGTTTAGTGTGTCCAGAAACAGACTGGCACTTCTTTATTTTTACAGAGATATCTAAAAACACGCACAGATCTCACTCCCCCCACATGCCTAACCCCTGCTCTTGTGGGCAATAGCTTGTTACACTCTCACCACCTGGGAAATGTCTATCCCATGATACATCACTCATGTCTTACTTGCCAGATCTCAACTTACAGGGTTATAAAACTTAACATCCCCCTTCCAGACTAATTCCTGTCTGAGACTCAGATTCCACTGCTTTTGAGATGTACCCATAATATATGGTACCATCCGCATCCTTCCCAGTTGTAGCAAAAATTAATTGGGCCTGGCCCATTTATACCTCCATATTGGTATAGTCCTGGTCAGAGTCCATAATATCCTCTCCCCATACCTCTGGTAACCAGTCCTTTTCCTCCCTGCCCGCCTAACAGGGTTCATCCCAACTGGATGGCCAAAACCCCTCCATGGATGCCCCATCCAGCAATTTAATGTACTCAGCCTCCAGCTGCAGCTCTTGCTGAATCAGGGGTTCCAGCAAATTAGCCTACGGGGACCATGGTTCTAGTCCCAGACCTTGACAGCGTTTAAGAAATAAGTTATTCTGCCTCCTTACAGTCCCCATGTCACATTCAGGATCACCATAGATGATCTCCCTGAGCCCATCTATTAGCTCCAATCGAACATAGAGATCCTCCCCAAGGGCACCAACAAGCCATTTCCTGGCATGATACTGTTTCCAATCTCTTTCCATACCAGTTTCTTTAGCCAGCCTGACAACTCATGGCACTGCCAAAATCCCAGGAACACTATCCATTGCTTTAGAAGGGCCATTCCTCTGCAGTCCTTTGCCTCTGTCACCTGGCTCTTTTTCTCTTTGTCTTTGTAAGTAGCCATGCTGGCTGCTGGTAAAAATGCTTGAGATATCCAACTGCTGCCACCAGCTGTTACGCCTGACAGATTTGGGGGACTATGCTCACCCCAATTCTCTCTCTCTCTACGCGTCGCAACTGTTTGTTCAGATCTCGACACCAGCAGACACTTCAGATGACAGCATAATTTCTGAAGAGACAGGAACCTTCGGACCCCATTTTCTTAGGATCTAAGAATCCTCTGGCTTTAGTCTGGAAGGGGAAGGTTAAGTTTTATAACCCTCTAAGTTGAGATCTGGCAAGTAAGATATGAGGGATGTATCATGGGATAGACATTTCCCAGGTGGTGAAGGTGTAACAAGCTATTGCCCACAAGAGGAGGGGTTAGGCATGTGGGGGAAGTGAGATCTTTGTGTGTTTTTATAAATCTCTGTAACAATAAAGAAGTGCCAGTCTAATTTTGGACACACTAAACAAAGGTGGTAATGGAGTCTGATTGTACTCGGAAGGCTTCAATGCCTCAATGGCTCGCCCCACAGATGCTCAATAGGGTTTAGGTCTGGTGACATGCTTGGCCAGTCAATCACCTTTACCTTTATCTTCTTTAGCAAAGCAGTGATCGTCTTGGAGGTGTGTTTGGGGTTGTTATCATGTTGGAATACTGCCCTGTAGCCCAGTCTCCGAAGAGAGGGGATCATGCTCTGCTTCTGTATGTCACAGTACATGTTGGCATTCATGGTTCCCTCAATGAACTGTAGCTCCCCAGTGCCGGCAGCACTCATGCAGGCCCAGACCATGACACTCCCACCATCAAAAGTATACATCTATACTGAGGAAAGGTAGTTGAAATAATCGGTAAATGACAGATAACCGGATAAGGCGCAAAGAACACAAAAACACTGATATGAGATGAAACCCTCAGTTTGAATGTAAACAGCAATGTAGAGAGAGTGGAGGCAGCATCTGACATCATCAAGTAAATGCATATAGGGGGAATCAACACAACATATTATAGAAAACATATATACACATATAGACATATGTGTATATATGTTGATCTGTGCATGTACTCACTTTTGTTGCCAACAGTTTAGACATTGATGGCTGTGTGTTAAAGGTATATTAAAGTGAGGTGGGTTATGAATGCATCCAGTAGAATGCATCATAACCCACCTAGCAAAAACTGTTTGCATGAAAACATGCAAACTGTTTTTGTAATAGAATAAAAAAATGTGCTGGGGTGAAATTGACACCCCCAGCAACTGAGATTTTCTAATGAGGAGCCTAATATGCAGCACATGTGCATGCTGATTGGCATTTGAGCCAATCAGCAAGCAGCAGTGATGTCAGCACTGCTGACAAACACCTTCAAGGATATCTCAGAGATTTCGGGAGGAGGGACCGAGCGCAGCACAGCTTGATGCTACCCATAGGAATACAATACATATTAAACTAAGATGTGGAATAAGAATGGGACCAATACCAGGCACAGTCATATAATAGGGAGAAAGCAGTGTAATACCATGAACTATATGGGGTAGATAATGAGGGCAAAGGTGGTAGATTTGAGCAGATAGAGTAGGATTTACCCCGACCCCTCTATAGTCCCACTCCTCCATTACACCACCATTCTGTGCCGAAAGCTTCTAAATTACCCCCACACTCAACAAGTGATCTCAGTCCATCTACCCCCTCCTTTTATCTCCACCTGGGGAAGCTCCAGTAACGTAACTGCCCAAATATGGAAACACACACAGCAAATAAAGTCACGGAGGAAGGAGGAGGAAGAAGCGGAGGCGGGGGGGGGTGGCAACACAAGTGAGTGTTTGTCTGAGTGAATGTGTCTGTGTGAGTGGTTGTTAGTGAGTGCGTATGTCTTTGTGTGTCTGAGTGAGTGTGTCTGAGTGTGAGTGAGTGTGTGTTTCTGAGAGTGAGTGTGTGTGAGTGTGTGTCTGAGTGTGTCTGATTCTGTGTGTGTCTGTGTGAGTGTGTGTCTGAGTCTGAGTGTGTCTGATTCTGTGTGTGTCTGTTTGAGTGTGTTTGCATGTGTTGGTGAGTGTGTCTGAGTGTGTGTGTCTGAGAGTGAGTGTGTCTGAGTGTGTGTGTGTCTGAGTGTGTTTGTGTGTGTGAGTGTCTGTGTCTGAGTGTGTGTGTCTGAGTGAGTGTGTGTGAGTATGTTGTGTGCTTGTGAGTGTCTGAGTGTGTGTCTGAGTGTGAGTGAGTGTGTATGTCTGTGTGAGTGTTTATGTCTGTGTGTGTGTGTCTGTGTGAGTGAGTGTATTTATGTGTGAGTGAGTGTATGTGTGAGTGTGTTTGAGTGTGTGTCTGTGTGTGTGAGGGGACAGTGCAATTCACTGGGGCTGGAGGGCAATTGTGTGTCTGTGTGTGTGGGGCTGGGGGAGGTCAGAGGGTAATTCACTGGGGCTGGGGCAGGTGGTGGGGCAATTCACTAGGGCTGGGGCAGGTGGTGGGGTAATTCACTGGGGAAGGTGGTGGGGCAATTCTCTGGTGCTGGGGGAGATAACTGGGCAATTATTTGGGGCTAGGGGAGGTCTCGGGGCAATTCTCTGGGGCTGTGGGGCAATTCTCTGGGACTGGAAGGCAATTCACTGGGGTTGGGGGGCAATTCACAGGGTTTTGGGGAGGTCACAGGGCAATTCTCTGGGGCTGTGGGGAAATTCTCTGGGGCTGGAAGGCAATTCACTGGGGTTGGGGGTCAATTCACAGGGTCTGGGGGAGGTCACAGGGCAATTCTCTAGGGCTGGGGGAAGTTAAGAAGCAATTCTCTGGGGCTAGGGGAGGCCAATAGGCAATCCTCTGGGGCTGTGGGGCAATTCTATGTGGCTGGGGGGCAATTCACTGTGATTGGGGAGGTCACAGGGCAATTCTCTGGGGCTAGGGGGCAATTCTCTGGGGCTGGGGGCAATTCACTGGGGCTGGGGGAGGTCATGGGGGAAATCACTGGGGCCGGGGAAGTATCACCTGGGATGTAAAACAATCAGTGAATGAAGGGGCAGAAATATAAAGGAAAGGAACGTGTTTAACCTCATGTGGCTTCCCACAGTAGAGCAAACTTTAGGGAGTAACTGAGCATGTCTGCACAATCCCCAGGCAAAAAAGAAACAATGTATAAGTTATGATAATTATTCAGGAATTTTCAGGGGGTGTCAACATTGAGAGAAAACTCTTTGCAAAAGCAAGAAAATCAGCAAACTTCAGGCTAACTGTTTAACTGTTTACTTTGGATTTTTTTTCATGCAAAACTTTTGTTTTCAGACACTATAAATTCTCCTCTGTCTGATGCATCAATAACCCAGCTCAATATACACTGTTATACAGACTGTACACTTACTAGTTTACATTGTAGCAGTGTCATTTCTTCAGTGCTGTAGCATCAAATAATATAAGGATATATTATGATATAATAAAATATTTACATAAATGTGAGGGGTGTACTCACTTTTGTGAGACACTATATATATATATATATATATATATATATATATATATATATATAGTAAATAAAAAGTGCAGTTATTACACTGCATTCCGGGAACTTGAGCTGGGACACACAAATATGTCCACAAATGTCTCGCTCTTCATTCCGTAGCCATCATCAAACATGGCTTCCTTCCAAGGTTGGAATAAACACAGGCTGAGTATCCAATCCATGTACAGCTGTTTCAAGCTTACTGGCTATCATCAGCATGGAGTGGGATCTCAGCCTGTGTTGTGGAAATTATGAGTAGGTAGTTCACCACAACAATCATTTATAATATGGTGGGCAAAAGAGCGATAGAAGCCCTCCACCGTACAGTAGTACAGTAAATAAAAAGTACATCTGTGTTCACACTTGAATGTCTAAAGCAAGTTAAAAAAACCTGCTTCCAGATCAGAGCTCTGAGAAAAACAGTTATTACACTGCATTCCGGGAACTTGAGCTGGGACACACAAATATGTCCACAAATGCCTCGCTCTTCATTCCGTAGCCATCATCAAACATGGCTTCCTTTAAGCATATGCATGCTGTATTACACAGCTTTAATGCAAAGCCAAGGTTGGAATAAACACAGGCTGAGTATCCAATCCATGTACAGCTGTTTCAAGCTTACTGGCTATCATCAGCATGGAGCGGGATCTCAGCCTGTGTTGTGGAAATTATGAGTAGGTAGTTCACCACAACAATCATTTATAATATGGTGGGCAAAAGAGCGATAGAAGCCCTCCACCGTACAGTAGTACAGTAAATAAAAAGTACATCTGTGTTCACACTTGAATATCGAAAGCAAGTTAAAAAAACCTGCTTCCAGATCAGAGCTCTGAGAAAAACAGTTATTACACTGCATTCCAGGAACTTGAGCTGGGACACACAAATATGTCCACAAATGCCTCGCTCTTCATTCCGTAGCCATCATCAAACATGGCTTCCTTTAAGCTTATGCATGCTGTATTACACAGCTTTAATACATACAGCTTTATATACAGTGCCTTGCAAAAGAAAGTATTCACCTCCATTTACTTTTTACCGATTTTGTTACAATACAGCCTTACGTTCAATGTTTTGTTAATCTGAATTTTATGTGATGGATCAGAACACAATAGTCTAAGTTGGTGAAGTGCAATAAGAAAATTACATACATAAAACTATTTTTTGGAAATGGAAAACAGAAAATTGGCATGTGCGTATGTATTCACCCCCTTTGTTATGAAGCCCATAAAAAGCTCTGGTGCAACCAATTACCTTCAGAAGTCACATAATGATGTCCACCTGTGTGCAATCTAAGTGTCATGTGATCTGTCATTACCTATACACACATTTTTTGAAAGGCCCCAGGGGCTGCAACACCTAAGCAAGAGACACCACTAACCAAGCACTGCCATGAAGACCAAGGAACTCGCCAAACAACTAAGGTACAATGTTGTTAAGAAGTAAAAGTCAGGGTTAGGTTATAAAAAAATATCCAAATCTTTGATGTTTCCCAGGAGCAGCATCAACTATATCATAACCAAATGGAAAGAACATTGCACAGCAGCAAACCTGCCAAGAGACGGCCGCCCACCAAAACTCACAGACCATGCAAGGTGGGCATTAATCAGAGCAGCAGCACAGAGACCAAAGATAACGCTGGAGGAGCTGCAGAGTTCCAGAGCAGAGATTAGTGTATCTGTGCATAGGACGACAATAAGCCGGATGTACTTAAGTTCTGCATCATAGATTCAGTAACTTCAGGACCCAGAAGGGGCAACTTCCAAAAAAAAAAACTATTACAATCTGAATCTAAATGGATTTATAAACTTCAAGCACAAGTACCTAATGGGTTAAATGAAGGTTTTTCGTATACTCCCTTCATTTAACTTTTTCACTTTTTTGTTTCACATATATGTTTTACTTGATATAACACACATCCTTTGCTTCTTTTATAGGGCACCCTTGCCTTATTTACACTATTACTTGAGTTTATCCTTTATTGCCCCTCTTATTAGATGGTGCCCTCCACTAGGATTCTATCCTATATTTACACACTATAGATACTTATTAAATAGTCCCTCATGATCTGGGACTTCATCCATCATTTTATTATCCTCTGCACTAAGCACTTTATGGTATGTTTTAGCACTATATGCCCTATAGTTCACTTCCCAGTGACACATTGATCACTAGAAGAGACTTTATCCATTGATTCACACCTATATATGGAAGACTTCCTTAAATCCTGCATTATCATATAAGGGTGTCTTTATACTAGTTCCAATGTAATTATCTTCCTTTCTCCCAGGCTTACAATATATAAGAGATTTATTTCAGTGTAGCACACTCGGTAGCGCTGGTAACCATGGCTACCGTTTCCTTTAAATAGCTCTCATTTTCAGTACACGCCTTGATCCTTTGACAAAGACGTTTTGTAACGTAGAAACATGTTAGGTAACAGGCGTAGGTAGCGTGACGTCATCACGCACGCCACATTCAGGAAGCGCGAAACTCCAAGCTAATGGAGGCGCAAACGCTCTACTAAAAAGAACTCAGAGGCACTTTTAAGGGCATATTATCTGGGCTATTAAAGCCTTACCCCTGAACTGACACAGACCCTCAGCAACTTAGCTAAGAGGAGATAACCATTGCTTTGCAAACAGCATGTCAGTCGTTTCTGTATACAGACACATTAAGGGAAAGCAGCTTTGCTGCATATAGGGACTGGTATCTGTATCAGACTGCATGACATTCCCATATGAGGCTGAGCCTTTACAGTTTTGAAACACCAAGATAACTCTACTAATAGTAGGTGTTTCACTTCACCTATCAGTAATCTATAGTAATATTGTATACATATACATCCATCTATGGGTTTTGTCTACAGCCCTTAAATCATTGTGTATTTGCCCTTTTATATACTCTGAGGAATTTACCTGTGTAACCACACTCTAAAAATACTATATAATAGAGTGGCAATAGTGGTCACAAGAGTCATTGAAGGAATCACCTTTCACAGTGTTTTTAAATTGCTTTTAAATTCTTTTAATCGACGTTGTTTTTTCACCAATAAAATTTCGCTATTAATATATGATTATGATTAACCCTATGTTGTTTTCACATAGGACGACAATAAGCCATAGAGTTGAACATTGAACATGGCTGCTTTGGCCGTTTGGGCACGTGTCCCTGCACTGACATAGTGACTCTCCAGATGTCCCAAATAGAGATGTCGCGAACAGTTTGCCCGCGGACTATTCGCAGCGATTTTGGCATGTTCATGTTCGCCGCGGACGGCGAACACATGCGCTTTTCGGTTCGCCCCCTATACTTTATCATTGAGGAAACTTTGACCCTGCACCTCACAGTCAGCAGACACATTCCAGCCAATCAGCAGCATACACTCCCTTCCAGAGCCTTCCATCTGAAGGACAGGCTAATATTCTGCTCTGTTTCACCAGCCATAGTTGGTGTACTATACATTGAAAAAAAACAACCCTTTTTTCCTTTAATCTAATTTCAGTTGCCTGCCTGTGTCAGGCTCACAGCTTATATTGTGCTCAGTGAAATAAAACAACACTTTTTTGACTGTAATAGATTGAATAGCAATTGCCTGCCTACAGGCGTGTGTGTTTGTGAAGCCTATTGCATCTACTCTGCCAACTTTTGCCAGTGCACAGTGATACATCATATCTGGTGCAACCGTAGTGTACAGTGACATAAAACAACACTTTTTTGACTGTAATCGATTGAATATCAGTTGCCTGCCTACAGGCGTGTGTGTGAGGCCTACAGCACCTACTCTGCCAACTTTTGCCAGTGCACAGTGACACTCCTATCTGGTGGCACCTTAGATTGCACGCGCAGTGCCCCAAATTTGAAGTGGGAGGACCGACCAAGCATCTTTTTCCATCTCCCGCTTCCAAAAATCAATGCCATATACACGTCCCCTAATAGTGGACGTAACAGGGATTAAACCGATAAGAATAGTACAACTTAACAGTACACACCTTATAATAACGCAGACAGAGGCAACGCAGAGAGAGGAGTCTGAAGAAGAGGAGTCAGAGGAGGAAGGTGGCTTTGAGGAGGTGGAAGACCAAACACAGCAGGCGTCCCAGGGGGCTTGTTGTCACCTTTCGGGACCCTTAGTGGCGAGGTGGAGGAAGAGACCTTCAATGACATCAGTGAGGACAAGGAACGGGACATGGCTAGCTTGGTATCCAGCCTTGTTCAAATGGTGAGTTTGCGGTTGTGCAAAGGGACTGTTTGCGGTTGTTTGCGGTGCATTAAACGGGGAGATTGGTCTGTTACTGTGAAGCGGGTGTAACCCTCACACTACCTGATCGATACAACATCATACCTGATGTTTTAAAGCATGTTATTCCAAACAATTTAGGAACGTTAGGTGATTTATGCCCTTTATGGCTTAAAACCAGACTCTGCATCCCATCACTATTGTGGCCAGAAAGAGTCCCTGTGGGTTTTGAAATTTGCCTGCCCATTGAAGTCTATGGCGGTTCGCCGGGTTCGCCCGTTGGTGAACATTTGATGGAAGTTCGCGTCCGCTGTTCGCGAACCTAAAATTTGATGTTCGCGACATCACTAGTCCCAAATCAATGCCCAACAAAACATCAGCTGGTAGACCAGGCATGCCTTTCCCAGTGCCAATCCAAATGCACGTGGGCAACTGAGATATAAAACTTTTGCTCCCCAGCCTCCATAACTTCTATGTGTTTGGATAAAACTTCTAAGTGTGGTGCTAAATCTTGGTGTACCACGATCACAGCAGCCCCAGTATCCTGAAATCCACATGCTTTCTTCCCTTGGACCATCACTGATTTTAAATGTTGGGCCCTATTTCCCCAGGGCAATGCTGCATGCTGTGGATGGCTGCGACAGGTCTGGTGGTCTGGTCTGGATCAGCCCTGGCTCCTTGATAGTAAGTTCCCACTCCCCGTGGTAGTAAACTTGTTTTGCAGCAGGAGTCTCTGACCTACGAGGCAAGTTGGGACAGTCCCTTTTCATGTGTGGAGGCTGGTTACACCCATATCACTCTCCTCTTATGCCTCTGGCAGCAGGGCGAAGGCCTGCAAATCCTCCAGGATGAGTAGCCACTCCAGTTCCCACAAAAGGCTTGCTGTCTCCCCTGGTAATGGTAGAGTTAGTGCGGGTCACAGGGGGATGGGTTGCTGTAGGTGGGGAAGCCCTTACTCAACCATAGTGTGTAGGAAATGATAAACTAGTTGGATGGCAGCTTCTGGTCCTAAAGCCATGCCTGCAATCTTCCTCATAGTCCCTTGGCCCCACTGGCTCTGCCATTCAAACTTCTGACCAATAGTTTTATCCTCTCTGACTCTGGAATTTGGTGCAGGTCACACTGTTGTTCAAAATCTTGCAAAAATCCATCTTTGTCTCATTTTTCTTCTGAAAAATGTTTAAAGCTGATTTATGCCACATTTAGCAGGGCTGCTACTGGGTCAGCAGATACTTCTCTTCCTTCTAGTTAAACCACCTTGAGGATTGTTGTCCTGAGGGCCACCACCTGATCTGTAGTTATATCCTTGGGCATAACAGCTCTCCATCTCTGAAACTTCCTCTGCTGCAGATAATCTGGGACCAGGAACTGGGGCAGAGGTTACCTCCTGAGCTTTATCACCTGTTTCCAGTTCTGCGAGCTTATCATCCAGCAAGAGTTCCTTATTCATATCTGCCTTTGTAGTTCCTACAGCCCTTGTAGAGCCTCATACCTGCAATAGCTCCCTGAGGTCGGCAGTAAACATCCTTTCATAGTTAGAAATCCTGCTGATCTTTACAGGGATCCCACCACTACCACCAGCTGTTATGGTCTACTGCTTGGTTGGGCTTGGAAAGAACCTAGCTCAATCCTACCCAGCAGAATCGTGATGTCCATTGTATCCCTGCTAGTACAATATTCACTAGTATCAGAACAATGACTAGCAGGCAGCATTAATAATACCACAGGAAAGCAGGAACTGTTTAAGTTACCAGCTGCAACTATAATACACAGGTACAACACTGCTACAGTACTTTTATTCTAAAGAAAACTCACACAAAAGTTACAGTTTTTTTGTTTTTTAATCTTTAATCCAACTGACTGTTTAACCCATTGTGTGCTGGCCATGTCAGAAGAGGCAGCACATACAGAACCTAAGTCATACTGCACTATACAACACCACACAGTATTCACCATTGCCCACCCGGGGCCCATAACACCCCAAAAGTTCTTAAGTCCATTGGTCACCCTGGGCATTACAACATTTTTGTTTCATTTTAAAAGATGTGTTGAAGTTGTTAGACATTAATTGACATATGAAATTCCTTTCTGATGGTTATATCCTGCTTGAATGTGCCTGATCCTTGCTGATCTTGGAAGTAAGCAGGTGGCCTAGGCTTCTTTTTTCATTCATTTTAAAAAGATATCTTGAAGGTGTTAACTGTTGAAAGGGTTTCTCTTTGTCATTTAATATCGAATAACTTCAGGGCATCTCTTTAAAATTAATGGAAACCTAAGGCTATAGTTACATAGTTATATAGTCATTTAGGTTGAAAAAATACTTTTAGTCCATCAAGTTCAACCTTTTTGCATCTCCTCTGATCTTCAATATGCAGATAAATTGTTAATTGATCCAAAGGAAGGCAAACGGAAAACAACCCAGTGAAACTTTGCTGATTGTCTCAATATGGATACTGGCGATCAGATTCCTCCCTCAATCAATTCTCCCTCTCTAATTATCCAGGATAACCCTTAAAAATATATCCAATCCCTTTTTAAAGTTATCTATCAAATCTGTTGCCACCACCACTTTTGGTAGAGAATTCCACAGTTTAACCTCCCTTACTCTGAAGAACCCTTTTCTTTCTTTAATGTGAAATCATTTTACTTCTAACCTCAAAGTATGTCCTCTTGTCAGTTGAAAACATCTTGGGACAAAAAGTTCACTTGACAAAGCCTTATTTTGGACTTGGATATATTTATGTAAAGTAATCATATCCCGCCTTAGACGCCATTTTTCGAGAGAAAATAAGTTTAATTTGGTTAGTCTTTCGTCGTAATTTAGCCCCTCCCATCCCCTTAGTTTTGTTGCCCTTCTCTGTACTTTTTCAAGCTCTATAATGTCCTTGTTTGTTTAACATGACCTATCCCTCATAAATCTGTGTTGACCCCTACTTATAATTTTGTTTAAACAGACATATTATTGTATACTATCCCTTATTAACCCTTTAAAAGCTATCTCACTTCAGAAGTGAGGCTTACAGGTCTATCATTTCCTGGATTTGTTCTTGTTCCCTTCTTAAATATAGGTATAACCTCTGCTTTTCTCCAGTCATCTGGTAGAGACCCTGTGTTCCTGTAGCACCTGATATTCCCATGAAGTCTTTCATATGGGTACTGACCAGGCCTAACCCTTGTTTTGCTTCCAAAATCAGACAGGACCAGATGCATTCAAGCCAGTATGGCCATAGCTATAAATATGTCCATACTGGCTTGAATTTGCCATTTGTCTGATCCTGCCTTCTCTTGGTTGCTAGCCATGGATGGGAGACCCAGTGCTATTGGATACATTTTTTCTCTAATTTTAAGAAGATGTTTTCCAATCATCTTAAAGAGATATCTTGAAGGTTTTCACTTTTGAAAGAGCTTCTCTTATGTAATTTAATGTCTATGTCCATACTAGCTTGAATGCATATGGTCCTATCTGATCTTGGAAACAAAACAAGGTCAAGGTCAAGGCCTATGCAGCATCTGGGTGGGAGACCTTATGGGGATATCATGTGCTATAGGCTTCATTTTCCATTCATTTTAAAATGATATCTTGAATTGCTAGACATCAAATGACATAAAAGACGTATTTTCAAAACTGATGGCCATACTGGCTTGAATGTGCCTGATCCTTGCTGATATTGGAAGCTAAGCAAGATCAGGCCTCGTCAGTACCTGTATAGGAGACCCCATACCAGGTGTTATAGGATTCTTTTTTAATTCATTTTAAAGAGATTTCTTGAAGGTGTTGATGTAGATAAAATGGCATAAGATAATTCATTTCAATTAGTGATGTCCCGAACTTCAAATTTTAGGTTCGCGAACAGTGGACGCGAACTTCCATCAAATGTTTGCGAACAGGCGAACCCGGCGAACCGCCATAGACTTCAATGGGCAGGTGAATTTCAAAACCCGCAGGGACTCTTTCTGGCCACAATAGTGATGGGAAAGTTGTTTCAAGGGGTCTAACACCTGGACTGTGGCATGCCGGAGGGGGATCCATGGCAAAACTCCCACAGAAAATTACATAGTTGATGCAGAGTCTTGTTTTAAGCCATAAAGGGCATAAATCACCTAACATTCCTAAATTGTTTGGAATAACATGCTTTAAAACATCAGGTATGATGTTGTATTGATCAGGTAGTGTAAGGGTTACACCCGCTTCACAGTAACAGACCAATCTCCCCGTTTAATGCACCGCAAACCACCGCAAACAGTCCCTTTGCACAACCGCAAACTCCCCATTTGAACAAGGCTGGATACCAAGCTAGCCATGTCCCGTTCCTTGTCCTCACTGATGTCATTGAAGGTCTCTTCCTCCACCCAGCCACCAAGGGTCCCCGAAAGGTGACAACAAGCCCCCTGGAACGCCTGCTGTGTTTGGTCTTCCACCTCCTCAAAGCCACCTTCCTCCTCTGACTCTTCTTCAGACTCCTCTCCCTGCGTTGCCTCTGTCTGCCTTATTATAAGGTGTGTACTGTTAAGTAGTACTATTCCTATCGGTTTAATCCTTGTTACGTCCACTATTAGTGGACGTGTATATGGCATTGATTTTTGGAATAGGGAGATGGAAAAAGATGCTTGGTCGGACCTCCTACTTCAAATTTGGGGCACTGCGCATGCAATCTAAGGTGCCACTAGATATGAGTGTCACTGTGCACTGGGAAAAGTTGGCAGAGTAGATGCAATAGGCTTCACACACACGCCTGTAGGCAGGCAATTGCTATTCAATCTATTACAGTCAAAAAAGTGTTGTTTTATTCCACTGAGCACAATATAAGCTGTGAGTCTGACACAGGCAGGCAACTGAAATTAGATTAAAGGAAAAAAGGGTTGTTTTTTTTCAATGTATGGTACACCAACTATGACTGGTGAAACAGAGCAGAATATTAGTCTGTCCTTCAGATGGAAGGCTCTGGAAGGGAGTGTATGCTGCTGATTGGCTGGAATGTGTCTGCTGACTGTGAGGTGCAGGGTCAAAGTTTCCTCAATGATAAAGTATAGGGGGTGAACCAAAAAGCGCATGTGTTCGCCGTCCGCGGCGAACGCGAACATGCCAAAATCGCCGTGAATAGTCCGCGGGTGAACTGTTCGCGACATCTCTAATTTCCATACCTATTGGCATAGTGGCTTGCATGTGCTTGATCCTGTCTAATTTTGGAAGCTAAGCAAGATCAGACCTTTTCATTACCTCATTGGAAGAGCTCATGGGAATACCTGGCGCTGTATGCTTCATTTTCCCTAAATTTAAAATCGATGCCTTGAAGTTGTTACGTATTAAATTACATAAGACATTTCTAATACCTATGACCATGCTTCATCCTGTCAGATCTTTTTAGCAAAGCAAGGTCAGGCCTTGTCAGTACCTGGATGGGAAACCTCATGGTGATACCAGGTTCTATAGGATTAGGTTTTTCTTCATTTTGAAGAGATGTCTTGAATGTTTTAGTTATTAAATGCTATAAGAGAAGCACTTTCAATACCTATGGCCATACCCATTTATTAACTTGGAGGTTAAGCAAGGTAATTTATGATCAGGACCTGGAGGGGAGACCTCAGATATAACCTGATGCTATAGGCTTCTTTTCTATTCATTTTAAAGTGTTCAGAAAAACAAACAATAAAGGGGGAAAGAAGCACACCACCTCCTTACGCAGGTAAAAGCGGTAACATGAGATCTTGGTCTTTACCACAGGAGGTTACTCTCTCATACAATCCTCAGAGGGTCCCCGATTTTTGTCACTCAAATCTTACCGTCTGGAGTGATGAGCAATATCCGTAGGTACTTATATATATATATATATATATATATATATATATATAAAACTTTCCTTTTTGAGCAGATAACACATGTAGCCAATTTGTGTATATTGCTGTATTGAAGTCTTTCCAAGAACTCCTAGAATCCCTGTGCTCCTTTCATGGTAATATCCATAAGGCCATACTGTGTTTGGCATTTCGGAGCTGGATCACTCCAGACCAGACTGAAATAATACAGGACATTTCTTCCTGTGAAGGGCATAAGTGAGCTAATAGCGGCTGCTCTCTTAGTAGGTAACCAGATATATAGAACTTGATGGACTAAAATACTTTTTTCAACCTCAATTACTAAGCAATTATGTTGTTTGTTCTCAGATTGAACACCTTTGATTGTTTTTGTTTAGTTGTCATTAAAATACTGCCACATCCCAGCATACAAATAAGTTGTGGACTAAAAAAAGAATGAGATATTATAATTAAATCTAACAAACACTGTTTTATCCCCTAATAGAGTTTCATAGGCCTCATATGATTTTTTTCAAGAAACCTTTTATTTCTGTATAATACACTTTCTGCAGACACAAGTTGCATCAATTAAAGCCTATATAGAAATGTAATAGTGCTTAATGTAGAGTTTTTAGCTGTATTATATTTTAGTTCTTCGAATACAGTTTGTTTAAACTTTTATTTATTACAATCAGCTGTAGCTTGAAGTTGATGATTTAGATACAACCAATCACCCCAGTTAAAGATCGAAAATTCTTATGTCTGTACAACAAACTTCCCTGAATCGGCTTCTGGCTTTATATATCTTCTATATAACATACATTTGATTAGCATGTATTTAAAATAGCCAGCTTTAAATAGTAATAAATGTTTCCAAAGGATTTCCATGCACCTATAACAAGTACTGCAATGGTTGAAAACATTGAGCCTGATTCAATTGCAAGCTTTCTGTGGGCTCCAGTTTGTCTCCCATTCCAGTGCTATTCAATTGAACAAGCCAACGTTGAAGCCGTAAACCATGCACTCATGCGTAGCAGTTCAGGTTGGGAACATGATCAATTAAGCAAGGCCGTAATCTCCTATTTCAAAACAGCCGATAGAAAATGAGACCACCATCATTACGGCAGTAAAACATGGAGGTTACATGTCAATCAATTAGGTTCTGATATGCAATGGGACTTGCAAACCCTCAAATAACAAAATAATACAAATTAATGCCAATACTAGTCCATATGGGTGGCCTGATATGTATTAACTCATTGATTCCCGGGAACAATATAACACAGTAATAAAACATAAAAAACAAATATTTTGTATTGCCGATTTGCAAGCTTGAGACTGTTGTGCAATTAATTATAATGTCTTTCATCACTTTCCCAGTCATTTACAGTGCAGCATTGATTTTTAATTTCCATTTATAGAGCTGCGGAAAAGGGTTAAACACCCTTGGGGGTCCTCTCTAGTACTCGTAGGATTTTCTCCTACATTTGCCATTTAGGGGTGTGAAAACATTTGCAGGCTTGGGTAGTTGTAGCAATTGAGTTGCGATTTGCGATTTTACCGATCGGAAGTCCTGCGGACGCGAAATATCAAAGGCTTCTGGAGGCTGTGTGTTTAACAACCGCAAGGATTTTAAGCGCGAAATCCATAACCCTTAGGAGCCTGCAAAAAAATGCCAATTGAATAGCCAATTAACTTACGGTGTCACTTACGTAATCCAGTAACTTACGATTGCTCAATTGAATGGGGCTTATTATTTGTAATACTGTGACTATGCAGTTTTTCAGGATATCCCCTTGACAAATTCTGAATTAGGACTGTCAGCTTCATCCAGTTAGTAAAACAGGAAGTCATTATTTCTCCACTGAGTTCCATGATTCAGTTTGTAAGGGCATTGACACATCCTAATAAGAATTTTGTAGGAGGAGGTCCTAACAGTGTTCCAAAGGCAGTCTGCACAGTTATTAAATGTTTTGCTTTTAAGCTTTACATTGTTGCTTTTTTATGAAAAAAAATGTTTAAAGTAATACAAATCTGTGAGATCCAAGAACTGAAGAGTAGGTGCCTGAATGTTTACTTTATCAATATAGTGTTATAGGGTTATGTAAGTACTGCACATCTGTAATTCACTACAGATTATGTTGGTGCATAAAAAAAATGGCTAATAATAATCCTTCATAATACTCATCTAATAATACTCAGAATAAACAAATACACATTAGACAATTATAATATTAGTATTAACTATTCTGACCATATCTTCTAGTTAATCACCCTCTTTTTGAAAGTTTCTGCTTTAGATGGTCCTCCTTCATACCTACTGCTTACAAACACATGTGAACAATATATCCTGCAGAAACCCAGGGAACTGCTAGCTGATCCTACTCCCACTGTATCTGCACACATTGGAACATAAAGTTCTGAATAACAGACATAACGTATCTTGAGCAGTGCGTGGGTAGTGTGTGATGTGCTGTATTTTTTATGACAACACTTACTGAGCTTCAGAGAGTATCAGCAAGTTAATCAGAAGTTAATGGTGGGATGGCTGGCTACAAGCATATGCAATGTAATTTGCATATATATATTTATATTTAATGTATATGATGACTGGTGACTGACAGTCTATACACGTATGCAACCAAAATGGTGCATGGTCTAAAAGACAAAAACATAGAAAGAAAGATTTCATTACCTTAATATGCATACCATAGAGGACAGAAGGGAGATATGATAAAAAAAACTTCAAAGACAAAGTGTTATTTTACAGAATTTACAGATTTTAATAAAATTCATGAATTATCTTCCAGAAAGAGGAACACAAGAACAAGAAAATTGTATATGAAGTTGGAAGGTGAAACATTTATGGGTTATGTGAAAAAGTACTACTTAAGAACTTAATGCAGTTAATGAATTTAAGCATGTCTGAATATGCATTAGGCTATCCTGAGGCTTAATCAAGCAAAACTTTTCTGTAGATAGAATGGCTAGACTAGATTAGCCATTTCAGTTCTTATCTGGTCTATAGGTGTGCACAATAATAGGGAACCCTCTTGTGTCTCTTGTTATAGCAGACAAGTAAACTGAGCTGAGTGTGATTGATTAAACTAACAGTAGCCACACTTGCTTGATATCCAAGGGATTTTTGCAGGCTTGATCGGATGCAGTTTTTTTTTTGTTTGTTTTTTATTTACCCACAGTGATAATCCATCCTGTGCTGTGCTCAAAAGCTATGTTTAATGACAGGTAAACACTGTAAATGAGCCATATTCACAATGGTATTGGATTTAAATAAAAATATTGTGGGCAGAGCAAACACTGTGGCACATATTCAACTGAGCAATTGTAAGTTACAGGAGCCTGTAATGTAGCACGTAAATTAATTTGCTATTCAATGTTTTAGCTACACACAAACAATCTGCTGGTTATAGGCTGAAAATCCCTGCGGTTGTCAAAATCGTAACTCCGACCTAGCTAAGCCTAATCTTTCATGCCCTCAAGCCCGCAAATGTTTTCACACCCGTAAATGGCAAATATAGAAGAAAATCCTACGAGTACCAGATAGGACTTGCAAGAGGGTTAAACACCTGATCATAGCAAATAAATAATCAATACTGCACTTTAAAAGACAAAACAGTCTCAAGGTCGCAAATCTGCAATATATATATATTTTTTTTTTATGTTTCATTTCCATGTTATATCAGTAATCGGTAATCAAGGAGTTAATACATATCAGGCCACCCACACAGACTAGAACATTATCATCACAATTTTTTTTTATTTTGCACATTGGTGGATTGTGAGTCCGATTGCATATCGGACTTCTCAAACGCTAATTGATTGACGTTTAACCTTCATGTTTTACTGACATAACGATAACGGTCTCATTTACTATTGGCTTTTTCTAAATCAGTAGTTATGACCTTGCATAATTGATCATGATCATGCTCTGAAATGCTACATATGAGTGCATGGTTTACGGTTTAGGTTTTCGGCCAGGTAGCTGCGGGCTTGTTCAATTGAATTGCAATTGTTGTAAATTTCAAGCCTGCAGACTTACGGCCTGTATAAAGTAAACTCCAGGCTTGCAATTGAATAGGGGCATATGTCTGTTCAGCTTCTGAGCAAGAAATGTTTACTAATTTATTTTAGGTATGCAAATGTATGCACAAATGTCCAATTTGTTTTTGTTGTGCTCTGTATACATGTATAAATATGTAATATTGCAATATATAATAATAATGTGTGCATCCACATACTCATCCACATACATATACTTAAAAAGGTCCTGTTTTAGCACAAAATCTCAAAGCATGCAATGTTTCAACTGTAGCATGAACATGCAAATGATAATATACAGTCTCTTTACTTTTAGACGTCTATACACTGGTCTATTTAAACTATCACTGTAAACCAGTAGTGGAGCTAGTGCTGGTGGAGCAGGTGCAAAGCACCAGGGCTTACCACAGTGTAGGTGCTCTCTGTTATCTGGAGTACAGCATTGTTCTTATTTATTAGGATAATTATTTTATATCATGCATATTTCAACTGTAGCATGGAATTAAGTTCAAGAAAATGCAATTGTCTTCTATATTGACCTCTTCATATACCTACCATATGCAGAGAACTTGCAATTGGTCCCAATTATTTTGCACCAGGGCATTCCATTCACTACCCCCACCACTGCTCTAATCATGTGTATAAATTACAGTATTTTTGAGTACTATACTTACAAAGAAAATGGTTTTATAATGTAAAAAAAAAATCATAGAGGAGATTGTGTATTACTTTTTTGTATTCATTTCTATTGCTGTGGAATCTACCATTTTGGTTTATGGTGATTAATTTCCTGAAGTGGTGGAGGTGGGGCGGAGAGGCCTTGAGTGCAAAGTGGGAGGAATGTGGCATATGCCAGTTCTTCAACCGAACAAACTGAAAGCTTGTTTGTTTATGGGGACACATTCTATTGAGAAAGTAGAAGAGAGAAACAGTTCAGAAAGGAAAATTGATTTCAACAATAATCACATATACAGGTTAAAAATAAGAGGACTGTGCTTTTTTATTTCTAAACACATTTTGGCCAATATCAAGTTTAGTTATTCAAAACACAATACAGAAACAAAATGGACCACAAAGATCTTTTAAATCTTTTACTTGACATTTAATAGCATCATACTACATTGTTCAAGTGCAAAATATTGCAAGCCTAATAAAACTTGTAAGCCTAATAGCTTTTGCAGTCTACCAGGGGCTTATAAGTGTGGTAATCACCACTGGTTCCTGCCAATCTTGAATAAGGCTTATTGCCAGAATCTCATGTAGAATATCCTGGGTTACATTTGACTAACAGCTACTAGAACTGTAATGAACAACATCACATTCTCTGCTATGGATCATAGAAATTTAATATTTCTTAATAAAGAAGACAGCTCGTAATGTAGCCCGTAAAAGTTACTGATATTTAATTAGCCTTTTCTAGCTACCCGTCAATCAATTTGCGGGTTACAGGCTGAAAAGTTTTGTGGTTGTCAAATCCGTAACTCTAACCCACCTAAGCCTTTAATGATATAATAATTCCAATAATTATTATAATAATTCAATAATGCAATAATTCCACAAGCCCGCAATTGCCTTCAAACCCATGAATGGCAAATGTAGCAAAACATTCTACGAGTACTAGAGAGGTGGAAGAACACCTGTTCTTAACAGTACAAAAGCCACGAAAAATGGGAGAGTTCAAATTTTGAGCAACTAATTTATAATGGGATTTAATAGGCATTACCGAAACATGGTAGGATGAATCTCATGACTGGACTGTTAATCTGGATGGTTATAACCTATTTAGGAAAGATAGGGACAATGGTAAAAGAGGAGGAGGGATTTGTCTGTATGTTAAGCCTGAATTTAAGTCTATAGTCAGAGAAGATATTTATGGTGGACCTAGTGATAAAGTTGAATGTTTGTGGGTAGAGTTAAATAGCGGAGCAGCATATTCCAAAAGAATATTAGTAGGAGTATGCTATAAACCCCCAAATATAGCTGAAAGTGAGAAAATACAATTATTGTTACAGATTGGAAATGCAGCTAAGCATGGGCAAGTTCTAATAATGGGAGATTTTAATTACCCTGAAATAAACTAGGTAAATGAGACCAGCAGTTCAGCTAAGGGGAGCAGGTTCTTGAGTACACTCAGGGATAGTGATGTCGCGAACATAAAATTTTCGGTTCGCGAACCGCGAACGCGAACAGCCGCAAATGTTCGCGAACCGGCGAACCCGGCAAACCGCCATAGACTTCAATGGGCAGGCGGATTTTTAAACCCACAGGGACTCTTTCTGGCCACAATAGTGATGGAAAAGTTGTTTTAAGGGGACTAACACCTGGACTGTGGCATGCCGGAGGGGGATCCATGTCAAAACTCCCACAGAAAATTACATAGTTGATGCAGAGTCTGGTTTTAATCCATAAAGGGCATAAATAACCTAACATCCCCCTCCATCATCATCCTCCCCTGTATCTCTTTACTCTCTCCCTCATCATCCTCCCCTGTGTCTCTTTCCCCCCTTCCTCATCACCCTCCCCTGTGTCTCATCCCCCCTCCCTCATCATCCTCCCACCTCCGTCATCATCCTCCCCTGTATCTCTTTACCCCCTCCCTCATCATCCTCCCCTGTGTCTCTTCCCCCTCCATCATCATCCTCCCCTGTGTCTCTTTCCCCCCTCCCTCATCATCCTCCCCTGTGTCTCTTTTCCCCCTCCCTCATCATCTTCCCCTGTGTCTCTTCCCCCTTCCCTCATCATCCTTCCCTGTGTCTCTTTCCCCCCTTCCTCATCACCCTCCCCTGTATCTCTTTGCCCCCTCCCTCATCATCCACCCCTGTGTCTGTTTCCCCCCTCCCTCATCATCCTCCCCTGTGTCTCTTCCCCCCTCCTTCATCATACTCCCCCCTCCATTGATGATAAGGGGGGGGGGGGAAGAGACACAGGGATAAGTGTGAGGGGTGTTAGGGTAAGGGGTGTTAGGGATAAGGGTTAGGGGGTTAGGTGTTAGGGTGAGGGGTGTTAGGGCTAAGTGTGAGGGGTGTTAGGGTGAGGGGTGTTAGGGGTTAGGGTGAGGCATGTTAGGAATAAGTGTGAGGGGTGTTAGGTCTTAGGGATACGTGTGAGAATGTTAGGGTTAGGTGTTAGGTTGATGGGTGTTATGGATAAGTGTGAGGGGTGTTAGGGTTAGGGTAAGGTGTGTTAAGGATAAGTGTGATGGGTGTTAGGGTAAGGGATGTTAGGGTTAGGTGTTAGGGTAAGGGCTGTTAGGGATAAGTGTAAGGGGGTATTAGGGTTAGGTGTTAGGGGGAGGGGTGTTAGGGATAAGTGTGAGTGGTGTTAGTGTAAGGGGTGTTAGGGATAAGTGTGAGGGGTGTTAGGGTTAGGTGTTAGGGTGAGGGGTGTTAGGGATAAGTGTGGGGGGTGTTAGGGTGAGGCATGTTAGGGTTAAGTGTTAGGGATAAGTGTGAGGGGTGTTAGGGTTAGTGTGAGGGGTGTTAGGGATAAGTGTGAGGGGTGTTAGGGTTAGGTGTTAGGGTGAGGGGTGTTAGGTATAAGTGTGGGGGGTGTTAGGGTGAGGGATGTTAGGGTTAGGTGTTAGGGATAAGTGTAAATGGGGTGGTAGGGTTAGGGTAAGGGGTGTTAGGGATAAGTGTGAGGGGTGTTAGGGTTAGGTGTTAGGGTGAGGGGTGTTAGGGATAAGTGTGATGGTCGTTAGGGTTAGGTGTTAGGGTGAGGGGTGTTAGGGATAAGTGTGGGGGGTGTTAGGGTGAGGGCTTTTAGGGATAAGTGTAAGGGTTTATTAGGGTTAGGTGTTAGGGTAAGGGGTGTTAGGGATAAGTGTGAGGGGTGTTAGGGTGAGGGATGTTAGGGTTAGGTGTTAGGGATATGTGTGAGGGGTGTTAGGGTTAGGGTAAGGGGTGTTAGGGATAAGTGTGAGGGGTGTTAGGGATAAGTGTGATGGGTGTTAGGGTTAGGTGTTAGGGTGAGGGGTGTTAGGGATAAGTGTGATGGGTGTTAGGGTTAGGTGTTAGGGTGAGGGGTGTTAGGGATAAGTGTGACGGGTGTTAGGGTTTGGTGTTAGGGTGAGGGGTGTTGGGATAAGTGTGGGGGGTGTTAGGGTGAGGGCTGATAGGGATAAGTGTAATGGGGTATTAGGGTTAGGTGTTAGGGTGAGGGGTGTTAGGGATAAGTGTGAGGGGTGTTAGGGTTAGGTGTTAGGGTGAGGGGTGTTAGGGATAAGTGTGGTGGTGTTAGGGTGAGGAATGTTAGGGTTAGGTGTTAGGGATAAGTGTGAGGGGTGTTAGGGTTAGGGTAAGGGGTGTTAGGGATAAGTGTGAGGGGTGTTAGGCTTAGGTGTTAGGGTGAGGGGTGTTAGGGATAAGTGTGATGGGTGTTAGGGTAAGGGATGTTAGGGTTAGGTGTTAGGGAAAGGGGTGTTAGGGATAAGTGTGAGGGGTGTTAGGGTTAGGTGTTAGGGTGAGGGGTGTTAAGGATAAGTGTAAGGGGTGTTAGGGCGTGGCATGTTAGGAATAAGTGTGGGGGGTGTTAGGGTTAGGTGTTAGGTTGATGGGTGTTATGGATAAGTGTGAGGGGTGTTAGGGTTGGGTGCTAAGGTGAGGGGAGGATGATGATAAGGGAGGAAGAGACACAGGGGTGTCATTGCAGCAGAGATCACAAGAGTCCTTCAGCAATGTATTGCACACTGTGTACAGTAGCCTAGCTTTGGTTTTCCCTATTGATGCAGTATCACCTACACTCAGCCTCCTCTCAGTAAGACTGCAAGTTAGTTATGATTCCAAAATGGCTGCTGTCCATGAGGTAGAAGGCTCTGGAAGGGAGTGTATGCTGCTGATTGGCTGGAATTTGTCTGCTGACTGTGAGTTGCAGGGTCAAAGTTTGCTCAATGATAAAGTATAGAGGGTGGATCGAACATCGCATATGTTCGCAGTTCGCCGCGACCGCGAACATGCTATGTTCGCCAGGAACAGTCCGCCGGCGAACTATTTGCGACATCTCTACTCAGGGATCATTATCTGGCACAGGTTATACAAGAGCCTACTAGAAATTAGGCTATCTTGAAATTAGTTATCACAAATAATATCGATATAGTATCAAATGTTGAAATAGGGCAACCTTTGGAAAACAGTGATGACAACACAGTCTTATTTGAGAGTGAATAAAAAAAAAAAAATGTAAATGGCCAACAAAAACTCTTAATTTTAAAAGGGCAGATTTTAAAGGGCAGCAATACAAAGTATAGACTGGGACAAATAACTGGCAGGTAAAAATAATAAACATAAATGGAAAACATTTAAATCCTTAGTAAATATACATACTTACCACCATATACCAAGTGGGAATAAAAGTAAAAGGAGTAAATCACATCCAATGTGGCTTAACAATGATTTAAAGATCTAGATATGGAGTAAAAAACAGGCAATTAAATTATACAAACAAGAGGAGACAGAGACTGCTTTACATAAGTACAAGGAAATCAACAAGTCTTGTAAAAGGGCTGACTGGCTAAAATTGAAAATTAAAAATTAATTGCAAAAGAGAGTAAGACTAACCCTAAAACATTTTTTAAGTATGTGAATGGTAAGAAGGTGAGGAAGGAAGCTATAGAAACATTACAATGTGACACAGGCCATCTGAAAATTAGTGACCAGGAAAAGGCAGATGAGCTAAATAGGTTCTTTTCTTCGGTATACACAAGGGAGGTACCACTGAAACATAATGGGGCGACACTACCTTCACCAAATAACTGGTTAACGCAGGAAGAAATCCAAAAGAGGTTGGAAAAAATAAATGTTAATAAAGCCCCAGGTCCTGATGGAATACATCCAAGGTTACTGAGGGAACTGGGTTCTGTAATAGCCAAACCATTATTTTTAATTTTTCAAGATTCACTCAACACATGGTCTCTACCAGATGACTGGAGAAAAGCTGATGTGATACCTATATTAAAAAAGGGAGCAAGAGCAAATCCGGGGAATTGTAGACCAGTGAGCCTCACTTCTGTAGTGGAAAAGCTTTTAGAAGGGTTAATAAGGGATAATATACAAGAATATGTCCAGTTGAACAGGAATATTAGTAGCAATCAACATGGATTTATGAGGGAGAGGTCATGTCAAACAAATCAAATTAGTTTCAATGAGGAGGTTAGAAGGAACTTGGATCAAGGCAACTCAGTGGATGTAGTCTATTTGGATTTTGCAAAGGCTTTTGATACAATGCCACATGGGAGACTATTGTGCAAACTACGGTATATAGGAATTGCAGTAAATATCTGCTCATGGATTGAGAGCTGGCTAAAAGACAGGAAGCAAAGGGTTGTAAATGAAATATACTCCGATTGGACTAATGTGGTAAGTGGTTTTCCTCAGGGTTCAGTATTAGGTCCTCTCCTTTTTAACATATTTATTAATAAATTAGAGGTGGGACTGGAAAGTAGTGTCTACATTTTCGCTGACACAAAGTTGTGTAAGGTAATTAAATCAGATAATCATGTGCTTTACATAAAATTGAGGAATGGGCATCTAAATGGCAGATGAGATTTAATACGAATAAATGTAAAGTTATGCATCTGGGAAGGAAAAATAGCCATGCAATTTATAATCTTAATTAAGCAAATATAGGGGTATCAGATATTGAAAGGGATTTGGGAGTACTTTTGGACAACCACCTAGGTAACAGTGGTCAAAGCCAAGCAGCAGCTACAAAGGCAAATTAAATATTAGCATGTATTAGGAAGGGAAGCAAATATAATTCTGCCACTATACAAATCTCTAGTACACTCTAATTTTGAATATGGAGTACAATTTTGGGCAACACTTCATAAAAAGGACATTTTAGAGCT
The DNA here is from genome assembly GCA_027410445.1 of Discoglossus pictus. Taxonomy (NCBI): domain Eukaryota; kingdom Metazoa; phylum Chordata; class Amphibia; order Anura; family Alytidae; genus Discoglossus; species Discoglossus pictus. The sequence goes on from CM050165.1 coordinate 149,362,697, forward strand.
GGAAATGGTATAGAGGAGGGCAAAAAAACTAATTAGGGGAATGGAGGGGCTAAGTTACGAAGAAAGACTAACCAAATTAAGCTTATTTTCTGTAAAAGCGTCTAAGAGGAGATATGATTACATTATATAAATCCATTCAGGGTCAGTATAAAGAATTGTCAATGGAGCTTTTTGTACAAAGAGGTTTTCAACTGACATGAGGACACCCCTTGAGGTTAGAAGTAAAAACATTCCACCTTAAAGAAAGAAAAGGGTTCTTCACAGTAGGGGGTGGTGAAACTGTGGAGTTCTCTACCAAGGAAGGTGGTGACTGTGGATTTGATAGATAACTTTAAAAGGTGACTGGATTTATTTCAAATTAAGAAGGGAATTTAGGGTTATACTGGATAATTAGAGAGAGTGTATTGATCCAGGGAGAAATCCGATCACCAGTATCTGGGGTCAGGAAGGAATTCTTTTTTATTTTTTTTCTTTGAGACGATTGGCTAGGTCTCACTTGTGTTATTTTTTCTGTTTGCCTTCCTCTGGATTAATTAATAATTAAAAATAAAATAAAAAATAAATCATTAAATAATTGATTTATAATTAATTAAAAATGTATTCATTAATATTTAATCCAAATATTGCAGATCAGTGGAGATCTTAAAAGGTTGAACTTGATGGACTGAAAGTATTTTTTCAACCTTAATTACTATGTAACTATGTAACTATGTAACTATTATTTTAGGGATTATGATTGAGGATAGAGAGAGAGGAGGGGGAGGAGATGATTAGTAGGAGTGTAGAGGAGGAGAGACATGTGGCCCAGGTGAGTGGAGAGGAGAGATTAGTGGATGAGAGAGGAGTGTTGTGGAGAGTAGTGGAGGAGAGAGGAGTGTTGTGGAGAGTAGTGGTGGTGAAAGGAGTGGTGAGGAGAGTAGTGGTGAGGAGAGGAGTTGTGAGGACAGTAGTGTTAAAGAGTGGAGTGGTGTGGAGAGAAGTTGTGGGGAGAGGAGTGCTGTGGAGGAGTGGGAGAGGGTGGTGTAGTTGCAAATAGCTACATCTATGGATCTGCCCACTGCAGAGTATGCAGATACAGGCCACAACCGGAATCAAGATAACATCATGAGCCAATAACGATCAAGCTTATGATCCAAGAATAGATCACATCTAGCAAAGGATAGCTACTCATAGTAGAAGATTAGTGAAACATACAGGTTCAAGACAAGAGGTAAGATAGGAATGAACAGAAGGATGGAATGAACTAGGAATGTTAGGAATGAACAGAAACCAATGTATCAATCAACATAGTTAACACATTTCCATTCTTTTCTCTTTCAGCTGGCAGGAGTAGTTGGTCCACTGGTGAGCCAGAGGCGGGGGCGTTGCCTCATTCCGAGCGGGATGTAATGAACCATGCAACCGCCCAACATGAGCAGGAGCAAGAGGAGGAGGCAACAAGAGGAGCAGAGGGCCCAGGCTACAAGGACCCAATCACCTGGGCAGTGGGATCACAAGTTGAACCATCAACCACACCGGTGGCATTTGACCCCACTGTCCCTCTACTCCAACAACTGGAATCTCCACCTCCCAGCAGCACCACAACCTGTCTCACGCCCCTACCAGGCCCACTACCACTACCACCAAGAGAGAGCCATGCTCCAGCTGGGACACAGCCCCTTCCCACTGGGCCACCACTCCATTTCCCTCCTCACCTCTGACCTCCATCCCAGGGTCCACCATGAGAGGCTGCCCAGGGGAAGATGCTGGCCATCATGTGTGAGCGTGTGGCAATCAATAGGAGTATCCAGGCCAGTATCTCCTCCAACCATACGGAGCCAGTGGGCATTCTGCGGATAATGAGGTGAGGAGACACAAACTCATGCTGGAGTCATACTCGGCGAACCAGAGCATGCTATTCCAGATAAACATTAATATTCAATGGTGCGCTCTGGTTCCAAGTACCACCTCCTCCATCCCAGAGGCCTTCCCCATCTATCCGCAGTCTGGCAGCTCCTCACCTCCCGCAATACCTCTGCAGCCTCCCGTGCTACTGCCTCCTGGGGGGATACCTCCCCCCACAACCCCTCCTCTCCATGAGTGAGTGGGTCCTCTTCCAAGGGAGAGGAAGATATAGGGGCTGAACATTTATTGGACCTTCTCAACAGCACTCCTCAGTGACAGTCACTTGGTCCAAATGTTAATGTAATCTAGCCTGGCTATAGAGTATTGGATCATAGCCTATGTGATGGTGAAAATTCATACGCAGATGGCTACCTACCATTACATGGTCCATGATCCTCTTCTCTCTGGACACATAGGGTTCTGTGTAACATTTCAATTTATGTTCACTGAGGAATACCATTAAGAAGAGATGCTGCAGTCCCTATCTATTTTGTAAGCCCTTATTCTGTTTTAAATTTCTGTTTTATTTTGATTTCTAGGCACAATTCAGATCCATGCAGGCATCTCCTTCATCTGCAAGCATAGTTCAAAATATGAAGTAAATGTAATATATTTAGAGTGGCTCTCAGATAAGAATTCCTTCAATGACAGCCCCTCCTAAACATGTTGCTCAGACTATATTCAATAATATATCCCGATTTATAAGACAAGATTTTTGTTAGTTTATAGTTAGACAAATACAGCTATGGCGGTGGACCTTCAGAGTCTCACAATGGCATGTTAATCAAAGTCAGCATTAATACATGCACTAGTGAAGCATGTCATCCTCTCTGAAACATAATTCGGAGACCAGATACTTGTGTCTGATGTAAGTAACAGTGATTATGGCTGCTGACCTTTATCTGTATTAATGGGTAGTTTTCATGACCATATGAAATCATGGGTATCCTTTCAAATGTGCTATCACCTGTAGAGCTGATGAATGTAATATCAATTTTGCTAAACTGAATCAAATGGAGAAGGTGACAGTACTCCTGGATCACTGACTGAGGTCACAGTTAAGCATTCATTGTGAGATGACACATCATTATTAATGGTCATGTCTAGTGATTTTCAAGATATATGGAGATCAAGTGATATAGTATATTGTTACAGTTACAGTATTTAGCACTGCACTGTTCAAGCAGGTGTTTTTATTTTTTTATCCTCTTTTGCCTTTTTCAGGTTTGGACCACCATATTTTTTTTTTTTGTGAACACACTTTATGTGTGTAACTGGACTGGATTATGTAGTCCAGGTGTTTATGCATCTGTTTAATTAAGCAGATGAAGACCAGATGTAAGAGCTATAAGCATTACTATTTACTTCTTACTTCTTAGTGTTATGGAATATGTTGGCGCTTTTCAAATTGATGATCCTTTTTTACATCAGATTATGGTTACTGTGGTGTAGTGACCACATGTGACCCTAGTAGATGTTATGCATCATCAATATTATGCAGTATTACATTTCCCCCTTTTTGTACCCCCTTTTTCCGAAAAAGCCTATTGCCCTTCCGGGATCCGCCCACACCTATGCTATTAATGCACAGTCATATATGTTCTGAGTGTGCTCTGTGTATCAAATACATTTTTGTAAGACCGTTATCATTGTTTCTGTGTGTTTTTAATGGTTTGGGTTTGCGACATCAACATACATCACCTTTTTTTCATGTTCATATATATGTAAAGGGGGGTGGGTGACCTGGGCTGCATGGCCCATTCGCCAAGAAAACGTGTATGCACAATACATAGCTTCTCCTTTTCCGGTGTTGTGATTGCCGCGTGACCATTGCCAATAAGGAGGTCATTGCATATGGCCTCTCCTACATTAATGTGTCCGTAGCAACATCTTCTCGTTGGTGCCCCCCGTTTTCACAGAGCTTGCTACGTTATGGCGCGACTGAATGCCTGGTGGTATAACCAGATGGGTAGGCTGGACTTGGTAGCCTTGGTTGGCAGCCAGCCTAGGAGAAGGAAAACTCTGATTTAAAACCCAGGCAGATGCAGCTCGTTAGCCCTGTAAGGCCATTCATCTAGGAGAAGGATACTCCAATATAACAGCTATGACTCGAAGACCTTACTGTCACTGTCCAAGCTTGCTAGGCCATGACAGATGAACCTTTAGTGTAAAAAGTGGGACCAGTACTGCGCACACTGCATCTCATCTAAAAACTCCATTGCGCAGGCCCAAGGGGGAACATCTACATATAGAACAATTAACATTTTAAAGCCCTGCAGAGATGGGAAAGGGGCAAGATGTCACTGGACGCCGCAGTCTCAATCCTGCATGCAGGCGGTTCAGGTGTATGGGTCGCCTGATGCTGACCCAGGAGACGACAGCATCTTTCGGCAGCACCATGAACGACCAAGCTGCCTTCTCTAGGGGCAGCACTGCTTGCTCCACATGGAGAGGGACATAGAAAAGGTGGCCTAAAGAAAGCTCATCTCTACTTTACCCAGTTGGCTAGCCGTGGTCAACGGGCATCTTCAAATGCGCTCGAAACTCAGTAAAAAAGAAAAGGCTCACACCTGCCTCACAAGGTGTACTTGGACTGAAACTAAAATGTTGGAAAATCAGAACTATGCTTGACACAACAGATAGTGGTGGCCAGAATGACGCACTGCTCTAATAGCCCACAAACTATCAAGGCTAGCTATTGACATTGCTGCCCTCAGTGAAGTTCACCTCCCAGAGGAAGGAAGCCTTCAGGAACATGGGGCAGGCTATACCCTCTACTGGTCAGGGAAGCCAAAAAATCAGACATATGTATCCCACATTCTAGCAACAACAGAACAATCAATTCAAATGTGCATCCATGGTTACACCCAATCCTTCTAGCTCACTTTATCACAGATGCCTGCAAATCTAAGAGGATTACCCAATGTTTTTCCTTTTCCACTGCTGGATTCTTGGTAGGGGTAATTCATACAATAGGGATGGATACACCAGTCTAAGTTCTTGTGATAGTGGGAGAGATACTGGTGTCATGTGACTCCTAGGATTCAATTATCTCCCTAATCTTGTTAATAAGGGACTAGTCCATTACTATGAAATATTGGGTATATACAATATTTCCCTTGTAAGTACTAGCCCCCCCCCCCCCAAAGCACAACACAGACATACATCCCACCCTAACTATTAACATGAGTACCACAGCATGGGCCCAATGGCACCCAGGCAACTTTAAACAGGCATAACAAGGAATAACACATAAATCACAACATCCCCAATGTTAACCCACCTCAATGGGCCCCTTTCCCCTGGCACAATAAGCCTATTTTATAAGGCTGGGGGCATTAGTCTGAAAGGTATTGCACAGCTAGTGCCTTGGCATGCTTCAGCCATGACAGCATGCTACAATTGTCAGTGTCTATGCCCCAACTCTTCAAGTGGATCCTGTAGAAAAGGACAAATTTTACACCTACCTGCGCAATCTTGTACAAAACATCCCTGCAGACGACAAGGTCACCATCCTCTGTGACTTCAATGCCAGAGTAGGCAAGGGGTACTTGGCAATTACAGTGTTGGAAACGACAATGACAATGTGCGCCTTCTGCTAGAGTTTTATACTGAGCAGAAACTCACCATCACCAATAAAGTTTTCCAGCAGAAAGACAGACTAAAGACAACATGTATGCATCCTCGGTCCAAGCACTGGCATCTTATAGACTACATTCTGGTGCGCCAGTGAGACCTTCAATATGTCCTGCTCACCCGAGTGATACCCAGCGCAGAATGTAATATGGACCACCGTCTGGTGTGCTGCAAACTACGACTCCACTTCAATCCTAAACCAAAAAGCAAAGGAGCCACAAAGAAGAAGTTACAGATCGATAACTTCCAGTTAGCTGAAGTAAAGGCCACCTTCCAGGCGAATCTTGAGTCAAGACTAGAAGATTGCAGATGCTTCATGGATCCCTCCTCAGATGCTCTATGGGAACATCTCAAAACCAGCATCCTACAGACCTCTGAAGAGGTCCTAGGTTGCTCAACAAAGAAAAATAAAGACTTGTTTGATGAAAGCAGTCTGGAGATCCATGAATTACTGTTGGAAAAGGGAGCGCATCTCGCTCAGCGTCTTGCCCTAACAAGAAATCAGCTTTCCATCTTATGTGCAGCAACTTCCAACAAAAGCTTTAAGAAATTCATACCCAGCGGTGGACCAACATGTCTGAAAGAACTCTGCATTGTGCAGGCATCGCTGACTACAGAGGGATTTATGAAGCCCTGAAGCCTTTACACCTGGTTCAAAGCCCATTGCACAGAGCAGACAGTCAAACACTCCTTACAGACAAGGAGTTGATTCTGAACCGATGGTCTGACCACTTTCAGACTCTATTCTGTGCCAACCGCATAGTTTCAGTCTCAGCACTCCGTCGCATTCCACAACAAACAATGAAAACAGAACTGGATGAAATTCCTACTCTCAAAGAGACTGTAAAAGCCATTCAGCAGCTAAAAAATGGTAAGGCTGCAGCAGTTGATAGGATCCCAGCTGAGATCTGGAAATATGGGGGCTCAGCACTTCATGCTAAACTCCATGAGCTCTTTGTTTGCTGCTGATAACAAGGCAAACTGCCACAGGACCTTCATGACACAATCATCTTCACCCTGTACAAGAAGAAGGGAGAAAAGTCAAAGCTCTAATTACCGGGGGATAACTCTGCTCTCTGTCACAGGGAAAATCCTCACAAGAGTACTTCTCAACAGACTGGTGCCCACTATTGCAGAAGAACTCCTCCCCAAGAGTCAGTGTGGCTTTAGAGCCAACAGGAGCGCAACTGACATGGTTTTTGTTCTCAGGCAGTTTCAAGAGAAATGCAGAGAACAGAACGGAGGGGAATTTATGTAACGTTCGTCGACCTTACCAAAGCGTTCAACACTGTGAGCAGGAAAGGTTTATGGCAAATCCTGGAACATATGTCCTCCCAAGTTCCTCAACATGATCATCCAGCTACACGAAGACAAGCGTGGCTCAGTTAGGCACAACAATGACCTATCTGAGCCCTTCCCAATAAGCAATGGCGTGATGCAGGGCTGTGTTCTTGCACCAACTCTATTCATGCTATTCTTCAGTATGATGCTGCAAAGGGCCACAACAGACCTTGATGTTGAGAATGGACTCTACATCTGATTCCACACAGACGGCAGTGTGTTCAACCTGAGGTAACTAAATGCCCACACCAAAACAGTGGAACGACTCGTTCGAGTGCTACTCTTCGCCGACGATGCTGCCCTCATTTCCCATACAGCAACAGCTTTGCAGCAAATTACATCTTGCTTCACTGAGGCTGCCAAGCTCTTTGTTCTAGAAGTCAGTTTGAAGAAGACTGAAGTTCTCCATCAGCCAGCACCTCAGGAAGATTACTGTCCTCCTTGGATCACTATTGATCTAAGCTGAAAACAGTCCAACAGTTTACCTACCTGGGTTGCATCATCTCAATTGACAACAGACTGGCAAAGACAAATGGTGCATTCGGCAAGTTATATAAAAGAGTTTGGAAAAACAAGATCTGAACAAGTGCACAAAGGTCACAGAGCTGTTGTGCTGACCACCCTTCTGTACGGTTCTGAGTCTTGGGTTACCTATCACCACCACCTACGATTTCTTGAGCACTTTCATCAACACTGCCACTGCACCATCCTCAACATTCACTGGAATGACCACATCTCCAACACTGAAGTACTAGATCAGGCGGGAATCACCAGCATTGAGGCCTTCATTTGAAAAAGCAGTTACACTGGGCAGGACACATCTCTAGGATGGAGGATGATCGACTTCCAAAGATTGTACTATATGGTGTGCTCACCACTGGCAATCATGACAGAAGAGGGACAAAGAAGAGGTACAAGGACTCACTGAAAAAGTCCCTCAATGCCTGTCATATTGAACATCGTCGATGGTTCGCCTTAGCTTCAGACCGAAAGGCATGGAGGAGTACCATTCACCAGGCTGGCTTCTCTTTCGAGACCACACGCAGGGCTGGTCTTGAGAACAAGAGGAAATACAGCATGCAACCACTGTGGTCGAGTCTGCCTGTCCCACATAGGCCTCCTCAGCCACCTAAGAGCCCATAGATGTGGACACCCCTCTTAAATCTTCGTTCGCGAAGCCAAGCCTATATATATATATATATATATATATATATATATATATATATATATGTAAACTAATGATCCCTAGTTACTTTACAATAGATTGTTATGTGAACATTTGGACTTTTCCTGTTTTATGCTACCACAAGTCCATGTGCGTGCACAGCACTGGAAGCCTCCTGTTGCCGGGTGCACTTGTGTCCCACGTCCCAAAGTACTCCCTAAGCCCCTAACCCCCTACCCCTCTAGATGGCCCTAACCCTAACCTCCTAACCCTCTTAGCCTAGCCCTAACACCCTAAAACTAAGTCCCTAAGCCCCTAACTCTAACCCCCTACACCCTTTGCTGGCCCTAACTCTAATCCTAACCCCCTACACCTAACCCTAAGCCTTAACTTCCTACACCCATTGGCAGCCCTAACCCTAACCTCCTAACCCTCTTAGCCTAAGCCTAATCCCCTAAAACTAAGTCCCTAAGCCCCTAACCCTAACCCCTTACACCCCTTCCTGACCCTAACCCTGTAAACCTAACCCGAAAACCCCTAACCACTTACCGGCCACAAGGAGACAGCTTTATCAGAGCAGGGCAGTGCAGCATGCGTGCATGCACATAACAGATGCACCTGCATGTGTGGTACCATAAAAAAGGATAGCTCCAAACATTCTAGCCCATTACGGCGATACAGGCGGGGTTTCAAAGTGGTCACATATATTAGTCATCACTACTTTAGGTTTGATTCTCTGCATTTGGATATCATGCTTGCATAACATTCTTTGTGAGGTTTTTGTGTTAATACACATGAGAAGTATACATGGTGAGGTTTGTGTGTTAATACACATGAGAAGTATAAATGGTGATGCTGTTGAGTCTCAACAAACCACTGAAGGGTGGATTACAAAATGACAAGTGATATTATGAATACATTGATACAAGAACACTTGTTATGGGTTCACAACATGATAATTGGTATACATCATGCCACATGGCCAACAGCAGTGACGTGGGACTTTAAAAGATGGGCGTAGCCAAGATAGGCCCTGATGAGGTGAGTTGGCTGTTGCTCCACATGCCTCTGCACAACCTCCATGTGTGTTAGCGGCCCTTCCTGATGGGCTGGACTACATTAGGGTGGTATATGTTCCCCTGGTACTTGATATATGTCATGTGGTGGTGTAATTTTGCCACTGGTTATTTTTTCATTATAGATGATGAGTGACATATATAATTTAATATTATTATTAATTTTGCATCCACATTTGAGCCTCTATGAGTGTAAGGGATCATTTGTCAGCTTTAATTTCTTTTGTTTCAATTTAGTTATGTAGTGTGTCATTAATTGTTTTATTCATCTTGCAGCAACACTTTTCATGTTGTCATTTGCATTCTGAAATGTTTTCTTCAGGCCTTTTTGTTTGTTGGGGATCATTGTGCAATTAATTCTAATGCCTTTCATTGCTTTCCCTTTATTTTAAAGTACAGTATTGTGTTTTTATTTGCTTTGCAGTACCAACAAGTGTTTAACCCACTTGCAAGTCCTATTTAAAAACCCATACTATTTTTGGCTACATTTGCCATTTATAGGTTTGAAAGCAATTGCAGCCTAGTAGAATTGTTGCAATTGAATCATGATTATGTGATTGTAGCATTTGCAGCCTTGAAAGATCAAAAGCAGAGATGTGTCAGAGTTTGACCACCCATAGATATTTTCAGTCTGTAACCAGCAAATTGATTGTGGGTAGTTAGAAGGCGCCAATTAAATATCAGTAACTTTTATGGGCGACATTACTGGCTACAGTATTTACAACTTAGCCAATCGAATTGGGGCACTGATCAGCAATTGAAAAAGAAGAGGACCAAAGTCTACTTATCAACATGGATAGCCCCGTTATCCAAGGTTGAGGACACAGGAGTTGTGGTTTATAGCTGGAAGGCATCACAGGCTTTTCAACCCATTACAGGTTTAGTTGTTTTTATTTTATCTAAAAAAAATTTTTATTTTACTTAATTTATTTTTGTATTTTATGTAATTGATTTTGTTATTTTCCATAATTTGTTTATTTTATTTAGTGTTTTTTTAATGTATCACATACTATAGGGACTATGTAAGGGGTTAACATGGGGGTCATAAGTAGTTACCATTAGGTGCCATATCAGGACCTTCATGGTTAGTATTAATGATACCATGGGTTCTGTTGAGGACACCCATGGTATGGGGTAAACTTTAGGAACCCAGGGGTCTAGAGAGCAATGAGAACACAGTCTAGATGCATTTCACCTATGTTGAGGAGCAGTTTTAGGAAAGCAGCATTACATTGGCTCCCAAGTAAACAAAAATAAAAGCTCCAGCAATTACCAGGGAGCCACTTCTCACTGTTAAAAGACCAATGGAATGGAGTACTAATTGTGTCAACCATTGAAACTGTTACACATATGTTTAAAGCCTATTAAATTAAAACCTATAATAGTCAACACATAAGTTGCCAAGGAATAAAACATTGAAAGAATTTTGTTATATTTCATAAAATATAGAAAACAATAAACTTGCTATTAAAGGGACAGGTACCTCAGCACAATTTGGAGGGCACCAGTGGAAAGACCTCATGAAGGCAATGTAACAACCTTTATGTTGAATGGGGTATGATAACAGCCTATTGCCCAAACCTCTCCCCATAGTTGTGCCCAGTTTCTTTTACCTCTGTAGAGCAGGAGGAATTTTCAGCCCTTGGGTTAGACTGAGAGATGCCTGTGATCTTGTATAGCATAAAGATCTTTCTAAGTCCTGAAAAGAACTTATTCCAGCATTCAGTATTCCAGCATCAATAAAGAAATCCACACATTAATTATGTGAACCAGTTATAGCATATTTATTACTGAAACAACAAACATATTTATATCACTCTTAGCAACAAAAAGCCAATCAATTCAAATTTGCATCCATGGTTACCCCAATCACCTTCTAGCTTACGTTACCACTCATGCCCAGGTAGGTTTGATTGACAGGCTTCCCTCCTACCCTCTTACTATATGATATCATGCCTTTTAATTACCTCCATGGGTTAGGAGCCTAAAAGTCTAAGAGAATCTCCCATTCTACTGTAATTAACATCAATTACAGTAATTGCATTAACAACAATCTATAGTCTTGATCCACACCAGCCCTGGACTGAAGGATAGCCATCTGGCTGTGTTATGTGACTCATAGGGGTCAGTTATCTCCCTAATCTAGTTAATAAGTGTTATGATTTAATTATTTAAGGACTCATATTGCCAGTAATTTATGAATATGGCCAAGGGAGCATAACATTGTTGCTAACATTAGTCCTAAGCGAACACTTGAATTTAACATAAAGTTTTTTTCACTAGCCAGCTATAGATATCTGGTGAATTTGATCTCAAGAGCTTTGATAGACCAAGGTTGCAAGCCAGATGGGCTGACATCACACATACACAAATGTACACAAGGGTGTGGTATTGGAGAGTATAAATATGTTGTTTTGATCATTCAATACATGTTGAGAGATAGTTTTCACATATCCACAGTGTGAGACTATTTCTGTGTGTTGTATCCTGACTTGGGGAGTGGTCTTGCCATGGGCCACTTGTAACCTGTATTCAGTATTATCTGCCCATAACTTTTGGGCCTTTCCCTCTTCAGAAGCCATCTTTTATGCCACAGAGAACAGGAACTATACGATTTTGCTGGGGTAGGTTTGAACTATCAAGCCCCCTTGAAGAAGCAGATTGTGACAATAAGGAATGAGTCCAGTACTAGGAAATATACAATATTTCCCTTGTAATTGCTACCCCCCAAAGCTAAATATAAACATACATGCTATTACTCCTATCATGTTCTTATTCACACCCCAGCTATAAACATGGGTACCATAGTATGGGCCTAGTGGTACCCAGGCAATTTCCACTATCCTATGCTTCTAACAGGCATAACAAGGAATAACACACAAATCACAATGTCCCCAATGTTAACCCATATGTCAGTGGGCCCCTTTCCCCTGGCACAACACGCCTATCCTATAAGGCTCAGGGCATCAGTCTGCAAGGTATTGCACAGCTTGTACATTGGCATGCTACAGGCATAACAGGCAAGTTGAAATACTTTTTGAATTTTTGAAATCTGAGCATGTTTGTCAAAGTTATCACATTTAAAAAAAAGTGTGGGATTCTCTGTTTATTTACTTGCCAGAGTGTTTGTTCTGCCTCCTAGATTTGAGCTAGGCAGCTGAGCATAATTAGCTGTTATGTTACAAATGTGAAAATTATCTCTTTCTCTCCCTGCAGCAAAGAATAACAGTATTTATATGTAAAATACATCTCTCTTTGGCAGGGCTAAGCCGCTGAGCATAATTAGCGGTTAGCTTTCAGCTGTGAAGATTCAATCTATCTGCAGCAAAGAATAACATAGGATTTATATGTAAAATTTCTCACCATTGGCTGATTCAACCACACTTTCACTTATTTGCGGGGGAGGGAGCAGAGTGGAAGCACCACAAGGTATGAACAAACCACATCAAAAACGCTTGTCACTCTCCTGCAATCATTTCCACAACTACCTGGATTTCTCCTTACTAAAAACTTCCTCTATAACATGCTGCACAGCAACTACTGCCAGGAAACTATCCCTTTAACATTCTAACTGCAGAGCAGTGGTTCACAATACTATCCTCAAAGCCCTTTAGACACAACATATTTCAGGTTTTACACTGTGTGAATACATATATACAAATATAGGGCTTCATTCAATTGAGAAATTGTAAGTTACTGGAGCCCGTAATGGAGCCTGTAAACTAATTAGCTATTCAACTGGCGTCTTTTTGCGAGCCGCAAACAGTCTATGGGTTATGGACTGAAAATCCCTCTGGTTGATACAACCGTAACTTACACCCTATCTAAGCCTTTGATCTTTCACGTCCGCGAGAGATATGATTGCTAAAATCGCAAATCGCTATTTAATTGCTACAATTCTGCAAGCCCGCAAATGTTTTCACACCTGTAAATGTCAAATGTAGAAGAAAATTCTATGGGTACCAGATGGGACCCGCAAGGGGGCTAAAGTCATGTCTGTAGCACTGTAAATGAAAATAAAAAATCAATACTGCACTGTAAATCACAGGGAAAGCGATGAAAGACATAAGAATTAATTGCACAACAGTCTCAAGCTCGCAAAGCGACAATATTTTGGGGTTATATTGATCTCAGGAATCCGTGAGTTAATACATATCAGGCCACCCACATGGACTAGAACAGTATTGGCATTCAGTTTTATTATTTTGTATTGTGCGGGTTTTCGAGTCCGATCGCATGTTGGACCTCTAACCGCTAATTGATTGACATGTAACCTTCATCTTTTACTGCCATAATGATGACGGTCTTATTTTCTATTGGCTGTTTCTAAATGGATATTTAACACCTTGCTTAATTCATCATGATCATGCTCTGAAATGTTACATACTTTATATGATTTTGGCCGTAACTTGCGGGCTTGTTCAATTGAATCACTCCGTAATTGTAGCAGAGTTCAAGCCCGCAGCAAGCCTGCAGACATACGGCTTGTACACCGTGAGTTGCAGCCTTGCAATTGATCACCATATGTTCCAGCTTCCAAAGTTGAAATAATAACCTTCTCATGCCTGTTTGTTTGCCAGAGATGCCGAGCAAATGTATTATTTCAATACAGTGTGAACCACACTTTCCTATATTGTGTCCACTATCCTTGAATTGCCTCTGATGTGTGCCCCCATGCACACAAACATTAAACTATCTAAACAACTGCTACAGAGTAAAACATATCTGATCCCAAGTTGAATACACATCATTTTATAGAGACCTGGAACTCACATATTTTCAGCAAGTATTTAAAAGCAATAGAACTTTAAATGCTTAACAATGTGACCTTTATGTATTTTTAACCTTTGCAGTATTATTTTTATCATTAAATAAACCTTGCTATATGTAAATGTGTAATTTCCATGCTACTTCATTACCACTCTAACACTATTTCTATCCATTTTCATACTGAAAAAGTACACACTATAAGGATATTATGTCTATCATTACCAAGATATATCTGTTCTGTAAACGCAATGAACCAAGTAATAGACTTTGGTGTTAAATAATTTGAGCCCTCCTTTGAAATTTCTCTATACATTGGTCAAAAAATCCAATCATGTGTAGGTGTTCAGCTCATCTTTCTAAAAAAAAAAAAATCTCTGCAATTCTTCCCTAATAAAATGAGAGGTCCCCTTTACTCCAGGCTGCTGCAAGTAACAGAGCGCTCTTAAACTGTTGTGGACTGGATGCTCTGTACATGCTAGTTTAGCAGGAGCTCCGCCACTGAATAAAATATTTTCTTGACATGCTAAATGGTAAAAATAAAATACTGTTATCCTTGCAACAAAGCAAATCACCAGTAGAGGGTACTATTGAACTACTAATCACTAAGAAATGCATTCTTTCTTTTTTTTGTATCACCATCCTCAGAAAAGTACTAACACAGGTTTCCAAATAATTAATCAACCCATAAATACATGATTAGATTTCAATATCTATCTATCTATCTATCTATCTATCTATCTATCTATCTATCTATCTATCTATCTAGATATAGATGTGGGTGTATATATGCTCAGCTTACCAGAATGCAGTGTAATATCTGTTTTTTCTTGGAATTCTGAGCTGGAAACAGGTTTTTTAACTTGTTTTAGACATTCAAATGTGAACACAGATGTACTATTTATTTACTGTACTACTGTACGGTGGAGAGCTTCTATTGCTCTTTTGCCCACCATATATTAAATGATAAGGTCCACAACACAAGCTGAGATCCCGCTCCATGTTGATGATAACCAGTAAGCTTGAAACAGCTGAACATGGATAGGATTCTCAGCTTGTGTAAAATCCAGCCTTGGCTTTGCATTAAAGCTGTGTAATACAGCAGGCATAAGCTTAAAGGAAGCCATGTTTGAAAATGGCTATGGATTGCAGAGCGAGGCATTTGTGGGCACAAACCCAAAATTCCAGAAACAACATGAAAACGAGGCTCAGCCACGCCAGGCTCTCAAAACTTACACAACGCTGTACACAGTAACACTTATACCAACAAACCCAGGCACGCTTGACACACACAGGAGAAAGACACAGTGAAGGGACAGGGGGGAGATGCTGCAAAGAGACACACGGGCGCTCATAATAGGGGAAATGGGGGAGGGGGAAATGTGCTCAAAGGGCCCATAGCCTCGCATTGTGTGGCAAACAACATTGCCAGCCTTACAATTTTACTACCGTTATTTTTGACAGGCAATTTCGCTGAGTGCGCTCATCTCAGAGCTTACGATGAGCGCCGAGGGTGCTAAGAGGACCAAAACCATTGCCAGCCTTACAATATTATTCCCGGGCAAGTTACTAGTGTATATATATATATATATATATATATATATATATATATAACAACTTGAAACGAAAGAAATTACTCAATTACTTCATGTACACCTAACAAACAGCCTCATTAAATTGCGGCTACGTTTTAAAATGTAGCCTGTAGCTCTAAATTTATGTGTTATGGGTATTAAATTAGCCCTGTAATGTTAACACACTGGGCGGCCGAGAATAGGCTACGTGCTGAGCAACGTTGAACTTCACGCGCGTAAATCTTTTGATCTGTCATGCCCGTAACCGCTACTTGTTCAATTCATCTATTAAATTGCAACGTGGTCACTCGCGAGCAAGCATGTGACATGCAAATGGAGCCCAAAGCCCAATGTGTGCTCGAGAGCACCTGCAAGGTTGGTAAAGTGCAATACGTAGCACTTGTAATGCAAATAACAACACTCTACTTTACATTTGTTATAAGGGAAAGTGATGTTAGATCTTAGAATTAATAGCACAACATTCTCAAGCCCGCGAATCGGCCCCAAAAATACTTTATTTCATGTTTATATTTTGTGTTATATTGATCCCTGCAATCATGTTAATACATATACTGTAACTCACATGAGATAGGATATCATATTTATTACTTTATTAATACTGCATTATATCTGGAATGTGTGTCCAATTGCAAACTGTAATTGAAGCATGTAGGACTTCAAAATCTACCGTCCCCTTTTTCAGTGACGTAACACTAATGATCACTTTTTCCATTGGCTCCATCTGATCCCGTAACTACGTGCTTGCTTAATTGTTTGCGTTAGAGCATGCAATTGGTTTATGAAATAGCGTCTCTCGCTTGTAGCTCGCAGCCAATTCTAATTTAAGAAAACGGCCAAATTGTTAATTCTAATTTAAGAAAAGATGTAAAACGGCCAAATTTCAAGCATGCAGTCCTTATGTGCTACATATTGGACTTACAAGGCTGAAATTTAATAAGGCTGAGAGGATGCAGAATTAAAACATAATCCTCACATTCCCCCGATTCTGAAATTTAGCCACCAAACCCAAAACAAACATAAGTCAGCAGAAGATTGGCCAATGAACAGCCCAATAGAGAAAATGGTTCCAAAACTTGCAATAAAATTTGCTGCAAGCGATATCAACAAATCTGTAAAGAGAACATAGTGTTTTGGTTGTGTGAGTACCTTGGGCGCTCATTGCGAGCCTCTTGGTTGGTGTATTTTTTATGAGAGACGCTTTTGCGCTCATTGTAAGGTCCGCGTTGATCTCCTTTTGGAGCTCATTGTGAACCTTTCCCCTGGTGTACTTTGTGTCCTCTGAGCACCGTTGGCGCTCCTTGTGAGGCGCGCGGTAATGGCCTTTATCATTTATTGCGATCTTGTGGTGTGTTTTTTTTCTTCTGTATATGTATTTTTTAATGATAATAATTAATTATTAAAATTATAAATTAATATACTTTACGTAATTGTAATTAATATATGCAGCAAGCAATCTGTTTTGATGTTCCTGCAGCATACAATGTAGATTTGCAGTTGTTGAGCTGAGGTGTAACTGTCAAGAATGTGTGAAGTGTGTAGTGTAAATAGGCTGCGTGCGGGAGGGGAAGCCGTTAGTGTAGCTGTGTACTTCCGCATTCTGTAAGTTAGTGTTGTAAAATGGCGGCGATTGTGTATGCGGTAAGCGGGTGTGAATGATTTTGCGTCCTTGCTAATAGTGTATTTTGTAGCTCGTACGGGTTTGTGTAATAGTCGTATGTGCCTGGTGGTGTTTTGCGGGTTTAGGGGTCGTGTAGCCTCGTTTTCGTTTGTTCGGGGGGTATTTTTTCTCTCGCTTAGGGGATTTTCGAGTGGCTAAACTCTGTAAATTGGACTTAAATTTGCATGCAACCTGACTCCCAGACGTCCTGGCTGTCCCCCCTTGCTGTGTGTAATGTTTTTCTTTATTTGTATTTGTATTTTGTGTGTTTTTCATGTTTTTCGCTGAGCGATGTTCGGCCAATAAGTTCGGATTTTTGCGACCTTGTAATTTTGCATTTTTGTACCTCGTACGTCCTTGTCAAAAGTTGTACGTGCCTGGCTGTTATCTGTGGGTTTTTGGTCGTGTAGCCTTGTCTTCATTTTTTTCGTCCGCCATGTTTTTTCTCTCTTAGCCCATATTCAAGTTCCAAAAGTCCTTAAATTCGACTTTAATTGGGGGTCAACCTCACTGGCAGATGACGTGGCTGTTGTGTGTTTTTGTTGTTTGTGGATATCCGCTTTACGGCCGTTAATTTCGTATTTTTGCGAGGTTGTAATTTTTTTCCTCCAACTCGTATTTTTTTTGTAAGTCCGTATTTAGTCATCGCACTGAAGAGCCTCCACCTCCGCAAATGCGGACCCTCGCGAGCCTTCGGCTCATTGCAGCCGACGTTAAGCCTCCACCTTCCGCAAATGCGGCCCGTTGCTTCGCGAGTGTCCGCATTTGCTCTCAAAGCGTGACAACAACTCACAGTTTGATAACTAGTATATGTGATACAGGACTTAAGATAGACTTAGGATTTTTAGCATATTACCAAAACTACCTGTGGACCTGCCACATTCCTGCTCATTTTTCTTTTTTGTTTTTCTGCTCCTTAATATGTGAGGACTAGTGACTTGCCCTTCAAAAAATTACAGCAATATAATTGTAAGGCAGGTAATGCTGTTTGCCACACAATGTAAGGCTTTTAGTCCTCTGAGTACCCTCGGCGCTCATTGCAAGCCCCTCCCCTCATGTACTTTTGGTCGTCTGAGCACCTTCTGTGCTCATTGCAAGCCCCGCACTGAGCGCCTTCAGGGCTCATTGCGAGCCTTTCCCCTCGTGTACTTTTGCTCCTCTGAGCAAAATGCCATTGGCGCTCATTACGTGTCTCACAATGAGTGCCTTTGGTGCTCATTGCGAGCCTCTCCCCTGCTCTTTTTTTATATAAATATATATTTTTATAATAATTATTTAAATAATAAATTAATATACTTTACCTATTTTAATTTATATATCCAGCAATCAATATCCTGAAGAGCTAACAATCATTTTTGTTTAATTTTCGTGCAGCTACCAAGGTATATTTGGACTGTTGCTGACCTGAGGTGAAAGTGCCAGCAATGTGGCAAGTGTGCAGCATAAATAGGCTGCGTGCTCGAGGCCAAACCGTTTCTTTAGTTGAGTATTTTTTCAAAGTGCTGCAGATCTCGCATTGTGAATTGTGTAATTGAGATTGATGTTGATGTGTAGTCCGCTGGTTCGTAGGGATGAGTGCCTACGGCACTCATCTCTACCAGCGCAGTGAGTGCCTTTGGTGCCCACTGCCTAAGTTGTGCAGGGTCATAGGTATGAGCGCCTATGGCACTCATCTCCACCAGTGCAATGAGCGCCTTTGGCGCTCATTGCCTTCCTGCAACTGCGGCCCTCGCTCTGCGAGGGCCGCATTTGCTGCGGGCTCACTATGCAAGCCCGCAGTTTTAACATTGCGTTATCAATGTTTTTTGCCAACCATGCGCTGCTGAGAACTATTGTATATATGTGATATTTATGGCCCCCACTTAGATTACTCTAGTTTTCCTTATACAATATAAGGAAATGTGCACACTTGACCTACCAGAACTTTATTAATGATATCTTTAATTTTGAATCTCTGCTCTGGATTTCACTGCTTACCTTGATACTTCTGACTTGAAAAAGAGAATGTTACACTTGAAAGCTTGTTTTTTTCATTTCATGTGTTTGTCCAATAAAAAGGTATAACTGTATACTGCAATGGTCTGATTATTCATCTAGATTACTAAACATTCACGGCTACTTCACTCTTATTCTTATTATTTTTAGTAGTCTAAAAACAAGTTAAAAAAACTTTTTCCTGCTCAGAAATTGCACTGTGGGAAATTTGATGGAGACATGCAAATGAGTCCACAATACATATATATATATATATATATATATATATATATGTATATATATATATATATATATACATATTCCAAAGGTTCTTAAACAAAATACATGGAATCAACTTAGTGCAGTTCATATTAGTATTAACAAGTGGCACTTTTCTTCTCCTTTGGAAACCCTTATAGCATGGCGTTTCACTACCAGTTTGAGATGCAGAAACAAATTTCCTCTAAGGTAATGTATCAATGTCATGAATGTGAAGAAAGAAATGTTCTTTATTCCCCTCTTGTTGTCAACGAGATCGCTGCCACACTTCTTCAAAATCTTGTCTTAAAGCAGGGGCGGCTGGTGATAGGGGCAAATGGACAACAACCCTCCCAAAATTAATGAACTGACTTAATCCCCCCATCAATTACTTAATTGTATAATTCATATAATAAAAAATAATTTGATCATGTTCAATATTCTATTTTTTAATAGCTGCTACTGTCACTTTAAATTACAAAACCCTGTGGGCTGAAGTAAAGACTCGGACGTGTCACATCTATCCCCCTGTTGGTGACTTGTCTAGTACTACAGATCAGGGTACATGTGAGAATAAAAAAAACTGTCAAAATGCTGTATTTTTCCAACTTGTGCTCTAAGCTATAGGACTGAGCCTGTCAACTGCATCATCACCCAAGATCCTGCTGGAACAGCACCTCTCACTGGCTCCCCAGAAATGAATACATTTTTGAAATCTTGACAATCTCAATAAAGTTTATGAAAAAAAAAAAAAAAAACTCCAAGCTCACAGTGCATGCTTCAGCTTTGTCAATACTCTTATGGTCTTATTGATTTTGACTACCCTGCTCCACACACCAAGCTTGTGACCTGTCTGTCACCACACCTGCCTATACCAGACAGAAGCAGCTGCAGAGCTCAGGCGAGTCCATATCCCTCTCTGTGTCTTGTTGTTGTTCTGTCCTTCAGTCATGTCTGACTCTCAGTGACCACATGGATGCAGCACACCAGGTACATCTGTCTGTGTTTCTGGTTGTGCTTATCCATATGGTTTTCATGGCAAAGATACTGGAGTGGGTTTCCAGTTCCTACTCCAGTGGGCTGCATTTTGTCTGACCTCGCTGAAATGACCTGCCCATCTTGGGTGACCCTTCAAGATATAGCTCACAGCTTCATTGAGGCAACAAGCACCTTCACCACGGCAAGGTTAGCGGCGATTCAGAAGGGGTCCTGTGTCTTAGTCCCTTTCTATGTCCATATGTATTTATAAGGAGAGGGTATACTTCATTTTGAGGGAGATATCTTATTGTATTTGTAAGATATATATAATGTGTGTGTATATATATATATATATATATATATATATATATATATATGTTACATAGTAATTGAGCATTGAGGGCTGGTGAACTTTCAAGTTGGAGTGGCGCCAGAGGCATACTTGGCCCCTCCCCTTACACAGTTCCCACCCATTTTAAACCCCTCCCCCTCATATCATATTGACCTTTTATATGCCCCACCCAATTACCCTATACTAGCCCCGCCCATTGAAATAGACTTCCACTTACTGATTTTTTAATACTGTTTACAAATTCTAGAATATTGGGATTCAGGCAAATAATAACATTTCTCTCCTGCAAGAATGCAATGACACTCACCACAGTTGACTCTCCTTCTCAGAGTGTCTTCAAGTGTAGTAGTCAAAAATAGTCTCCAGCCCAATCATACTTAAAAACACTTATGAAACCAAGCAAGACTATCTAGGCCCCAACCATAAATAAAAAAAACATATTATACAAAGCAGGACTATATAGGCCACAACTGGTGATGGATGAGATACTGAGGAAGCCGCTGAGAGCGACAAAACGCGTTTATCCTATCACCACAATGTAACAGGGATTTTTGTACCTGACAACTACACTTGCTTGTGTGTACTACTTCTGCCACAATTTTATCATTACTCGTAATAGTGATTTTTTATTAAATAAAATAAAGTCCTTCTTTAAATCTATGGGACTTTGTATGATCTATTTCCACAAATCACCATTATTATTTACTTCATTACTTTTGTCCACATCTAAAAACAATAGTGGATGATTATACCACCAGAGATCGACAAGAACAATCTCACCAATGCTTTTATATACCTCATATTTTATTTTTCAAGGTGAGAGTCCAATTATTCTAGTTGCACATATTGTGTATCCAATAGCTTACCTTTTGAATAATATGCAATAGATAGTGGTGAGCTTTCTCCTACCCCCCCCCCCTCCCCTTTACTTTCCTTTATCAGCATACGTGATACGTTTGTGAACAGTATCAAACAAAGGAGAGCAGCCCCAAGATATATATAGAATATACACCGAATAATATACGACCATTGTAGTCCATGGGAATTTAGACATCGGAAGGATCTGAAAAATTTGAGCGCGAGGCTACTAATTGGGATCCACTAGCCCATACACACATATATATATATATATATATATATATATATATATATACACACATAAATGGCACGCTGACTTTTTTGTGAGTCCCAAAATGGAGCCCTAACCCTCTAACCCTAACCCCCGAACCCTATAACCCTAACCCTCTATGCCCACAACCCTCTATGCCCTAACCTTCTAACCCTACCCCTCTAACCCTCTAACCCCCTAACCCAAACCCCCTAACCCTCTATGCCCTAATCCTCTAACCGTAACCCACTATGCCCTAACCCTCTATGCCCTAACCCCTAACCCTCTAACCCTAACCACCTAAACCTACTCCACTAACCCTAACCCCTAACCCTAACTCCCTAACCTTAACCCTCTCACCTTAACCTGAACCCCTAACTCTCTAACCCTAACCCCCTAATCCCCTAACCTGCTAACCCTCTATGCCCTAACCCTCAAACCCCCTAACCCTCTAACCCTAACCCTCTATGCCCTAACCCTCTATGCCCTAACCCTATATGCCATAACCCTCTAAGCCCTAACCCTCTAATCCCTAACCCTCTAACCTTAATCCTCTAACCCTAGCTCCCTAACCCAAACCCCCTAACCCTAACCCTCTATGCCCTAACCCTCTAACTCTAACCCTCCATGCCCTAACAGTTAGGAAAATTGATACATATAAATTGAACACTGAGGGCCCTATTAAATTCTCCCTAGTAGTTCTCTCGGTGCTCGCAAAAGGAATTTTTTTGGCTGTTTGTGAGTACCGAATCTCTCGCAGCCTGCTTTGCGATATGACTACAAAAAATGGCCGAGAATAGGCTCCGAGAGAGCTATGTAGTCACACGCAGCCTTAAATCTACGCATGATTATAGTATTTCGTAAGAATCCCTACAGGCACAAAAAGTGCCTGCATGGGGCCCTAAAGCCTCTACGTGCTGCCTCGGAGCAGCCCGAGACAGCCGTGTGAGGCTTCCCCCTGCTCCCTATACACATCGCCATGCTGCAGGGGTCTCTATCGGGACCCCTGCAGCACCCCCACATTAACCCCTTGCAGCGGGGGTCCCTGATCTGCACCGATCAGGCCCCTGCTGCATATAAAAGTTTTAAATTCCCCGCCGCGGCTCCTTAAAGGGACCGCGGCACACTAATTGCCAATCCTGGCCGCGGCCCAAAAAATTAACCCCCCTCTATGCTGGGGGTCCCCATCGGGACCCCCGAAGTTTCCCAACATAAACCCATTGCAGCGGGGGTCCCCGATCTGCATAGATCAGGCCCCGCTGCATTTAAAAGTTTTAAATCCCCCGCCGCGGCTCCTTAAAGGGGCAGCAGCACACTAATTGCCAATCCTAGCCGCGGCCCAAAAAATTAACCCCCCTCTATGCTGGGGGTCCCCATCGGGACCCCCGAAGTGTCCCCACATAAACCCAATGCAGCGGGGGTCCCCGATCTGCATAGATCAGGCCCCCCGCTGCATTTAAAAGGCTTCTTAAAGGGGCCACGGCCCACTATTACCCAATCCCGGCCGCGGCACCTACAATAAACCCCCCTCTATGCTAGGGGTCCCCATCGGGACCCCCGAAGTGTCCCCACATAAACCCCTTGCTGCAGGGGTCCATAGGGACCCCTGCAGCCCCCCACATTAACCCCCTGCAGCGGGGGTCCCCGATCGGCACCGATCGTGACCCTGCTGCATTTCAATTTTAAATTTCCCGCCTCGCGGGTCCTTAAAGGACCGTAAAGGTCCTGAAAGGACTCGCACTAAAAATATTAACCCCAGGCAACTATAATTAACCCTATAATTCATGAAGGTCAATACAGACCCCCAATAAGCACTTAATTAACCTCGTCACTCATGAAGGTCAATACAGACCCCCATAGGCCTTAATTAACCCTATAACTCATGAAGGTCAATACAGACCCCCATAAGGCCTTAATTAACCCTATAACTCATGAAGTTCAATACAGACCCCCATAAGCACTTAATTAACCCCGTCACTCATGAAGGTCAATACAGACACACATAAGGCCTTAATTAACCCTATAACTCATGAAGGTCAATACAGACCCCCATAAGGCCTTAATTAACCCTATAACTCATGAAGGTCAATACAGACCCCCATAAGGCCTTAATTAACCCTATAACACATGAAGGTCAATACAGACCCCCATAAGCCACTTAATTAACTACATACACAGACCCTAATTCTAAGCTAAAATAAAATAATTACAGTCCTAACAACACAGAACCCTAATTCTAAGCTAAAATAAAATAATTAAGACCACTTACCTTTAAGATGTCTTTTCAGATAACTAACCTAGGGGTAAAACAAAACAAAATAATTAGTACAAAACATTAACATGAAATAAATAAACATTATATACATTCTAAATATTCTACTCACCTTTCCAGCATGTCCCGTCATTGTTCAGCTCTTCCGGCGTGGCCCTGTTAAAAAAACACAATACATTAATACAATCTACAAACAAAAAATAAAATAAACATATAAACATCTAAATATACATTTAACTTACCTCCCCGCAATGTCACCGGCCTCCTCCCCCCGGCTGGGCCCAGGAACCATCCGCGCTCTAAAAAATAAAACTAAAAAAATAACGGAGATCTGCACTCTCAGACCTCCCTGACGCTAATGAGCCTCCCGGAGTCTTTTCCGAGAGGAAATTGGCAATGGCGGCTTGTGATTGGCTGAAAAAGCTGTCTATTAATTTCAGCCAATCAGAAGTCGTCAATGTGTGAGCCAATCAGGATGCGCAGATGTCTTCTACCAATCACTCCGTGGGGGTGTATCCCATAGTGATTGGCTGAAGGCATCTGAGCCTTGTGATCGGTTCCAATAAAGATTGACAGGTGCTTAGCCAATTAGGGTGGGATAGTGGGGTGTATCCCATCCTGCATTATTTTATTTTTTTTAGAGCGCGGATGCTTTTGGGGCCCAGCCGGGGCTGAAGGGAGGAGGCTGGGGACATCGCGGGGAGGTAAGTTAAATGTATTGTAATGAAGTGCAGCAGGAATCCCTGATAACCTGCAACACAGTACATCAGGGAAGATATATAAGCCGCAGATGGAGCAAAGCCATATACCCTGGACTGACATAGAAGAGGTTAATCCAAAATCTTCAGCCTAATTAAGCCAACACCTGACCCTGCTCATGAGCAGTTGAAAAAGGCTGCTCAGTGAAGTTTGCAGTCTCTGCCTAGGAGGAGGGTGTCACTGAGAGACTTTCCTAAAGGAAAGAGCAGCCCGCTACTGTTCAGGAGAAATCAAGCTGAGTAAGGAGCCATCCAAAAGCCCCCATTCCTGATAAACCGGATACAACTTAGAGGATAAAAGGTTGGTGCCAAAAACATATTATTTTCATCATACCCAGAAAAAGGATTACAAATGCCCCAGGGAGAAGAGAGTATTAAGAAAGAGTAATCATCCCTCATCACAAGAGGGTGACAAGGGTCCCTGGGGTAAAGCATACGGGAGAGAAGGGTGGGCCCTATGCTTCACCCGCTATTGACAGAGAGAGAAGAGGAAAAAGGTCCTTAAGAGATCCAAGAAAGAAGCAGAGAGCTTACACTGTGGACTGTATAATTTTACCTGCAGGCCGAGAAGCGGTCCCAGGGCGAGTCAGGGTGTTCCAGGTTATAGTAAGCCCGTTTATGTAGAATTTTATTTTGTTGCTGAGGATAAGCACTATTTTTCTTTCTGTTTGTAATAAAAATAAAACAGCAGTAAAACAAAGCTTCTGACAAACCTGCTGTGTTTTCCTCCATAAATAAGATAAAGAGCAAGGAGAACAGGACGCAACCCCCTTGTCAGAAGGGGGCACTCTGTTACAGTATATTTAGATGTTTATATGTTTATTTTATTTCTTGTTTGTATATTGTATTAATGTATTGTATTTTTTTAACAGGGCCGCGCCGGAAGAGCTGAACAATGACGGGACATGCTGGAAAGGTGAGTAGAATATTTAGAATGTATATAATGTTTATTTATTTCATGTTAATGTTTTGTACTAATTATTTTGTTTTGTTTTAGCCCTAGGTTAGTGATCTGAAGTGACATCTTAAAGGTAAGTGGTCTTAATTATTTTATTTTAGCTTAGAATTAGGGTCTGTGTAGTTAGGACTGTAATTATTTTATTTTAGCTTACAATTAGGGTCTGTGTAGTTAGGACTGTAATTATTTTATTTTAGCTTAGAATTATGGTCTGTGTATGTAGTGTGGTGAAGTGCCACCAGAGGGCAGAAGAGAGCTCTTCAAGACTTTTCCCCAGGAATGAGAGAGTTAACAACCTGCTCAAAAGGCAGGGGTGTGGCTGCAATCAGGACCAGCGGTTGCTGTCTCCAGGGGGAAAGCTGTTTGACAGTGGTGGAGCGTGGAAGTGTGCAGGACCGAAGTCAGAGGCTGCACTGAAAGCTAATGGAACAAAGCCAGAAGCTTTTAAGAGAAGGTACGCAGATGAGAGGAACAGAAAGTCCCTCAAGGTGATGACCGCAGGAGGGATCTGCTTTGGAAAGAGAGGCCGGAGATACAGAGCCTAAGAGAGGTGAGAGGAAAAGACACCTCTGCTACCCGTTGTATGGACTGTATGTTTGCACGCCTACATAAGACAGTAAGGGAAACTACAGTTCAGTTATGCAGGGCTTCAATGAGAAGCTAGGACTTATTTTCTGTTTGGTTTTATTTTCTGTTGTATGCTGACAAATAAACAGCCCCAATCTACTAAACATTTAAAAGGCTCCAGAGTACTCCATTGTGGTGCTGGAAAACAAGGCACGGATCCTGAGAGTGGCAGTGAATCTGTCACAGTAGTTAGGATTTATTTTATATTAAATAGATTGTATGTTAGATAGATAGGGGGTATTTGATTTGTATTACATGTAATATATTATATGTAATGTATTGTATATAATGTATTATTTGTAATATATTATATGTAATGTATTATATGTATGTATTTTATTGTGTATGTCTGTCTTTCCTTTTCAGGTGTGTATTTTTTTTATTTTCTGTAGTGGGGGAGTTGTAATGTATTTGTTTTTTTCTGTACTGTAGGTTTCTTTATTTTTGGTGACTTAAGTTTTTTTTATTTTCTGTAAGGTAGGTTTTTTATTTTTTGTTATTAGAGTGTAGGTAGTGTAAGTGTTAATAGATTAGTGTAGAGGGGGGTTAGTTTAGATTAAATGGTTTATTGGGGGTTATAGTGTAGTGTTTGTAGTTAGTGTCATGATGGTCCTTGAGGATAGTCATGTCACTTATGTGGTTAATGTTGGGTTATAACAGGCCCATAATGGTCATAATATACCCTTATGGGACTGATGGGGTTAAAAAGAGGCTTATGGGGGTCTGTATTGACCTTCATGAGTTATAGGGTTAATTAAGGCCTTATGGGTGTCTGTATTGACCTTCATGAGTTATAGGGTTAATTAAGTGCTTATGGGGGCCTGTATTGACCTTCATGAGTAACGGGGTTAATTAAGTGCTTATGGGGGTCTGTATTGACCTTCATGAGTTATAGGGTTAATGAAGGCCTTATGGGGGTCTGTATTGACCTTCATGAATTATAGGGTTAATTATAGTTGCCTGGGGTTAATACTTTTAGTGCGAGTCCTTTCAGGACCTTTACGGTCCTTTAAGGGCCCGCGAGTTGGGACATTTAAAATTGAAATGCAGCAGGGTCACGACCAGTGCCGATCGGGGACCCCCGCTGCAGGGGGTTAATGTGGGGGGCCTGCGGGGGTCCCTATGGAACAATGCATCAAGGGGTTTATGTGGGGACACTTCGGGGGTCCCGATGGGGACCCCCAGCATAGAGGAGTTAATTGTAGGTGCTGCGGCCGGGATTGGGTAATAGTGTGCCGCGGACCCTTTAAGGAGCCTGGGCGGGGAATTTAAAAGTATTAAATGCAGCAGGGGGCCTGATCTATGCAGATCGGGGACCCTCGCTGCAAGGGGTTAATGTGGGGACACTTGGGGGGTTCTGATGGGGACCCCCTGGATAAGGGAATTTAAAAGTATTAAATGCAGCGGGGGCCTGATCGGTGCCGATCATGGACCCCCGCTGCAAGGGGTTAATGTGTGGGGGCTGCGGGGGTCCCTACAGCAAGGTGTTAATGTGAGGACACTTCAGGGGTCCGGATGGGGACCCCCGCATAGAGGGGGGTTAATTTTAGGTGCCGGGGGGGGGGTAGTTGGAGTACCCCCACGGCAGGGCTTATGTGGGGGACTGCCGCTGAGGTCCCGTTTAGGACCCCTGCACTACTTGCAAGATCATATCGCAGGCTGTCCCTCCTCATGTACATTTACGCAGTGTTGATACGTACGGCCCTGCTGCGTAGCTCATACGTTGCTCGCAGCAGGGCGATTGTAATAGCATTGGAACTCAGAGAAACTTTGCAGTACTTAGGGCTTAAGTAGAAGCCTCTTATTTACGAGGCTGGAATTTAATAGGGCCCTGAATTTGTACACAATGAAGTGTAGCTTTAAAGCTCAAAACTCCCACACACTGCTAGCCCAGGGAGGCAGAAGGAGCTTAGGGAGGTTAATGCGTGGCTAAAGATGTGGTGCACTAAGGAGGGGTTTGGGTTTTTAGAGCACTGGGCTGACTTCTCACTTCGGTACAATCTCTACAGTAGGGATGGATTGCACCTTAATGGTAGAAAGGCTGGATGGTAGAAGAGCTGGATGAGTTTTTAAACTAGAAGGTGGGGGGAAGGACTAGATATAAGTAATGGGGTAGAAAGTGTAGAGGGTACAAGGGAGGAATTAACAACTCATAGTGGAGGAGATGGGGGAGGGGTAGTATAGTCAATAGGGAGGTAGTACTAAGTACATTGGCAGGCACTTCAGAACTACAGACTCATAACGTAAGCTGCATGCTTGCTAATGCCAGAAGCTTGCCAGGAAAAATGGGAGAGTTAGAATTCTTAGCAATTAATGAAAAATGGGATTTAATAGGCATTACCGAAATGTGGTGGGATGAATCTCATGACTGGACTGTTAATCTGGATGGTTATAACCTATTTAGGAAAAATAGAGGCAATGGTAAACGAGGAGGAGGAATTTGTCTGTATGTTAAGCCTGAATTTAAACCTATAGTCAGAGAAGATATTTATGGTGGACCTAGTGATAAAGTTGAATGTTTGTGCGTAGAGTTAAATAGCGGAGCAGCAAATTCCAAAAGAATATCAGTAGGAGTATGCTATAAACCCCCAAATATAGCTGAAAGTGTGAAATACAATTATTGTTACAGATTGGAAATGCAGCTAAGCATGGGCAAGTTCTAATAAGGGGAGATTTTAATTACCCTGAAATACACTGGATAAAGGAGACCAGCAGTTCATCTAAGGGGAGCAGGTTCTTGAGTACACTCAGGGATCATTATCTGGCCCAGGTTATACAAGAGCCTATTAGAAATGAAGCTATCTTAGATTTAGTCATCACAAATAATATTGATATGGTATCAAATGTTGGAATAGGGCAAACTTTGGGAAACAGTGATCACAACAAAGTTTCTTTTGAGATTGAATTAAAAAACAAAATTTTTAGGGTCCAAAAAAATCTTCATTTTAAAAGGGCAGATTTTAACGGTCTAAGGGCAGCAATACAAAGTATAGACTGGGACAGAGAACTGATAGGTAAAAACACTGAACATAAATGGACGTTATTTAAATCTTTACTAAATATACATACACATCGGCATATACCGTGTGGGAATAAAAGTAAAAGGAGTAAATCCCATCCAATGTGGCTTAACAATGATTTAAATATCAAGATACAGAGTAAAAAACAGGCATTTAAATTATACAAACAAGAGGGGACAGAGACTGCTTTACGGGATTACAAGGAAATCAACAAGGCTTGCAAAAGGGCTATTGGACTGGCTAAAATAGAAAATAAAAAATTAATTGCAAAAGAGAGTAAGAATAACCCTCAAATATTTTTTTAAGTATATTAATGGAAGAAAGCCAGAAAGGAAGCAATAGGAACATTAGAATGTGACACAGGTCGTCTGATAATTACTGACCAGGAAAAGGCGGATAAGCTAAATAGATTATTTTCTTCTGTATACACAAGGGAGGTACCAGTGGATGGGACACTGCAACAAAATGGGGATACACTACCTTTACCAAATAATTGGTTAACACACAAAGTAATCCAAAAGAGGTTGGAAAAAATAAATGTTAATAAAGCCCCAGGTCCTGATGGAATACATTCACGGGTACTGAGGGAACTGGGTTCTGTAATAGCCAAACCATTATATTTAATTTTTCAAGATTCACTCAACACAGGGTATGTACCAGATGACTGGAGAAAAGCTGATGTGATACCCATATTTAAAAAGGGAGCAAGTGCAAATCTGGGGAATTATAGACCAGTGAGCCTCACTTCTGTAATGGGGAAGCTTTTAGAAGGGTTAATAAGGGATAATATACAAGAATATATCTATTTGTACAGGATTATAATTAGGAGTCAACATGGATTTATGAGGGATAGGTCATGTCAAACCAATCTAATTGGTTTCTATGAGGAGGTTAGTAGGAACCTGGATCAAGGCAACTCAGTGGATGTAGTCTTTTTGGATTTTGCAAAGGCTTTTGATTCTGCTCTTGGATTGAGAGCTGGCTAAAAGACAGGATGCAAAGGGTTGTTGTAAATGGAACATACTCAGATTGGACTAATGTGTTAAGTGGGGTTCCTCAGGGTTCAGTATTATTTTCAGTAATTATTTCACTAACTTTGTCATTGATACCAATATGTACCAAGACAACTGGTTCATTTCCAGACCCTCCCAATAATTTATCTATCTGATCCACAACATGCCGAACCCGAGCACCCGGGAGACAGCAAACTGTTCGATTGCTGGGATCTGGGTGACAAATCACCCTGTCTACCTTCCTAATAATAGAGTCCCCTACCACCAAAACCTGTTTGTTGCTCTGCCTATGCCGCCCTCCCACTCCTCCAGTAGAACTGTTCTCCCGGCTGTTAGAGGGAACAGCTCTATCTGGCATTGCCGATCCTGAATAGACATCCCCAACATTTTCACTCAATCTGGCAAACCTGTTGGTGTTTGCCAACTCAGAACTGGCCTGCCTCCTCCTCCTGATCCCCCTGCTTCCCTTTCTAACTGTAACCTGGCTACATCCCTGGACATTCTCCCTAGCCGCATCTCCACCCTCTCATTTTGGCTCCAAAGTCTGGAGGATGCATCTCAGAGTCTCCTCATGCCTTTGCTATTACAAGCCTCCATTCGCAGATTTTGCCTTACATCTACTAAACAAGGTTGGTCTTTTTCATTATTACGGGGCTTCACCAAGCCTACATACACAGATTTGGCACTTTTGTAACATAATTCGGGCCATATCTACTAAATAGTGACTTTGTTTATATCAAGGTAACACCCTTTCATTGTCATATGCTTTCGATATTCAATATTTTGCCCCATTTTCAAACATATATACTAATCAGTGAATGTACAAGGTCAGTCTTGTGCCCTTCCCCTCTTTTTTGCATCTGGGCCCCCTATGCATTAGCTCCGCCACTGCCTGCATATATTTATATAAGGTAATATTTTCTAGAGAAAATAAGTTTAATTTGGTGTAGATTGTAAGATTCAATCCTGCAAGGTGCTTTAGGGAAAGCTCTATGGACACCGGATTCCAAGCTCAAAGACAGGGCCCTCCATTCTTTGAAATGTGTTAATCTTGAACTTGTCATTGCCTGTAACTTAACTTATGTATATCGCTACGAAATATGTTGGTGCGTTACAAATAAACGATAATAATAATAGTTTGGTTAGTCTTTCTTCATAACTTAGGCCTCCCATTCCCCTTAGTTTTGTTGCCATTCTCTGTACCTTTTCCAGCTCTAAAATGTCTTTTTTATGTAGTGGTGCCCCATATTGTACTCCATATTCCAAATGAGGGCGTACTAGAGATTTGTATAGTGGCAAAATTATATTTGCTTCCCTTGCTTCTATAGCCTTCTTAATACATGCTAATATTTTATTTGCCTTTGCAGCTGCTGCTTGGCATTGACCACTGTTACCTAGATGGCTGTCCACAAGTAATACCAAATCCCTTTCAATATTTGATACCCCTAGATTTGTTCCATTAAGAATATAAATTGCATGGCTATTTTTCCTTCCCAGATGCATACCTTTACATTTATTTATATTAAATCTCATCTGCCATTCAGTCGCCCATTTCTCTAATTTATGAAAATCCATTTGGAGGAAAAGTACATCATTACCAGATTTATTTACCTTGCACAACTAAGTGTCATCAGCAAAAATGAAGACAATACTTTTCAATCCTACTTCTAAGTCATTAATAAATATGTTAAAAAGGAGAGGACCTAATACTGAACACTGAGGAACCCCACTTACCACATTAGTCCAATCGGAGTATGTTCCATTAACCACAATCCTTTGCTTCCTTTTAGCCAGCTCTCAATCCATGAGCAGATATTAACTGCAATTCCTGTAACCCTTAGTTCGCTCAATAGTCTCTCATGTAGCACTGGATCAAAAGCCTTTGCAAAATCCAAAAAGACTACATCCACTGAGTTGCCTTGATCCAAGTTCCTACTAACCTCTTCATGGAAAATAATTAGGTTTGTTTGACATGACCTATCCCTCATAAATCCTTGTTGATTCCTACTTATAATCTTGTTTAAATAGACATATTCTTGTATACTATCCCTTATTAACCCTTCTAAAAGCTTCCACGCTAAAGAAGTGAGATTTACAGGTCTATAATTTCCTGGATTTGTTCTTGCTCCCTTCTTAAATTTAGGTATCACCTCTGCTTCTCTCAAGTCATCTGGTAGAGACCCTGTGTTGACTGAATCTTGAAAGAATATATATAATGGTTTGGCTATTACAGAGCCCAGTTCCCTCAGTATCCTTGGATGTATTACATCAGGATTTGGGACTTTATTAACATTTATTTTTCGAATTTGCTGCTCTGCTGTTTAAGTCTACCCACAAACATTCAACATTATCACTAGTTCCACTATAAATATCTTCTCTGACTATAGGCTTAAATTCAGGCTTAACATAGACAAATTCATCCTTTCCTAATTAGATTATAACCATCTAGATTAACAGTCCAGTAATGAGATTCATCCCACCACGTTTCAGTAATGCCAATAAATCCCATTTCTCATTAACTGCTAATTATTCTAACTCTCCCATTTTTTCCTGGCAAGTTTCTGGCATTAGCAAGCATTCACCTTATTTTATAAGTCTGTAGTTTTGAAGTGCCTGCCACTGTACTTGAGTTGCTTAGTACTACCTCCCTATTGACTATACTACCGATCCCTCCATCTCCTCCACCATGAGTAGTTAATTCCTCCCTTATCCCCTCTACACTTTCTACCCCATTACATTCATCTAGTCCATCTCCCCCACCTACTAGTTTAAAAATGATCAGTCTATATTTGTAATGGTAGGTGTATTTTAACAGTGAGAGATATAATAACAAAAAAAACGCAAGAAAAATGCATGTCAAAAAAGTTATAAATTGATTTGCAGGTCAATGAGTGAAATAAGTATCTGACCCCTTCGACTTAGTACTTGGTGGCAAAACCCTTGTTTGGTAATCACAGAGGTCAGACATTTCTTGTAGTTGGCCACCAGGTTTGCACACATCTCAGGAGGGATTTTGTCACACTCCTCTTTGCAGATCCGCTCCCAATTATTAAGGTTTTGAGGCTGATGTTGGGCAACCTTCAGTTCCCTCCACAGATTTTCTATGGGATTAAGGTCCGGAGACTGGTTAGGCCACTCCAGGACCTTAATGTGCTTCTTCTTGAGCCGCTCATTTATTGCCTTGGCTGTGTGTTTTGGGTCATTGTCATGCTGGAATACCCATCCACGACCCCGTCCATCGTCCCTTTCATGCAATGCAGTTGTCCTGTCCCCTTAGCAGAAAAACACCCCCAAAGCATAATGTTTCCACCTCCATGTTTGACGGTGGAGATGGTGTTCTTGGGGTCATAGGCAGCATTCCTCCTCCAAACACAGCGAGTTGAGTTGATGCCACAGCGCTCGATTTTGGTCTCATCTGACCACTACACTTTCACCCAGTTCTCCTCTGAATCATTCAGATGTTCATTGGCAAACTTCATGTGCTTTCTTGAGCAGGGGGACTGCGGGATTTCAGTCCTTCACGGCATAGTGTGTTACCAATTGTTTTCTTTTTTGACTATGGTCCCAGCTGCCTTGAGATCATTAACAAGATCCTCCTGTGTAGTTCTGGGCTGATTCCTCACCGTTCTCATGATCATTGAAACTCCACGAGGTGAGATCTTGCATGCAGCATCAGGCCAAGGGTATACTGGCAGTTATTTTGTGTTTCTTTCATTTGCAAAAAATTGCACCAACTGTTGTCACCTTCTCACCAAGCTGCTTGGCGATGGTCTTGTAGCCCATTCCAGCCTTGTGTAGGTCTACAATCTTGTCCCTTTAAGAGAGTGCTCCTAATCTCAGCTTGTTACCTGTATAAAAGACATCTGGGAGCCAGAAAGCTTGCTGATTGATAGGGGATCACATACTTATTTCCCTCACTGACCTGCAAATCAATTTAAAACTTTTTTAACATGCATTTTTCTTGTTCTTTTTTTGTTATTCTGTCTCTCACTGTTAAAATACATCTACCATTAAAATTATAGACTGATCATTTCTTTGTCAGTAGACAAACGTTCAAAATCAGCAGGGGATCAAATACCTTTTTTCCTCACTGTATATACAGTTTTCTGGCCATAGGCTGACCAATTACAGTAAGACCAATCCTTGGGTACATAAATGATCTACCAATGATGACTGCCCATGTGGAGGAACATGTATATCAAATTATGTCATGTTCTCTCTGCAGTGGGTCATGTAGAAAACTGATCAAGTGCCCTTATCTTGGAATTAACTTATGATACTTTATCCTTGATGTAGGGGCCATCTGGCTCTGTGTCTGTGGGATCTAACTCAGATCCTTGGTTGTCACATTTTACTTTGTAATAGCCTAGAAATGTATATATGTACAAGTATCTTCTGAAGATTAAACTAGCTCTCAAGACCCACCAGACAATAGCAGTTGATGGCACTTAAGTCCCCCTGATTTTTGTATTTGTTCAGGCGGGGCTGGATGAGTCAGCACAAGCTAACAAAAGTGTATGACCTCCCTGTTACTGTCAATGTAAGTTATTATGGTACCCCATAGCTCTGTTGTCCCTGAGAAACCCATATTCACACTGTAACACAATCATAATACAGATGTCATTTTAAAATCATAAGCAACAAAAAATACCTAACCATAGAAATAAACAGGGTAACTCTTGCCAGCACAGGCCACAGTCCCCAACAGTCCAGTCAGGCCCTGGACATGACAGCTACATTTTGCTACTCACTTTGAAATTGTGAGTTCCCCGCCCACAATCACTACGGGCCAGATAAAGCAGCAAAATGAGCCTTAGAACTCCATTGGTTTGAGCACAGCTTAATATTTACGAGTGCTAAATAATTAAAGTTACACAAAATCAATATTCTATTAGACCCGTAGCTCTAGCTCGCAAATGAAGACTGATAAAATATATCAAGTTTCTGTAAAAAATGTTACGAGTACTGAATAGGACTCACAAGGTCTATTTCAAACACTAATCACAGTTGCATCAGCAATTCAAAATAAACTAATGCACTTTAAAAACAGGGAAATGCATATAAATACATTAGAATCAATTGCACAACAGTCTCAAACCCACAAATATACAATTTAAAAAAACATTTTTTATGTTTTTGCGTGAAATGGATCCCAGGAAGTAAGTTTTTAATACATATCATGGATCCTGAATGGACTAGAACAGTCGCTTTAATGATTCTTATTGATTTCTACCCTGTTGGATTGCGAGTCTGATCGCAAAATTTATTTTTCAACACTAATTCATTTGTAGTCTGAGTGAAGTTTAAGTATAAACTCCATGTTTTACTGACGTCATGAAGACTGTCTCATTTACTATTGGCTGTGAAGTATTGCGAGTGTTTAAGAAGTAAATTATAGTCTTGCTTAAATATTGTCAGATGATATGATCAAGCCCCCTAAAAAGCAGTCCGCAGCCAAAATTACGGGCTAGAGGCAATTGTGGGCTTGCAATTGAATGGGACCCATAGTGCTTGTTTCCAAACCACTTTATAAGATTGAGTGATCTAATGCTGTAGAGTGTGCAGTTGTGGATATTAAGGCTGAAGGTGATAAGGTGAACATATTAATTATAATTGATTTTTTTGAAGACTCTGAGGCAGGAAGATAATCTAGTGGAGGAATTCCACACAGTAGGGGTAGCACA
Source organism: Discoglossus pictus (assembly GCA_027410445.1). NCBI lineage: Eukaryota > Metazoa > Chordata > Amphibia > Anura > Alytidae > Discoglossus > Discoglossus pictus. The sequence goes on from CM050165.1 coordinate 149,398,820, forward strand.
AGAAAAGTCCTGAAGGCAGGTGTGAGAGGAGATGATATGAGAGGAGGAAAGATGAAAGTCATCAGCAGAGCAGAGGGTAGTTGAGGGAGCATTTTGAGACCAGAACAAAAATATAAGAGGGTGTACTGTTGTTGACTGCTATATGTTAGGGTCATGATTTTAAATTGTATTCTTGATGCTATGGGAAGCTGGTGGAGAGATTGACAGACAGGAGCTGCAGACACTGATCATTGAGTATTGTAGATGAGTCTAGCAGAGGATTATGGGTTGGAGTGGAGACAAATGAGTGATAAGGAGACCAGCAAGAAGTGAGTTTCAGTAGTGGAGTAAAGATATGATGAGAGAATGGATTCGAATTTTAGTTGTGTCTTATGTAAGAAGAAATGAAATAGAGGGCAGGGTCCAAAAGAACCCCAAGACAATGGGCCTGGGAGGTAGAAGTGACATATTTGCCTAGTAAACAGGGTTAAAAATACTTTTAGCCCATCAAGTTCAACCTTTTTAGATCTCCTCTGCAATATGGGGATTAGTTGTGATGACAACAGTGAGAGATATTTGAGGAGTGGAAACTGTAGTACAGGATGGGAAGATTAGAACCTCAGACTTTGAAATTTTGAGTTTGAGTTTTTGGGCAGACATCCAGCGGGATATGCTTGAGATGCAGTTGGCAACCAGTGCTTGAAGAAAGGAGGTAGATTTTGTGCTGAGAGGTAGATTTGAGTGTCATCTACATATAGATGATACTGAAATCCAAAATATTTTATTATGCTACAAAGGGAGGTTGTATAGATGGAGAAGAGGAGGGAGTGAACTGAACCTTGGGGTACATGGCCTTGGGGTACAGATTGAGGGTGAGGCAAAAAAGAGGTGCCAGAAAAGGAGTCACAAAATGTACAGTGGTCAACAGTATTAAAGGCAGGAGAGAGATCTAGGAGAATTAGAGTTAAGAAACAACCTTTTGACTTGGTGGCGAGTAAGTCATTAGTGAGTTTTGTGAGGCTTGTTTCTATAGAGTTTTGGGGCCAGAATCCAGAAGGGGAAGAGGTCAAGAATGAAGGTGGAGGAAATAAATTCGGTAAGAAGCATTTTAGATAAGCCACTCAAGCAGTTTTTTGAAGCCAGGGGAAGTAGAGAGATAGGGGCAATAGATGCAGAAGAAGAGTCAGCTGGCATGTTTTAATAATGATGGAAACTTTCCAGTGTTTAGTGAAAGATTGAATAGATGTGTGAAAGCTGGAATAAGTGTGGTAGTGAGGAAGTATTAGCTGTGATGGAATAGGTCATGTGGACAAATTGTAAGATGAGAGATTCAAAGTAGAGTAGATACTTCATCCTCAGTTACAGGGTCAAAGGAGTCCATAGATGATGGAGGATTGGAGAAGGGTAAAGGCTGGGTGATGTCAGTTTGTTGAGAGGGGAGCAACTTTTTTCAATTTTATTTTTTAAGTGGGTGGCAAAGTCTTCAAATGGGGGTGGGTAGACGAGGTTATCGTATGTAGCAAAAAACGTTTGGGATTGGAGGGGAGGTTTAATATTAATAATGAGAAGTAGTGTTGTTTGACAAGGTTGAGGGCATAGAAGTATAAGTGCAAAATCAACGTGTATGTAGAAAGTCTGCTATATATAGTGTGTTTGTGTAATGTGCCATGGTTGTGGATGAGAGCAAGGGCATCAGCTAGTGCTTATGGGTGCAAAAGTCATATTGTACCATGAGGTGGCATTTTCAGAGCAGATGATGGTGGTGAGGGGGCTAAGAACACATTGGAAAGCCATTGTGGGTCAAGTGCTTTCAGGTTTCTGTGAGTTCTGGTGGCAAAGATTGTAGAAGGGTGGCGAGTGGAAGGTATGGTGTGGTTGCAGGTTAGGAGGTGGTGGTCATATGGAGGGAGTGGGGAGATGGCAAGGGTGGAGGTTGAGTAGAGATTGCTAAAAATAAGGTCAAGGGAGTGTCTATCACGGTGAGTTGTGGACTCTGTCCATTGTGAGAGGCCAAGGGAAGAGGTAAGGGAAAGTAATTTTGCAGCAGTTGGGGAGGTGAGTGTGTTAGCGACAATGCTGAAATTGCCAAGAATGATTGAAGGTATGTTGGAGGATAGAAAGTGAGGAAACCATGTGACAAAATAATCCAGAAGTTGAGAGGGTGGTCCAGACAGGTGATAGATCACAGCCACTCACAGAGAGATTGGTGAGAAGAGGTGGATAGTGTTAACTTCAAAAAGGTTAAAAATGAAGAGCGGGAACTAGATGTAGGCAGTGAAATGTGCAGTGAGAGAAAAATAATATGCCCACACCTCCACCTTGCATGTTCCCAGATCTAGGTGTGTGACTAAAGTGAAAGTGACCATATGAGAGTGCTGTAAGGGAGGCAGTGCTTGATCGAGTGAGACAATTTTCAGTGATAGCCAACAGATTGAGGGAGTTGAAAATAAGTAGGTCATGGATAAGAGAGAGTTTATTTCAAATAGACCCTTCATTGGAGAAAGAGAAAGTAGATAATTTGTGAAAAGTGACGGATAATAAATAATGGGTGCTTGGGGTGTTTGCTGCCCTGAGGGCAGTGCATTGCTGACAGTAGGTGGACATGAGTGAGGAGTCTGGATTAGTGGATATATCTTCAGCAGCCAGCAGAAAGAGTGAGAGGAGATGGGAGTGTGACTTAAAGAAGCATGTATACTTTAGAAGAGGAAGGAGATAGTGACTGGGGAGATGTTTGCGGCAGCAAAGAAAAGGAGAGGAGTTGGGAAGGTGAGATGGTTGTGCTCTTGGAGATATGATGTGGAAATACTGGGGGAAAGAGGCTGAGAAAGAGACAGGAGATTATAAAGAAGAATAAAGAGTGAAGAAACATTGTGGCACAATGTTCAAGCAAAAAAGCAATAGAAAATATACTGTATATATAAAAAGATAAATATGCTTGCCTTGATTGTTCTTGTGGTGATATTCAATTTAAGTGTGTTCAATTACTTTTCAGTCTTGTTTAATTAATGTATAATTCTTTGTCGCACTTTAGAATATTCATTTAGAGTGGGGGAGGGGGGGGGGGAGTATTTGATCCCCTGCTGATTTTGAACATTTCTCCACTGACAAAGAAATGATCAGTCTATAATATTATTGATAGGTGTATTTTAACAGTGAGAGACAGAATAAAAAAAAAAAAAAAAACAAGAAAAACGCATGTCAAAACAGTTATAAATTGATTTGCAGGTCAGTGAGGAATATAAGTATTTGACCCTTTCATCTTAGTACTTGGTGGCAAAACCCCTGATGGCTATAACAGAGGTCAGACGTTTCTTTTAGTTGGCAAACAGGTTTGCACACATATCAGGAGGGATTTTGTCCCACTCCTTTTTGCAGATCTGCTCCCAGTCATTAAGGTTTTGAGGCTGATGTTTGGCAACTCGAACCTTCAGCTCCATCCACAGATTTTCTAGGAGATTAAGGTCTGGAGACTGGCTAGGCCACTACAGGACCTTAATGTGCTTCTTCTTGGGCCACTCCTTTGTTGCCTTGGCTGTGTGTTTTGGGTTACTATCATGCTGGAATACCCATCCACAACCCATTTTCAATGCCCTGGCTGAGGGAAGGAGGTTCTCACCCAAGATTTGATGGTACATGGCTCCGTCCATTGTCCCTTTCATGCGGTGCAGTTGTTCTGTCCCCTTAGCAGAAAAACACCCCTAAAGCATAATGTTTTCATGTCCATGTTTGACGGTGGGGATGGTGTTCTTGGGGTTATAGGCAGCATTCCTCTTCACCTCGCACGGCGAGTTGATGCCAAAGAGCTCGATTTTGGTCTTATCTGACCACTACACTTTCACCCAGTTCTCCTCTGAATCATTCAGATGATCATTGACAAACTTCAGACAGGCCTGTACATGTGCTTTCTTGAGCAGGGGGATCTTGCTGGCGCTGCAGCATTTCAGTCCTTCACAGAGTAGTTTTCTTGGTGACTCTGGTCCCAGCAGCAATGAGATCATTAACAAGATCCTCCCGTGTAGTTCTGGGCTGACTCCTCACCATTCTTATGATCATTGAAACTTCACGAGGTGAGATCTTGCATGGAGCATCAGGCCGGGGGAGACTGGCAGTTATTTTGTGTTTCTTCCATTTGCGAATAATCACACCAATTATTGTCACCTTCTCACCAAGCTGCTTGGCGATGGTCTTGTAGCCAATTCCAGCCTTGTGTAGAAGTACAATCTTGTCCCTGACATCCTTGGACAGATCTTTGGTCTTGGCCATGGTGGAGAGTTTGGAATCTGAGTGATTGCTTCTGTGGACAGGTGTCTTTTATACAGGTAACGAGCTGAGATTAGGAGTACTCCCTTTAAGAGAGTGCTCCTGATCTCAGCTCATTACCTGTGTAAAAGATACCCAGGAGCCAGAAATCTTGCTGATTGATAGGGGATCAAATACTTATTTCCCTCACTGACCTGCTAATCAATTTATAACTTTTTTAACATGCATTTTTCTTGGGGTTTTGTGTTTGTTATTCTATCTCTCCCTGTTAAAATACATCTATCATTAAAATTATAGACTGACCATTTCTTTGTCAGTGGACAAACATTAAAAATCAGCAGGGGCTCAAATACTTTTTCTCCCCGCTGTAAGACATGTGAACCTTCACAATTTATGTTACGTCTTGCAAATGCCTTCCTTTGTATACTTTAGATTTAAAGGACCTGATCAGTCAGCTGTGAAAAATATGGTTTAATTGGAAGTTCACAGATTGGCCAATTGACTCAATTTTGGTAGAGAGGTATCTGTACCTTATCAGGAAAACATGTGTTCAATGTACGCAATTATTGCAAATGCCAAGTAGTAAATTATATATACATCAAAAGAATGTGCAGGAAAGATTAACTGGTTAAATATAAGAACAAAACATAAAATATATACCAGAATAATGATAAAAACAGACAAATGTATATAGAAATAAGTGTTGAAATTCAGATGAATGTTGCATACCCCAGGATAAAGATAAAAACAGGCATCTTTAGGTAGAAACCACTGTTGAAATTCAAATGAATGTTCAATACCCAAGAATAATATGAAAATTGAAAAGTTTAGGTACAAATCAGCATTGAAATTTACATGTGTTGCATGCCCCAGAAAAATGTTACAAACTGGAAAATCTAGATAGAAATCAATGTTGAAACATTAGTAAGAATGATGTCACAGCCATTTCTTCAATATGTTAAAGACAGAATTGTGAGGATTGATAAGACATTATAATCAATGCTGCATTGCAATTCCTGTATCATTATATCTCCTTCCCGTTCCAATTAGTGCTGCCAGGAGCATTGACAGTAGTTACTGTCACTTTCCCGCTGGGCAGATATAGACTTCCTTTGTTTTTAAAATCTTCTCAGGAATATTTGCTGCTGAAATCAAAATGGCAGATTACACAACAGTATATATGCATGTAATAATAAAATAGGGACTGTATTATTTTTACTTACATTTTCAAGTGAAGTTATTAAAAAAAAAAAAAATTTTTAAATATGACCACAACGGTCCTTTAAGAAATTTGAGAGAAGAAATTTCCTTTTAGTAGGTCCAGCTTCAACATTTCAAGGAATTTCCTCACATATGAGAAAAAACGGGTGAGTGTATAAAAGATAACAGAGTATATCTCAAGAATGAATTAATTTTAGAAAGAAATTGCTTGTAACGTTCATACAGTTTCAAAACTTTTAAAAATAACCAATATTTTTTTTTGAATATTGCCACTGTGAAATATTACACCAGTAAAATCTATTTTTTCACTGGAAAAAAAATGGCATTCAAAAGAATTTTGACATTTGGGCAATAATAACTGCTGCAATTGCTTGACTCCTACAGCAATTTTATGTCAACTGTATAATTAGCTTAGAATATGAATTATGAATTATTGTGTTTGCACACAGATGACTGCAGTTAACAATGCTTTGTTAAAATCACTCATATTTTTTGCCGCCCTCAGAACAATTCTTTGAAACTCAGTTAAGAAGCAGATGTGCCACTTATAGAAGGACTAAGAGTTTGGATTATTTTAGGTTGCAACATATTTTCTCCATTGCTGAATTTATTACTTTAGATTGTAAATTTGCAAGTTTTCAGTCTTGCTAGCTGCTTCAGAGAAAGTTCTATGTACATTGATTTTATGTTCAAAGGGACTACATTATTTTGCATTGTGTTAAAACTGTGTTTGACTTGTAGTAAACCCCTGTATAGCAGTACAGAATATGAGCCCTATTCAATTCTCTTTTTCATAAAGTTACACCAATAAAAAATGGTAACTACTGAACTATTCTATTCAACCTTCTGTACATGATTTTGAGTGTGCTATTCGCAATGCCTGTCAATAACCCCACTTACAATATTACGACTTGCTTCCAATTGATTTTCACACATCATTAATATTACAAATTGCTTTTGCACTAAATTGCTATATAATTGGAAAATTTTATGTGCACCAAATAGCAGCCACAAAGGCATTGCTATGCTGCTTTCCCCTTCCCGGCTCACACCCGATTGCTGAAATACATATTGAGACCCCCATGGCACCTAAAATATTCCTCCCATGTCCCTAACGGACCACCATGGCACAAATAGTTAATTAGTTAGATGTCATGACCCTAAAATGATCCCCTGACATGAAGGTCCTGTAAGGACCACAGTGGAACACAATACACATTCAAAGGCATGTAGGTCCTTAAAGGACCTTAATGGCATCTAAACATTAAACCCATACCATGGGGTTCCTTGTTGGACCCCCATGGTATCCCTAGTAACCCTAAATATACCATGGGGTCAGAATTTTAAAAAAAATTACATGTAAAATAAAAAATTACAAAGAATAAAACAACACAATGAAATACAAAATAAACCTGTAAAATAAAATAATATTAATAATACTTACCTACCCAAATGAGCCTCAATCTCCTTCCCTGGACTAATCCGTTTATCCATATTGAATGAAGAACTTCTTGTTCTCTTTAATCTTGATTTAAGCCCTTGTACTCATCTTTTGGGCTAAGAAAGGTCTCTCTAATAAAAATTTTTAAAAAAACACTGCTCTCTATATAAAAAAAAAATTAACTAATGGTGCTCCTTCTAGGAGCAGCTCACTCTCCTCAATTGGCTGTTGCTGTGCTTTAATAGATGTGCATCAAATTTCAGCTAATCAGAATGTCTTTTCAGATGTCACCCTGCTCATTTTAAATTTAAAATCTAGTTGGATCAATCAGATTGCACAGATTAATTTGGTCTATCATCTGAGCAATGTTTCATGCCACTGAATCATTCTGGGACCTTAGTGGCATTGAGGATTAATTTTAGGGCAATTGAAAGTCCTTCCAGTACATCCATGTCATATACTGGTAGGATATCACATATTTACATAGTTACATAGGCCCTCATTAAATTGCAATTTGGCCAATTGAATAGGGCTCTAAATAAGCACATAACATATATTTTTAAAGAAGTTTTTAGTTAGTAAGCATCTATCCAAAAGCAAGGTTTTTACCAACTAAAAACTTCTTTAAAAAAATATGTTATGTGCTTATTTAGAGCCCTATTCAATTGACCAAATCACAATTGAATGAGGGCCATAGTAATTAAGGTTGAAAAAAGACTTACAGTCCATCAAGTTCAAACTTTTGGGATCTCCTCTGATCTGCAATATGCGGATTAGTTAATAATTAATTAGTTGTTAATTATTAATCAACTGTTTATTTGTTTATTTTTATGTTTTTAATTAGTAATTAATCCAGAGGTAGGCAAACAGAAAAAACCCAAGTGAAACTTAGCCAATCGTCTCAAAGGGGGAAAAAAATGAATTCCTTCCTGACCCCATATACTGGCGATCGGATTTCTACCCGGATCAATACACTCTAATTATCCATGATAACCCAGAATTCCCTTTTTAATTAGAAATAAATCCAGTCCCCTTTTAAAGTTATCTATCGAATCCGCTGTTACCACCTCCTCTGGTAGAGAATTCCACGGATTAACCACCCTTACTGTGAAGAACCCTTTTCTTTCTTTAAGGTGGAATCTTTTTACTTCTCACCTCAAGGGGTGTCGTCTTGTCAGTTGAAAACCTCTTGGCACAAAAAGCTCCCTTGACAAATCTTTATACTGACCCTGGATGTATTTATATAAGGTAATCATATCTCCTCTTAGACGCCTTTTTGTCTAGAGAAAATAAGTTTAATTTGGTTAGTCTTTCTTCATAACTCAGCCCCTCCATTCCCCTAATTAGTTTTGTTGCCCTCCTCTGTACATTTTCCAGCTCTAAAATGTCCTTTTTATGAAGTGGTGCCCAAAATTGTACTCCATATTCCAAATGAGGGTGTACTAGAGATTTGTATAGTGGCAGAATTATATTTGGAGGGAAAGCACATCCTTATCTGATTTAATTACCTTGCACAACCTATCCCTCATAAATCCATGTTGACTCCTACTTATAATCCTGTACAAATGGACATATTCTTGTGTATTATCCCTTATTAACCCTTCTAAAAGCTTCCCCACTACATAAGTGAGGCTCACTGGTCTAATTCCCCGGATTTGCTCTTGCTCCCTTTTTAAATATGGGTATCACATCAGCTTTTCTCCAGTCATCACCAGATTTTAAAAATTAAATATAATGGTTTGGCTATTACAGAACCCAGTTCCCTTAGTACCCTTGGATGTATTCCATCAGGACCAGGAGCTTTATTAACATTTATTTTTTCCAACCTCTTTTGGATTACTTCCTGTGTTAACCAATTATTTGGCAAAGATAGTGTAGCCCCATTATGTTGCAGTGTCCCAACCACTGGTACCTCTCTTGTGTATACCGAAGAAAAGAACCTATTTAGCTCTTCTGCATTTTCCTGGTCACTAATTATCAGACGGCCTGTGTCACATTGTATTGTTCCTATAGCTTCCTTCCTCGCCTTCTTCCCATTAATATACTTAAAATTATTTTAGGGTTAGTCTTACTCTCTTTTTTGCAATAAATTTTTAATTTTCTATTTTAGCCAGTCTAATCGCGCTTTTGCAAGCCTTGTTGATTTCTTTGTATTCCCGTAAAGCAGTCTCTGTTTGTATAATTTAAATGCCTGTTGTTTACTCTGTATCTTGATCTTTAAATCATTGTTAAGCCACACTGGCTGGGATTTACTCCTTTTACTTTTATTCCCACACAGTATATGCCGATGTGTGTATGTATATTTAGTAAGGATTTACATGTTGTCCATTTATGTTCAGTGTTTTTACCTATCAGTTCTCTGTCCCAGTCTATACTTTGTATTGCTGCCCTTAGACCGTTAAAATCTGCCCTTTTAAAATTAAGATTTTTCGTTGGCCCCTTAAAATGTTTTTTTTAATTCAATCTCAAACTAGACTGTGTTGTGATCACTGTTTCCTAAAGGTTGCCCTTTTTCCAACATTTGATACTATATCAATAGTATTTGTGATGACTAAATCTAAGATAGCTTCATTTCTAGTTGGCTCTATGTTGGGACGTTTCAAATAAAGGATAAATACTGAACATATATAATACCATTATTCATCATTACAAAGCTTTCACCATACTTTTTAACTTTGAAACCTAAGTATCTACCAGGTCACACTAACTGGTCATGGCTGCAGGATATTAGAACCAGACAGCAGGGGTATCTCAATCAAAATAACAGAAACACTTGTTAACTAACCTGTGCTCAAGCAAGGGTGTCCTCAGTTTCTTGCACATGTGACGGTCCTTCCACCTACCAGCATCATCCCTGATGTGTGTGCGTGTCATCACTTTTGCTCACCCTGTTCGTCAAATTAGATGGATGCAACATTTTAATGACACACAAAGGCATCACCCAGGATTATTTAAAATGACACGTTTTAGTAATCTTTGTGGGAACAGAGTAGCTATAAAACAAGGTCAGACTTGCCACCCTTGTCAGACATTTTTTTCTGTTCCATGAGTATATTGCTATTGTTTAAATGATCAATAGTTTGGGTTTGACATTGAACCTTAAGCTTTACTGTCCTTCTGATCTATGGCCAACTTGACCTATCACTTTCTACCATGTACCCACCAACCCTGACCTTCTGTCTTGTGGACATGCTAACCTTTTGCCAGCCACTTACAACATACTGGATGTTTACCATTTTCTTGGACCCAGGTTTCTCATGGGACCACCTCGTGCTTAGCAACCACCAGCATTGCAGCATGCTAACCTTATCCTAAGTGGAAGGAAGTTTTATATTTTAGTTTTACTCTTTCTCCGACCCAATATTTTCTTCAGAGACAAAAACAATAGTATTTCTCTGACTTGCCAGATTGACAATGTTCGCTTCTAATGACCAAATAAGATTTTCTTGCAGCTTAGATCTTACTGCAGAAAAGAAAGGAATCATTATAAAGATATGTTGGTATAGTGCAGAGTGCTGGCTATATAGTTAGTTTGTTGACAATATAGATATAACATAAATCCATATATACTGGACACTGATTACATTGTATACATGAGTGTGTATTTTGATTCTTATGGCAGACATTTAAAAGGACCACTGACATGTTGGTGTGCATTTAGATGAATCAATCAGATGCATAAGAACTTCTCAAGTGTGAGGTATACAAATGTAAAAGTAAAATTAAAAAAAGAAAGAAATAAAATTATGTCTGCTATTTCCTCAGCAAGGTGTGTCATTGTCAACTAATGATATTTGCATTATTCCTAATGGAAGTCGTTGCTGTTTCGTTTGCCATATTCTCATTGTGCAGATGGACATTTTTAAAGTACATGTGTACTCAAATTGGTCAAAATGGTAGATTCCACAATAGTATAGTGCAATAACTTAAATGCAATATTTTTATTGCATTCTTTTTCTGTAAATTTTGGCTTTTTACAAATATATTTCTTCAAATTAGTATATTTGAAATATTCGAAAAATCAGGGTGTTTGGATCTTGGCCACTAGATATCTACTAAATTATCAAGCTCGGTGGTTCTCAACAGTGGACCCTAAGACCAGTATTGGTCCCTGACATTTTTATCAGGGAAGCCTAACACTTTAAATATACCGCTACTATTACTCACAGCCCTAGATACAATATTGAATAACATACACAAGTTAAAATATTCTCTATCAATTAGTGCAAAATTGGATACAAAATCGTATAAATGTATTATGTGCAGTATAACCCTGTTCTGGATATCAAAGGTGAGCACTGAGATGCAACTATGCAGTCCTCAGAGCAAAAAGGTTGAGGTCAGAGGTAAACAGTACATTGTATTCTCTGGCATGTTTATGGGCTCTACGGTGAACAAAGAGGAAGCTTGGTTAACATAGGAACATATAAATAAACTTGATTTGATTAATCTGTATTCACATGTATTTTTATTAAGTTTTAATATGTTGTGTCTAAGAGAATATGCTGTCTGTTTATTTGAAAGGTGTAACAATCACAGAGGAAGCTGCTGGTGGCATTAAAGAGAAGGCATGTCCTGAAAAGTTATTCAGTATAAATATAAAAGTGTTATATCCATGACAGTAAGTTTGACTGCACTTTCAAATTCCATATGCACATTTATCTATTTTCTTCAACTTTGCCATTATGAGTCAGGAAGGCTCCCAGAAATTAAATGTCTCAACTTAATTATTCAGCAAATTTAACATGCTGATCACAGAGTTATCACATTTAGCTGTAATGAGTCATCTAATTAAAAAAATTAAGATTCTAAACATCCACTTAAAGAATTTAAATGAGTTGAAAGATCTAAGTAATGTTGAATTCCTTGCTTGCTGATGATGCACAATGTATATCCACCGTCTGTCATTTCATTCTGGAGCAGTCAGGTATGTTCCAAATATATATATGCTGGCAATGGGAAAAAAAATCCTGGAAATACAGCATGGTGAATATATATTGCATGAATTTTTATATGATGTATAAGATTGGTCTTTATTTTTAAACTTATAAATAACATAAACTAGTGAGTTTGTTATGTATAAGGTTGAAAAGGAAGACCTGCATTTTGCTGCAGGAAGAAATGCAGAAGTTGGTATGTCCACTGACTTCTTGATTTGTTATTTAAAATATATAGATTTTTTAATCTATATATTGTTTTTACAGAAAAAGAAAATTTGTTGTCTTATGTGATATATTTTCGTCCGCTAGTCTGATGGGGCCTACGGGCCGTAAATGCCCAGATCTGATCATATATTTCTTTGGACTTTGAATACAATGTATCTCTTTGACAATATTATGGCACCCGATGCACAGCCCCGGAGGAAGTGACTGAGCAGATCTCCCCAGACTCTGGACTGCCACCCCACCGTCAGCCCCTGTCCTGGATCCCACTGCTCAGAGGTTGGGTATCCTTCCCCTGCCAGACCTTCATACAGCAGGGGAGGGGAATTCCTAATGATGTCACGTGACCCTAGAGTATGAAGCTCTGGCAGGGGAAGGATACCAAACCTCTGAGCAATGTGATCTGGGACAGGGACTGTAACTCACAAGTAAGAGGAGGGGGGGTGAATGAAGTGCAGGGGGCTTGAGGCGGGTAAATAGTATGACAAGGGGCCCTGGGGGATTGAAGGGGTTGAATAATGCTCCTGGGGGGGCGGGGCCTGAATGGTGCTGCTGAGGGGTGAATATGGCTACTGAGGGGCTTGGGGGGATGAATGGTGCGACAAGGGGGCCCTGTTTTTTTTGGGGGGGGAATGAAGGATGCTGCTGAGGGGGCCCTATTTTTTTTGGGGGGGGGGGTGAATTGTGCTTCTAAGAGGGCCCTGTGGGGTTGGGGAGTGAATATTGCTGCTGAGGGGGCCCTGGGGGGTTTGTAGGGTGAATATGGCATCTGAGGGGTTTGCGGGTTGAATGGTGCTGCTGAGGGGGGCCTGGGGGTGTTGGGGGTGAATATGGCTGCTCAGGGGCTTGGGGAGGGGTGAATGGTGCAACAAGGGTCCCTGTTTTTTTGGGGGGTAAATGATGCTGCTGAGGGGACTGGGGGTTTGGGGTGAAGGGTGCTCCTGATGGGTCCTGCAGGTCAGGTAGTGAATATTGCTGCTAAGGGGGCCCGGGGGTAAATATGGCTGCTGAGGGGGCCTGGGGGGGGAATTGCTGCTGAGAGGGTTGGGGGTGAATGGTGCTACTGAGGAGGCCTGGGGGTGTTGCGGGTGAAAGGTGCTGCTGAGGGGGCCTGGGGGGGTGAATATTGCTGCTGAGGGGGTTGGACGGGTGAATGGTGCTGCTGAGGGGGGCCTGGAGGTGTTGGAGGTGAATGGTGCTGCTGAGGGGTGCCTGGAGGTGTTGGGGGTGAATGGTGCTGCTGAGGGAGGCTGTGGGGTAAATATTACTGCTGACGAGGCTGAATATTGCTGCTGAGTTTGTGGAGGGGTGAATGGTGCTGCTGAGGGTGCCTGAGGGTGAATATTGCAGCTGAGGGGGAAGGTAGGGTGAATGGTGCTCCTGAGGGGGCCTTTGGGTGTTTTACAAGAAAATGTAGTTTATATGTATTACTAGAATATTGCCCGTCAAAAAATGACGGCAATGAAATTGTAAGTGAGCTAATGCTGTTTGGTGTATGGTAATCAAATAAATAATACATTAATAAGTGAATATACTTTACCTATTTTTTAGTAATATATGCAGCAAGCATTGTGTTGAAGAGCTGGCAATCTGTTTTCATGTTGCTGCAGAATACAATGTGTGTTTTCAGTGCTGTGGAGCTGCTGTGTAAGTGTCAGCAATGTGTGCAGTGTGTAGTGTAAATAGTGTGCGTGCGCGAGGAAAAGCCGTTAGGGTAGCTGTGTATTTCTGGATTCTGTAAGTTAGTGTTGTAAAATGGCGCCTAATGTGTGGTAAGTGGCTGTGGCTGATTTTGCGTCCTTGTTCTTGGATCTCGTCCGGCTTTTTCTTAAAATCCTTATGTGTTTAGTGGTGTTTTGCGTCTTTGGGGTCCTGTAGCCTCGTTTTTGTTTTTTTTTCGGTGGCCATTTTTTCTCTCGCTTAGGTGATTTTCGGGTGTCTAAACTCTGTAATTTGGCCTTAAATGGAGATGTAACTTCACTTGCTGTGGGTAAGCTTTTTATGTGTTTGTTGTGTGTATTTATTGTGTTTCTAATGTTTTCAGGTTTGCACTGGTAGGCCCTTAAAGTCGTATCTTTGCGAGGTCGTAGTGTTTTTTTTATAAGTCCCGTGTCTCGTATTTGTTTGTTGTCCGTAAATGTTGCGAGGTCCGCAGTTGCTGCCAAGGAGCGCCTTCGGCACTCCATGCCAGCGAGCCCGCAGCGTTAGCAACCCGCTTGATCACAACTATTATATGTGATATATATATATATATATATATATATATATATATATATATATATATATATATATATATATACGTATATATATATATATATATATATGGCACTGAAGGGTGGCCCTCCACAACAATCCCAGTTTCTCATGTGGCCCCTTTGGCAAATGAATTGCCCACACCTGGGGTAGAGGAATAGGGTGAGAATGGGAGATGAGGAATGAACTGAGAATGAAGGATTGGGTGGGAAAAATGCGCAAACATTTACATAAGAAAGGAAGACACAGGGTGCATCATGTGCATAACAATTAATGTAAATTTCTGTTTTTTTTTTGTTTTTGTTTACACACATACCCCTGCTTTCTCTAGCCAGGGTCTGAGAGAACGTACTTTGTTATGATGTTTTATCTATGTCTGCATCTATTTGAATAGTCACATTCTCCCATTTTCCAGCCCAATTTTTCTTTTTCCATCATAGATAGGGTATTTTTAGAATCTTCTTTATATATTTTCTTTCCATATGTACCTGGATTTATTACACTACTTCCCTTAAAATCAAAAATGTTATTAATTAATAAAACTCTTTAAAAAGGAATTATTGTAATGCACAGAACAGTTAAAAATATGCTTGCACCAACATGCTTCCTATTCGTCTTGCCACCACCATGAGATCATGAAATTAAAATTGTATTTAATAAAAAAATATATAAAATATCTTTACCAGTAGCAATTAATTTTAAAGAAGTGGATACGCTCCAGAAATACATTTTCTATTTATTTGGTGTAATAAACTTCAGAGGATAGCCAAGTCACTAATGTACAGGCATAAGTCTAAAGATGGCCTCTCCTGAAAAAATTTGAATTATACTTTAAAGCTACACAGCTTTCCTTCTTGCCCATAGCTCACTTGAACAAACACCAACCTGCTTGGGTTTTCATTGAAAATATCTGATGTGTCACTATTCCAGGGATACTATTATCTAGCCATCAAAACCTTTGTCCCTATTAACTAGTCCTCCCAATCCAATAGGCAAAGTATTGTTATCCTGTCGGATATAGGCTAATTCCAAGCATCAACTGACCCCTGAAATGTACTCTTTAACATCAGTTTTCTCTTATCCATAATTTTTGGAAGGCTTCGGTGAAGTTTCTAAAGTTTGGTGGATATCTCAGGACTTGGACAGATTTGGTTCCTGATTTGCTAATGATATTTTACTTTCATATGAACACCTCAGGGATGATTTTGGTTTCCCCTTGGAGAACACTTTAATTATTGCCCAGTCACGCATTTCATTGCTACCACAGTGAGGTGCTTGGGAATTCCTAAAATGAATTAGTTCTCTTGCATCTGCAAGGATGCCCCCTTAATACATTGAATCTTTATCTTTAATTTTCCTCTAGAAGACCAAACGTTTACATATACAAACAGGTGAGAAGCTGATCTTGCCCAGCCTTGAGGATTAGGTAAATGGGAGGAGGCTTGTGTTAATCTTAATTACATTATCTTGGAGACTTAAAATATTTCATAGAACATACACTTCACCCGAACGGCTCTGTAAATGGAAACCTCAGGAAAGTAAAAAATGCTTTTGGGGTTGTTCAGCAATTGGCACCTTCTTACACATCTGGTGAACCTGTCCTAAAGTCCAGTACATTTCGAGAAACGTATTGAGCATAGCCTCTAATTTATTTGAAAACCCTCACAATCTAGATATTGATACTTGCCTTTTGGGAATATACCACCAACATGTATCAGCCTCTCAGAATAGCAACTAAAATCCACATTGCTAAGCAATGGAAGTCTGAAAGCCAAATTCGTAAAAGTAATCATAAATAAGCTGAATTCGAATTATTATATTATGGTAAATCTTCATGGATTCTATTTCCAACTTTCTGAAAATTAGGGATTCTTTGTTGAGATCTCCTAATAGAATTTAATTAGTATATATAAGAATACTCCAACCCCAGTCCTCCAGAAAATGAGTTATAGTGAGATGGGAGACCTTAGACCTGGGTGTCGACCCCGGAGACGTCTATTGCTACAAACAAATATAAAGGACAGACTCAGTCTTCTTTAAATATAAATCCAAGATATTTTATTGGATTGTATACCATATCTCAGTGCATGCAATTACCTACTAAATTGTAAAATCATTGTAAACTATATGTACAGATGTGCTCAAAAGTTTGCATACCCGGGGCGAATTGGTAATATATATACCATTTTTAAATAAAACATGAGTGAGCAGGCAAAACGCATTTCTTTTATTTCTTATCTGATTCATATTCAACTGTAGGCTATAACAGAATGGCACAATCATAAAACAAAACACGGCAACAAAGAAAAAAAAATGACCCTGTTCAAAAGTTTGCATACCCTTCGTTCTTAATACTGTGCATTGACCCCCTTTAGCATCAATGACAGCTTACAGTCTTTTGTAAGAGTGTCTTCTTCTTGGCAAAATGCCTCAAGGTCATGCAAAGTCTTTGGTTATCTTGCATGAACCGCACGCTTGAGATCTTCCCAGAGTGGTTCGATGATATTAAGGACAGGAGACTGTGATGGCCACTCCACAACCTTCACCTTTGTCTGCTGTAACCACTGTAAGGTCAACTTGGCCTTGTGCTTAGGGTCATTGTAATGCTGGAAAGTCCAAGAGCATCCCATGCCCAGCCTTGGTGCAGAAGAATGCAAATTGTCTCCCAGTATTTTCTGATAACATGCTGCATTCAACTTGCCATCAATTTTTGCAAGATTTCCTGTGCTCACCCCCCCCCCCCCCCCAAAAAAAGCCACCACCATGATTCACAGTGAGGATGGTATTATTTTCACTATAGCCTTCTTGACCCCTCTCCAAACAAAGTGCTTATGGTTGTGGCCATAAAGCTCTATTTTGGTCTCGTCAGTCCAAATTACAGTGTGCCAGAAGCTGTGAGGCATGTCAAGATGTTGTGGGGAATGTTGTAAACAGGATTTTTTGAGGCATTGGTGCAGTAAAGGCTTCTTTCTGGTAACTCGACCATGTAGCTCATTTTTGTTCAAGTATCGTCGTATTGTGCTCCTTGAAACAACCACACTGTCTTTTTCAAGAGCAGCCTGTATTTCTCCTGCGGTTATCTGTGGAGCTTTACCGGAACATGCGCGAAAAGCATCATTTGGGGCGGGGAGCTCCTCCAGGGAGGAGCTCTGTTACTTTTAATTTTTTTTTTTTTAGAGTGGTGGATTTTTTATGATGGGCCTTGCCGGAGAAGACTACCAGGAGGACGGGGGCATTGCGGAAAGGTAAGTGTAATATTTAGAATGTATTGTTTATATGTTGTGTTTATGTATTAATTTTATGCTTCTTTTTATCCTAGGGGTGCTGGACGCCGGACCTGTGGCAATCAAGTATGGGCCCTTATGCTAGGGACGAAGGCCAGAAACTGTTGCATTTGGGCAAGGTAAGTGGCCTTTTTTACCCTATTCTAAGTTTAGTTAGGGGGGTTGTTTTAGGTCACATTTAGGGAGTTTTACTGTACATATTTAGGGGTTAATTTTAGGTACTTAGGGGTATTATTGTAGGTAGTTAGGAGTATTTATTTAGGGGTTAATTTGTATGTAGTTAGGGGTAAATTTGTATGTAGTTAGAAGTATTAATGTATTTATTTAGGGGTTAATTTGTATGTAATTAGGTGTATTAATGTGTTTGTAATTTAGGTTTTGTTATTTTTTGAAAATTTGTATTTTTATTTTATGTAAATTAGGCTTTTTTATTTTTTGTAAATTAGGTTTTTTATTTTCAGTAATGTGGATTTTTTTATTATGTAGCGTTCTTTTTTTATTTTCAGTAATGTATTTTTTTTTTTGTAATTAGTTGGGTTTTTATTTTCTGTAATTAGTGTTGGGTAGGTAGTCAAGGTGTTAATAGGGTAGGGTAGGAGGGGGGTTATATGATAGGGGTTTACTGGGTACATTATGGGTTAAATAGGCCCAATTTTTATGTAGATTCTTTTTTTATTTTTTGTAAATTAGGTTTTTTATTTTCAGTAATGTGGATGTTTTTTTATTTTATGTAGTGTTTTTTTATTTTCAGTAATGTATTGTTTTTCTGTAATTAGGTGTTTTTTTTATTGTCTGTAATTAGTGTTGGGTAGGTATTGTAGGTGTTTATAGGGTAGGATAGGAGGGTGGTTATATGATAGGGTTTACTGGGTACATTGGGGTTAAATAGGCCCAATTAGGGTTATTGGGTCCAGTTAGGGTTAAATAGTACTAGATAGAGTTACATGGTTAGTGATAAAGTTACTTAGGTATGGTGAAAGTTAAATAGGGTTAATTACTTAGAGGGGGTTTATTACTTAGAGGGGGTTTATTAATTAGAGGGGCTTTATTACTTAGAGGGGGTTTATTACTTAGAGGGGGTTTATTACTTAGAGGGGTTTTATTACTTAGAGGGTGGGTTATTACTTAGAGGGGGTTAATTAGTTAGAAGGGTGTCTAATAGTTTAGAGGTGGGGTTAATAGTGTAGAGGGGGTTGTTAGTATAGAGGGGGGTTTAATAGTGTAGTGTTTAGACTTTGTGTAGGGGCCCATGGGGCTCTGTATAGAGCCCCATGAGTGATGGGGTTATTTAGGGGCTCATGGGGCTCTGTATAAAGCCATAAGAGTGACAGGGTTAATTAGGGGCTGATAGGGTTCTGTATAGAGCGTCACAAGTGATAGGGTTAATATGATGCTCATGGGCTCTATACCGAGCCCCATGAGTGATAGGATTAATATGATGCTCATGGGGCTAAGTATAGAGTCCCCTAAGTGATGGGGTTAAATAGGGTCTAATGGGGCTCTATATAGAGCCACATGAGTGATAGGTTTAATGTGATGCTCATGGGGCTCTGTATAGAGCCCCATGAGTGATAGGGTTCATTTTTATTTAGCGCGGGTCCTTTAAGGACCTTTCCAAAATTTGAATCAGGACCCCAGCTGCAAGGCTTAATGTAGGGACCATGCGGGGTTCCCGATGGGGTCCCCCAGAAGTACCGGGCGGGTACTTACAGCTGCCGGCCTTAACTATTTGTGTGCCGCAGGCCCTTTAAGGACACGCGGCAGGAATTTTAAATCTTTAAATGCAGCGGAAGTCCCAATCGAGATCCCCCCTGCATTGGGGGGATTAATGTTAGGTGCCGCAGGGGTACTGTAATTACCCCTGCGGCCGGGCTTAGGTATTAGTGTGCCGGAGGCCCTTTAAGGACTCCCGGTGGGGAATTTAAAGTTTTTTAATGCAGCGGGGGTCCCGATTGGACCCCCATTGCAAGGTTTAATGTGGGGACCCTGCAGGGGTCCCGATCAGGTCCCTGCATCATGGGGGTCATGTGGGTACACTGCGGAGACCCCTGCATCATTGGCATAAATGTCGGGAGCATGCGGGAACACTCGCAGGGTTCGGTGCCATCATGATGACGGGCTCAATTCTGATTGGCTAATTGTCAGCAGAAGCGAAGGGCTTATGTCGAAAACCTGGAATCTGATTTCGGATCTTGGGCAGCAAGTCTTCGCCTTGGCTATTTGAATAGCCTCTGAAACGGAGGGGAAACGCAGCTCGCAGCTCACTTGCTGACATGCAGCCGTCGGCGAGTGAGTTGCGACCTGGCAATTGAAGGGGGCTGAATATTCTGCTAACTATAACAAGGCCACTAACGAGCCTCCCTAATTTACTAAGTATAGTCTCCCGAAGCGTGTGGTAAAACTGTTGACACAGCATGTTCCTTTAAATGGTCACAACACTATATAAAATATCTAGGTATCTATATTCCCAAACAAACAAATCTTATTTAAAGTGTAAATTACCCAAATACCCTCATAAAGTATTTAAAGACCTGAACAACCCATAAAATTCCCTGGCTAGGTAAAACCAATGCGGTAAAGATGAATACCTTACCCAAACTAATACCGTATTGGTCTGAATATAAGCCGCATCTTTTATCCGATTTTTGAGCTTGCGATTTAAGGGTGCGGCTTATTTTCGTGACCGTAAAAAATCATTGCCTATTTGCGAACTTTGCTTGTTACGCAAAATTAATGCCGATTTGCGCAATTGCGAGTTAAGGGTTTTGATTTTCGTGCTTTAGACTGCAGTACTGAATAGCGATTTACGATTTTAGTGATTCTAACATCCTGTAAAGCCTGTAACCTGCAAAAAAAGCTACAGTGCTAATTAGAAAGCCCGTTTCTTGCAATGGCTGATCATTTTGAGAGTCTTTTTCTCTTCAATTTTACGGGTGTGGCTTATATTTGAGTACTATCTTTTTAAAAAAATTTCCTCTTAAACTTTACGGGTATGGCTTATATGCGGGTGCGGCTTATATTCGGACCAATACTGTACATATTTTTCGAACACTCCCTATAGCATACAAAACAAATGACAATATGAAACTACAGAGAGCAATCCTCCAATTTATTTGGAAAAGCCTAGGGTAAAGAAAGTAACTTCATTTGCCTTGAAAAATAGAGTGGTTTGTCAACCCCTGATCCACTTACAGCAGCTAGACTGGTGCAACTGTTAAAATGGTTCAGAAAAAGCCCTCTCTGGGTAGAAATGGAGAGCAATTTACTTGAAGAACAGAACCTTATATTTCAACAAGCACTCTGGTTAAGCTTAAAAACTAAAATCAAATTGGAATGTTTTCCTCTAAGCATCTCACATTCCATTACTATATGGGATCACATTAACAAGCATATTCCTTTATTGGAGGCATGTCCTTGTCTCACCCCCATCTGGCTAACCTTTAAGAAACCCACAATGGATTATTTTTTTTCAGTTTTCATGGAGGATCCATCAAAACTTTACCATAGTAGCAGACATCCTTACAAAAACACCAAATTTGTCTCCCACAAAGTCTGGGGAACAAAACCTTTTACCTCAAAAAGAATGGCTTAATTTAGCATCAATAAATATAAACATGGCTTATATTCTGAAGACCAATAAGTTAGCCAGGAAAACTCAGTTTAAAAAATTTTGTGTATATAATTCCATTGTAAAGAAAAATATTTCAATCTTATATAATTACTTAATTTTATCAGGCTATAACAGCTTAACTATCTTATAAGTTGTCCTGGGCAAAATAAATTAATATAAGCCTTGATGACGGGCCAAGTAACCCTGAAACAGCTGTATGTGGGTGGTATCCAACCTTAGCTTTGCTCAAAGCTGTTTGATACAGCAGGCATATGTTTAAGGGAAGCCATGTTTGAAAGGGTTATGGATTGCAAGAGCAAAGCCTTTGTGGGAACATTTGCAAATCCCTGCCAAGGTTCCAAGAATGCAGTGTAATAACTGTGTTTCTTGGAATTCTGGGCATGAAACAAGTTTTTAACTTGTTTTACATGTTCAAATGTGAACCCAAATGTACTATTTATATACAGTGAAAAGATTTAAATAAAAAACTTATTAGTTTTGTTGCCCTTCTCTGTACTTTTTTCAGCTCTAAAATGTCATTTTTATGAAGTGGTGCCCTAAATTGTACTCCATATTCCAAATGAGGGCATACTAGGCATTTGTACAGTAACAGAATTACATTTGCTTCCCTTGCTTCTATTATTGTAAATATATATATTTTTTCTGTGGTTGCAGGAAAAAGAAACCAGTCACTTTTAATAAATGAGCCACATCCTTGCAATCCTTGATTGGATAAATGCTTTGGCATATTTTTGCCTGTAGTGTTTTGCTAAAGGGCCATATTTTTCTGCTTTGCATGTCCATCATGACTGTTCATGTTCGCTGGATAAATATTTGAATAAGTCAATATAGTAGGATATTAAGCTGTATACTAATGCAAACCGTAACACAAGAGCAAATACCTTCAAAAACAAACAAATAAAATGCCATATTCAATGGTAATTTCTGAAATATGAATTTAAAATGGATATTAAAGAATCACTGTAAATGTCAATATGCCTATTTCACAGAACAATTTTAATGGACTTTTTTGTACTGATCTGGAGGTCAAATCATTGACCTAGGCAGAGACAACAGGCTTTTAATAAGTGGATCACAGTTAATTGTTTTATCCATGTGCTTAAAATGCCATGTAAATTTACTTTCTTCTCACATAGGGAATAATGCGCACACAAGATCAGGGAAGATTTTAAAAGCACAGAAAACATTTGATAGGAATATGAGCTAAAGCTTATCAGCTAAACCATATTTGCATATTTATATGTGTATCGTTACAGCACCACTCCACAGTTGTGGCAAAACCTTGAAATCTAGTTTTAGTTCAGACATCTCTCAAGAACTTAGATTCTGTTTTAAAATTATCTTTGCAATCTGTCATTTCTTGTAATGTACAGTATGTATATTTTCTTGGAATCATTTTTATTCAGCAGAAGTAACCACAGTTAAGTGACACTATATTGCTTTTAAAATAATGAGTGTCGTAAAGACTAAAGGGTTACTGCAGTGACCAGATGTGATCTAAACCATAAAACAGATTTTTGAAAAGCAAGTGGAAAAGTGTTTTCCTTTTTGAAATTGCTGCTGAATTGATGATGTTAAAAGCATTTATAGTTAGGGGCCATAGCGTGATTGAAACCATTCTTGAGTCTGCTGTTAATATATTAGACTGGACCAGTTAAGTTATTAATTAGCACATACTGTGCATGCTGAGTGGGGAAGTAATGCATTTTCTATCCAATAATATATCAGTTATGTATAAATTTGTATACTTCTGCTTGATCATGGAGATAAATATGAAAGTTGGTGAGTTCAAATTCCACTGATAAAATGTTATAAAACTATGCGTTTTATAGTATTTTTAAAGCCACAGTCTTGGCAATACAAGTGGAGAAAAGAGTGAAACTCTGATTAGGCATATGAAGGAAAAGCATGACAAATTCCATCATTCATTAAAGTTAGTTTTTAACTAATTAATACTAATATTTCCAAAATAATGAAAGAAAAGTGAACAACTGTGATTTGGATTCACATCCTCTCTTTTGTGAGGTATTTACTCTATATCTGAGCCACTACATGACTAAGCGTGAATATAGAATTGAAGCTGAAATAAAATCAGTGTGATTGTCACAATAATCTACACAGCTTCTTATGGGAGGGCTTCATGGCTTATACAAGCACAATATCGAAATCAATTAAAAAAATGTAAACAGCTTTCCCAGACTATTTTCAAGCTTCTATCTGGTACACATATTGCTTTAAGAAAACTTACTTCAGCACTGTAACAAAGGCAGGGCCACTTCCTGACTAACTGTAAATCTATAACTGTAACTAGGGTGTTTCAAGGCACTGTTCTAGTCAAGCTATGGAGCTCCATAGTGAGCCCAGTCATTGCATCTACTGGCTGTACGTAATACACACACACACATATCATATATCATATATCATATATATATATATATATATATATATATATATATATATATATTTTTTTTATTTTTTATTTTTTTTTTATTTTATTATTTTTTTTAAACAAGGTCCTGAAACTTTTGATGAAGTAGTTTGTGCAAGGACTGAAACATTATTTTTTGAACCTTTGCAGCATTCACTTTTCATATAAAAAAAATGTTGCTTGGTTTAAAACCCAGTCTTTCATATCGATGACAGAAAATGTGTAACTTCAGTGTTGCTTTGAAAAGCACTTGCAGGCGTATTGCATAGTGACAGCTGCTATTCTAGCTGATTGTGTCTTAATTGAAGGGGAACATTTTTATACAGAGTATATTAATCCAACTTTGCCATTAAGCCTTAATATATCAGATTAGATGTTATACCATGTGTGTGCATTAATTCATCTTTTTAAATAATTGTCACGTTTTACTTTTAAGCATTAGAACCATTGATGAATACCTTATTAATATTATTACAATTCTACAGTTTTTTTCTCTGACAGTGATTCATCTTACAGCAATCTACATTTTTTTTTTTTCTACTTTGCTTCATATTCTTAACTGTTCATAATTTAGAATCTATATAATTATATAGACAAAAATCTAACATATTTTGTTAATATTAGAACTGACTTAGTACATATATAATTACATTGATTGTTAAATCATCACATACATCTTTATTATAACTTAAACTAATGTAAAACTGTTGCTTGCCTTTTGTCAACACATTTGGAAACCTCAATAATTACATAGTTACATAGTCACATAGTAATTGAGGTTAAAAAAAAAGAATTTTAGTCCATCAAGTTCAACCTTTTTAGATCTCCTTTGATCTGCAATATGCAGATTAATTGTTAATTGATCCAGAGGAAGGTAAATAGAAAAAAACCCAAGTGAAACTTTGCCAATTCCTTCCTGACCCCAGATACTGGCGATCAGATTCCTCCCTGGATCAATGGTCTCTCTCTAATTATCCAGGATAGTCCTGAATGCCTTTTTTATTTCAAATATATCCAATCCCTTTTTAAAGTTATCTATTGAATCCGCTGTCACCACCTCCCTTGGTAGAGAATTCCACAGATTTACCACTCTTAAGAACCCTTTTCTTTCCTTAAATTAAAATCTTTTCACTTCTAATCTCAAAGGATGTCCCCTTGTTAGTTTAAAACCGCTTGGCACAAAAAGTTAACTTGACAAAGTCTTGTATTGACCCTGGATATATTTATATAAGGTAATCATATACCCTCTTAAACGCCTTTTTTTTCTAGAGAAAGTTTGATTTGGTTTGTCCTTCTTCATAGCTTAGCCCCTCCATTCCCCTTAGTTTTATTGCCTTTTTCTGTACTTTTTCCATTTCTAAAATGTCCTTTTTATGTAGTGGTGCCCAAAATTGTACTCCATATTCCAAATGAGGGTGTACTAGGGATTTGTATAGTGGCAGAATTATATTTCCTTCCCTTGCTTCTATACCCTTTTTAATACATGCTAATATTTTACTTGCCTTTGCAGATGCTGCTTGGCATTACACACTTTTTCCTAGGTGGTAGTCCACAAGCACTCCCAATTCCCGTTCATTATCTGATACCCCTAGATTTGCTCCATTAAGATTTTAAATTGCATGGCTATTTTTCCTTCACAGATGCATAACTTTACAATTATTTGTATTAAATCTCATCTGCCATTTAGTAGCCATTTTCTCTAATTTATGCAAATCCCTTTGGAGGGAAAGTACATCATTATCAAATTCAATTACCTTGCACAACTTAGTGTCATCAGGAAAAATGGAGACAATACTATCAAACCCAACTTTTAAGTCATTAATAAATATGTTAAAATGGAGAGGACCTAATACTGAACCCTGAGGAACCCCACTTACCACATTAGTCAAATCTAAGTATGTTCCATTTACCACATCCCTTTGCTTCCTTCTTTTAGCCAGCTCTCAATCCATGAGCAGATATTTACTGTTGCCTTGATCCAAGTTCCTACTAGCCTCTTCATAGAAACTAATTAGGTTTGTTTGACATGACCTATTAAACTATCAACAAAATTCTGCATAGTTAGAACTAGGGTTTTTCCAGTAGTAACATAAGGATGTGAGAGCTGGATCATAAAGAAGTCTGAGCGCCGTAGAATTGATGCCTTTAAATTGTGGTGTTGACAAAAAATACTTAGAGTCTGCAAGAAGATCCAATAAATCAGTAGTTTAGGAAATCAAAACAAACTGTTCACCAGAAGGTATGATCATGAGGCTAAAGTTCAAATAATTTAGCCATATCATGAGATGGCAGGATTCCCTAGAGAAGACTTTGATGCTGGGAAAGATTGGAGGCACAAGATGAAAGGGGAGACAGAGATCGATAGATGAGATCTTTGAAGCAAGGAACATGAACTCGATGGAGCTCTGAGAGGCAGTGAGTGAGAGATGTACCTGATGTACTGCAGTCCATAGGGTCATGGAGGGACATGACTGAACAACGAAATAACAACAATATTATTGTAAAATCAAGTTGCTTTTTAAGGTTATTCTTAAAGAGTCTGAAAAACACTCAATGCTTTGTAATAGTCATTTTTGTATAAAGTGAATCAATTCTAATATAGGGCTTGATTACATGCGAGTGAACTTTCCACATAGGGAGCCATCTAACTATTATAATTCACCTGCAGCAAACCCTTACAAGTGATAACTGTGTGTGAACTGTTCCATCCTCCAATGGGATTTTTTTTTTTTTACCTAAGGTGGCTTACTGACAATCATAAGTGTTCTTGTAAGGTTCTGTGAGAGCTCGCCGTGAGACAAACCCTTATGTGTAAACTCAACCCCTTGCAAATGCAGATGAACATTTGCAAGACACTTAAGGAGATACTTGTCCCAGTATAAGGATTTTTCAGTATTCTTATTAAATAAAACTGAAGCCTGCACATCCTAAAGCACAAACAAAGTCTTTCTAATGGTTAATCCAGCCATGTAGAACAATACTAAACAACAATCAAATAAAGTACCATGTCAGTTACAAAAACCTACTGTGACAGACTACCATTCTCTTCTCTATTTGTGCCCACATTTCTGTCACTTATGGAAGAACACCAATCCAGGAGGCTTTAAAACATTTTACATTTTTATTAAATGTTTAGCTAGTGCAAGAAATAATAAAACCAAACCAAACAATGAAAATTACAGGTCTAGCTCCCACTGGAGCACTATCGTTTTACTAGAGTCAGTTTCCTTACTAAGCAGTCTTGCACCCAGCTAACCATGGGTGAAGAAAATACCAACTCAAAACAGTTTTATTAGTATGTTAACATTCACTGGTTTGCATATTTCAGAAGTCCAGCTTTTCACTTGGAGATTGCAGATCTCTCCTCAGCTCCTGTATGCAAAACACTCTCCCAGTGTCTCTTTCTCCATCTCCAAATACTCTCTGCATATATTTCTTCTTTATTCATATATATATATATTTTTTTAAATCAATTCAATCCTGCAGGATCACAGCCTGAATATATTTCAGCTTGCTTTTGACACTGTTGCCCTGCAGTGCATAAGCGACCACACCCATTTCTCAGTTACCATATCTTGAAGGCTTGTAATCATAATTAATTGCTTCAGGAGTTTAAGTCCTTCAGCCCTCTTTCAGAGGTCCTGGAAAAAAAAAAACTTTTAAAAGTCTGTGGCTTACACAAACATATTGGAACACTGTATCACACTGTTCACACAATTAAATGCTGGCACTCAACTAATGCTCAGCCATATGTCATTAATATAGAGTCCCAGAAGTTAACACATATCCATGTGCCCTACATTTACAATCCAATGAACAATAATCCAATTTTAGTATTCACTCATTATCCCCTAACATTTAATACTATGCAATAAATGTGTGCCAGGTAATGCTGTTTGCCACACAATGTAAGGCTTTTGGTTCTCGGAGTACCTTCGGCGCTCATTGCGACCCTCTCCCCTCATGTACTTTCGTCTGAGCACCTTCGGCACTCATTGCAAGCCCCGAGCTGAGCGCCTTCGGTGCTCATTGCGAGCCTCTCCCCTGCTCTTTTTTTGTTTTATATAAATATATTTTTAATAATAATTAATTAAATAATAAATTAATATACTTTACCTATTTGTAAATAATATATCCAGCAAACAATATCCTGAAGAGCTAACAATCTGTTTTGATTTTCCTTCAGTATACAATGTATATTTGGACTGTTGCTGACCTGAGGTGTAAGTGTCAGCAATGTGGCAAGTGTGCAGTATAAATAGGCTGCGTGCACAAGGGCAAACCGTTTGTTTAGTTGTGTAAAGCTCCATTTTAGAATGGTACTGTTATTAGTTGCAAGTTAGTGTTGTAAAATGGCTGCGATTGTGTATGTGTTACGCGGGACTGGAGCATTTTCCGTGTTTCCTAATAGTGTATTTTGTACCTTGTACGTTCCTGGGTAAAAGTCTTATGTGCATGGCGGTGTTTTTTCCTGGTTAGGGGTCGTGTAGCCTCGTTTTCCTTTTTTTTTAGGTGATTTTCGAGTTTCGAAACTCTGGAAATTGTGTTTAAATTGTCGTGCAACCTCAATCCCAGACGTCCTGGCTGTCCCCCCGTGCTCCTGGTTGAGGTTAATTTTTTTGTTATTTTTATTTTCTTTGTGTTTTTGTTTGGATGTGCGCAGTTTCGCCGCTAACTTCGTATTTTTTTACTTTGTTTGTTTTTTTTCAATGTTCTGCGGCTCATATTTTTTTTTTTCCGTTTTCCAGTCTTATTTGCATGGATGGGGCTGTTGTACATGGTTAGGGGTCGTGTAGCCTCGTTTTCGGTTTTTTTTAGCCGCCCTTTTTCATTTTGACGCTTCAGCGATGTCCTAGCTGTCCCCGCGTGCTGTCTGTGATGTTTTTTTTTAATGTTTTTTTTTATTTTCTTTGTGATTTGTTGTTTTTGTATGTTCGCGGTTCGGCAGTTAACTTCGTATTTTTAATTACATTTTTTGGTGCTTATCTTCACCAGTGCAGTGAGCGCAATTGGCGCTCACTGCCTAAGTCGTACAGAGCATAAGGTGCTCATCTCCACCATTGCAATTAGCGCCTTTGGTGCTAATTGCCTGCCCACAACCGCGGCCCTTGCAACGCTTTTTAACATTGCGTTACCAATTTTTGGGGGCAAGCCCACGCTTGCCTAAGTCATACAGAGTCGTAGGGATGAGCGCATATGGCGCTCATCTCCACCAGTGCAATGAGCACCTTCTGCGCTCATTGCCTGGCAGCAACTGCAGTCCTTGCTTCACAAGGTCTGCGGTTGCGGCCCGCAACTATACCTTTGATATCTACTTAGAAATTATTTTTCTGTTGTACTGATACAACTGTACAATCCTCTTAGGAAAAATCATCTAATTTTATAGAAATGTTAAATAATATTAGTGTCAAACAAAAATGTGTTTTTCTAGAGTTTTATGTAACATTTTGTCTGTCATATGTCTAAGTATTTTTTTAAATCATTGTGTTTCTAATAGTTTTCACACATCTTATTTTATTCTATTAATATTATCACAAATAGTTTTGAAAGTCAATAAAACCGAACAATAATTTCATATTAACTTCCTCCGGTATATATTTAAAGAAGTAAGCAGTTCAAACATCTTGTCGTTCCTTGAATAATTTGTTCTGTAGTTCATTGAGTTTCCCATTATGCTTAACTCCTTTCTTTAGATAAATGTAATGTTACCTTACTGATTAGCTGTGTAAAGATTAATGATCAGAATGTATTTTACGGTAACACTAATTATTTAAGACGAAACTCTGAATTATATGTTATCTAACCAACAAAAATAGGTTCATTGTGTTTGTATATACAAAATAAAATGCTTCTTTTATTTGTAAAATCATAGTATTAAAGTAACACTGTAGTCCTATACTTAACATTTATTCTATTATAGACCCCAGTTGCACCTACTGTATAAGTTAACCCTTATTGCACAGGTTTAGATTGGACCCCTTGGCATCTAAACTTAACTCCAATGCTGCAGGGGTCCATCAAGGACCCCCACATCACTTAAACAGTTAACCGTTGCATTTAAATATTATCCCCCTGCCATGCTGGTCCTTAAAAGACCCCCACAGCAACTACATTAACCCCATGCCTACCTTGGGGTCTATACAGACCCAATGGAACATTGATTAAACCTCTACAGACCCCCATGGTATATCTATTAACCCCTATCTGCCATGGAAGTCTATACAGCCCCCATGGGAGCCTAATTTAAAACCCTACATACATATATAGAGACCCCCATGGCACTTAATGCGCTATTTTAGTTTACCATGGACCCCCATGACACTCTAAGTAAATTACTGCATTAAAATTTTATAATTCACCCCTCTACCACAATAACATAAAATAAACCATAAGTTAGAATAGGGCTAATAGTCTCCTGAGAAAGCAGTAGAAAAAAAGAAAAAGAAAATGGAACTCAATAAATAATTGCACTTAAAAGTAAAATATTCAACAGCTGTGTTTCTTTTATTTATCTAAAAATATTTTGCCCATTATCAGGTTCATCACAAAAATAAATCACTTGGCCTATCTTGACCCTTTAGTGCAGAATTATATTTTTATAATTTTTGCATAAGGTAAAACCTGCCAAGTTTTTTAAAATATTTTCTTTTATTCAACATTACTTTTTTTTTACTTTTTTTCTTTTCAAATATTTTTTTTTTAAACTGTACAATAACATAAAATGGAAAAATCGTGTACTTTTAGTGTCCATTTAAATCTAACTTACCCCTGAAGTTGTCACATTTACTATATTACATGGGCCTCCATTCACTGGAACTATTCTATTGCTCCCACAAACAAACAATTGACTAAGACTCGCTGACTATCAACCAGAACTCTCTAGTTCTAACGTGCTCGCAGCCTGATCACAGGAGACTCAATGTCAGTAGTCTCTATAGCAATGCTACAGAATGGTACCCACTAACTTGATTGGTTAGATTTTTAACTAATCAGATATGGGACAGGAGTAATTCAAATAATCAATCCTGATTTGCTGAAATATTATTGACACATATGTCATCCAAACAGAATCAACAAAAAATAGTATAAAAGCCAAAGGCGTGCTCAAAAAAACCTTAGTCAGTGTGGGAGCTCCTCAGAGGAAGAGCTCCATTAAGTGAAGTTTTTTTTTTTTCTTTTAATGGAGAGGTAGGTTTTTTAGGCAGTGGCCCATTTCCAAAGGCTAAAGAGTTGAGGAACCAGTGCGTCAAAAGAATAGGTAGTGTATTTTCCCCCTTAAATGTTTAATTATTTTTTTATTTTATATAGTATGTTTTATGTATTTAGTGCTAGGAATAAGGGGGTCCATAGGTAAGTTGGGTCTATGGAGTCCAGTATGGACCCCTGTTTGATAGTAAGGGTGCCATTATTATTAACCTTTATTTGTAACATGCCAACATATTCCATAGAATTAGGAAAGGCAACAAGTGCAAGGCAAAAGCCCCTTTAGGACCCCCATTGAATATAGATGTTAATTTTGTGTGCTATGGACAATTCATATGGGGTAGCAGATATTAGGGAGGAATCGCAGGGAATACCCAGGCTTATAGATGGTAGCGGGTATTGAGGGCGGATTCTAGTAATCTCCTCGCTCATAGGAGGTAGCGATATTACCCTCTTAATTATATCAGATTTGAGCAATTAGGCCTCAAATCTGACATAATTAAGGTGTAAAGTGTAGCTTCTTCATAGTGATGGATATGAGGCATCTTGGTTTCTCTGATGCATATTTATTTTTTCACTGGGGGTTGAAAGTACCCATAGGTTTGTTTACAATTTTAGTCACTTGGAAAGACTTCCAAATAAACTCCAGTGAGATCAGATATTATTATGGGAGGCATGTGATAGCAATATTTAAATTAGTTATGGGACAGGTACTCAGGTGTACTATAATAGGGACCTTTTGCGCACTCGGGTAGCATTTCTCGGGCGTTACATTTACTTGTGTGATATGACAGCCTGGTAGTGATTCCGATTAGTGGCATAGTATCACCTGCATCCTCCTGCAGTTATGGGCTTATTGAATTCTAGAAGCCCTGTGGCAGAGGAAGAATTATAACGGAGCGGTGGTGCAGTG
Source organism: Discoglossus pictus (assembly GCA_027410445.1). NCBI lineage: Eukaryota > Metazoa > Chordata > Amphibia > Anura > Alytidae > Discoglossus > Discoglossus pictus. The sequence continues at coordinate 149,430,595 of CM050165.1, forward strand.
AGACATATGATGAAATTGGTGCAGAATTTTTATTAATATGCCGAAACATCAGCTCCAATACACACAGATTTTGTTTAAAAAATTTTGCACCAGGATTTACCTTTGATTTATAAACAATGTTTTACACAATTATAAAGGACCGATGGTCTTTTTTGGCTTAAAGAAACAAAAATATGGATAATTTAATTCACATTTACATATCATAATCTTTAAAACCAATATGAACACCAAAGTTGCATTTCGCAAAATAATCCTGCCAATGATCCCTTTCTGGGTTCAAAAGTAGTGATAGATGCAATGACTCAAAAATGACTCCCGTGGGACCCCCACCCATCACTTCTTCATGCCACAATATGGTTCTTTTTGACCCTCCTCCACAGATCCCAAAATTAACCACCGAACTTTAAAATACCTGACCAGGACATCATAACTGTTCTCTACGACCCTTTCATGAACACCACAAAGCTTTCCACAGGACAAACGTTTTTTCTCCACAACGTACTAGTGCTGCTATATATTGAATAATTTATGCATAGCTTTGGAACATAACATACTTTAGAATAGATGGAGATTGATTCAGATTCTCTTAGAAGGAGAAGGCTGGTTTTGAATTTAGCCTTTATTAGGACATTCATTGCAATATGAAACTAAGATGTAATTTCACATTAGTTATCTCACCAGGACTATGATATACTTCAATGAATGCTAGATGTCATTACTGCAAATGTAAACAAGAAAAGTTGTAAAAACAATAAAAAAATATTTTTTTTTCTAATTATAAATATTGTTTGAGAACAATATGCAACATGCAAAGACCATTATCTCTAATTAGAGCAGGGTCCATGCCATTAGCACAGCTATTCATACCAACTTCAATACCATACACATCATCTTGGTATGGTGTTTTCAATATACACATTTTAGTTTATTTCCCATCAGCTGAGTCTTTGCACTACGCTGGAAATTTCACATATCTCTTTCACACTGTTCTAAATTGAGGTCATTACATTGATGAATTCGACCCATAGTGGTACAGCAGACAAATTCATGTGAACTATTTCTACCCATCACAGTTGTGCTAACAATACATATAGCCGGATAGAGTTTGCATTTACACAAAGCAGCCAAAGCATCCATAACTTCACATGCCAGAGATACCAATAAGTCCTGTTATACTGTTCACAAGATACCTCAGTGTCAGCGACTTAAAAGATAGTATCATTTACTTAGAGGTTTTATGAGGCAATAAATGTCTCCTGCATACAGATGGAAGCCAAGGTGTTTACTCAGCACATTCATATGAGGGCTGAATTTGCGGTAGCTGAAGCCAAGAACATTTTTGGAATATGATTTTCTGTTTTGGAACACTAAGAAGCAAAATCTTATGTGATGAAATTATCATATTCCACTTTTACAGCACTATACAATTATATCAGAAATGAATAAAAAAAATCAAGTGTTTGCTCTGCCTTCAGACAAATTGTAGTTGGATGAAAAAGACAGAACAAGGCTTATTTAAACAGCACCAGGGTGCCTGAGTGTGAAATTCTTCTTTGTGGATAATTTATAAACAAATTCACAATTTGTATGAGTTGATGTTGTTATTTAGTCATTCAGTCATGCCCGACACTCTGTGACCCGATGGGCCGCAGCTCGCCAGGCACATTTTGTTTCTGATTGTGCAAATCCACCAGGTTTAATGACAAAAATACTGGAGTTCCTTCTCCTGTATACTGCAATTTGTCTGACCCCTCTTCTATGACCTGCCCATTTTGGGTAACCCTACATGGTATAGCTCACAGCTTCATTGAGGTACGCAATCCACTTCACCACTACAAGGTAGCGATACAGAAAGGGATTTGTGTTAATACTTTGGTTTAAATGTTATATGATATGCGTGTATATTTCTTTATCAAATTCAGCTTATACTAAAGACAAGCCCCATGCTAGTGCATGTGCCTGACACACGCCTAACACCTGTTTCAACGTATACGAGTCTTTCTCAAAGTGGAAGGGCTAGTGCAGTCACGGTCATCTTTTTAAGCTATCTCAGTTACCAAGATTACTCACAAGCGAATACCCTCTGTCAAGACTTTACTGGAAGCTATAAATTAAACCACAGAGCTTTTTTTAACTTTATGGACAAGATTCAGGGCCCTATTCTATTGCCCAATTCATAAATGTATACACACTTAAAACTGCTTTTAATATTGCCACACATTCTATTAGCTACTCGCAGTCTGATTATGATTAACCCGTCCACAATCATCACGTACAAGCCAAAGATGCAAATTTGGCCATAAAACTCCATTGGTTTTAGCACAGCTCAAAGTTACACAAAATCGATATTGTGTTAGACCTATAGTGCAAGATCACATATACTGTCTATCCCGCAATTGAAAAATGTATCATGTTTTTGTCAAAAATTTTTTTACTAAAGAAGACTTACAAGGCATTTTTCAATCACTTATTAGAGCTGTAGCAGCAAATAAACACACAGTACTGTACTTGGGAAGGCATGGAAACACATTAGAATTAATTGCAGTACAGTCTCAAACCCACAAATATACAATGAAAAATATTATTTTTAAATCCTTTTTTTGAGTAATAGCTATCCCAGGATTCAAGGGGTTAATATTGGCACTAATTCATTCTTAGCCTCTGATTTAAGGTTACGTCTAGCTTCCATGTTTTACTGATACCATGATGATGGTCTCATTTACTATTGTCTGGGCTAAGAAGTAAATTACGGGCTTGCTTAAATATTGTCAGATCATATGATCACACCCCCTGAAATCCAAATTAAAAAGGAAGGGTTTAGGGGTTCAGCCTTCAGGTTGGAATTTGTGAGTTGGAGTCAATAGAATACATCTAAATATTTATTTTAGAATAAAACAACCACAGCCAAATGTACGAGTTTGAGGCATTTGCGTGCTTCTAATAGAGAAGGGCCCTCAGTTAAGTATAAAAAATTGTTAGTGATTAAAAACCTCCCTATTGGAGACAGCCAATAATAAATACTACATGATATAGATATAATTGCACAAGAGAGTAATTAGTCTTAATGTGTGTAGTTATTTTTAATTTAGATTTGTTTATGTATTGTAACAAGGTACCCTTTGATGGACTGTAAATGGTAGAGACTTCTGGGCTATTTTTATATATTTTATTGAGTAGTTACAAAAACACAAATTAAATAGCTTATAGTCAGAAAAATAAACATCTACGTAAACGGGCTTACTTAGACTCTGGAACACCCTGACTATAACCTGAGCAGCTTTTCTACTACAGGTTAAATTATCATTCATTAAGAAAACAAACAGTCTCTTGTAGTGCCACCTTGTGGCCAGGATACAAACATTCCCTTATAGCGCCAGCTTGTGGCCTTTCCACGTCTTCACTTAAATAACCCTGGATGAAGCATAGGGGCGCCCTTCTCTCCCATATGCTTCACCCTAGGGACCCTTTGATATTGCAATAGGAACACTGCAATTTAACAGGACAAGCACCCAGCCTCTTCCCTGGGGTATAATAATTTAAGTAAAAGGTTTCTGACCTTATGGTAAATGGAGTGTCCGTCTCCTCACTAGCTTCAGTCTGCCATGCAGCTTTCTCCAGTCAGGTAACTCAGCAGTGTCCCACAGGTACTTAATAAGGATTTCTTTGCAGATCCAGCAAGACCTTTTACTTGTAGCTCCAGAAAAACAGCACTCCAGCATTCAGTATTGCAGCTTCTCAAAAACAGCTCTCTCTGCTCAAGGTTTCTTCCAGGCTCCTTATCTCCTGTGAACTTTGCTAGCCCCCTCTCTGCTCACACCGCAGCCTTTTAAATCCTCCTGACTTAGAACAGGTGTACTGGCTTGATTAGGCCGCAGCTCACACGCTCCCCTTCTGTTCAAGCATGGATGTACAGCCCTACTCATTCTTCTGCTTATGTAGATCCCTTGCTGGATTCTAGTGCAGGTTATCTGTCCTTGCTGGACACCGTTACAGTATATATATGGTTATAGAAAGACAATACTACAATAAAGCAGAGTTCAAATTAAAAAAAATGACACATTCTACAGAATATACAGAAATTAAAACCTTCCTCAAACAAAATTACTGTAAAAGCTGTTTTAAAGTATAAGAGTGTTGTAAGGTATATATTTCCCCCTACATTCAAACATAATAATTCTGCCACAATTATAAATATAATGAAAATATTAATCAATTAATATAAAGTGCAATACATAAACTTCTAAAACAAATCATAATTTATGTGACACACCAATGTACAAGTGTATATCAGTTCCTAAAGTATAAACATATAAATTCTACCATAATTATACAGATTATATACTCTGGAAAGACAATGTGAATGGGTGTCGAAAGTGACCTAGGATTGCAAATAGCCACTTATCTAATAAATTTACTAGTGTATTCTAAAATGTGATAAAATATGAATAATATCTGTATTGATGAATAAAAGTGAATGATGATAATATTATAATGTGAAATGTATGGTGATTAATGCTGATAAAGCATGTATAGCGTGCCTATCATAAACAAAAAAAATCTATTAAAAAAATCAAAGTTGTGAGAGCACTCAAATAAGTGATCAGTCATCATAAAGGGTTAAAAGAATGATATATACGAAATAAAATAAAAAAATGTACTGTATTTATTATTAAAGGTCAAACCCACATTCAGTAGGTAATCTATATAGTACTTGACTGAGTGAAAGCATCCTATCCAATTGAAAAACAATTATATGATGGAAAATAAAATTACCATGCACTTGACGGGTAAACAAAAATCTGCATGAGTGCTGCCGGTACTGGGGAGCTACAGTTAATTGAGAGAACCATGAATGCCAACATGTACTGTGACATACTGAAGCAGAGCATGGTCCCCTCCCTTCGGAAACTGAGCCGCAGGGCAGTATTCCAACATGATAACGACACCAAACACACCTCCAAGACGACCACTGCCTTGCTAAAGAAGCTGAAGGTAAAGATGATGGTCTGGCCAAGCATGTCACCAGACCTCTATCTTCAAATGGAAGGTAGGGGCGTGCAAGGTCTCTAACATTTACCATCTCTGTTATGTCATTATGGAGGAGTGGAAGAGGACTCCAGTTGCAACCTGTGAAGCTCTGGTGGACTCCATGCCCATGAGGGTTAAGGCAGAGCTGGAAAATAATGGTGGCCCCACAAAATATTGACACTTTGGGCCCAATTTGGACATTTCCACTTAGGGGTGTACTCACTTTTGTTGCCAATTAATGGCTGTGTGTTGAGTTATTTTGAGGGGACTGCAAATTTACACTGTTATACAGGCTGTACACTTTCTACTTTACATTGTAGCAGAGTGTCATTTATTCAGTGTTGTCACATGAAAATATATAATAAAATATTTACAAACATGTGAGGGGTGTACTCACTTTTGTGAGATACTGAACATCATTAAAGATGTGCAATAATAACATAAGCCACAAAAAGTAAGTGATATGCCAAACAGTTTTTGATGTGACTAAGTTATCCTTTATTAGATGCTTTCAGAGTCCGTTATTCATGTGATAACCCACAAGAGGTACGTAGTGTACCAGAACAACTTTTGATATGACCCAGTTATACTTTATTTACACCTTCAAATTCAGTTATTAATCTAGTTGTAAATAATATACTATAACCATGTAAACCCATTATTCTGCCAGTTAGATATCATTATTAGATTTGACATATATTTCAAGTAATTATTTTGTCAATGTGCATTAATATCCATGGGATATGTGTCATCTCAAGACTCCAGAAAAAATATTGAAGATTAAAAGAGATGCATTATCTGCCAGATCAACTTCTAGTATAATACTTTATTGGACATCTTCAAGATCAATTAGTCAGATCTAGTAAATCCTTGAGGGTACAGTGCATATTTTAACAGTATCTACTGTCACCCTATTCTTCAATCAGTCAGATAACAATACTAAACATATCTCTCAAGTAGTTGTCTTCTCATTTGAACATATATCTTGTTAAGGCATCTAAAGAATTAGGTTCCAGTAATAACATTGGGAATATCTCTGTTAAATAAATGCCTCAAATAAGAATCCTTCATTCAATCCTTTGTTTGCCTAAGCTTTCAATTTATAAATCCACCTAGACTTACAATGGAGATGTTTTTTTCTCAATGTTCCTCTTCCTTGGTCCAGATTGGACACTGTCTACATCACATAATGTCAACACTGTACTCTTGTTATGATAATATTTTAGGTGACATGCAATTGGGGTATCATATCCGTTATTAATTGTGTGTATGTATGTTTAGCTAGTCATTGGAATGCAACTAAACCAGTGATCCAATTGCCTACAAAAAATGTGATTAAACCCCTGAGCTTTAAATAAACTGTATATTGTTTTTGATCCTTTTTAATTGATTTTAAATTGTTGCAGTCTGGTAAATAAAATAAAACAAATTAATAAAAAAAATCTTTGGTTCTACTTATGTTGGAATATGGTATTAGTAGTGTTAAGCACTTAAGGGATTGAATTGTTCAGTCACTAAAATTGACCAAAAATATGTTTTTTGGTATATGTCTTCTTTACTTAAAAACATTAGTTTTGTTAAAATACTAAATTTCCTCCAGGAATAACATTTATATAGGTACAATAAAATGTATAACACATACAATATAGATTTATGGACTTTTTCAGATGAAAATGTGACATAATTGAACTTCTTCCTACATCCAGACGTGGCAATTTTGAACACCTTGACTTCTCACACCTTGTAAACACTTCAACACTGTAGATGTTGACAAGCAGATAGATCACTCTATATAAGTTATAAAAGGAAATGTCAATGCAAGGCTCAGGTGGCTTACACAAAGTATCTACTGCTAGAGTCACAGAGACAACAAATGTTCTGTATTATTGTCACAAAGGTAACATTTACACCAAAGAGTACATAATTTACTATAGTATACTTTCCAACATTTCAAATGGACACTTATGTTTTTTTTAAATTATACTCTATACAAATGCTTATCACGTAGAACTGCCATCTATCGTTCTTCTAGATTTTGATGAGAAAACAAGAAGAACTAGAGAAAATAGGACACCTTCAGTGCTGAAATATAACCTTGAAACTGCTGTCCGTAGGTAGGATTCCCAGCTTGTGAATAATCCAGCCTTGGCTTTGCATAAAAGCTGTGTAATGCAGCAGGCATAAGCTTAAAGGAAGCCATGTTTAAACTGGTCTATGGATTGAAGAGGTATTTGTGGGCACATTTGTATGTCCCTGCTCAGCTTCCCAGAATGCAGTGTAATAACTGGATTTCTCTGAATTCTGAGCTGGAAACAGGTTTTCAATATATCACATATTATACTAGTCAAATTGCGAGTTGTCGGGCCACAAATGGAGGCTCTCATGTCAGCTGCAGTGAGCCGAAGGCTCGTTGCAGGCCGCAAATGGGTACCTCGCAAAGCGAGTGTCTGCATTTGAGGAGGTGGAGGCTCTATGGTGCCTCAAACTCAGTAAAAAACAACCCAGAAAAGCGAGACTTAAAAATATAAAAAACAAGCCACCGGACTAAGAAAAAAGCCAGGACGTCTGGGAGTGAGGTTGCACGACAGTTTAAGTCGCATTTAGAAAATCGCCTACGCAACAAAAAAAAATTCAGACAAAAGGAGACAGACCCGCGGAAATCACCGCCAGACACGTACGAGTTACACAGGAACGTAGGAGATATAAAATATAACATTACAATGGACGGAAAATGCTCGCGAGTCAAGTTACACATAGAAAAAAAACACCATTTTACAACATTAACTTGCAACTAATAACATTACCATTCTAAAATGGCGCTTTACACACCTAAACAAACGGTTTGCCCTCCCGCACGCAGCCTATTTACACTGCACACTTGCAACATTCTCCTGAGATGATCAACAGTACAACTGTACATTTTCAGATAAAGGAAAATCCAAATAGATTGTTAGCTCTTCAGAATATTTATTGCTGCATATTACATATAAATAGGTAAAGTATATTAGTTTATTAATTCATATTACTTTATTAATTCACTGTACTCACACTTTTTTTTTTATATATATCTGTCTTCGTGCTGAGTGGCAAAGGTGATTGTTGCAAAGCAGGACACTTGAAGTACACGAGGGGAGAGGCTCGCAATAAGCCCTGAAGGTCCACAGAGGAGCTAAAGCCTTACATTGTGTGGTAAACAGCATTGCCATGCCTTAAAATGTTATTGCCGTCATTGTTGACGGGCAAGTCGCTAGTATATGTATATGTATATATATATATATATATATATATATATATAAAATACATATAGTATATATATATATATATGAATATATATATATATAAAACAACACTTGCCTACCCCTACCTTATCTCTAGTGTTTACTAAGAGGAGAGAGATCACAAAGTGCATCATCTGTAAGCTCTTCTTTTCCCTCCCCAGTAGTTCCCCTCACTTCCTGTCCCTTTAGCCTGGATAATGATGATACTTGTTTCTTATGAGATCATGCAAGTTACTCTTGTGAAACACTGCTTTTAGAATGATCCCAGGCAGCCAAAGAGACAAGAAGTGAGGAAGAGCTACAGGGCACAGCTGGGGTGGCAGAGAAAAAGACAAACAAATCCTTTCATATACATATAAATAGATATTTGCGTGTATGTCTATCACATACATAGTTGTTGTAATTGCGAGTTTGTCCGTCATGCTATGTTAAAAATTACGGCTTGAGCATGCACAATGAGGTCCGTAAAGTAGAGGGGGGAAGCCCATGATGTCAGCGAAATGCCCTCATCGCAAAACCCACAACTTAAAGGGGGGGGGAGCTCTCAATGAGTGCTGAAGGTGCTGTAGGCCTTTGGAGCTCAGCACAAAGCCAGGCAATGAGCGCAGAAGGCTGTAGGCCTTTGGCCTGCAATTAGCCCCGAAGGCGTTCATCATGAGGCATGCAACTTAGGGGGTGGGAGAGACTCACCTTTGGTGCTTTTCGTGAGGCCCGCAATGAGTACCTAAGGCCGTAAGCGTTTGGCACCCATATGTAGACCCTCAATTACCGCTAATGACAAAAACGGCAAAAGAGACACAGGGGGAGCAAAGAGAGACGGGGGGGGGGGAGACACAGGGGACAGAGAGGGGGAGAAAGAGTCACAGGAGAGGGAGACTTGCACACGGTATAGCGAGGATCAAAAAACGCAGCTTAGCTGTAGATCGCGAGGCCCACAAAGTGTGAGCAGTTACGAGTTTAGACTTCTTGAGACTATCTGCTCGCCTTCTTTCTGAAGAGAGATTGTTAGCTCTTTAGGCTTTTGATTTCTGCAAATTACAGAGAATAGGTAAAGTATAATTACTTCATAATTATTTAATTCATTAATAAAAAAAAAGTTATGGAAATTATTATAAATGAATTCAAACTTCTAAAAAAAATTGTGTTAACAACATTATTCATGTATAACAATATTTAAAAGAAGGAAATTGTTTATTTTGAAAAAATAAAAAAGCAATGTATATAAATTAATAAAAGATAGATTTCAAGCAAAAAAAACCATTATAAATAGATAAATTAAACAAAAATATTAGGCTATTTTTAATTTTTTTTATAATAATTGTTTTTATTTGATTTTACAATTTGCAGCTCTCTGTCAATTCCAAACGACACTTGCCAAAGACTGTGTCACAGAAATTTTAGCTACAGTGGGCATTGAGGAAGACAGACTGTCAGCTCAGCATGATTTTCAAGTCACCTACTTACATATCAAAGGTACAGTATATTTATTTCTTCAATTATTATATAATTGAAGTAATATTTTAAAAATATGTATTTTTTATATTAATAGCAAGTTCATTAAGAACTACATAGATTATTGATTTGAAGAGCATGAATTAATGTTGTGGATTGTGGTTTAATGAAAGTATATTAATAGACAAAAGAATCATTATAGGGAATGTGCTGCAGATATTACTAATTTAATAGTTTGTGATAGGACAAATTAACTACATTTCTCTTACACATTGCAAAAAAATGTTGACAGAATTGACATACCATCATACCTGGCAAAGAAGAGTGGAGTCAGAAGAAAAAAGGAAGTTTCATTTGTTAATCGGGTAAGCTTAAAACACATATTACTAACATTCACAATTTATAAACATCATAATCTATATGGTCAAAATAAAAATTTAAATTTAAAATTACAGATAACAATGTCTGATATCCAAGAAAACAGCAAAGAATGCGAAGAACGTCTGGCAAAGGAACGCAAACAAAGATGGAGAGATCGACAGTCGCCGGATACGAAGAAAAGAATAAGAGAAGAAGATTGTGAGAGAAATTCTAAGCAAAGAAAAATGTGTGTTAAAGTAAAATGGAGAGAGAGAGAGCTACGAATAAAAAAACAAGTGATAAAGATAATGCATGTGAACAATATAATAACAAGAGTAATGTGGATATAGATAGTAATATTGATATATATTGTCAGGATAGTCCATTATTTACATCTAGTAGAGCCTCACAATTGTGGTATGTTGAATGTTGCTTGTCAGTTTTGTGGGGCTTATAATTTTCAACAGGAAAGACTGAGAGACTGTGAGTTAATTAGTTGTTGTCAGAAAGGAAAGGTAAGACTTCCAGAAAAAGACAAATTACCAGCATATTTACCTAGTATAATGAGTGACCCTACCCATTTTTTTTTTGCTTCTATGGGTGAAAAATTAGCTACTAATGTTCCAGGACATGTCCCTTACTGCTTTAAAGTCCAAGGCCAAATTTACCACCGTACTTTGCATTTACACCCAGAAGAAGGAGAGCGAAGAAAATTTACTCAACTATATGTACTAGATACAATGGAAGCTGTTGAGCAACGTATGAAGCTTTCAGAAAAAAAAAAATGCTTAGCCACTGTTTTTAAACAGCTTGATAACAATATGGCCAAAACCCGATATACTCAAGCTTATAAAAAATTGTCAGAAGTAGAACGTGAACAACAGATTCATGCTGAACAAAATCAGTTGCTGATCCCAAGAGTCAATATGGTTCTTAGAAGAGATCACCATTGTGATAAACGCTGTTATAACTTACCAACATCTAATGAGGTCGCAATGGTATTTCAAAAGGACGAGATGGAACCACCATTTCAGCGGGATATTAGAATATATCCAAGAAATCAAGAGCAACCTTTCATTAACATAAATATATTAAGTACTAATTTGGATCCAATGACCTATCTGATATTGTATCCCAATGGTGAAGCAGGATGGCAACCAAAATGAATACTTGACATTTATCCAAATAGTAAAGTACGTGTCAGAAATAATAATTCAATATTTGAATTTAAAGTTGCTCAAACTGCAATTAACAATTAATTTATTCCCATTTTATATGGTGGAAAATGGACACAACAATTGATCATTGATTCATATCTGCAAATAGAAGCAAACAATCTAAATTTTATAAAATATCAACAAAATAAACTAGGTGTTGAACAGTATTGTGGACTTATGGATTATGTAGCTGAAGTTGCTACAGAGAACTTCCAGCTAGCTGAGCTGTCATTTTGCCATCTTCTTTCCATGGATCTGCTCGAAATATGAGAGAAAGATACAATGATGCTATGGCTATTGTTATTAAATTTGGGAAACCAGATTTATCTATTAAATTTATACAATGGTCAGAGATTGTTGATAATTTGAAAACTGAACAAACTGCTTCTGATAGACCAGATTTAGTGGCTAGAGTCATCAAAATTAAACTATCAGCATTAATACATGACATAACCGTAAGTAATTTATTTGGGAAGTGTGTGGCTTAAGTTTATACTATGGAATTTAAAAAAGAGGCCTTTTACATGCACATATTCTTTTAATCCTTCGAGAAAAACATAAATTGAATGCTGCAGATCGTGTGGATTCAGTTATTATTGCTGAACTACTAGATCCAAAAAAACATGCAACACTATATGACATTGTAACACATTGCATGATTCATGGACATAGCAGATATGTTGTCCCATGTAATCCACATTTGCTGATGATGTACAATGCACACATAAATGTGGAAGCTTGCACTTCGATAAAATCAATTAAATATGTGTACAAATATATTTAACAGGAATATGATGCAGCAACTGTGGTGGTGCAAAGTGGACAAAACGAAGAAAACAATGAGATTATACATGATGAACTTTCATGTCATGCAGACGCACGCTAAGTAAGTGCTCCAGAAACAATGTGGCGCCTTCTGCAATTTGAAATGCATAATCGGTCACATGCAGTATATCGATTAGCTGTACATTTGCCACAAAAACACTTTATTTTATGTTTATTTTAATGCTGGCGAGGAAAGAAATGCTCTTGAACAAAATGAACATCGAGAAATGACACTTACTGCTTGGTTTACATTAAATTGTAACAACAGTGAGGCAAGGGAATTCTTATACATTGAGATTTCATATCATTATGAAAAACGAAGACGGAGTGGTAATAAAATTATTCTCAGAATTTATACTGTTAGTTCAAGAGACATCGAACGTTTCTGCTTACGTTTACTCCTTTTAAATTTTCCTGGTGCACAGTTTTTGGAACAGTTGAAAACTTTTAATGGCATAGTTTATGATACATTTCAATAATCTGCACGATAAAGAAACTTCCTTGCTGATGATACAGAATGGGTGAGATGTCTAGAAGAAGCAACACTATGTCAAATGCCATGGCAAATGAGGGAACAGTTTGCATTCATTTGTATATTTTGTAATGTACTGAATGCATTGTCTTTGTGGAACATATTTAAATTAAATATGTGTGAAGACTTTTTGAAACGTTACAGTGAGTCCATTGCAGAATTAAAAGCATAAATGGAAATTCAAGAGGTCTTTCTTTGTCATGGATTAAGTTGTGCAACTTTTAATCTGCTAGATCCAGGAATTATAGATGAAATAAACTTTGAAGAGTATGAGTCTGATGTGGAAAAAGAAAAAGCAGAAGAAAAAATTGCCACTTTAAATACATTGCAAATGGAAGCATTTAAAGCCATACAACAAGGACTAGATGATGAAATGGTCAAGGAGTGCTATTTCTATCTAGATGGACCCAGGGAATCGTGCATTCTATATAATTTACTGATGAGTTTAATTTGAGGTCAAGGTGAAATAGTATTTCCCTTTCCAACAACTGAAATTGCTGCCCTTTTGTTGGAAGGTGGAAGAGCTGTACATAGTGGATTTAAACTTCCAGTTCCCATTTTGGAAACATCAGTATTGGATATTAGAATGACATCATTGCAAGCTAAAAATCAAAAAAAATATATATATATATATAATAGATGAGGTAACAATGATGTTGTGCCATGCTCTGCAATGTATTGATCGTTTGTTATGTGAAGTCATGGCCTTTTGAGGGAAAGGTGATGCTATTAGGTTGGGATTTTAGGCATACATTACCTGTTGTTGTCCATGGATATCAGACAGACATTGTGGAAACATGTATAAAGTCAATTCCACTATTGAAAATATTTATACATCTTAAATTAGAAAAAAATATGAGATCCGAAGGACAAAATTAATTCAATGAGTGGGTAATTCAAATTGTCAAAGGCAAAACAGAGGTAATAATTAATTTACCTGAGGTTATGATGGAAATTCCATCTGCAATGATTTGTAAAGATTCACTAATATTAGCTATATTCCAAAATGGAATAATTAACAATGGTTACTCAGAGCTTGCACACAAAGTACTATTAACATCAAAAAATAAAGATGCATTGCTTAATAACATTTTAGAATTAATAGATGAAACAAAAAAAAATGATTACTGTGCTGATTGTGTACTTGCAGATGACTAACAGAGAGAAACAAACTTAATTTAGAAATTCATTAACTACAATCTAGAATGCCACCATATCATTTGCAGCTGAAAAAAGGGGCAATTGTCAAGTTACGGTGAAATATGAACCCAAAAATGGGACCCGATTAATTGTTCAGGAACTAAAAGAGCATTTCATAAATGATGAAATCTGAATGGTATTCATAAAGGGGAACGAGATTTAAAACCAAGAATAGATTTGGCTCCAAGTGAAAGTAGTTTGCCTTTTGTACTTCAAAGAAGACAATTTCCAATCATAATGGCATTTGCCATGAACATCAATAAATCACAAGGGTAAATTTTTAAGTCTGTTTTTTTTCCATCAGAAATTAAATTAAAATAATTTGTCAAAAAATCATAAAGTCAAGGTGAGCTTATTAGATGATGGTAGTATTTACTAAAAATATTGTGTGTGATGACGTTTTGTAGGGTAAAAAAAAGGGTAAAATGGACTGTATATATAGATACTATATGGATTGGACAACATTTATGCATATGTATAAATATAACATGTGTTAATAATATATTTGTGATTTCATGACATTTCTACATGTGTAAAGTTTAATCTATTGGTTAAGCATATAAACAATGTTTATTATTATTGTTAAAAAAAATAAAGGAACATGACGTATAAATATTTGGTGTACATTGTTATGATATTCATGTATAGTAGAAAATAATTAAATGTTTGCAGTTGAATATGAAGATATTGTTCATGATTTGTTTAGAGATAAAAGTATAGAAATTATATGTAATAAAAATAATTAAATCTTTGCAGTTTTAAAAGAATATATTGTTCCTTATTTGTTTAGAGAAAAAAATATCCCAATAGCATATAATAAAAAATATTATATTTTTATGGGATTATTGAATTATTTAAATATTAAGATAACATGTAAAAATATGGGTTGTACAATGTTATGATCTTCATGTATATTAAAAAAAAACATGTTTGCAGTTTCATATGAAGATATTGTTCGTTATTGGTTAAGAGAGAAAAAAATACAAATTGGATTTAATAAAAAAACATTTTTTTATTGGTTTAAGGAATGATGTAATATTTGTGAAACAGTCAAAAAAGAAAAAAAAGTACAGAGAGATATGTATGTTACACATAGAGATAGTACATAAACAGCCAGAAAACCAAATGTATAACACCATATCATGCCGACATTTTTGACGGGCAAGTCACTAGTATATAAATATATATTCTCTCTCTCTCTCTCTCTCTCTCTCTCTCTCTCTCTCTCTCTCTATCTATGTATATATATATATATATATATATATATATATATATATATATATATGTATTTATATATACATAGATGAATAATCAGAGTATTGCAGCATATAGTGATACCTTTTTTACTGGTCAAACTTATTCATAATATAGCAACAAGCTTTTAAGAGATAATCTTCTCTCAAAAGCTTTATTTTCTAGCACATCCTTGAACTTCTATGTTAAAAAACTGGATTTATTTTATCTCACATGAGATTAGACCACTTCATCCCATGCAAACGATTTATCAGAGCCTTATTCTTGGTTCATCTGCCTTTATTTTAAACTACGGACGAGGTATTTTAACCTCGTCTGTAGTTTAAAAGAAAGGCAGACAAACTAAGAATAAGACTAAAAGACTATCCAATTCTGAAATCTGATTTCAAAATGGCAATAAGTATGGAAAGATCTGAATTATTGTTCAAAACACGAGAAAAAGAAGCCAACATTAGATGCATCATGTCATATGGAACAGATAGTGAACAAGTTAAGAGCATCATGAAGAAGCACTGGCATCATATATATGAGGATGAAGCAATAAAAACTGCACTAACTGACCGTATCCTTATTACATACAGAAGAGGATATTTGTGAATAAGAAAGAGGAAAGGAGAAATTGGCTGACACAAACTAAAGGAACCATTGCCCAATGATACCATATTGCCTATTGACACCAATGTTCAGACACATGACACAAATGTATATATAAAAAGTTGTAGTGATATCTATGTTGAGGAAGTGAATGAGAATGTGTTTATTAGAGCACTAAAAGTTGACACTCATTATTGTGGATTACTTAATGTTTATTGTCAGTTTTGTGGGGCCTATCATTTTCTAAAGGAAAGCCCAACTGACGAAGATTTCATTAGTTGCTGTCAGAAAGGAAAGGTAAGAGACTTTCACAAAGACACCCATTTCCAGATTACTTACAAAGTATCATATAAAGTGGCACAAACTGCTATTCGGTATTCTTTTAATCCAATTTTAATTGCCACTTTAGTGGATTTAAACTGCCAGTTCCTGTTTTGGAAACATCCATGTCAGATATTCGACTGAATTGTTTACAAGCCAAAAAAATTAAACAAAGTAAATTAATTATCATAGACTAGGCAACAATGATGTCATGTCAATAATTTGCCATTTGGTGGAAAGGTGATGCTGTCAGGAGGAGATTTTAGGCAAACATTACATGTTGTGCCACATGGAAATCAAACTGGTATCATTTAAACATGTATCAAGACAAGTACACTGTGGAAAATATTTACACATCTAAAATTAGAATTAAATATGAGATCTGAAGGCCAAAATGAATTCAATGATTGGCTCATTCAAATTGGAGAAGGAAAACATCCACAAATGCATGATTTACCCAATGATACCATTTAAATTCCATCAACAATGGTTTGCAAGGAATCACTAATATCAGCAATCTTTCTAAACACTCTGAATAACAACGATTACTCAGACATTACAAAGTGCTATTAACATCAAAAAAATATAGATGCCTTTAATCGAAATAACGAAATTTTAATATTCATCAACGCACCACAAAATAATTATTACACTGCAGATTCGGTTCTGGCTGATGATAAAGACAGTGAATCGAATTTTAGTATCACATTTATTAATTCTTTAACCCCATCTGGAATGCCACCACATGTTTTGCAATTGAAAAAAAAGGGGCAATTGTCATGCTATTGAGAAATATGAAGCCAAAAAAAGGACTTTGTAATGGGACCAGATTAATTGTGCACAAGTTAAAAGATCATTTTATGCATGCAGAAATTATGACTGGGACCCATAAAGGTGAACAAGTTTTTATACCAAGAATTGATTTAGCTCCAAGTGAGGGTGGTTTGCCTTTTTTCCTTCAAAGGAGACAATTTCCAGTTATCATGGCATTTGCCATAACCATCAATAAATCCCAAGGACAAACTTTTAAGTTTATGGGGATTTTTTTTTTAAATAACCTGTTTTTGCACATGGACAACTCTATGTTGCTTTTTTAAGGTGCACAAATCCAGATGAGATTAAAGTTTCAGTTGAAGACAACTTAAGTCAGGGTGATCTACTACACGATTGCAATATTTTTACAAAGAATATTGTGTACTGCAAGGTTTTGTAATCACAGATAATAGTGGTTTCATTTGAAGGAAGAAATTGAAGGTCAATTGGCCTCTTCTTAGTGGAACACTATTTCAGTTATAAAAATTTGTCGAAAATTTCTGAAAAATACAGTAATAACCAACAAAATAGGAAGAAAGGAAAAACAGAAAAAAGCCCTTACATCACATATATACAGATATAAAAGGCTGCTGTGCTCTTTGAAAGGAAAACAGTTTCAAGGAAAAAAAAAAATGGAATGTCTTGGAAGTCAGTTTAGACATGATTGGCTCCACAAAACAGTTAGTTTCTTTCAGGTTTGTAAGCTTAAAAACATGTTTGAAAAGGTCTGATAAGTTGATGCATTCTTTGTAATTAAGGTTTAATGTTAGTAGAGCATCATCATTTGTTGAAAAATGAAAATGGTGCATGATATATAGATTATTGATGAGGGACGAATCCGATTGCCAGTTAATGGAGTCAGGAAGGAATTATTTTTGACAACACTTTCAACAAATTTACAATGTTGAAATTACATTTATTGAAATTTGCCTTCCTCTGGATTCAGTATTCAAGGTCAATATAGTTTAAAATAAATTAAGGTTAAATGTTATTATCTTATGTTAATGTTTGCATTGTTAGCATTGTATGTTAAAAAGTTAGCAAAATTCATTTATTGAATGTTAAAAAAGATTTATGTTATTTCCAGCTGAAACATTTGTTAACAACATTCAATGTACAATTAAATAGAAAGTATTCATCCAGGGAGAAATCCCATCACCATTTAATGGGGTCAGGAAGGAATACATTTTTTCCCCTTTTGAGACAATTGGCTAAGTGGCAATGGTTTTTTTTATTGCTTGCACTCCTCTGGATTCAATACCTATGTGCTTTACCAGGAGTTTAAATACAAGTTTGTATTTTAAAAAGCATTATAAAAAAATGTTACCCACTGTTTACATTATAAGTTGAATATTAGAAATCTTCATGTAATGGTTCATAAAACGTATTCTGAGAAATTTGATGGATTGTTATATTATTATTCCATACATGATAATTACAAAGTTTGATATGGTTTAACAGTACATTGTTAAAAAAAAAAAAAAAAGGTAAAGAAACATTTTTGTTCTTTTTTGTAGATAAGAAAAAGATTCAGAGTGTTAGAGAATCACATTGTGTCACAAACAACATTTCCAGCTTTAAAATTTTTGGTCACCGTCATTTTTTGACGGGCAAGTCGCTAGTATATATATATCACATATATAGTTGTGAGCATGCAAGCTGTTGCAAATGCGGGTCCTCGCGAAGCGAGGGGCGCATTTGCAGTGGTGAAGAATCACAACGTCTCCCCAAATGCAAGTGCGCCGCAGGCGCTCATTGCTTGCGAGCCTCGCAACCAACCTTAACGTAACCTCTGAACCAACCTTAACGTAACAAACACCCACACGCACGAAAATGGCGGAACTGCGCGCACCTAAAAACAGTCAAAACACACAAAAACGACATAAAAAGCTTATCCATAGCAAGGGGGGTGGGGCACCCAGGACCTCTGAAAGTGAAGTTACATCTCCATCGAAGTCCAAAATCCCGAGTTCAGATACACGAAAATCCCCGAAGCGAGAGAAAAAATGGACGCAGAAAAAAATGAAAACGAGGCTCAAAGACCCACGACCACCCAGCCACCTACAACTTACCCAAAAAGGGATCCGAGATAAGCTTGGAACCCCGGATTAACCGCAGGGGATCCGAGATAAGCTCCGAGCCCTGCATTAACCCCACATTAACTATTGCAGTGGGACCCCCGCTGCAATCAAAATTCAAAATTCCTGCGTTACAGGTCCTTAAAGGACCCTAAAGGTCCTTAAATGACCCGTTGTAAAAGAAAAAACATCTACACTGTCACACTGTCAATCATGGGGGTCAATACAGACCCCCATAAATCCCTAATTAACCTTGTCACTCATGGGGGTCAATAGAGAACCCCATAAGCCCTTCATTAAGCCTGTCACTCATGGGGGTCAATACAGACCCCCATAAGCCCTTCATTAACCCTGTCACTCATGGGGGTCAATACAGACCCCCATAAGCCTCTATTTAACCCCATCAGTCCCATAAGGGTATATTAACACCATTATGGGCCCCCAATAAAACATTAAAGATCAACTAAACACCCTCTACACTAACCTATTAACATCTACACTACCTACCCCCTATTAACCCCCACCACTCTAATTACACAAAATAAAAAAGCCTAAAGTCACAAAAAATTAAAAAAGGAACATTACAGAAAAAAAAACATTACAACCCCCCCTCACTACAGAAAAAAAAAATACACACCTGAAAAGGAAATACATATAATACAAATACATACAATACAAATACATACAATACAAATACATACAATTACAATACAATTACATACAATTACAATACAATACACCCCTATCTAATATACATCACACAATCTATCTAAATAAATAGCATAATCTAATATACATCCTATCTATATAATAATACATTCCCAATCTATCTAAATAAATAACACAATTTAATATACAATACATCCTATGCTATCTATATAAAACGCATACCCCTAGCTAACTTACAATAAATGCTATCTATATATTAACTAATCTAAGTCTAAGCAAAAAAAAATAATTAACACCACTTACCTTTGCAGATGTCCATTCGGATCAGCCACCTACGAAAAAAAATAAAAATAAAATTATTGCAACATGTTTACAGTTCTAAACTAAACATTCTATACATTCTATACATTCTAAATATTCTACTCACCTTTCCGGCATGTCCGTCCGGCATTCTTTGAATCCTTCTCCGGCGAGGCACCTGTTAAAACAACACAACATTAATAGACATACATCAAAATAAAATAAACATAATCTACATTCTACTTACCTCCCTGCGATGTCTCCAGCCTCCTCCGGATCCTCTTCTGCCACGCCCTGTAAAAAAAAAAAAAAAAAATATATATATATATATATATATATATATATATATATATATATATATATATATATACTTACATCCGCACTCCCGGACATCCCCGACGCTAATGATGCTCCAGGAGACTTTTCCGGAAGAAAACAAGCAATCTCGCCTTCTGCTTGGTTGAAAACGATGTCTATCAAATTCACCCAATCAGGAGGCGCCAATGTGTGAACCAATCACAAATGGATACACCTTAAAATACCACTCTCATAGGATAATGCACCTGTCAATCTTTATTTAAACCAATCACAAGGTGCAGATGCCTTCAGCCAATCACAATGGAATACACCCCCACAGGGTGATTGGTTGGAGCCTCTGTGCATTCTGATTTGTTGGACTGACAATAGCCAATCATAATGGAATACACCCTCACGTACTGATTGGTGAAGGATTTGCACATTCTCATTGGCTATTGTTAATATCAATCAATATTACAGCCAATGGGAAGGCGCAGATGTCTTCACCAATCAGTACGTGGTGGTATATTCCATTGTGATTGGCTGATGGCAATAAAGCCTTAGGATTGGTTCAAATAAAGATGGATAGGTGTGATATCCTATCACCGTTGTATTTTGGGGTGTATACTTTTTTCATTGGTTCACAAATGGGGTCTTCTCATTGGCTGAATTTGATAGACAGCCTTTTCAGCCAATCAGAAGCCGCCATTGCCAATTTTATTCTGGAACACTCGATAGGAAGGTCATTAGCGTCGGAGACATCCGCCAGGGCGGATGTGTGTTGCTTTTTTTTTTCGTCATGCGAGGAGGCCGGAGACATTGCGGAAAGGTAAGTATAATGTAGATTGTGTTTATTTAAATTTGGTTTATGTTTACTAATGTTTTTTTTTACAGGAGTATCACCGGACAAGACGCAAAGATGGCCGACGCAACATGGAGGACGTGACATGCTGGAACGGGACATGCTGGAAAGGTGAGAATAATATTTAGAATATTTAGAATGTTTACAATGTTTAGAACGCTTAGGTATTTCATGTAAACGTGTTGTATTAATTTTTTGAATCTTTTTTACCCTAATTAATTATTTTTTTGTAGCTTACAATTAGGGTAGCTATATATATATATAGATAGCATGTATTGTATATTACATAGATAGGGGGATGTATTATTAGATAGTATTGTATATTACATAGTGGGATGTATATTACATTATATTGTGGAGTGTGTTTTACATAGTGGCATGTATATTAGATAGTGGCATGTATATTAGTGGCATGTATATTAGATAGTGGCATGTATATTACATAGGGGCATGCATATTAGATAGTGGCATGTATATTACATAGTGGCATGTAAATTACATAGGGGTGTATTGTATTTTATTTAATTGTATTGTATTGTATTTTATTTAATTGTATTGTATTACATGTATGTATTATATATATTTCATTTTCAGGTGTGTAATTTTTTTTTTAAAATTTTAGTGAGGGGGGTTGCAATGTATTTTTTTTTTTTCTGTAATGTGCCTTTTTTATTTTTTGTGACTTAGGTTTTTTTTTGGGGTTCTGTAATGTACATTTTTTATTTTTGGTGATTTAACTTTTTCTTATTTTATGTAATGTAGATTTCTGAGGAATTTAGTTACTTGAGGCACACAGTACACTCACATTGTGCGACAAACAGCATTTCAACACTTTCTTTTATTGACCGTAATTTTTTGACGGGCAAGTCGCTAGTCACATATATAGTTGTGAACAGTGCGGGCTTGCCAACAGTTGTTGTTAATGCAATGTTAAAGCGACGGCCGCGGTTGCGACCAGGCAATGAGCGCCGAAGACACTCATTCCGCTGGTGGAGATGAGCCATAGGCACTCATCCCTACAATCCACGCAACTTAGGCAGTGAGCACCAAAGGCGCTCATTGTGCTGATGGAGATGAGTGGCGTAGGCGCTCATCCCTACGACCTGAGAGACTTAGTCAGTGATTCCCGAGACACGCAGAACTTCTTACTTTATGCTCTCATTGCCCTGGTGGAGATCATCCCGCCACAAAATTATGCACCGAACCTTGTAAAAATACCTATTTAACGTCCCAACCCCCAAAATGGAAAGACCTAAAAAAAACACACAAATATGTCTCTAATTAACTTAAAATACTCACACACAGCACAGGGGGAGAGTCAGGTAGCCTGTGAGTGAGGTAGTCAGTTAATTTGAGCCATATTTTGCTTTTTTAAGAGCTCAAAATACGCCTAAGCAAGGAAAACAAATGAAGGCTGAAAAAAAAGAGGCAGAAGAACCTAAAAACCACCACCAAACTCGGTACACTTACCCGAAGCCAGTATCACATCCTTTGGCACGTATCACATAGAAAATCAACGACATTTTCTATGGAGTACGCAACTAACTTACACAAAATATTGGGTACAACGCAAAATGCGCATGCGCACTGCATTTTAACTATTTATACTAGAGCTGGCAGTCTATAAATACTGGACATTTTCAAGAATGTTCTCAATTTCTCCTCAGGTGATGAACAGTGTGACTGTACATTTCTCTGGTGGCATTACTTCTCAAGCAACTTGATTATCACTTTAGAAGTTGAAAACCTGCAAACTACAGCAAATAGGTAAGCTATAATGAATTAATATTTAGTTAATAAATTAATAGTTTCAAAAAAATGTTTTAAGGTTTTAAATATTACGAATAACGACATTATTTATATAGAGAAGGATTGAGAAGACATTACTCATGCATAGTAAGATTTAAAAGATAGATAAATGTTTATAATTAATTAATAAAATAATAATTAAAAATATATATATATATGGTTTTAAATATTGCTAATAACAGGATTATTCATGTACAGAAGGATTTAGAAGACATCATTCAG
The DNA here is from genome assembly GCA_027410445.1 of Discoglossus pictus. Taxonomy (NCBI): domain Eukaryota; kingdom Metazoa; phylum Chordata; class Amphibia; order Anura; family Alytidae; genus Discoglossus; species Discoglossus pictus. The sequence continues at coordinate 149,453,706 of CM050165.1, forward strand.
GTATAGTAAGATTTTAAAGATAGATAAATGTTTATTTGGAGTAGAATATTGTAAATTTAAAAATAACAAATAAAAAAAAGGTAAAGCACAAAAATTGCTATGATTAACAGAAAGTTTACAAAAAAAATCTATGGTCTTAGCAAATTAAATTCTCATTAATTTTTACAGTGGATTTCAACATTTGCATATTTCGGTCATTTTCCACAGACTCTGCCTGAAAAGTGTCACTGACTACTTTGCAGCACTGCACGGTTTAACACAGACTGTAAACTCTGCAGAAATTTACAGACAACAAATTACAACGAAAAGGTAATGTACATGAATTTAACCTATTAAAAAAAATGATTAATTGAAAAGTTATTTTAACATTTGCATCTCTCTTTCTCATTTTCAACAGACATTGCATGAAGAGTGTCAAACTAAGATTGGCAACAGGGAACGGTTACAAACACACACCTCTGTCATTTATAACAAATTCAAGACAACACATACAGTATTACAAGTAACAAATGTATATATTTTAGCTGCTGTTTACACATATAAAATGGAAGGACCTATCAACTCGCTAACCCTAACCCCATAACCTAATACTGTTTTCTGTGCGCCCCATAACCCTAACCCCCTAATGCCAACACTGGCGCAGACAAAACAGGATTAGACAAGAAATACTGTTAACACATACAAAATACAAGGACCTATACTGTTTTGTGTGCGCTTTTCACAAAATGCACTGCAACCTAACTAACCTGCTAAGTCAAACCTCATAACACTAACCCCATAATGCAAACTGTGGTGCACACAAAAACGGATAGGAGAAGAAATAAGCAAAAAAAATTAAAAACATTTCATTTAAAAGAAAGATAGAAAGGGTCAAAAGTACTAATGTACTGCTTATATTTACAGATTACTATGGCAGATACCGATAACAAAGAGGAAAAGAAAATATGTCAAACACAACAAAGTGTACAAAGATGGAAAGATCAACAGACGCCCGAGGAACAGAAAATTTGACAAGAAAATGAACGCGAGAGAATCACAGGCAAAAGACACACGGCTGAGAAAGTAACATCCAAGCCCAAGAAGGCAACCAAAAAACAAAAACATGCAGAAAATGTATCAGAACAATCTGATAACAAATCTAATGTTGATTTACAGAGTCATATTGATATAAGTTCTCAGAATTGTATATTAGCTAAATCCCTAACCCTAACATCTAACCCCTAACCCTAACCCCTAAACCTAACACTGTTGGTTTTGTGAGGCTTATCATTTCCAACAGGAAAGACTCAGAGATGGTTTGTTAGTTGCTGTTAAAAAGACAAGGTAAGACTTCCACAAAGACAACAATTCCCACCATCTTTAAAAAGCATTATGACTGAGCCTACTTTCCCTAGTTACCAAAATGTCTAAATAAACATGAGATCTTATAATAGTGCCATATATTTTTGCATCTATGGGTGCAACATTAGCTGGTAATGTGCCAGGACATGACCCTTACTACTTCAAAGTACAAGGACAAATTTACCATTGTACTTCTCATTTATACCCAGAAGAAGGGGAGCAAAGAAAATGTGCTCAACTATATGTCCTTGATACAGTGGAAGCTGTTGAACAACGTATGCAGCTTCAAGAAAATAAAAAATGCTTAGCCATTGTTTTTATAGAGCTTGATAAAATTATGGCCCAAAACCCGTCCACTCAAGCTTAAAAAATTGTCAGAAGTAGAACAAGACCAACAAATTCATGCAGAACTACATCAATTACCAATCCCAAAAGTCACTAAGGTTCTTAAAAGAGAACGCCATACTGTTAAACACCGTTATAATTTACCAAAATCAAATGAGGTTGCAATGGTTTTTCAAAATGATGAGGGAGAACCACCATTTCAGAGGGATATTAGAATATATCCCACAAATGAGGAGCAACCTTTTGTTAACGTAAATATCTTAAGTACTAATTTGGATCCAATGACATATCCCATTTTTTACCCAAATGGTGAAGCTAGATGGCAACTTAAATTAACACTTGACAGTTACCCAAAGTCTAAAGTACATGTCAGAAATTATATTTCCATGCTTGAATTTAAAGTGGCTCAAACTGCAATTTGAGATGGATTCAATCCCATTTTATTTGGAGGAAAACTGACACAAAAATGGATCATTGATTCAAATTTGCAAGTTGAGGCAAATAATTTAAATTTCATCAAATATCAACAAGATAAACTATGTGTAGAACAGTATTGTGGATTGATGGATTATGTCGCTGAGGTAGCTACAAACAGAGAGCTTTCAGCTGGCAAAGCTATCATTTTACCTTCTTTCCAAGGATCACCTCACAATATGCAAGAAAGATACACTGATGCTATGGCTATTGTAACTAAATTTGGAAAGCCAAATGTATTTATCACATTTACATGTAGTCCGCAATAGACAGAAATTGTATAGAGTCTGCTAATTGGACAAACTGCTTCCGATAGACCAGATTTAGTGGCAAGAGTCTTCAAAATCAAATTAACTGAATTAATACATGACATAACCATAACTCAGTTATGTAGAAAATGTCTGGCTTATGTTTATACCATAGAATTTCAAAAAAGAGTCCTTCCACATGCACATATTCTTATACTGTAATCCTTCAAGAAAAATATAAATTGGATACTGGTGACAAAGTGGATTCAGTGATTATTGCTGAACTACCAGATCCAGAAATACATGGTTGACTATATGAGTTTGTAACTCATCGCATGATTCATGGACCATGTGGAGTTATTCATCCACAATCACCATGTATGGAAAATAATAAATGCACTAAAGAATTTCCAAAAGATTATAGAGACAAAACTTATATTAATTTGGATGGATATCCATTATATAAAATTATTCGTGGAAAAAAGTTGACAATAGATATGTGGTGCCATAAAATCCACATTTGCTCATGAAGTATAATGCACACATTAATGTGGAAGCTTTAACTTCTATAAAATCCATTAAATATGTCTACAAATTGTGATAACGCTGCTGTCACACTCAGGGTCCGTGCCCTTGTATCCGGCACCACAATGGAGTACTTCAGGAGCCCTTTTTAAAATATCAGCAGTATTTATTTGAGTGTAGCAAAACAACATAAATGGTGCAAAACAAAATCCTAGCTTCTAATAGAAGCACTGACTTTACTCTTGGCTGTAGTTCCCTCACTAAGCAAGATAAAGTTCACACAAAACAAAAGTCCAAACAAAAGCTTACGGGATATCAAGTCTCCCTTGTAGCAGGGGATTTCCACAGCAGGCTCTGGCGTCCTCTGTCCAGCTCAGACTGAGATCTTCCCCTCAGCTGGGTGCTAATCATACCTTTAAAGGTGGAACCCAGCTGGCCTGCTTGATTAGCCTGCTGTGTTAACCCTTTCTTCCCTTTGTGGACACAGGGCTCTGCTCAGTCTCTCTCCCACGTATACTCCATCAATGATTCTGTTACATATCCCCCTCCCCAGCTCGACACTATGGGGTGGCCGTGAGGCAGTGTATGCGGGATAGGGCATCTGCATTGCCATGAAGGCTGCCAGCTCTATGAAGAACACGGAAGTCGAAGGGTTGGAGGGACAGGAACCATCTAGTCACGCGGCTATTTTTCTCCTTGTTCTGGTGCATCCACTGAAATTGGGCATGGTCCGAGACCAAGGTGAACCTTCTTCCCAATAGGTAATACCGGAGGGCTTCCGTGGCCCATTTTATGGCCAGGCATTCTTGCTCTACCACAGAATATTTCTGTTCCTGTGGCAACAACTTGCGGCTAAGGAACAAGACAGGATGTTCTTCACCATTCACCTCCTGTGACAATACGGCCCCCAGTCCTACTCCTGAAGCATCTGTTTGTAGGATAAATTCCTTTTTGAAATCAGGGGCTATTAAAACGGGACCTTGACACAGAGTAGTCGTTAGGTCCTCGAAAGCTTCCTCAGTGGCCTTGTTCCTTATTCTTAGTGAGTTCTGTCAGCGGGGTGGCTCTTGTGGAGAAATGTGGGATAAACCTCCTGTAATAGCCCACGATTCACAAAAAGGCCCTTACTTGCTTCTTTCTCAGTAGGCGAGGCCAGTTTTGGATTGCTTCCACTTTGTTGAGCTGCGGCTTGACCATTCCTCGTCCAACAGTGTAACCCAGATGTTTGGCTTCACTAAGTCCTATGGCACATTTCGCAGGGTTCACTGTAAGGTTTACCCGTCTTAGGGTTTCTAACACAGACTCCACCTTTGGAAGATGTGTCTCCCAATCTGTGGTATAGATTACTATGTCATCTAAATATGCAGCAGCATATTCAGAATGTTCAGGTAATAACCTGTCCATCAGTCTCTGGAAGGTGGCTGGAGCTCCATGGAGTCCAAATGGTAGTACTTTATATTGGAAGAGCCCATCTGGGGTCGAAAAGGCAGTTTTTTCTTTTGCTGCTTGTGTCAACGGAATTTGCCAATATCCTTTTGTCAAGTCCAGGGTCGTTACAAATCTTGCTTTCCCAAGCCGCTCGATCAACTCATCCTCTCTAGGTATGGGATATGCGTCAAACTCAGATACAGAGTTTAATTTGCAGAAGTCGCTGCAGAATCTGATGGTGCCGTCAGGCTTTGGGACCATCACAATAGGACTACACCATTCACTTTGGGATTCTTCAATAACTCCAAGATCTAGCATCTTTTTTACTTCTACTCTTATTTCTTCTCGTTTAGCCTCGGGTATTCGATAGGGTTTCATTCTTACCCTGATCCCAGGCTTAGTGAGGATGTTGTGGTAAATAGCGGTGGTGCGACCTGGTTGTGTAGAGAAGACATCCCTGTTTCATTTTATAACTTTGTACATTTCCTCCTTCTGTTCAGGGGACAGATCCTGTGACACAAATGCTTCTACTTGCATTGCCTCTGTGCTCGGAATAGTTTCTCCAACATCATCCAACTCTTCATCAAGACAAGCAATATGTACCTCTACTATCTGCTCTCTCCAAGGTTTTAGCAGGTTTACGTGGTATATTTGCTCTGTTCTTCGTCGCTCTGGTTGCCTCACTTTATAATCCACATCTCCTATGGCCTCAATAATTGCGTACAGGCCTTGCCATCTGGCCAGTAGTTTGCTTTTGGCTGTGGGTACTAGAACTAGTACTCTGTCTCCCGGTTGGAACTTCCTCACCTGTGCTGTGCGATTGTAATATGTACGCTGATGTTGTTGGGCTTTTTCCATGTGCTCTCGTACCAGGGGGCCAACTTGGGAGATTCTTTCCCTCATTTTCCTGATATACTCTATGATATTCTCACCAGGCACGGTTTGTTCTTCCCATTCTTCTCGAAGTATGTCAGTATGCCTCTGGGATGGCGACCATAGAGGAGTTGGAAAGGGGAAAACTCTGTGGAGGCTTGCGGGACCTCTCTAACTGCAAAGAGCAAATAGGGTAGAAGTAAGTCCCAATCTTTCCCGTCTCGGGCTACAACCTTTCTGTTCATGTTCTTCAAGGTTTTATTAAACCGCTCGACCAATCCATCCGTCTGAGGATGGTAAACCGAGGTTCTTAGTGTTTTCACCTGTAGGAGCTTGCACATTTCTTTCATCAATCTAGACACAAAGGGTGTCCCTTGGTCAGTCAAGATTTCATTGGGTATCCCCACCCTAGAATACAGCTGTATGAGCTCTTTAGCTATATTTTTAGAGGTTGCTGTGCGTAGTGGTATCGCTTCTGGATATCTTGTGGCATAGTCCAGTATTACCAGTATGAACTGGTGTCCTCTGGCTGATTTTTCGAGAGGGCCAACCAGGTCCATTGCAATCCTCTCAAAAGGCTCTTCAATTATGGGCAAAGGTATCAATGGGGCCCTTAGGTTAGGTCGAGGGGCAGTTATCTGGCATTCTGGGCAGGATGCACAATACTGGGCTCCCTCAGCATGTATACCAGGCCAGAAAAATCATTTCAGGATTCTTCCCAGTGTTTTATCTTTTCCAAGGTGTCCCCCAAGGAGGTTACGATGAGCCAGGTCAAGGACTTTCCTTGTATGTGCTCTAGGGACTAGGAGCTGCTCCAGTGTCTCTGTCCCTGAGCAAACAATTCTGTACAACAGATCATTTCGTAAAATGAAATACGGTCCTTGTCTCTTTTGCCTGTCAGGCACATGTACACCGTTTACTTCTGATAGTTAATTTCGTACATTTTGCAAAATTGGGTCCGAAGCCTGATTATTATTGTCCTGGAAGCACTGCTGTGGAGTCAGCTCTTCCTCTCCAGGTTCTTCTGTTTCCTCCTCTCTTTCATCATTATGAGCTGTAGGACCAGTTCTGTGTGCCCCTCGCCTTTCCTTATCTCGGCTTGCGGCTAAAGCTTCTTCAAAAGCTTTCTTTCGTATTTCCGTGCCTATCCTTTTTGCTCTTCGCCGCTCCCGCTTTCTTTTTCGGCCTCTCCCGGGTCAGCCATCCTCTAAGCATGATAGATGTGGACATACGGAATTGTTAGCAGTTTGGACACTCTCCACAGGTTCTTTTCTGCTTTCCCATCGGTCAGTAGGAAGAAGATCTTTGAAGTGGGGAACGTCTCTGCCTAGTACTACCGGATAAGGCAGGGTAGCTACGACGGGTGCAGTGATTACATCTTCCTCCCCTGTATCTCCAGTGTTGCAGTTCTGGTAGGGTAGAGATTGACAGTACCATGAACGCAATTTATGCCCACTCGTCTTGAGGTTTTTATTTCACTGTGTCTTATGAGTTTTCCTGAGAAAAGAGTCACAGCACTTCCTGAGTCTACTAGGGCTGCCGTTTCTTTACCGTTAACCTTTATGGGTTTGGTAAACTGATGAGCCTTTTCTGTCACCCCCGCCAGGTTAATTACGTTACAGTGCTATGGACTTTCTCCCATGTTGCATTGCATGGGTTCCTCTTTACTTGGACAGTAAGCCGCTATGTGTCCTGGTTCTCCGTAAAAAAAACATGTTTCCTTGCTTGCGGGGCTGCCTCTTTGCCAGGGTTATCAGGAATCATCCTTTCTGCTTTGTTTTGAAGCAGACTCTTTTTCACTTCCGGGTACAGGTGTCTTTGTCCGGTTCCCGACCTTCTCATGCAGTTAGAGGTTTAAGCCTTTGGGTGATGAGGCCGCCTTTGAATACTGTAGGTCTCCACTTTTGAAGGACAGGAAAATTCATTCATAGCCAAATATCTTTCTGGCAATGAAATACATTTATCTGGATTCTCCGGCTCATTTTGTCCCACCCATTCTCTTAAGCCTGGGGGTAGACTCCTCAGGTAGCGATCCATTACCAGTAGTTCCATAATTCTCCCTGGTCCATTAGTTTCAGGGCTTAGCCATCTTTGGGCTAAGTGCAGCAATTCAAACATTTGTGTGCGAGGGTTCTCGCTATCCACAAACTTCCATGTGTGGAATCTCTGTGGCCTAACGCTTATGGTAACTCCCGCTCTGGCCAGGATCTCAGCTTTTAGGCTGGCATAATCCATTGCTTGCTCTGTGTCCAGGTCAAAATATGCTTTATGAGCCTCCCCACACAAATACGGAGCAACTATACTGGCCCAGTGTCTTTGGGGCCACGCTTCTCTGACAGCAATTCTTTCAAAAGTCAGGAGAAATGTTTCCACATCTTCATCCGGGTTCATTTTCTGTAGAAACTGATTTGGGTTGATGTTTCCACTGGTTTCCGGCATCGGGGTAGGTTTTGCAGGTATCAGGTGCTGTAGCTGGGCAAGCAAGATTTGGTTTGTTTCCCACTGCAGCTTTCGGTCTTCTGCAGCTTGGGCCTGTTGTTCTGCCAGGACTTGTGCTGCCTGGGCCTGCTGTCTCAGTAGCTGCTAAGTAGTCTCCTGCTGGCATGCAGCGGTTTGTATTATGGCCTTTACTAGTTCCTCCATTGTTCAGATTCCACCACTGCCACCATATGTGATAACGCTGCTGTCACACTCAGGGTCCGTGCCCTTGTATCCGGCACCACAATGGAGTACTTCAGGAGCCCTTTTTAAAATATCAGCAGTATTTATTTGAGTGTAGCAAAACAACATAAATGGTGCAAAACAAAATCCTAGCTTCTAATAGAAGCACTGACTTTACTCTTGGCTGTAGTTCCCTCACTAAGCAAGATAAATGATTCATCAATGATTCTGTTACAAAATATATTTACAAAGGCTATGATGCAGCTGCTGTAGTGGTCAAAAGTGCAGAAAATCCAGAACAAAATGAGTAATTACACGATGAACTTGCATGTAGATGCTTGATATGTACTGTAAGTGGGCCAGAAGCAACGTGGCGACTTCTCAAATTTGAAATGCATGATCTTCACATGCAGTATATCGTACATATAGCTATACATTTGCCCCAAAGACACTTAGTTTACTTTAATGTTAGAAATGAAAGAAATGCTTTGGCACAAAGTGAGCATCACCAAACTACACTAACTGCGTGGTTTCAATTAAATTGTATTGACTTGGAGGCAAGGGAATTGTTATACATTGACATTCCCTATCATTAGGCTTTCATTAATGGATTATGGCGAAAACAAAAAAACCTGTGGAAATAAAATAACATTATTCCCAAAATTCATAAGAATCCAAAAAAAAAACACCAGGGAGGCCGATAGTATCTGGCATTGAATGCTTAACTGAAAATCCAAGCAAATATGTAGACTCTATTTTGCGTGACTTTGTAGTCACTTTAGCATCATATGTTAAAGATACAAAAGATGTCTTATTAAAATGAAATGATGTCTCTGTCAGTAATCAAGCATTACTGGTGTCATTAGATGTTAAGTCCCTGTACACCAGCATACAACATACAAGAGGCATAGAGGCTGCCAAGTACTTTTTGCTTAAAAGAGGTGCTCACTATCAAAATCATGAGTTTGTACTTGAATTGTTGGAGTTTGTACTGACTCATAACTATTTTGTTTTCCTTAACAAGTTCTACCAGCAGATATGTGGTACGGCTATGGGCACAACGTGTGCCCCCCACATATGCCAACCTTTATTTAGGCTGGAGGAACAAATGGTATTTGTCGATGAAATGGATAATTACACCAAACACATTGAATTATGGGTTTGTTTCATCAATGACATTTTATTAGTATGGAATGGCAATCAGAAAGAATTGGGAGAATTCATTGATATGTTGATATGTTAAACAGTAATGATATGGGGCTATATTTGACATCAGAAATTAATCAAACTAACATTACCTTTTTGGATTTAAGAATTGACAAACGGGAAGATGGTAAACTTCAAACCACTACCTAGAGAAAACCTACTGCCATTAATACTTCTATAAGCAAATAGCAGTCATCCTAAAGCCTTAATTTCAGGAATACCTGTGGGGCAATATCTAAGAATTGCTCCAGTCCAGCTAACTTTGAAAATGAAGCCAGGGAACTTCAACATCGCTTTAAAGAAAAGGGATAGAAGAATAAAACCCTTAAAAAAGCATATCAGAAAGCCAAAGTTGTTGACAGAGAATCACTTCTAATGGATAAAAATAAACCATTTGAAGATATGGTGAGATGCATAGGTACATACAATGGTAAATGGCATAAAAAAGCAATTGAAAGAATATTCAATGAACATTGGAAGATCAATTTGGATGATGAGGATCTGAGGCCTTTTCTGAGTAATCAGGCACAGATCACTAGCAGACGTTCCACAAATTTAAGGGATATGCTATCAAGAAGTCACTTGGAAATTGAAAAAAGAAAAATTGGCTAAATAGAACTATAGGCTGCTTTAAATGCTTATCATGCAAAGCTTGTAAATATGCAAATACTACCAAAACATTCCCTTCCAGGGATGGAACAACAAACTTTAAAATCAAACAACTACTGACATGCAAGTCAGTAAGGGTTATATATCTTGTGCTTTGCAAATGTGGAATGAGGTATGTAGGTAAAACTTGTAGAGAATTCAGACGTAAGGTTCTGGAACATATATACAGTATAAAGAATATGACACACTGGTTGCTAATCGCGTGAATTTCAAACACAATGGGGATCGCAGTAACATCTCTTTTATAGCAATTGATAATGTCAAATATACCATTAGAAGAGGCAATCTTGACAAGAAACTTCTAAAAAAGAAGCCCAATGGATATATACATTAAAAACAAAAAACCTTGGGGACTTAATGAAGGTTTTACCTTTACTCCATTAATTTAATAATCTTAGGATGAATCATTTTTCATTTACCACGTCATAAAGACATACTTTGAAAACCGTTAAGATTAATATATTTTTTTTCCTGAACTTTATGGATGATAAATCCACTTAACACCATGATAATGGCACTTGGATGCATTCTTAATATGCTTGGAAGAAATAACATAGAAATATAATTTGGGTAAATAACGTGATACTCTTATAGTAATGTAAAATAAATGATATAAAATTACAACAAGTGTGGAATAGAACTATCACATTGGATCATATACTATTCTAGAATGACATCAATATATAAATATAAATGTATAAAAAGGTTTATGTAAAATGGTGTTTATTTCTCTAAGTGTAAAAGGTATACCCAATGTCTACATAATTTATGAAACTGTTTATCATCCTCTGTCAGTATTATAGTTGAATTGCCAGTGCTGCAACATTAATAATAAAAAAGTTGTATATAGGAAGTGTGCTTTATTTACTATCGATAGCACATTATATAAACAGCAATATGATCATAATATATTATTATTATTATCTTTATTTATATCGAGCCAACATATTCCGTAGCGCTGTACAGGGGTTCAGTACATGGCAAAAAACAAACTTAACACCTTATAAAGAATGGAGGGCCCTGTTTTTGAGCTTATAATCAAAATGTACATAGTTCTTGTTTCCAAGGCACAGACACAAGATTTAAAACTTGCGAACTTACAATCTAAGGGTATAGTTGTGATACAAGAGGGTGACAAATGCAAAATGGCAACGTCAATGCAATTTGTTTAGGAATAAAATAAAAGAGAGGGCGGGATCCAGTAGAACCCCAAGACAACGTGTCTGGGAGGTGGGAGTGATGATGGTGTTGTCAACAGTAAGAGATATTAGAGGAGTGGAAGCTGTAGTAGAGGGTGGAAAGATTAGGAGTTCAGTCTTAGACATGTTGAGTTTGAGTTGACGGTTAGACAACAGGAGGATATCCTAGAGAGGCAGTTGGAACCTTGATCACCATAATTACTATGCTATTTAAGAATGATATTAACTTTTATAATGTGATTAAATATGTTGAACACCTTTATGTATATAAGCTAATATAGTGACTTTTGATCTTAAGTCCACATTATTTATCACTTACACTTTTTGTTCTATCTTTATCTGTATCAGATTGAGGATAGCTTAGTCTCAAGTGACTTTATTTATATCAAGGTTGTTCACATAAACATCTATTAGTATTTATGGAATATTGAAAAGCATGGTTATAATTTCCATATATTTACTATGATTCCCCATTGTGTCTACAAAGAACCTGATTTAGCAAACCTGTCATAGAGGTAATATTAACACCTTTTATTCTTTAGTCTGTGCTTTCTGTAAATAGCAATTTCATTTTCCCACCATTTATTCTATTTTATTTTATTTTATCTATAGTCTTTGGTTTTAATTAGTTGAGTTGCTATGACAACAATAGTGGCTTAATTAGCCTCTCTGACATCTCATCAGTAACCCCTGATGAAATCATTTAGAAAAGTGCGTCGGGTTGCACACAACATAAGGTCGCAGCGCGGACCTATGACGTCATCACCAGACACATAGGCAGCATCTGTGAAGCTAGGAGCCCCGGGTTTCACTCGAAATAGACCCATAGCTGTGTTATTATACACTTTCAGTCCCCATCCCACTTCTAGCCAGTATTACCTGGTATCAACAAATATTATAGGAGTTATTCCATATTTATGAATTTGTATTTGGGATTCAGATGATATTGAAATTAACAATAGGTGGCTCCTATTAATTAACTTATGAAACAGTGGTTGTAAATCAATAAATGAATACTCCTGGCCAATATTACGAACATTTTCCACTAATATCGGTTATTATGTTACTTTTGTCATATAACTGACACTAATTATTTTGATATACGGTATCTATATTTTTAGATATATCTCTCAATATTCAGCACTTTAATATTAATAATATTATAGGTGATTTAGCACTATTAATTTTTATTATCAGCATTGTTGCACTTTTCTTCACTTATGCAATATTGATTTTTTTGTATTGCTATATATACTTGCTTCACTGTTTACAGCACTATAGCACTTTATCACTTGGTCATACTATAAGAGGACCCAGTGGTTTTATAATTATATGGTGACTTTGGAGTTTTTCCCACTTCTCATCATTATTATTGTTTTTCATGAAGAAGTTAGAGCAACAAGATGTTAACCTTGTATTTTGAAGATACTATTAAATGTTAAGTTTTATTATTCACTATTCTCTATATTGTTATTAGGTCTTGGGTGTGCACTATTTGTCAAGGGATACCTTTAATTTCCTTTTTTTGTGATAGAAATAAAATACCAAGAATTCACATTGTAAGTCCAAGAGACCTTGAATGTTGCTGCATACGTTTACTCCTTTTAAATGTTCCTGGTGCACAAGGTTTTGAACTGTTAATGACACATTTCATTTAGCTGTGCGGCACAGAAAATTCCTGGCTTATGATATAGAATGGGAATGATGTCTAGAAGAAGCAGCACTGTGTCAAATGCCACGGCAGATGAGGGAACAATTTGCATTCATTTGCATCTTCTCAAATGCTCCAAATGCATTAGCTTTGTGGGACACATTTAAAACAAATATGTCTGAAGACTTTTTGCAACATTATAATGAGTCTATTGCAGAACAAAAAGGATTAATTTAATGGCAAGAGGTATTTCTCTATCATGGATTAAATTGTGCAAGCTTTAATCTGCCAGATCCAGGGCTCATAGATGAAATAAACTATGACACTGAGCTTCAAAAACAAATAACACAAAAAAAATTGCAACGTTAAATAAATAAAAAATACATTAACACCATAAAAAATGCACTAGATGATGACAAGCTCAAAGAGCGTTATTTCTATCTAGATGAACCTGGTGGATCAGGAAAAACGTATCTACATAATTTATTGAGGAGTTTCATTCGAGCCCAAGGTCAAATAGCACTGCCATTTGCAACAACTGAAATTGCCGCACTTTTGTTAGAAGGTGGAAGAACTGTGCATAGTGGATTTAAACTGCCACTTCCCATTCTAGAAACATCAGTGTCGAATATTTGAATGACATCATTAAAAGCAAAAAAAAAGTAAATGAATTATAATAGATAATTATGTCATGCCATGCTCTACAATGTATTGAGCGTTTGTTGTGAGAAGTCATGGATAATGAATTGCCATTTGGTGGTAAGGTCATGTTGTTAGGTGGAGATTTTAAGCAAACATTACCTGTTGTTCTTAATGGAAATCGACCAGACATTGTTGAAACATGTATAAAGTCAAATCTTCAAAACAAAAGGGAAAAAAGGAGCCACCCTAGTGCAGATTATCCTCTAAGCGTAATTGTAGATACAGCACAGACATATAACAAATATCTCCACTTTTGGTTAATAAATGCCAACTCATGTGGTATTACACCAACAATATGAGGTATAATAAAAATATATAGAAACTCCAAAGGTTTGTGGTCCACTCAGGCTTGCTTCTTGGTAGTGAGGCTGTGTCTCCAACTCCCAATACAAAACGATGGACTCCATAGTAGGCTAAATTAATAATATCTTTTATTTTGACCAATCATCGACAAATCCTAGAGTTTTCCACTGATCACATGGAACAAACTCTCAACAACAGACAAACAAAACAAGACGCGTCTCTCTCCACTGAGCTTTCTCAGGTAGTACAAAAAATATATAAAATATATATCTAAATATCACATGTAAATCTATCTACACATACATGTGCACTCAAGTGTCTTCCAAAAAGAAGAATCTTTACAGAAAACCAGTCAAATCATATGCCCCAATATATACCCACACCTCACCTCAATAGCGGGACTAAGTCACTTCCCATGCACCGGTGCACAGTTAACGCGACTTCCGGCGCATGCGTCACTTCCCGTGCACGGAACGTCAGTGACGTCACTTCCGGCGCTCCCAAATTACGTCACATCCGTTGTGACGGATTCGTCACTTCCGGTCCAGAGACTGATGGGAAAGACCACAACAAACCATTCTCCCCAAACAATAATGACATACATACATATTATTAACAACATGATTTAGACAAAGATATAAAAATACATATCCAAATAAATACATAAATAAAAAAATTAATAAATACTCCAGCTTACACTCTATACAGATGGACACAGTAATTCCATATTGCCTATTCCATGAAAATACAATCTGTACAGATGCCCCCACCTAGTATGAGTCCATAAATACAACATGTGATAGCTACATGGGGAATAATGGATACCGAGGCATATGTTAAACTGACCATACTGGTCATATTGTTCACATTAATTTATATTATTATATTCATCCAAATCAACTCCTCCTCTTAGATACATAGTATAATCTATAAATATAGAAAAACACCTTACTCCAAATATATTAAAACTATACATCAATATAAAATCCTCTACTGATCACATGATACTTGTGTAAAAATATGGCTTATATACAGACAACTTTTAACATGACTTCAATGTGTATTTTATAAATATAACTTGTTATTTACAACTGTAAGAAATCTAGTGTTAATAATTTGTTATAACATTGTGTGTTTGTATCAAGACATTATACCTCAGGTCTTTTTATTATTCCCACAAATATATAAATATATATATATATATATATATATATATATATATATATATATATATATTATAGATGTGTATAAATTAGCTAGTTATATGTGTATGTAATTAGCTAAAAACCAAGTCTGTGTGTGGGAAAAGACAACAGGTGTGAGTAGCCCCGCTCAAAATAACTCAGAGAATTACAAAGGTCTTATTTACAGTAAAAACAGCAAGTCTTAGGTGTGCATTTTTAGTCAGCTGAATAAAAGACTCAAGATGGGTGTATATGAGTGTAATGTTACCACCTGTATAGAAACCAACAGTCTAATTTCAACTTATAGCCATGTATGAGGTATAGAGAGGGTGGGTCATGAGCTACAATATGATATAAAAAGCCAAGAATCTATGGAAGAGAGGGCAACCAGCACAGGTACCCAGCACAAGCACCGGCTGGCCCAGGTTGAAGGAGCCTTCATGCAGTCCAGAAGAGCTCAGCTGAGCAGAGCCTGATCCTGACCGAAGAGAACCTGATGGAGGCTGAACTTCCAAAACTGACCACAAGTGGTATTATCCTGTATCTTTATATTACATAATGTAGAATTCATATCAGTATTATATTTGTAAATATTGTCTTAATACTTCTTGTCTGTTATCTGTTTTGTCTAAAACCCATTATGTAACGGTATCTTGATTTATGTAAAATATATCTTTTAATTATAAACGTATTCATATGTTCTTTTATTGATTTGTCCAAAAGAACTTATTACTTGTCGAAATTATACATTAATTATTTAGTTATTGGTTAATTTCTTACAGTTGGCGAGCCTTGGTCCAGGAGGACATTAATCTAATAATCAAGCATATTAATAAGTATAATATTTTGCATAAATTAATGTACTATTTTCCTATTGTGTGCTGTAGTTAGAGAAAGTAGTAGAAACTTTTTGTATGGTACGTTTGGCTGTGGTAGATACAGGATTCTAAAGCAGGTTTTGTTTACTCTTACATGTTTGCTTTTCTGCACTTTTAAAATTGTATAGTTTTGTTATCCAATAATGGAGGGCTTAATGAAAAAGATTGCTAATGTTGAAAACTCTGATGCCATAATTAGAGCTATGGTGAATACTTCTTTCTAACCCCTGGTCAAACGCCCAGAATCTTGTAGCATCAGCTATTAATGAAAAGAAATCATCTAAATCAAAAGGGAAAACAATTTTAATATTTGCTGCACATTGGATTGCAGAACAATATAAACATTTATGTGTGCAGAAACAAGATTTAGAGACTAAAGTGTGTGAGCTTAATACTGCTTTGGAAAACCTTACGGTCACTGCCACTACAGCATCTGCTTTGGGTTTAGATAATCAGAAGACAGTGTAAGAAAATAAGCAACTACATAGAAAAAATAAGGAACTTGTAGATAGATTGCTAGATGCAGAAAGTGCAATAAGATGTTTAGCTTTTACTAAAAAGGACACTCATTATAGTCAATGTTTAGCACAATGTAAAGAGACAGAGGTCCAGAAAGTGGACTGCAATTCTTTTAAGAAAAGTGAAGTAGATTGTGTTAAAATGGCACCAGTTTCTACTGAGCTCAAGAGAGGAGCACATGGGCAGGTCATTTCTGAAACTACTGTGAATAGATCTCTTTCTATTAGTGAAATTCAGGCCCTGAGCAAAACACTTGGTTGTATAGGTTTTCATGATGATCCTTTTGAAATCATGATAAGAATTGAAAAGTTTTTAAAATGTAATGCAAATTTAACTGAGACGGATACATTTGCTGTGATTATGACTTCTTTAGATCAATCCTTAAAATCTAGTTTGCCTTCTGATGTTTTGCAGAGCCTAGATCTAAAGAGCATTTGGTAAAATAGATTTTAAATGTACTGGGTGTTTGGTAACTCTGTGTTTGGTAACTGTACACAGAAGATGGGAGAATCTGTACAAGAGTATAGTGATAGACTATTCGTATTGTATAAACTCACACTCGCTTCTGATACTGAGGCTAATCAGAATGATCACATTTATAAGAAGGCCTTACTAAAAAGATGTCTGCCTGAAATTATAAATATTGTTGGGTTGACAGTATCTGCCAACAATCAATTCTTAAATTTTTTTTAACTGCATTGAATAGTGGCAGAATTTTGGTAGTTAAGACCACCCCAACCCATACACATTTAGGGCCCTATTAAACTCCAGCTTCGTAAATAAGAGGCTTCTACTTAAGCCCTACGTACTGCAAAGTTTCTCTGAGTTCCAATGCCATTACAATCTTCCTGCTGCGAGCAGTATGTGAGCTACGCAGCAGGGCCGTACGTATCAACACTGCGTAAATGTACATGAGGAGTGACAGCCTGCGATATGATAGGCTCCCGCACCTCAACAAGTAGTGCAGGGGTCCTAAACGGGACCTCCGCGGCAGTCCCCACATAAGCCCTGCCGTGGGGGGTACTCCAACTACCCCCCCAAGCACCTAAAATTAACCCCCCTCTATGCAGGGGTCCCCATCGTTAACACCTTGCTGCAGGGATCCATAGGGCCACCCGCAGCCCCCACATATTAACCCCTTGCAACGGGGGTCCCGATCTGCATAGATCAGGCCCCTGCTGCATTTAAAAAATGTAAATTCCCTGCCGCGGCTACCTAAAGGGGCCGCGGCACACTATTACCCAATCCCGGCCGTGGCACCTACAATTAACCCCCCTTTATGCTGGGGGAACCCATCGGGACCCCCCAAGTGTCCATGGGGCTGTTAAAACCCTAACATTAATCCCATAAGTGCCATGAAGGTCCACAAGTACCATCATGACACTAACTACAAACACTACACTATAACCCCCAATTAACCATTTAATCTAAACTAACCCCCCTCTACACTAATCTATTTACACTTACACTACCTACCTACACTACCTACCCCATAATAAACCTCCCCACCACTCTAATTACAAAAAATAAAAAAACCTACCTTGCAGAAAATAAAAAACCTAAGTCATCAAAAAAAAAAAACCTACAGTACAGAAAATAAAACCTACAGTACAGAAAAAAAACTACAGTACAGAAAAAAAAACTACAGTACAGAAAAAATAAATAAGTTACAACCCCCCCACTACAGAAAAAAAAAATTACACACCTGAAAAGGAAAGACAGACATACACAATACATTACATACATACAATACATTACATACAATACATTACATATAATATATTACATATAATATATTACATATAATACATTACATATAATACAAATCAAATACCCCCTATCTATCTAACATACAATCTATTTTATCTAAAATAAATCATAAGTATATCAAATACATCCCCCTATCTATCTAATATACAAAAAATCCTAACTACATACACAGACCCTAATTCTAAGCTAAAATAAAATAATTACAGTCCTAACTACACAGACCCTACTTCTAAGCTAAAATAAAATAATTAAGACCACTTACCTTTAAGATGTCCCGTCAGATCACTAACCTAGGGGTAAAACAAAACAAAACAATAGTACAAAACATTAACATCAAATAAATAAACATTATATACATTTCAGTCAATCAGAAGTCATCAATGTGTGAGCCAATCAGGATGGGATACACCGCAATTTCCCACCCTGATTGGCTAAAGCACCTGTCAATATTTATTGGAACCAATCACAAGGCGCAGATGCCTTCAGCCAATTACTATGGGATACACCCCAAAGGAGTGATTGGTAGAAGACATCTGGACATCCTGATTGGCTCAAATATTGACGACTTCTGATTGGCTGAAATTGATAAACAGCTTTTTCAGCCAATCACAAGCCACCATTGCCAATTTCCTCCTGGAAAAGACTCCGGGAGGCTCATTAGCGTCGGGGAGGTCTGCAAGTGCAGATCTCCGTTAGTTTTTTGTTTTGTTTTTTTTAGAGCGCGGATGGTTCCAGGGCCCAGCCGGGGCTCAAGGGCAGGAGGCCGGGGACATAGCAGGGAGGTAAGTTAAATGTTTATTTATATGTTGATATGTTTATTTTATTTCTTGTTTGTATATTGTTTATTTTTCTGTACTGTAGTTTTTTTTTCTATACTGTAGGTTTTTTTTCTGTACTGTAGTTCTTTTTTTTCTGTAAGGTAGGTTTTTTTATTTTTTGTAATTAGAGTGGTGGGGAGATTTATTAGGGGGTAGGTAGTGTAGGTAGGTAGTGTAAGTGTTAATAGATTAGTGTAGAGGGGGGGTTAGTTTAGATTAAATGGTTTATTGGGGGTTATAGTGTAGTGTTTGTAGTTAGTGTCATGATGGTCCTTGTGGACCGTCATGGCACTTATGTGGTTAATGTTAGGGTTTTAACAGCCCCATAGGTATCATAATATACCCTTATGGGACTGATGGGGGTAAATAGAGGCTTATGGGGGTCTGTATTGACCTTCATGACTTATAGGGTTAATTAAGGCCTTATGGGGGTCTGTATTGACCTTCATGAGTTCTAGGGGTAATTAAGGCCTTTTGGGGGTCTGTATTGACCCACATGAGTGACGGGGTTAATTAACCTTTACGGTCCTTTAAGGACCCGCAAGGCGGGAAATTAAAAAATTGAAATGCAGCACGGTCACGATCGGTGCCGATCGGGGACCCCCGCTGGAGGGGGTTAACGTGGGGGGGGGCTGCAGGGGTCCCTATGGACCACTGCAGCAAGGGCTTAATGTGGGGACACTTGGGGGGTCCCGATGGGGACCCCCAGCATAGAAGGGGGTTAATTGTAGGTGCCGCGGCCAGGATTGGGTAATAGAGTGCCGCGGCCACTTTAAGGAGCCGCGGTGGGGAATTTAAAAATGTTAAAAGCAGCGGGGGCCTGATCTATGCAGATCGGGGACCACTCACTGCAAGGGGTTTATGTGGGGACACTTCGGGGTCCCAATGGGGACCCCCAGCATAGAGGGGTGTTAATTGTAGGTGCTGTGGCCGGGATTGTGTAATAGTTTGCCGCGGGCCCTTTGAGGAGCCGCGGCGGGGAATTTAAAAGTTTTAAATGCAGCGGGGGCCTGATCTATGCAGATCGGGGACCCCCCGCTGCAAGGGGTTTATGTGGGGACACTTCAGGGGGTCCTGATGGGGACCCCCAGCATAGAGGGGGGTTAATTGTAGGTGCCCCGGCAGGGATTGGGTAATAGTGTGCCCCGGCCCTTTTAAGGAGCCACGGCGGGGAATTTAAAACTTTGAAATGCAGCGGGGGGGCTGATCTATCCCGATAGAGACCCCTGCAGCATGGGGATGTGTATAGGGAGCAGGGGGGAGCCTCACACTGCTGTCTTGGGCTGCTCCGAGGCAGCACGTAGAGGCTTTAGGATCCCATGCAGGCACTTTTTGTGCCCATAGGGATTCTTACGAAATGCGATAATCATGCGTAGATTTAAGGCTGCGTGTGACTACGTAGCTCTCTCGGAGCCTATTCTCTGCCATTTTTCGTAGTCATATCGCAAAGCAGGCTGAGAGAGATTCGGTACTCGCAAACAGAAAAAAACTGCCTTTTGCGAAAACCGAAAGAACTACGAGGGAGAATTTAATAGGGCTCTTAGTTTCTAAGGCAAATGGTGTGTCTTGCTATGCTTGTGGACAATTAGGTCATGTTTTCAGAAACTGTAAAAACATGATAAATTTCACCCCTAATTCAAGCAAAAGGCCCAATAATAACAGATGGACACAGAAGATTGAAAATAGCCAGAATCACTCCAGGAAGGGAGCAAATGGTAGAGCTAAAATATATACAAATACTCCATTTATTCCATATCATGTTCTGAAATTTTCAAAATGAATTGCTCAGAGCTGATAATTTTACACTAAAACAGGAAAGTGATGTGTTCAAGAAAAATGTAGAAGCTCTAAGATTAGAACTGAACCAGTGTAAATCAAACTATAGTACAGAAAATGATTTACTTATCAATCTTTCCTAAACTAACTGATTATTAACTTTTATTTTTACAGGAAAACAGAAATGGGAAAATGAAAAGGGAAGGAAAGGAGATCCAGTAAATAACCTTTCCTAATTTCTTCTACAGTTTTTTTATAAATATATAATAGAGGACCTTTGCTTTTATTTATTTTTATTTTTAAGGACAAGCCTCTATATTTTTATTTTTTATTTTTTTTTAAATACAGTGTGGGCGGGACAAATTCTAAATTATAGTTTTTGTGTATTATTTTTACACATATTGTAAAATGCCTGCACTGTCAGCTAAAAAATTTTTTTTTGATGAGTAAATCTTACTGCATTTTTTTTTTTTAACTGTTGCCACAATGAGGACTTTACATGTAAGTGAGCATTTTAACTGTGATGATTTTGTGTTTTTTAAAGCCTCATTTTTTTTTTGTAATGACAGCAAGTGTTTAAAATATTTTTATATAGATTGCATGGTATCCTTTCTTTTGATGGTACGTTCAGTCTGTCATCATAATAATGGGACTTATTTTATTATGCCGCATAAAATCAAAGGTTTATAATTAAGAGAGCTCATTATTTGGAAATGAATAAACTCTCTAAGTGGGGATATTATAAGAAATGGGACAGACAGTTTTTAAACTATAAAGGAATCATTCAATCTGTATTTTTTTTGCTACAATCACCTACAAACTTTTTCTTTCCACACGTGCTAACAATAAAGTGTCCTTTGATTAGTGGTTTCTTCAATACACACAATACACAGTATTAAAGACAACATAAGTCTTAAGCAAGCTAGCAAGCCAGCTAGGTGTAACATGAAGCTCTCAATAAGATCCAGCAAGGGTCACATATATGGATATAATTGTGGAAGTAGGAAAGTGGCACACAGAAGTTGGTATGGAAGTGTAAAACAGACTTGTGGCTTGTGAATGAAGCTACAGTAGTTATGGGAGGGTGATGTGATTTTTGCACACAGTAGCCACAGGAGTATAAATATTATAAAATATTATAAAATGCATACTGTGAGTCGAAATTTGCCTCACAGAATCCTAAATTTAGTAGAAAGTATTGGTTGTTATCAGATCATTTCTGTCTCAGTGAACTGTATTACTTTGAAATATCATACACACAGTGGGTCTACACACAATAAGCCATATTTATTTGTATTATTTGAGAGAGCTAATTTTTTTTACAAAGTAATTTCGCTCTCTAGGTTGGGACTGTAAAAATATGGCTTATATACAGACAACTTTTAACATGACTTCAATGTGTATTTTATAAATATAACTTATATACAACTGTAAGAAATCTAGTGTTAATAATTTGTTATAACAATTGTGTGTTTGTATCAAGAAATTATAGCTCAGATCTTTTTATTATTCCCACAAATATATATATATATATATATATATATATATATATTATAGATGTGTATAAATTAGCTAGCTATATGTGTATGTAATTAGCTAAAAACCAAGTCGTGTGTGGGAAAAGACAACAGGTGTGAGTAGCCCCGCTCAAAATAACTCAGAGAATTACAAAGGTCTTATTTACAGTAAAAACAGCAAGTCTTAGGTGTGCATTTTTAGACAGCTGAATAAAAGACTCAAGATGGGTGTATATGAGTGTAATGTTACCACCTGTATAGAAACCAACAGTCTGATTTCAACTTATAGCCATGTATGACAAATAGAGAGGGTGGGTCATGAGCTACAATATGATATAAAAAGCCAAGAATCTATGGAAGAGAGGGCAACTAGCACAGGTACCCAGCACAAGCAACGGCTGGCTCAGGTTAAAGGAGCCTTCATGCAGTCCAGATGAGCCCAGCTGAGCAGAGCCTGATCCTGACCAGAGAGAACCTGATGGAGACTGAACTTCCAAAACTAACCATAAGTGGTATTATCCTGTATCTTTATATTACATAATGTAGAATTCATATCAGTATTATATTTGTACATATTGTCCTAATACTTCTTGTCTGTTATCTGTTTTGTCTAAAACCCATTGTGTAACTGTGTCTTGATTTATGTAAAATATATATTTTAATCATAAACTTATTCATATGTTCGTTAATTAATTTGTCCAAAAGAACTTATTTTTTGTAGAAATTATACATTAATTATTTATTTATTGGTTAATTTCTTACACTAGCAAATCTCTATAGGAAGGCAGCCAAATCTATATCAATATTTAACCCTTCAGGGACTAGTGTGCCTAATTTATATATCCACCTAGTCTCTGCTTTCCTCAACATCTTTAGTCTATCCCCACCTCTAGCTCCTAACACAATATGTTCCAAAGCTTGTATTTGTATATCTCTTACATCCTGGGCGGAAAGTCCCTTAATCAGAACACCTTTCTTAACATATGGTAAGATGTTCTCTAACCCTAGTTTTTAGAGACCTTTTTGTTCGGCCCACATATTGTTTGTTACAGTGACATGTTATAACGTATACTATATACCCGGATCTAAAATTTATGATGTTTTTAAGACAAAATTTACATTTCTTACTAGAGAATACAACACATGTAGTGCATCCCTTAATCTTGCACTTAAAAGTTTCCCTCAAACCTAGAGGCCATGTCTTATTTGGATCATGGTTACTCTTTGCATTCAAATAACTATTTGCATCTGTCGGTTTCATATAAAAATTTTTGTTTATGTTTCGTGTTTTTTGTATATTTATAGATCATACTACGTATCTAAGAGGAGGAGTCGATTTGGATGAATATAATAATGTAAATTAATGTGAACAATATGGCCTATATGGTCAGTTTAACATATGCCTCGGTATCCATTATTCCCCATGTAGCTTTCACATGTTGTATTTATGGGGTGGGGCATCTGTACAGACTGTATTTTCATGGAACAGGCAATATGGGATTACTGTGTCTGTCTGTATAAAGTGTAAGCCGGGGTATTTATTTATTTATTGATTTATGTATTTATTTGGATATGTATATTTATATCTTTGTCTAAATCATATGTTGTTAATAATATGTATGTATGTCCTTTCTTCTTCGTACTCTAAGCGTTGTTTGGGGAGAATGGTTTGTTGTGGCCTTTCCCGTCAGACTCCGGACCGGAAATAACGAATCCGGCGCACCGGATGTTCCGTAATTTGGGAGAGCCGGAAGTGACGTCAATGACGCACCTGCACACGGTAAGTGACTTCACGGGTGCGCCGGAAATAATGTTCTGCCGCCCGAAAGTGACGCAATTTGGCTGGAAAAGCGGCATTTGATTACGGAGTTTGATGGGAGTGGGTCGTAGGTATGTAGGGCTCTCCAAGGTAATGCTATTGAGGTGAGGTGGGGGTATATATTGGGGCATATGATTTGACTGGTTTTCTATACAGATTCTTCTTTTTGGAAGACACTTGTGTGCACATGTATGTGTAGATAGATTTACATGTTGCTAGAAAAAAGGCGAATACGAGGGGATATGATTACCTTATTTAAATACATCCAGGGTCAATATAAGGCTTTGTCAAGTGAACTTTTTGTAGCAAGAGATTTTCAACTGACAAGAAGACATCGTTTGAGGTTAGAGAAAAAAAGATTTCACCTTAAACAAAGAAAAGCGAATTCGATAGATAACTTCAAAAAGGGGTTAGATACATTTTTGATTAAAGAGGGCATTCAAGGTTATTTTAGATAACTAGCCAAGGAATATTGATCCAGGGAGAAATTTCATCCCAGTTTCTGGGGTCAGGAAGGAATTTCACTTTTTTTCCCTCTTATGAGACGATTGGAAAAGTTTCAATGTTTTTTTGTTTTTGTTTTTACTTCCTCTGGATCAATTAACAATTAATAACAAATAGTCCACATATTAAAAAGATCAAGAGAGATCTAAAAAGGTTGATGGACTAACTCTTTATTCATCCTCAAATACGATACTATAAAAAATTAATTAACAATTGATTAATTAATAACTAATACGCATATTGCAGATCAGAGGAGATCTTAAAAGGTTGAACTTGATGGACTGAAAATCTTTTTCAACCTTAATTACTATGGGCCTCATTCTATTATCGGCCGCAGCCGTTGCGGGGCCGCAAGGACCGGCCGCAAGCTATTCGGCTATTCTATTCCCTTACGGTCGGGGATTCCGGCAGGCTTGCGGCCGGTGCCTTGCTATCTCTTGCGGCCGCTCGCGCCGGAGGAAAGCCTTTGATCTTAAACGGCCGCAAGAGATTTGCAATTCAATTGCTCCGGGAAACCTCTCTGCAAGGCTAAAAACGAGCCGCAGTTACTTGCAGGAAAAAGGTCTCGCTAGCACCAATTAAGCACATAAAATAGCCCAAATAAAGCCATCCTGCACTTTGCGAAGACTATAAAGGGATTTTAGGTGTTAGAAAAAATAGCACATAATTATCCTGTACTCAAATCCGTAAAATATTTTATTTTTAATATCCGTAAAATATCCATGTAAAAAGTCCAGAGTGCTTGGAGCACCTCAGACACACCCATGCCGCAGCCGGCAAATAAACAGTTAATTTGAACTCGGGTTTGGGCAGATGTGCAAGCTTGAGAGTGGGTTCCTTTTAATCCTCATGTCCCCCAATATGATCCCTAGCATTTACAGAGCTGTACAGTGCAGGCTTGAATTTATTTTTCAGTTTTTATATTTCACAGTTTACAGCCGGTTCCAAGATATGCGGCCGGCCGTAAAAGGAGATCCTTGCGGGGCCGTATAATAGAATCGCGAGTTAACTGAACCCTCGCAAGGAATCGCAGCCTTACGGCCGATTTACGGCCGATAATAGAATGAGGGCCTATGTAACTATGTGATACTTAGATATATATTTTATATCTTTTTTGTAATAACTGAGGAAGCCCCGACAGTGGAGAGAAATGTGTCTTTTTTTGTTTGTTTGTTATTGAGAGCAAGCAAGCCTGAGTGGACCACAAACCTTTGGAGTTTCTATATATTTGTATTATACTTCATATTGTTGGGGTAATTCCTTGTGAGTTGGCATTTATTAACCAAAATTGGAGATCTTTGTTATATGTCTGTGCTGTATCTACACTTACGCTTGGAGGATAATCTTCACTAGAGTGGCGCCTTTATTATCTCCTTTTGTTTTGAAGATTTGATCAGTTTTGGGCGCTTTGTAGACAGCGTACCTTAGAAAGGCAGCGGAACCCTGAAGATCGAGCCAGATACCTACAAGTCTGAGACATTTGTGATTGGACACAGACGGTGTTTGTAATTATAAATACATTCCTTTTCTTTTTCTTCTTTTTTCATTTTTCTTCTTTTTCTGAGAAGGCTTGACTTTTTAGCGCTACCTACTAGTATTTACAGTCCTTCACTGATTTTTATTTAGATGTATAAAGTCAAGTGCACTATGGAAACTATTTACCCATCTTCAATTACAACAAAATATGAGATCAGAAGGACAAAATGAATTCAATGATTGGCTCATTAAAATTGAAGAAGGAAAAACAGAGCGAATTTATAATTTACCCGATGATACCACGGAAAAATTATTTGCAAACAGGACATCACATTGGCTATATTCAAAAATACAATAACTAATGAGGATTACGCAGAGCTTGCAAAGTAATATTAACATCAAAAAATAAAGATGTAGTATTTTTGAATTCCAAAATCTAAAAATTAATGGATGCACCACAAATAAATTATCACAGTGCCGATTGTGTACTTGGTGATGCCAAAGAAAGTCTGACAAACTTTTCAACTGAATTTATCTGGAATGCCACCACATATTTTGCAGCTTAAAAAAGGTGCAATTGTCATGTTACTGCGAAGTATGAACCCCCAAAATGGACCAGATTAATTGTTCAAGAATTTAAAGACCATTTCATAAATGCTGAAATTCTGAATGGTACCCATAAAGGTGAAAGAGTTTTCATACCAAGAAAAGATTTGGCACCAAGTGAAAGTAGCCTCCCTTTTGTGCTTGAAAGGAGACAATTTCCCATCATCATGTCATTTACTATGACGATTAATAAATCACAAGGACAAACTTTTAAATCCATTGGTATCTTTTTAGAAGTACCAGAATGAGCCCATGGCCAACTGTATGTTGCATTTTCAAGAATCCAGATTAAATTACAGTTTATATTGAAAAACAACAAAGTCAGGGTGATTTATTAGATGATGGGAGATTCTTTACAAATATATTGTCTACTATGAGGTGCTTTAACTTAAATTACAAAAAAGGATAACAATACAACAGATGTACAAAAAAAAAGGAACAGTGCTTTGATCTCAATAACAATTCACAAAAAAAAACAACAAACAGAGAACAGTGGTTTTATTTCAACGACGAACTTTGATGTCACTCAGACACTTTATAGAGGTCAACTATTTTACACAGGAAACTCTATAAAATGTCAAAAAGCATAGAGAGCAGTGGTTTTATTTCAAGGACGAACTTTTATGTCACTGGGACTCTTTTTAGAGAACCACTATTTGTCACTATGTGCCATTTTCAATAGCTACAAGAATAACAAAAAACAAGTGAAAAAAAGTAACATATTGTAATGTCTTGGAAGTGGCCTTTTGGCATGATTGGCCCCACAAAACAGTTATGTTGCATTTTCTTACAATTCCAGTTTAAATGTTAGTACATTAAGTTACAGTTTGTAATGTTAAAATTGTATTTTACAAGGTGTGGAAAGTTGTTTCATTGAATGTAATTAAGGGTTTATGTTAGTAGGAGGATGATCATTTGTTAGACAATTGAAATGTATAATTAAATAGAGAGTATTGAAAAGGGAGTAATCCAACTGCCAGTTCCTGGGTCAGAAAGGAATAAACATTTTTTCCCCCTTTGACACAATTGGCTTAGTTTCACTAGGGGATTTTCTCTTTGCCTTCCTCTGGATTTAATATTCAAGATAATAAAATAGAGAGTAATGATCCAGGGAGTAATGCGATCGCCAGTTACTGGGGTCAGGAAGGAATTTTTTTTCCCATCTTTGACACAATTGAATAAGTTTCACTGGGTTTTTTGTTCTGTTTGCCTTCCTCTGGATTCAATACCTATGTGGTTTAACAGTCTTTGAAATGCATGTTGCATGTTACAAAGCATTACGTAATGGTTTATAATACTCATTCATACTCATTCATCCATTGTTATATTAGTCCTGCATAGCTGACAATTAAAAATGTTAATATTGTTAAAAAAGGATGGTTTCCCAGTTCTTGAACTACAAGTTGCATGTTAAAAAAAAAAAAAAAACACACATTTGCTATAATTGTTGTACTTATTTGTACATAACAAATTAGACATGGAAAAATAACCACCTAGGGTGGGAAACAGCATTCACATCCTACACATTTTATTGCTGCGATCCTTGCGCTGGTGGACAGGAGCGCCATAGACGCTCATCCCTACGACCCCATATGACTTAGGCAGGGAGCACCGAAGGTATTCACTGCACTGGTCGAGATGAGCGCAATAGGCCGCAAAAAAATAAACTTAACGGCCGAACTGTGCACACAGAAAAAAAACACAGAAAATACAAACAAAAATAAAATAAAAACATCACAAACAGCAAGAGGGGACACCCAGGACGTCTGAAAGTGAGGTTACATCTCAATGTAAGTCCAATTTCAAGAGTTTAGGCACTGAAACATTCCATAAGCAAGAGAAAAAAGGCCGCCGAAAAAACGAAAATGAGGCTACACGACCCCTAAACTCGCAAAACACCTCCAGGAACATACAACTTTTACACAACCCTGTACGAGCTACAAAATACACTATTAGGAAGGATGCAAAATCATCCACACCCACATACACAATCGCCGCCATTTTACAACACTAACTTACAAAATGCGGAACTACACAGCTACACAAACGGTTTCCCCTCGAGCACGCAGCCTATTTACACTACAAACTTAACACATTGCTGACACTTACACGTCAGCTCACCAACACTGAAAATTTACATTGAATGCTGCAGGAACATCAAAACAGTTAGCTCTTCAGCATATTGGTTGCTGCATATATTCATTACAGATATGTAAAGTATATTAATTTATCAGTTCAGTAATTAATTCATTATAATTACAAAAATACATATACAGAAAAAATTATAAAGCACCACACAACAGTATCGCAATAAACGCCAAAAGCCTTTCACCGCACCCCTCACAAGGAGCACCAAGGAGCAAAACTACACTAGGTGAGAGCCTCACAATGAGCGGCAAAAGGCGATAACCATGGACCCTGCAATCAGCACCAAAGGGGGTCTGACAACCAAAAATACACCAACCCAGAGGCTCGCAATAAGTGCCGAAGGCGATCATTGCAAGCCACTCAATGAGCGCCAAAGGCGCTCAGCACAAGGCTTGCAATGAGTGCTGAAGGTACTCACACAACCAAAACACTTACTTTGTTTGCCAAACAGCATTCCCTAACTTCCAATTCTATTGCCGTCATTTTTTGAAGGGGAAGTCGCTAGTATATATATAGTTTACTGTAGTACAGTTGTGCTTTTGTTCCTCACGTAGTGTTATTGCTCTTTTTCATTTGGTCACTGCTTGGATCTTTGTCTTGATAAAACCTTCCTCCCCAGGTTTTTTTTCTATTTCTACGCTTCTGCACTCTGATAAATCATTTGCATCGGATGAAGTGGTCTAATCTCACGTGAGATAAAATAAATCCAAGTCTTTAACATAGAAGTTCAAGGATGTGCTAGAAAAATATTCTCTAAGATGACATGATAATAATATCCAATATCAAAGCTTCAAGAAAAGTTTAACTCCTGAGATGATAAAATGAGCCCTGCTGTGCATCTCACAGAAATGTCTTACTCTCATGAGCCGTGGAAGTGGTTGACTTGTAAAACTGGGTCGGACTTAAATATCTTGTTGCCTGGCAACCAATCTCCACGCACTTAGTCTAAAGCTATTCAATCAATCTAAGAGAGAGGAGGTAAGGTAATAATCCAACATTTGTAACAGAAATAAATGAAGCTAAAACTAGCAGTTTTTTATAATGACTATAAAGATACAGAAAATACAGGAAGAGCATGTTTCTGCATCTTTGTTTTTTGCTGTCTTACACCTAATTCATTCCCTAAACCCAGGTGACACTGCAAGAATGACCATAATATACAATAATCACACACAACAAACTGTGAACATGTATAGAAGTCAAGTTACACGTTATAAACTTAAGTGTACCATTATTCTGAACATAAGTATATACAATAACTATTTAAGATACTGGGTTGCTTTTTATAAGTGTATTTAATCCTCCTGCAAAAACCTATTTGAGAATTACTGATCTATGCATGTGGTATGATTTTTAAGGACAATTTGAGCAGGGCCCTCTGATTGATTTATAGTTTTTTTTTTAGTCAGTGGAGGAAAAGCACAGGCAGTTACCTCCTGTGCATATGGTACAATGCATCAGGGCCATCCTCTAAGGGGCAGCAGTTCTGTTTTTTTGTTTGTTTGTTTGAGCGCAAGCAAGAGTCTATGGGAAGAGGAGTCATACCAGGCACCGAGGACAGAAAGGTGTGAAAAAGAGGAGAGACAGAAGGGAGGAAATGTGAGACACAGAGAGAGAAAAAGGGGGAGTGAGAAGGGAGTGCACCGAGGACCTAATAACATTAATATAAATATTATATTATATTAGATATATCTTATAACACTGTTACATTCCATTTAATTGTCCAAATTGCAATTACATAAGCTTGTAACGGAGCCCGTAAATGTTACTGATATTTAATTGGCCGCATTTTTCTACATGCATTCGATTTGCGATTTACAGGCACAAAAGCACTGCAGTTGTCAAAAACATAACTCCATCTTATCTCCTCCTTTAATGTTTCAAGCCCGCAAATGTTATAAGTGCTAAAGACACAAAATTGATATTCAATTACAACAATTCAACAAGCCTGCAATTGCCTTCTAACCAGTAAATCACAAATGTATCAATATTTTTTCAAAAATATTACAAGTTCCAAATAGGATTCCCAAAAGGGTTTTTTAAAGACATAAGAGTGCCCTAGCAGCCAAAAAGACAGTAAAACAATTTAAAACAATACAAATGCAGGGACGTTCATCAGAATTAATTGCACAACATTCTCCAATGAACAAATAACATAAAAAATATATTAATGAAAATATGTTGGACAGTAAAGTTCTATAATTATTTGATAAGGATGGCTCACTGCAAGCAAATGTTAGGTGTTATGAGCAACAGTATGTGAAAGGATGGGCTATGCTCAGCCATATGACTCCGGTTTGGGGCCTCATGGTACTGTTCCCCTATGCATTATAGTTCTTGGTGTATGGTGAAAAACATGTTGTTCCATGGCTCAGTTCCATTAATGCATCATTGCTCCAATGTATGCTGATTATTGCATGTATTATATGTAGGCTGTTTTAATATTATTTGGATGTTTGCTATGAAACTGCTGGTGTGTCCATAAGAAAGCTAATAAAGTGTTGCGATTGGGTCCCAGGGACAGGGGGGATCAGAGTGAGAGATACTGGGCATAAGGGTTTCAGTCTGCACAGAAATACATTGCCAGTTATGAATATATACATACGAGATTAGATAAGAGGGACAGGGGTCTATTGAAGATAAGCAGGTTATGTAAGCAAATAGGATAGACGGTCTCCAGTATTAGTGCTTGAAGTACTAATGAAAGTACAACGCAGGATATGATAACTTGCTCTGATGATTAGGTTACTGCACCACAGGGGTAGATTACAGACCTAACATCAATTAATGGTCAATTGCTCCACTTGGGTATACAGGAAGATGATCTCTGTACAAATCATTGTGAAATACATGCAATGTATGTTAATGTCCCAAAACCTTAACCATTGAAAACACACAGAACCACTGATAATGGTATAACAAAACTTTTTTATATACACAGAGCACATTCAGAAATGTATCCAACTGTGCATTCAGTTCATGGGTGTAGTGTGGGCAGATGCCAGAGGATATTTTGGAAAAAGGGGACACCGAAATGGTTAAATGCAATACTTTCTAATAATTATGATGCATTGCATCTACTAGGGTAACTACACCACTGCAACCAGGATCTGATGAGTACAAATATCATCACACATCACTCCATTTAATACAAATAACCAGTAATGCACATAACACTTACATCTAACCATGATCTGCTCAATTAAACTGATGCATAAACTTCTGCACTATGTAATCCAATCCAGTTACACACATACAGTGTAGTCCTCAAAACATCTAAAAAAGCTGGTTCCAAACCTAAAAAAGACAAAGGAGGATAAAAAACTAAAAAGGAAAAAGCTGCATGTACAGTACAGTGCTAATTATTGTAACTGTAACAGTATACCAACTTACCTGATCTTCATCTACAAGTATTACTAACAATTAGGGAGTTCTCATGATAAATCACTAACCATTAATGTTTAATGATTAATTAATGATGTGTCCTCTGACAATGAATCTTTACTTGTGACAATAGTGAATGGTCCAAAAGTACTAAGAGAACACAAAGGTCACCAGCCATAATCACTGTTACTTACATCAGACACACGTATCTGTTGTATTACTGAAATTGAGGAGAGGATGTCATGCTTCACTAGTGCATGTATTAATGCTGTCTTTGATTAAGATGCCATTGTGAGCCCACCGCCATAGCTATAGTGGTCTTAACTTATGCTAACAACAATCATGTCTGTGGAGGGGCTAGTACTGCCCAGGGCCACCTGCTATAGACTACAGGTTACCTACAGTACCTACAGGGACCATTTGGGTTCTTGGAAATCTTGGCACTTGCTATCTCCATGTCTAGAAGTCCAGACCTCAAATAAAGTACATTAATGGACAATGATCCAGGAACAGGGAAAGGGGTTCGTGACACTACTCCCCCTTCCAGAAAGCAGTTCTGGAGCTATAATCCTTAATGGATGATAGACTTGAACTGCAGCCCATAGCCCAAGTCCAAGTCCCCATCCAAAGGAGAAAAAATGTTGACCCAAGTGGCCACTGCAAAAGTCCCATTGCATGTCCTACTCCTGTAGGGGGTAGTAGGTTGGCCCCCTCCTGGGGTGGTTGCCCTTATTTCAGGAAAGTGTCCACAGGCTCCGACTCCAATTTCTGAAGCGTCTTGGGAACACAATCCATTTGCACAGTCCTCATAGCGGGTATCTGAGCTAGCAGACACCTTTCAGCCACCTCCCCCCTTTTTCTTCACAACATCTGGGATACCAATCCTCAGAGTTCAAGGTAGCAACACAGCCCAACCCCAACTCCTTTTTTCTTTGATAACCCACCCCAAATTGCCAGCATCATTCCTGGGGACTCATCCAGGGTTTCAGGAACGAGGATCTCATCCAGGGGCATACTGCTACAGCCTTGGCCACAGGCAGGGAGTGGCTGTGGGGTATCCTAACTAGGGAGAAGCTTATGTGGGGATAAAAAGCCCTTCCCTATCGGCACAATCTTGTTAGGGTCAGTTGTCAAGGCAGGGTTGGGGAAAAACTGAGCAGGACTCTGGATTAGAATCTCTGGGTGGAGACCCTTTCCTGGCTGAGGCTCACATGGGGTAGCAGACTTCGGTAGGGTCGGTAGCTCCTTAGGGTGAGTTTCCTCACCATAAGGACTGGTAAGGTTTGGATCACCTCTGTAGCTGGGGTACGCTGTGTCAGGTCCACTGGTACTGTGGGCTGCTTGCCCATATCCTTTAACTTTGGGGCTGCCTGGACTGAAGGGATCCCTGTCAGCCCTGCAACTCTTCAGGGCTTGAGAGTGGAGTCTCAGTTTGCTCCAGGACCAGTGCGTTCACTCGAACTCCCACACTTAACTGGATCCAAGCGATCCATGCTGGAGAAGAGCTGCAGGGTCTCAGGGGGTGCCCCCTCTCCTGATCCAGCATCACGCTCTCTATGGCTGTTAGCCTTGGCATCTCCACCAGTTTCCTGACCCCTTGGACATCAACGTGCTGTAGGTCAGTACATGTAACAGTCCATGGGTAGTTGGACAGACTCTCAGGGCTTGCATCCTTCTCTACCAACAGTTAAGTCTCCAGCCCCTCGCCAATGGTTAGCGGTTAGAACATCTCTGGTTGTTTGCCATCTCCCAGTGGCTGGTGCTGCTTAAAACTGCTCCCCGGTATTGCATCTACCAGGGTATGCACTGTTCTCCCGGCCTCCCTATCCTGGTGAGAACCCAGCAGTCCCTCTGAACTCATCTGTTCTGTAGCTGTCAGATGTCCAGGTACCATCTTGTTTCCTTCCTCCACCTTATAGGGGTGCTACCAACAGTCAGTTTCATCTGGCAGTGTATCCTCTGCTAGCTCAGATGGAGAAGCATGGGGTAACTCCAAATACTTGAGCCAGGACCCACCTGGGCCCACTGCCTCAAGCAGTTCCTCATACGCTTTTTCCAATTAGATTTCTTTATGGACCAAAGGTTTGAGCAACATTTCTTCTTCTGTCCCTGGGTCTATTTCCACGTCCTTTTGGCATTGTGCCAATAGGATTTTCCAGAGCTCTGTGCTTCCAAGGTCAAACTTTGGATCTCCCTGCAGCGCACCCGGGCACCCTCCCATCAGTCCAAGGCTGTAGTAGGAGAGCCATTGTGATGCAGTAGCCGGAAGAATCAGGTCCTCATACTGACCTTCCAAGTCCAGCTCCATCCACAGCAGGTCCTCAAGCTGCTCTGCTAGCTCCTCACCCTACTGAAGCCCCAGGGAAGCAACCTGTTGATTCAGAAGAGCCGCTACCAGATCGCATTCTGTGGCAAGCTTCGCCGCTTCCTCATACTGGTGATCAGGCTCCTTTTCTCCTGAATCACCTCCGACCTGCAGGTATCTATGTGGCCAAACATGTCATCAAACCAGTAACAGTCTCCCTTGGGCTTGTAGGTCTGTATATATCATAGATACGTGTCTTCATCCCCGCCAAGCCGCCGAAAAAAACTGGACTTTAATTTTGCATAGGTCACCATATGCCATCCTTCAGTTGCTGGTTACAACACTGAGATCCCACCACTGCCACCAGTTGTGATGATTCAGGGGTAGGGGCTATTACTGCCCAGGGCCACCTGCTACAGACTACAGGTTAAGTACCCATAAGGACAGTTTTGGTTTTTAGAAATCTTGGAACCAGCACCCTGATATCTGGCTTCTGTATTAGTCAGGGTCTCTCCATCAATAATCAGCACTTTCCGGAGTCTCAGTACCACTCCTGTGGTAGTGACCAGGACAAGTTATTTGCTGGATGGAGATAGGATCAGTATCGCAACCACCAGGAGCAAATAAGAGAACATACCATTTCTATATGTCTCAGTATTGAACAGATTTATTTTTGGAAAGTCAACAATATTTATAGGGGTTAGATACAGAGGGGGGTGTATATAACACAACAATGACAGGGAGTGGCAGATAAAAACAGGAGATTGACTTTAAATGGGGTCTAATAGTCTGGCATCCCGGCATTCTGTCTGGCACATGTGAACATTAGGCCTATCTCCAAATACACATAATGCTATTTTCATGTCTAATGGTTCAGAACTGAAATAGAGTACATTAACTTTATCTGGAAAACAATGAGACAAAACAGATTACAATACAAAGCAGTCTGTCCTTTATGGTGGCTCAATGGGCTAGGATCCAGGAACTGGAAAAATGTATAATCAATAAGGCCTTAAAAAATATAGGGTCTGCAGCATCTCTTGTCAACGGCATTACTCAGTGACCCTTAATTGTAGAAATGTTAAACATAATCCTATGTGTCCACAGAGAAAAGCATCATGGAACCATGGTCACATAGGCCATGTTCATATACTCTAGCCAAGCTAAATTATGTTAACATTTGGACCAATACATTTTCACTGAGGAGTGCTGTTGAGAAGGTCCAAAAATATGTGAAGTCCCTACATCCTACTCTGCCTTGTCACAGGGCCCCAACCCAACATGGCCACAAGCCTTCTCCCTATTTGAGGGGGGCTTGCAGGAGGAAGCATCCCCCCAGGAGGCAGCAGCACGGGAGGTGGCGGAGGCATTGAGGGAGGGGCCAGGTTGCGGGTGTGCGGGTGAGGCCTCTGGGGTGGAGGAAACAGTGCTAGGAACCAGAGCACCCTGGATGGCATCAATGTTCAGTTGGATGAGCGCTCTCTGTTTATCTGATGAACGTAGCAGCCTGGCCAGGTACAACTCCACCGTGAGGTGGGGCCTCCTCACCTCCCTATAGAGCCTCAACTGGCTGCTGTAGATGGAGGCCTGGTAGGGAGAGATACTGGCCTGGATCCTGATTGCTCTCCACCAGCTGACGCATCAGGGCCAGCATCCCCCCCTCAGTGGCCTCCGATGGTGGACCATGGGACAGAGGTCCTGCTCTGCTGCTCTGTGTGGGCATGTCTGGGGGAAGAGACGGCAGTAGTGGTGGCTCAGTTAGGAGGGGCTGGGCCCCAGCTGAAGCCTGGCTTACTTACGGTGGTGGTGGGTCTGGTGGTGGCGGGAGCCAGGTTGTGGTGCTGCTGGGAGGAGGAGGTGCTGGTGGTGAAAAGGTCAGTTGATCCGTCCAGTAGGAGAGCCTGGGTGGTTGTTGGAGAAGTGTGAAAGTGGGGTACAATACAACAGGTGTGACCCCACTGCCTAGATTAATTAGTCCTCCTCATATCCAGGCCTTCTGAGCCTCTCCTTGCCGTCTCCTCCTGTGCCGGGTCCTGTATGATGGGGGCACAGTGCAGCAAATCCTCTAATGGAGCCGATGCCCCTGCCTCTGGCTCACCAGCAGACCTATACCTTTTGCCAGCTGTAAAAGTTAGTAAAATGGTATATGTATAAATCATGCTGAATAATTAGAGATGTCGTGAACAGTTCGCCCGCGGACTATTCGCAGCGATTTTGGCATGTTCGCAGAGGACGGCAAACACATGTGCTTCTGGGTTCGCCCCCTATTCTTTATCATTGAGGAAACTTTGACCCTGCACCTCACAGTCAGCAGACACATTCCAGCCAATCAGCAGCATACACTCCCTTCCAGGGCCTTCCATCTGAAGGACAGCATACATTTTAGAATCATTCTGAAGCTGCATTCGTTGTGAGAGGACAGATAGTGTAGCTGCTGGAGATTTAATAGGGAAATAGATAGCCAGGCTGTGTATTTAGCTTCCACTACAGACCTGAAGGACTCTGATATCTGCTGCAAGGACAGCAACCCCAAAAGCCCTTTTTAGGGCTAGAACATCATTTATTTTATTTTATAATTTTTTTCTGTGTAATCTAATTGCATATGCCTGCCTGCCAGCGTGTGTGTGTGACAGGCTAACACCTAACAGCTTATATTGTGCTCAGTGAAATAAAACAACACTTTTTTGACTGTAATCAATTGAATATCAGTTGCCTGCCTATAGGCGTGTATGTGAGGCCTACAGCGCCTACTCTGCCAACTTTTGCCAGTGAACAGTGACACTCATATCTGGTGGCACCTTAGATTGCACGTGCAGTGCCCCAAATTTGAAGTGGGAGGACCGACCAAGCATCTTTTTCCATCTCCCGCTTCCAAAAAATCCATGCCATATACACGTCCCCTAATAGTGGATGTAACAGGGATTAAACTGATAGGAAGAAATAGTACAACTTAATACACCACTCCTATCTGGTGGCACATTACATGCAGTGCCCCAAATTTGAAGTAGGAGGTCCGACCAAGTATCTTTTTCCATCTCCCTGTTCCAAAAATCCATGCCATATACACGTCCCCTAATAGTGGACGTAACAGGGATTAAACTGATAGGAATAAACAGTACAACTTAATACACCACTCCTATCTGGTGGCACATTACATTGCACGTGCAGTGCCCCAAATTCGAAGTAGGAGATCCGACCAAGCATCTTTTTCCATCTCCCTGTTCCAAAAATCAATGCCATATACACATCCCCTAATAGTGGACATAATAGGGATTAAACTGATAGGAATAAATAGTACAACTTAATACACCACTCCTATCTGGTGGCACATTACATTGCACGTGCAGTGCCCCAAATTCGAAGTAGGAGATCCGACCAAGCATCTTTTTCCATCTCCCTGTTCCAAAAATCAATGCCATATACACGTCCCCTAATAATGGACGTAACAGGGATTAAACTGATAGGAATAGTACTACTTAACAGTACACACCTTATAATAACGCAGACAGAGGCAATGCAGAGAGAGGAGTCTGAAGAAGAGGAGTCAGAGGAGGAAGGTGGCTTTGAGGAGGTGGAAGACCAAACACAGCAGGCGTCCCAGGGGGCTTGTTGTCACCTTTTGGGGACCCTTGGTGTTGTACGTGACTGGGTGGAGGAAGAGACCTTCAATGACATCAGTGAGGACAAGGAACGGGACATGGCTAGCTTGGTATCCAACCTTGTGCAAATGGGGAGTTTGCGGTTGTGCAAAGGGACTGTTTGCGATTGTTTGCGGTGCATTAAACGGGGAGATTGGTCTGTTACTGTGAAGCGGGTGTAACCCTTACACTACCTGATCGATACAACATCATACCTGATGTTTTAAAGCATGTTATTACAAACAATTTAGGAATGTTAGGTGATTTATGCCCTTTATGGCTTAAAACCAGACTCTGCATCAACTATGTAATTTTCTGTGGTAGTTTTGCCATGGATCCCCCTCCGGCATGCCACAGTCCAGGTGTTAGTCCCCTTGAAACAAATTTCCCATCACTATTGTGGCCAGAAAGAGTCCCTGTGGGTTTTGAAATTCGCCTGCCCATTGAAGTCTATGGCGGTTCGCCGGGTTCGCCCATTTGCGAACATTTGATGGAAGTTCACGTCCGCTGTTCGCGAACAGCAAATTTGATGTCCGCGACATCACTATGAATAATACATTGGTTTCTGGTTTTTTTTTCTTAACTATCTGACATCTTGTTATCTTGAACCTGGATGTTTCACTTAACTTATACTATGTGTAGCTATCATTTACTAGATGTGATCAATTCTCATAATATTATCTTGATTCCGGCTGCTGCCTGTATCTGCATACGCTGCAGTGGGCACACCCATACACGGACTCTCTATTGGTTGATTACTCGTGTTCTGCTTACTTATGATGCATTAATGATCCAACTATCCCTTGGTAAATCCAGGGATCTTATATGTCAATGTCACTGTTGGTCATCATTTGTGTGTTTTCCATCTGTGTGAGATGTACATGTGGTGGCATGTTGGTGTATCTGGTATTGACCTGACATGGAGGCTGGATCCTGTTGGGCCACCAGGCCTGGAGCTCTAGCAATGGGCACCTGGCACAACATCTCCTTGAGCACCCTCTCCCGCTAATTGTACTTGACAGTCACTTGGGGCTGTGCTCTCTTCCTTGTTAATCATCCTCCTCACCTTGGCCCAGACATCATCAAAGCGATGTTTCACAGATCTCACATCCCTTCTGCAAAGCCAACTGCTGTGACTGTGGCCGCTACTTTCTTCCAAGCCTGGGCCCTGGGCCTAACTACTTCCCTCCTCCCTGCATATGTGTTATTATTCTACGTGCATGTATATTATGTGCTATATGTTAATATGTGTTTGGATGTATTAAGTGTAAAAAAAAGTCTATTGGAAACATAAATCAATAAAATCGCAATAATATGCTCTCCAAAATAAGGGCCTATGTCGGGATATTTATGACCCTCGCCTTATTACTCTGGTTTTTATTTATCTAAGAAATTATACAGACACATGCACACTTGACCGAACAAAACATTATTCATGATGGCTGTCACTTTGAATCTCTGCTCTGGATTTCAATGCTCACACTTTTAGTATTGCTTCTGACTTGAAAAAGCCAGTTGTAATTCTCAAAAGCTCATCAATTTAATTTAATATGTTTGTCCCAAAAAATGTATCACTACATACTTCTAATATTTTATAGGGAGGAGAAATGTTTTGTTTTTGTACCAGACCCTCCACTCACTAACTCCACCACTGAAGATAGGGATATCTTTGACCAGCTTATAATTATGGCAGTTCAGTAGATATAACAAAAATATGAACACAAATTCAAGGAAGGAGTTTCTAGGGACACCTATGTAATGCTAATTATAACCATAGGAGCCCTCATGGTATGGGATGTCATATAGACCCTCAGTTCTATAGGCTAGAATATCATGGGTGTCCATAAGGATTGTCGAGGTATGGGGTGGTTTAATGTGCCATGGTTAGGGGCCTTCGGCGCTCATCACAAGGCTTGAAATCAGTGCCTTCTGCGCTCATTGCGAGCCTTTCCCCATGTGTACTTTTGCTCCTCTGAGCACCCTCTGTGCTCATTGTGAGCCTCTCCCCTGCTCTTTTGAATTTTTTATATAAATATATATTTTTTTATACTAATTAATTAATTAAACAATAAATTAATACACTTTGCCTATTTGTTATTAATATATCCAGCAATCAATATCCTGAAGAGCTAACAATCTCTTTAGATTTTTCTGCAGCATATAATGTATGTTTGGACTGTTGCTGACCTGAGGTGTGTCAGCAATGTGGCAAGTGTGCAGTATAACCAGGCTGCATGCGCAAGGTCAAATGTTTAGTTTAGTTTTGTAAATCGGCATTTTCGAAAGGGAAATGCTATTAGTTGCAAGTGAGTGTTGTAAAATGGCGGCGATTGTGTATGTGTTACGCGGGTCTGGAGCATTTTCTGTGTTTCCTAATAGTGTATTTTGTTCCTGGGTAAAAGTCTTATGTGCCTGGCGGTGTTTTTCGTGGTTAGGGGTCTTGTAGCCTTGTTTTGTTTTTTTTCGTCCAGCAAATTGTGTTTAAATTGTCATGCAACCTAACTCCCAGATGTCCTGGCTGTCACCGAGTGCTGTGTGTGATGTTTATTTATTTAATTAGAATTTTATTTGTTTTTGGTTGTTTTAGATGTGCACAGTTCGGCCGTAACTTCGTATTTTTTTGGACCTTGTAGTTTGTTTTCTAAGTGCCACGGGTCGTATTTTTTTTCTAAGTCCCGCTTTCCTTTTTTCAAAGTGTTACGGGCCGTAATTTTTCCACTTGACTTTTTCAAAGTGCTCCGGGTCTCGCATTTTGAATTGTATAAATGGGATTTCTGTTGATCTGTAGTCCCGCGGGTCATAGAGATGAGCGCCTATAGCGCACATCTCCACCAGCGCAGTGAGTGCCTTTGGCGCTCAATGCCTAAGTTGTGCAGGGTCATAGGGATGAGCGCCTATGGCGCTCATCTCCACCAGCTCAGTGAGCGCCTTCGTCGCTCCCTGACTAAGTCATACGGGGTCGTAGGGATGAGCGCCTATGGTGCTCATCTCCACCAGCCCAAGGAGCACCTTCCGCCCTCCTTGCCAGCAACTGCGGTGTATTGCTCACAACTGTATATGTGATAGGTACAAGGAAAGGTTAATGCCCCACCACCCCAAAGCACAAGGGGTGGGGGAAAGGAAGGCCAACTGTGCCCCCTGGATATTGACAGAGTTCTGGGCTATAGACAGAGTAAAAGGGTATTCATTTTTAAACTCTTCCCTAACCCAATCACAGATTGTAAACACATAGCTTTAAATGTAGAGAGAGCTGATACTTATCACGTAACAGCTGTTGTTATTATTGTTATGGATTATTTGTAATGCGCTAACATATTCTGTAGCGAACTTGCAATCTCGCAAATTGACAATCTAAAGGGAGTTGTTGAGGTGGAAACCTGAACAGGGTAGAAAATATGTGAAGTTTGGGGGATGTGCTGGAGTGATGTGTAAGTGAGATTGCATGTTAAAAGGAAAGAGAGAGTGAAGTTACAGAGAGCAAGGGAGGATGAGAGGATTGCTGAGAGTAAGGTGTTCATGAATGATTGTGCCTCTGTAGCAGCTGTGAGAAATGCAGGGACCTGAGCTATAAAAAAAAACAAGAATTGTGGGTGAGAGGGCAAGTGGATTCAGACTGAAGCAGAAGTGTGGAGTAGGAGATGTGCCTGGGTCCTAGGTCAGTACATGAAACTTTTTTGAGAAGGGTAAGACATTTTCAGAGGCAGAGAGAAGGTGGGATGGTAGTGAGTGGGGGAGGTGGAGCTAAAAAGTTAGTGAGTGGGGGAGGTAGAGTGGAATGGCAGCAGGTGGAAGAGGTGGAGTGGAATGGTAGTGGGTGAGGGAGGTGGATAGCAAAACAAACAAAAGAAGTGTTGGTTTTGTTTAGACCAGCAGATGAAAATTCTAATACATTGAACAGACACTTGCACAAAACACGGACTTAACTAATGTTACCATATAGGCTTAGCATTGAAAGCATTGTAGAATTAGAGAGTCGCCTCAACCTGAATAGACTTGGGCCCCAATTGAAGCAGGAGTGTGGAGTAGGAGATGTGCCTGGGTCCTCAGCTTGAATAGGCTCTGGCCTAAATTGAAGCAGGAGTGTGGAGTGGGAGATGTGTCTGGGTCTTCAGCTGGAGTAGACTTGGGCCCAAATTGAAGCAGGAGTGTGGAGTGGGAGATGTGTCTGGGTCCTCAGCTGGAGTAGACTTGGGGCCAAATTGAAGCAGGAGTGTTGAGTAGGTGATGTGCATGACAAACGGATATTTACGTATTTCGAAAATTACCAATACATTTTAACAGACAATCATAACCTATCTTTCCAGTGGGGCTTGAATCGAGTTAACTGTACCAATCCTGTCTCTGGATCCATGTATGTTCTAAAATCCCCCAGTCAGAATCAGCGAAGCAGACTTACACCCTTCACAAAAGAACACACTTCATTTATGTATCTCCACAGAAGGCATGAAACTTTATTTCTTGGATATCTTTTTATACAACTCCAAACAACGCATTGTAAGTTAAGCATTTTCCACAAAACCAATATTGCGCAAACTGGGGAATTATGGTATTTTCAACCTTGTCACTATACAGACCAATCAGAACGCAGTAAGGTAGTGCTGTTCTCATTGACCTCTTGCATAGTCTCTGTTTGGTCATACTTTGAGTATAGTATACTATGATGGAGGGAGCTATGGGGTTTCCCTGGGATGGGCACTAATAGGTTTGTTTCTACATGAGTTTCTTATCAACCCTAGTAAGAGTGTGTGACAATACTTGGAGGACTAAGACCAGTTTCTGCTAGTTAGTAGGCAATGCAAAATCACTGTAGGGAATAATGGGGAACATAATTTAAGGGGTTAACTTGCCATAATATTAATCCTCAGGGAGTGTCTCAGCCAACAGTGGTCGGATGGCCTTTAATCAGAACATGGACATTCTTTACCTGGGATATGGGATACCTATTCTTGGAAGAAAAAATACAATATAGTGATAATTGATTTTAACTGATCATGTATTTACCTTGTAAAAAGTGTATATGCCTCCAATCTACAGCAACCCTGAGGCAGACCCATGAAGTTTCACATCCACTCTCCCCTTTCAGTCCCAGCAGGTAAGGCATTTTCTTTCTTGTGAGGTCAGTGATAGGTTGGCGCTCAAGCAGTAATGAGGCACAAACTTACAATAATATCCCGCCCTAGGCAATGGGCCAGGTAGCCCTCTCTGTCTCAGGTCTAATCTTCCCGCTCCCCCCTCCCGAATACTAATTGTATTATTGATTGTAAGTCCTGAGGTATGAATCTTAGTCAGCATACACTAAACATGATTGACATGATTTTCCCAGATAGTACAATAAATGGCAATATCATTCAGATATGCCTGTGCAAAGGAATAGCAACCCTGCAGAATTATATTCAGCAATCTTTGAAATGTGGTGGAGAGCTCTTCATTCCAAAGGGCATCATAATAAATTGTTATAGCCTGAAAGGAGTGATGAAAACAGACACTAGCAGACATCAGACAATGTTAATGGAATCTGCCAATATCCTTTAGACAGATCCAGGTTAATCAAGTAAGTAGACATTCCTAAGCAATCTAGTAACTCATCCATTCTGGGGATGGGGTAGGCACCTGTCTTGTTTTTTCCATTCAATTTGCGGTGATCCACACAAAAACAAGTGGATCCATCTTTTTTAGGGGCTAAGATGACTTCTCAGTCAGTTAATGAATTAACCTTAATAGAATAGTTCTATGGACATGATAATCCACACAACCTCTTTTAGTTCACTTGTGTCCTTCACAGGAAGAAATATCAAGTAGTATATCAGTCTGGTCTCACTCAATTGAGTGATCGAGACCCAAAATACCAGACAATTCTACACTGAATGGGAGAAAAAGCAAACCCCAGACGTACACTTCGGCCTCTCTTGGGCTTCATCAATAGGGTGTAGCTGAACTCTCAAAGGCACAGTGAGCAAAGAGTCCATGAGCCCGATTCAATTAAGCAATTGTAAGTTACTGGAGGCCGTAAGTTAATTTGCTATTCAATCGGCATCTTTTTGGGGGCTCCAAACGGTTTACGGGTTACGAGCTTGAAAACTTTGCGTTTCTTTAACCAGGAACTTACAGCCTCCCGAAGCCTTTAATCTTTCCCGTCTGCAAGAGTTACGATCGTTAAAATCGCAAATCGCTATTCATTTGCTACAATTTCCCAAGACCACAATTGTTTTCACACACGTAAATGGCAAATGTAGAAGAAAATCGTACAAGTACTAGAGAGGACCTGCAAGGGGGTTTAACACCTGTCCGTAGCACTGTAAATGCAAATAAAAATCCAATGATGGGGAAAGCAATGA
The DNA here is from genome assembly GCA_027410445.1 of Discoglossus pictus. NCBI lineage: Eukaryota > Metazoa > Chordata > Amphibia > Anura > Alytidae > Discoglossus > Discoglossus pictus. Next base: position 149,498,008 of record CM050165.1, read on the forward strand.
CATTAGAATTAATTGCACAGCAGTCTCAAGCTTGCAAATGGTCAATAAAAAAAAATGTATGTTTCATTTTGGGGTTATATATCGATTTCGGGAATCAATAAGTTAATACACATCAGGCCATCCATATGGACTAGAACAGTATTGGTATTCATTTTTATTATTTTGTGGGTTTGCAAATCTGATGGAATATCGAACCTCTAAGCACTAATTGATTGACATGTAACCTCCATCTTATACTACCGTAATGATGACGGTTTCATTTTCTATTGGCTGTTTCTAAATGGGTAGTTACGGCTTTGCTTAATTGATCATGATCACACTCTGAAATGCTACATACAATTGCATAGTTTACGCTTTCGGTTTTCCATCCTTAAATTCCAGGCTTGTTCAATTGAAATGCTTTGTAATTGTAGCAGAGTTCAAGCTCGCAGCAAGCCCGCAACCAGCCCGCAGACATACGGCTTATTTACCATGAGTAACGCAGCCCGCAAGACTTACTGCTAATAAATTAGACCCGTAAAGCAACCCGTAAACAACTTGTGGGGTAAGGGCAAGAAAAGGCAATGAGACGTGGAAATTTGAACTGCGCACCTGCAAATCCTTTGATCTGTCCAGCCCGTAACTGTTACATTTCCAATCTTGCTATTAAATTGCAACGACCGTATTTATCGGCGTATAACACTCACTTTTTCTCCCTGAAAATAGGGGGCAAATGATGTGTGCGTGTTATACGCCGATGTGCGTGTTATACGCCGTGTCTCTTTCCCTCCCCCCTCCACATCCTTAATCTCCCTCCTCATCCTCAACCCCCCCATCCTCAACCCCCTCCTCATCCTCAACCCCCCCCTCAATCTCCCTCCTCATCCTCAACCCCCCCATCCTCACCGTGTGCCGGCACCCGGTATATGCTAATGGTGTGGCACGCATGTGACGTCACATGCGCGCCGGGTCAAGAAGGAGCGGAGGCCGGAGCAGGTAAGTGAGGGGAAAGGGAGAGGGGGAGGTATTTAGGGGGGTTTAGGTTGAGGAGGGGGGTTGAGGAGGGAGGTTGAGGAGGGAGGTTGAGGATGAGGAGGGGGTTGAGGATGGGGGGTTGAGAAGGAGGAGGGAGGTTGAGGAGGGAGTTGAGGATGAGGAGGGAGGTTGAGGATAAGGAGGGGGTTGAGGATGGGGTTGAGGAGGAGGAGGGAGGTTGAGGATGAGGAGGGATGTTGAGGAGGGGGGTTGAGGAGGGGGTTGATGATAGGGGGGTTGAGGAAGGAGGATGAGGATGGGGGGGTTGAGGAGGGGGTTTGAGGAGGGGGTTGAGGATGGGGGGTTGAGGAGGGAGGATGAGGAGGGAGGTTGAGGATGAGGAGGGAGGTTGAGGATGGTGGTTGAGGTTGAGGAGGGGGTTGAGGATGGGGGTTGAGGAGGGGGTTGAGGATGAGGAGGGAGGTTGAGGATGAAGGGGATGGTTGAGGAGGGTGGTTGAGGATAGGGTTGAGGATGGGGAGTTGAGGATGAGGAGGGAGGTTGAGTAGGGCGGTTGAGGAAGGGGGGTTGAGGATAGGGGGTTGAGGAAGGAGGATGAGGATGGGAGGGTTGAGGAGGGGGGTTGAGGAGGGAGGTTGAGGAGGGGGTTGAGGATGGGGGGTTGAGGAGGGAGGATGAGCAGGGAGGTTGAGGATGAGGAGGGAGGTTGAGTAGGGGGGTTGAGGTTGGGGAGGGAGATTGAGGAGGGGGGTTGAGGTTGAGGATGGGGGGGTTGCGGAGGGGGTTGAGAAGGAGCAGCGATTTCTGAGTAAACTTTTGTAAAAACATATAATATCCAAGTTTCTTTGTTAAAACAGTTGCTTTTACTGTCATTTTACGTTATTTACCTTATAAGTGTTAATAATATTAATAAAAAAAAGTTCTGAGCTACCCTTATTTTGCTTCAAAGTTCTTTAGTTGAAATTTAAGTTTTTTTTCCTGAAATTTCCTTCTTAAAAGCAGGTGCGTGTTATATGTCGGTGCGTGTTATACGCCGATAAATACGGTAATTCCCTGGCATTCAAGCCTTAAACCCACAAATGGAGCCAAGAAGCCAACAGGTACTAGAAAAGACCTGCTAGAGGGGTAAAATCCAATCCATAGCACTGTAAATGCACATATACACACACTACTGTACTTGTATTAAAAAGGAAAGTGATGTTAGGTATTGAAATAAAGATAACAGCATTCTGAAGCTCGCAAATCAGAATGATAAAATAATATTTTTTATTTTTAAATTCCATGTTATATCAATCCCGGCAATCAATGTGTAAATACATATAAGGAAACTCGCATGGAGTAGAATATCATATTTATGGCTTTATCAATATTGCATTATATCTGTAATGTGGGTCCATTTGTAACTTGTAATTGAACCCCATAAGACTTTAAAATCCAACCTCCACTTTTCTTTGACGTAATGATAACGATCTCTGTTTCCATTGGCTCCATCAAAACTTGTAACTACAGGTTTGACTAATTGATCATATTCATGGCCGCGCATCCAACATTCGAAAAATGGTTTATGGGTTTGCGTCTCAAGCCCAGAACATGTTCTAAAATAATAGCTATGTAACGCAGCTGAATTTCAAGCCTGCAGCCCTTGCGGGCATGCTAATGCTACTACAGGCTTCTAATTTAATAGGGGTTTATCTCTTGTCAATACCAGGTGTTAAGCTGAACATACATGAACATGAGACACATTGTGGGTGTGGTTTCTTGCTATATAAACTGGTCTGTAACATGAAATAAACATAAGCATTTTGATTACATAATTTTATTTTCCCAAGCATTTTTATCTGACAGAGAGACATACCTTTTATACATGTGCTTACCGACCACCAGGGGATAAAGTATAGCTGAAGGGAGGGATTGTCTGGACGTGGTTAGAGATCCACGGCTCGTAAAAAGGGTATCAAGCCTCACAAATTATCTGGATGTGGGTTAGAGTCCCACAGTCTGTAGTACGGTATTAAGTCCCTTAATTGTTGGTGAACATTGTTCTTTGCGCACTCTCCATCTGATTGAAAGCCCAAAATTTTACATGACCGAGTGGCAGGTGATTATTATTGTGATCCATTTGTACATAATATGGCTGGTTGGACTAAGGGTCTTAGACAGCAGGCTACACCATTTCCTAGAGAGGCATCTTTTTCTCACTTTCATATGTGGCAGTTAGCATTTACAGCCACCAGATGGCCCCATGCAGCAACTATAAATTGATTTCACATGCCACCTAGTGGTGCCTTTACTTGCTTGTAATCTGTGATTTATTCTCAAAATGAGTAGAAGGATTTCCTACTACCAGAGAAAATAAAAAGGTAGCGGACGTAATCATATGTACTGAAATTGTCCCTCATTATGGATGCCCACTACAGATAGTGATAAAGGCACGCCAATTTTTTTCCAGGAAATGGTTAGGTTACTCTATATTGATTGGAAGTCTCATGTTCCCTACCACCCCAGTCCTCAGGACAAGTAGAAATAATTAATAGAACCATTAAGGACAAAATTAGCAAAAGCACAAATCGTACCTTTAAAAATTGCCCCCAACATTTACCTGCTGTACTAGCTGAAGTTAGGATGGGTTTTCTCCTTTTGAAAGTAAGCAACAAAGTGTGTACATGTCTGTCCAAAGCACTTTGATCCCATGTTGTGATTCTATTTACACTCAACGAACGCCTGAGGTGTGAAGTGAAGATGTGAGCATGGTTTCCCAGAGGTTTCTCCTTTGGAGTTTTTCCTCTCCTGAGTTTCACACATATTGTTTTTTCTATTAGAACAAAAGGAGTGATTGTAAGGGGTTAAATGGTATAAAGGGTCTAACTGCAAACTGTTTAGTAAGCAATATTCTGTGAAGCGTATTTGTTTTCGAGAAGGTTGTGTGAAGAACTAAATATTATAATCTTGTTTTCTAAAAGGAAGAATGACTTGTGATTATAATCCAGCGTAGTCACTTTATCTCTTGTCAATACCAGTTATTTTCTAATACATGCTGAGCTGCATATACACTAAAATGACACACAGTGTAGGTGTAGTTAATTGCTATATAAGATGGTCTGTAACATAAAATAAACAGAAGAATTTTTCCTAAATCTCTAGATCAAATAATGAATATGAATCAGACAGCGAGACACAGTGACAAAGACAGCTAGTCCAATGCCTGGGGTGATGTTGCCTCCCATATTCACTAGGACTAGGAGCAGGCCCTAACATGTATAGAAGGGCAGTTTGTAAGCTCAAAAACCGTCCCTCTATTTGTTTGCACCATATAAAATCTATTTTTGCCTAGTACTTAACCAATATATGGTGCTGCGGAATATGTTGGCTCATTGCGAATAAAGGATACTAATAATAATAACATTGAATGACAGAAGAAATGTGAGATAGAACAAAGGGATATAAAACAGGTGTTTTATTTTGCTTTTTTGTAGCATATAAAAGAGACACATGGCATTCCCAAGCACAAAACTTGCAGGTTAGCGAACCCTTCAATGAGCGGCCCGTACAGTAGGCGGGAGGAAAGGCTCACAATAAGAGCCAAAGGTGCTCATTGCAGCATTTGCACTGAGCATTACAAATGGTAGAGGCTTGCTATGAGCGACCATTGAGCTCATTGTAAATCCCCACAATGAGCGCCAAAGACGCTCTGCATGGGGCTTGCAATGAGCGCCGAAGGGTATCAGTGCAAAGCAGGAAAGTTGAAGTACACGGGGGAGAGGCTCGCAATGTGGCGCTCATTGTGAGCCAACTAAGGTGCAAGTTCCTAGTAATAAAATATTTACAAAAATGTGAGGGTGTACTCACTTTTGTGAGATACTGTATATAGATGTATAGTTGTGTTTATGTTACATTTTTAGTATTATACCAGTATCCACAAACACTGTTGCCATAGCAATTTATGTAAATATAATAAAGTGCAGATAGAATAGTTTTAGTAGCCTGCAGCAATCCATATAAGGCTGATTTGAATATGTCAGAGATGAAATCTGACACTATATTGATTTGAATGAATACATAATCTAAGAATCTCCATATTTTTATTGATTACACTTATTTTATGTCTTTTTATACAATGGTTTAGATGCATGTTTTTATTTGAAGATCCCTTTCCTCTGATATGGATTGCTTCAGTCTACTAAATCTATTCTCACTGCACTTGACCGAGTTGCCTTCATTAATGCTGTACAATAATAGACACATTTTTTGATGACATTGTTGGGAGAAGTTACAGCCTATAAATGGGCACACATTTTGAGCGCTTCTCATTTCTGACAAAGCTCTGATGAGCGAAACGCATCAAGGGGGTCTCTCCCTATAACTATTTAGCTTTTACCTGGTTAGCAGTATATTTATTACTTAATTTTTTTAAAGAAATGGTTAAGACATTTCTGGTCATTTTTTGAGGACTAAAAACTCCAAGAAATATAACCAAGAGGGTCTCTCCCTATAAATATGGGGGAGACTATTCAGCTCTTATCGGGTTACCAGTATACTTAGAAATTTACTGCTGGTTTTAAAAAAGAAGACCTTTTGGGTCATTTGTTGTGACTAAAAACTCAATTAATCTTAGACACAAAAATATAACTAGTTCAAAAACAATACATATTATATTTTGCACCAGAAATACTTAAGAATTACTATTAATTGAAAGAAAATGAAGGGGGTCATTTTTATTTTTTAAACCTCACTAGTGGTGAGAACAGGTGTAGTTGAATATCAGGAACTTTCTCACAATATATAAGTGCCCCATATCAACCAGTGTGTGACATTTAAGTGCTGCTTACTCAATATAAAGTTATTTAAATTTGTATTTAGTACCCTTGAAAAGTATGTTTCTCTTTTCTTTCTTTTTTTTCAATAATATACTAGAACTATGATGTAAGCATCCTTTTCACAGATATAGTGAGCAAAGTCATTTATAGAGAATTTAAACCCAGATCCTGTACACAAGACACATTGTAAAGAGATATAGATCCCAAACAATTATGAATTTATAAACTACAGTAAATGTAAAATATTATAACAGTCTTTTAATAAAAATATGCTTAAACTTGCAAGGGCATACTGCTGTAATGTATCTCTTTGGCTGACTATGATACACCTTGCTCATTTATATATTCAAATATATAAAAAAAATTAATTAGCTAAAAATATACTGAAATATTATTAAATACAAAAGGAATATGCATACCTAGGTCTTTTAAACTCCATTCAATTCACATTTCAACTTAGAGAATATTATAATAAATCAAGCAACCATATCAATGTTTGCTTGTGAATATGTAATGCTATCTGCATTGAAGGGATGTAATGGGCTGGCAGTTTGCAGACTGGTTCATGTAAAATTGATGGTGTTGTGACTTTGTATACATATCCAGATTGACTGTGTTCAATATGTAATTCTTTCTTCCACACTGAATTAATACAGGCTAAACCTTGCACATTTTTATATTTACACTTGACACCCTGTACTTCAGAGGAGAACATGAATAATGCTTCAGTATAACTAGAGATGTAAAGGTGAATACTAGCATTACTGACCAATTAGGAATCTGTGTACCAAGGTAGAAAAAAAACATGTGTTCTTGGACAAACAGTTTTAAACCAGATCTGCTTTGAGCAATGTCAAATTCAGCAAACTTGTTCCATTTCATGCAGATTTCTATACTAAATGCTGACAAGGCTATTCAAAAAGCTAAAGAAAATAGTAAGCATAGTAAACACTTTTTTTTCAAATTTTATTTTGGCTTTGCATTATGTGTTAAAATGGACACTGCCAAATAGATTACATTTTACTTTGTGATTAAAGAAAAAAAGCATATATTGTCTTCAAATCTGTTTCTGTGCTTAAAAACCACCCAAAGGGCCAATGAAAAAAGAGGATATTTGGCACATTTACAGTGTGTTTTTATTAAAAAAAATTTTTTAAAAAGCCCTTTTGTGAACTAAAGTGCTTCAGTAAACATAAACATTTATCAATCATAGGTTTAAGCTAATCAGATACCATGTTGCTATGGTGAATGCACAGACAGGCATTTCTTAAAAGTTTAAACAGTTTTATGCTTTTTTGTGGTCTTTTAAGGGTGCATGATTTTTGTTTAATATTTTTTACATTTTATTTCCTTTTAGTTATCTTATAAAATGTGATAAATTAAATATATTTCAAACAATAACTTCAGTAATACAACTGTAATGATATTATTACTATATACAATCAATAAACAATACAAAGTAACAAACACTCCTGCTGTCAAATCAGCCTAATCGGTCCACCTTTGCATTTAATAGGCAGATACACAAACTTGAAAGGTCAGCGTGAAGCAAATTGTGAAGAGATAAAATGTACTCAGTATTGTTAAAGAGAAACATGCTCTTCCAATCTAGACAAATTATGGAACAGTCCTATCCAGCCAGGGTCTGCCTGATAACAATTTGGGGTAAAGTAAAACTGCAAGTTTCTATTATTACATTCTTATTTTATTAACTGAATTGAAATAGCCCAGATACAATCTCTCTGTTACAATTTAAGAGGTGGGTTCAACCTGAAATAAGATTTTGGGGGTCATTTGCCCAGACATGAGTCCCAATTCTTTATTGTTTTCTACTAAATTACGTTTAATTAATTATGTTATAAAATCCTTTATGGCATAATCCAATACATCTATACAAAAGTTTGCCATAAACTACATTATAACCTAAGTAGTTTTATTTACTACTGGATATTCCTATATTCTGGCTGACATATAGGTTTTTACACCTGATTGTCATCCAATCATTTAAAGGGATTGTAATAAACCTCCAATTTAATTAATATTGTGATATATCTGAAAATAGATTGTTTTCACAAATTTATATACAACCAATTGTTTAAGCTTGGTTTTCTATTGCTTCAATAAACTCTGTTCTGCATAAAGCGTATGCTTGTCTATAAACTGATCATCAACTTAAGAAAATATATTATTCTATAAATTTAAATATTTGTGTCATATCCAAATTGCATGACAGGGTTGTATTAAATAGCGGAGAAATAAATCATAAAATAATATTGGTAGGAGTATGCTATAAACACCCAGTGCTTCAGAATGGAAATGCAGCTAAGTATGGTATATTTTTCAAGACTTGCTCTAACACAGAGTGTTTTATTTAAGAAGAATACACAAAAATATGGCCCCCATACAATTGCAAGCCCATAATTACCTTCATACAGTCCGCATGTCTGAGGGTTAGAAAGTTGTTGCAATTCCAGCTGTATTCAATTGTCTTAAGCCCACAATTATAGGGCTATAAAGCCTAAAACCGTAAACCATGAACCCGTACGTAGCAATTCAGGGCATGATCATGATCAATTAAGCAAGCCTGTAAGTTACAATTTAGAAAGAGCCAATAGTAAAAGAGACCGTCATCATGAGGTCAGTAAAACATGGAGTTTAAACTACAATCAATTAGTGTTTAAAAGTCTAATATGCAATTGTACTCGCTTTCCAGCAATGTAGAAATCAATAAAAATGAATGAAGAAACTGTGCTAGTCCATGTGGGTGGCGTAATATGTATTTACTCCTTGATTCTTTTACAGTGTTATGAACAGGTGTTTACCCCACTTGTGAGTCCTATCTAGTACTAGTAGAAATTGTTTATACATTTGCCATTTAAAGGATTGAAGGAAATTGTGGGCCTGTTGACTTGTTGTAATTGAATATGAATTAGCACTTGTAACATTCGCGGGCTTGAAACATCAAAGGAGTAAATAAAACAAAGTTAAGTTTTTTTTAAAACGCTGGGATTTTGAGCCTATAACTCGCAAATGGATTGTGAGTATTAAAATGTTGCCAATTGAATATCAGTAACTTTTACGGGCTACATTACAGGCTGCAGTAATTACAATTCGGCCAATTGAATAGGGGCCTATGTCTACTTAAATAAGATGATAAGTAGGGGTCAGCACAGATTTAAGAGGGATAGGTCATGTCAAACACATTTAAATGGTGGCACATCTTTGGCGCGCTTGACACCAGCGTGCCTTCATCAGAGCGCAGAGAACTGCGCTCTGAGGACGCTCTGCCCTCCACCCAGCAGTTCTGAGTAGGATAAATAGAATGCCAGCCTGCATCCCATTTGATACAAGGCCCCAATCTCATATTTACTGGAGGCTGCCAAGGCTAAGGTAAGGGTGTTACACATGCCAGTCACACTGCTCCACAAATATATAGCCCTTGACAAAAGCCTTGGCAGACTCTTGGCAGGCTGGAGCGCAGAGCATCATCATAGCGCAGTTGTCTGGTGTCCAGCGCGCAAAGGATGGCGTGTCCATTTAAATCGTTTCTATGAGAAGGTAAGTAGAAACTTGGATTAAACCAACTCAGGGGATGTAGTTATTTTGGATTTTGCAAAGGCTTTTGATACAGTGGCACATGGGAGTCTATTGTGCAAACTAAGGGATACAGGGAGTGCAGTAAATATATGTTCATCATGGATTGAGAGCTGGCTAAAAGACAGGAATCAAGGGGTTGTTGTAAATGGAATATACTCAGATTGGACTAATGTGGTTTGTGATTGCCAGTACCTAGGGTCAGGAAGGATATTTTCCCTTATGAGACAATTGGCAATGTTTCAATGTTTTTTTTTTTGCCTGCCTCTGGATCAATTAACAATTAATCCAATATTACAAGGATCAGAGGAGATCTTAAAAGCTTGAACTTGATGGTTTAAAAGTATTTTTTTTGTTCAACCTCAATTTCTATGTAACTATAAATTCCTTTCTGTTTTTTATCAATGTCCTTACAATTTCTTTCATGCTAATGAACCACCAATGTAAACAAATAAAATGGTTCTTTATTGATGGGATAGCTGGTTAGGAGAGGAGCTATTATGGGAAGTGATCAGCTGGCTCCTTTACCAGATTAAAAATAAAAACATGCATAAATCTGTGATATTACTAATGGCAGTAAAACATTTTGGGCCAAGTGGGTCAGACTCTTAATATCTCACCTGCTAGAGTAATACCATTGATAATATACAAAAACAGGACATCCCTATACTTGGATGTGGCTACTACCTGCTCGTTAGAAGGAGTGAGCAACATTTATCATAAAGAGCCAAACACAGTCCTGAACTTTAGTATTTCTGAGGCAGTGATTGACTCACCTGTATAGATCAAAGAATTCCTGAACAGCAGGACTTTTTGGCACTTCATGGACAATGTTTCCTATACCTGGTATGTCCCTTGTATATATGGTGTTTTAGCAAGGGCAAGAGTGAAGGGAATTAAGATTTCTGGCTCTCGTTGTGGAGGGCGCAGTGATGAAGGTCACCACCAAGATCTTTGTCGTGTAGGTTAATTGCAGATCGCCAATCCATGGCACTATTGACCCTGGATCTAATACAATGTAACCCTGAGTTTCATTTAGTGAAAGTTGCATAGTGCTTCTAAGGGCAATACAGACCAACTGACTAAAAATAATGAAAGTAGTAGTTTGTTAGAGTATTGGTTTATTTAACTTTGATTGTGCTGTTCTAGACACTATCTCAATAGAGACTCTAATTACTTTTTTCTGCTACAATGCCCTGAATGGCACTATGCCAATTTAAATTCTTTCCCATATGTACTAAGACAAATGCTTTGTTACTCCTTTTAGATGAAGCATGCAGTACATTTCTGTTGTTTTGACTTACTTTAAAGTGGCATTACAAAAAAAGATCCTAGTTAAAGTACAATTGTAATCCTATATTTACAATGTATTCTTTGGAGGAGCCTCATTTGAAAATAGGCACAATGTGTTTTAAATATAAACAAAATAATAAAGCCTTTGATTTATTCATTTTTTATGCAATTCTGCTCCTGACTGCTTGAGATGGGAGGAGACTTTGAATGTAGCAGAAACCTTAATCTGCACAATGGTAATGTGGCAGGTAAAACTATTAGTGTGGACTAAAGGAAGCCTCGGTTTACAATCATAAGACAAGAAAAATCCACATTAAAGTTAAAATGTTAAGGCTTTCTTGTTTCTTTTAAAAAAAATATTCAATATGTCTGAATGTTGTTGATAGTCCTTGTTCCTGAATAAATAATTCTTAGCTATATACCAAGAAAAGACAATTAATTACATTTGGTGATTATCAAAAATGATCTACACTTGTGTTATGATTTATTTCCCACCGCACCTACACATATGTTATGTTCCATATGTTAGCATAAGTGTATGGTAATTGTCATAGTGTGCAATTAATTAACAAACTGTATCTTTCAGAGTATTAGGAATATATTGGTATGTCTGAAGATATTTTTTTCAATGTTTTTAATTCTTCCTCCAAATATAATATGCCAAAACAACATAAAAGAACTATCATTCAATTGCAAAAGAAATATACACATAGCAAATTTAGTGAATGAAGCTCAACAGAAACACTGAAAAGTAGTGATACAAATGTCTAATGACAGGTCTGAGACAGTGCATTTAAAACACAATTTCAAAGTGTGACTTCACTATTGAGAAATGGATTACCCTATAACTTTGAGTAGACCTAAGGGAAATTTGCATAAAAACCAAAATGGGGTAAGAGATGCATACTTAAGAATAGATAATGCATGCACTAGGATAAGGACTAGGATAAGGACTGTCAATAGGCGGACTTTGACCCTTTTTTTCTGGACTTCCACTGCTTTATTAAAGTTAATATAAATATGTTCTGAAGCCATACTGTCCCTAGGTTTCCTTTACTATCTAAACTTTCTTCGTTGGTTCATTAGATTGCCATGACATTAAAATATTAGGTGTATGTTAGCCTGTAACAAAATATTGATTCTGGCCTTGACATCATTTTCACAAACTTGGGTCTTACAAGGGAGCAACATCAGGACAAAATCTCACTGCAAAAGCCATAAGGCTTAATAATATGTCTGAAGTATGTCATTTCTCTAATAAAAAGAATTGCCTGGCATTTTAGGGCTCGCCTGTTAATAATGCTGCAGGAGTTATCACTTCAGTAATAGCACAATTTAGCTGAATTTGAGAGAATAAACTTTAAGTGTGTCAAGTTTAGCTTCTTTTTTTTTGGAACAGGGCACCAATGCTACCATGGTCAGTTGGCAGATGTAGATTTCTTTCTCTCTGTTGCTTTTAATGTCGCGGATAACATGAGCAATTTTAAGCAAAGCTACTTTTATACATGTATCATTTTACTATTGATAAATAAGCATAATCAAAAGAAATTCTGCTTAGAAATGCTAATGTGAAGAGCACTTCAGAACTGAAGATGTTAAATTATCCGGTGCCAGTTACTTGACCACTTACCCCAACAGTAAATTCCACTTCATTAAATTACAATGTTTAGATTCTCTGAGCAACTTCTCTGTGAACTGCACTCACATTACCGGAGAGCCAGTTCTAAGTAATATATCTAATTTCCCAGTTCCTGGGGTCTATTTATTATTTTGCTGCCTCTGTTAATGACAACCAACCAATCCACAAAATTAGCTCGCTGGACACTGCAGTGATTAAAGTTGAAATTGTAACTGTGTGACATTTTAATAAAATTTAAGCAAAAGGCAGAATAGTGCTTACTGTGAAGTATTTGCCCCCTGCCTGAGAAAACCATTTACACATACCTTTTAATAACATAAATTTTCTCTATTGCAAATATTTAGCATGCTCATGGTGCTCACTAGTGTTTTCATTTGGCTAAGACCATTAACCATGCTGTTTCTGCAACTCTTTTCTGAAGTGGTGTTTTTCTTCAATGAGGTTTTCTTTGTCTCCAAAGTCACTAAATTTTTGTTGAAAGGTTAGTCTGCCATACTGATTTTGGAGAGCAGCAACCTGATTGTATTAGATGATAGCTCTTAGGTGACTAGTTAAACGTTTTTCACAGGTCAGTTGCAGAGTTGGGTTTGGGTTTGTTGATCGATAAGGGCATCATCTTAGTTACATAGTATTTGAAGTCTGTTAGTCCATCAAGTTCAACCTTTTTAGATCTCCTCTGATCCTTTTAATATGTGGACTATTTGTTAATAATTGTTAATTGATCCTGAGGAAGGCAAACAGAAAAAAAACATTGAAACTTTGTCAATTGTCTCATAAGGGGGAAAAAAAGCAAAATTCCTTACTGACCACAGAGACTGGCGATCAAATTTCTCCCTGGATCAATATTCCTTAGCTAGTTATCTAGGATGACCTTGAATGCCCTCTTTATTCAAAAATATATCTAACCCCTTTTTAAAGTAATCTGTCGAATTTGCTGTCACCACCCCCTACACTTTAACCACCCTAACTGTGACAAGATGTTTACATTTCTTGATATAGGATTACAAGATGTTCCTATTTCCAGGGCACAGTCCTTTTAACCATTGTCTCTGGTTGCCAGGACAGGTAGGCCGGGGTGCTGAGAGGTATGGTCCGATGATAATTTTTTTAATATAAAAGATTACAATACAAGTTAAGACCTTCAATTGTGAGCTGACATTCTTCTCTCTCCCCCATACCTACATAGGCAGTACACTTCTTATTTGTCCAGTTTGTGTATTTTGGTTCATTCCATTTTTTGTGTGCTCAATAGGTTTGTCATCTTCTAGTTCTAGTGAAAGGGTAAGCACTAAGGGCTCTATGAATGTCTCAGACACTACCCATGTGGCCTGTAATTCATTGTTGGTTCTAGGAAGAATTTGTAGTAAAGATAGATTTAGTGAATAATATTATGCCAGCGAGTGACAGACGGAAAAGCCCACTCCTTATCATAGGGCTCATTTCAAACATTCGCAATAGCATCCCGTCATATTTGTATGTAAATGCATATATAATGGAATGGTGTTTGACATTCTGCCCACAAGAAAGCAGTCTCGTTCCAGGTTTTAAAATTAATTATTAGGGAATACGTATTTCAGACACATATTTTCAGTTATTGAATTGCCCACAGTGTGTTATCTAGCACTTGTTGATAGCGTGTGGTTAAAACAATGAGGAATAGAAGAAAGTAAAAACATTGTGTATAGGTTTTATCTTTATGAGACAGTACTGTGTTTCTCCCTCAAAGCCTTTTAAGCCATCTAATGTTATTTGGCCTTGGTTCAAGTCCCGCTTGATGGAACATTTAGCAAGCTCAAAAATATTGGTGTGTAAAAGGAAAATAATTAACCCTTCACATGGAAATTGAGCACACAATAAGTATGTATGTGATTACAGTGGTAACGACAGAACGAACAGACAAAATGTATATGATCTTTTACCCACAAATGTCACAACAACCCACATGGATTCAATATTATCACTAATTCCACCATAAATATCTTCTCTGACTCTAGGATTAAAAAGTCACGCTTAACAAACAGAGAAATCCCTCCTCCTCTTCTACCATTGCACCTATCGTTTCTAAATAGGTTATACCCATCCACGTTAATAGTACAGTCATGAGAGCCATCAAACCATAGTACAGCAAGAGTACCAAGTCCCATTTCTCATTTAGTGCTAATAATTATAACTCACTATTGACTATACTAAGCCTCCCCCTCATTTATTCCCTTTCGCAACCAACACTTTCTACCCCATTACTTCCATATAGTCCCACCACCCAACTACTAATTTAAAAGCTCCTCCAGCCTTTCTACCATCCTTTCCCCTAGAACACAAGCTTCCTCTTCATTAACTGCAATCCATCACTTCTATAGAGATTGTACACAAGTGAGAAGTCGACCTAGTCCTCTAAAAACCCCAAACCATACTTAGTGCACAACTTTTTTTAGCCACACATAAATCTCCCTAAATTCCTTTGAAATACTACCTTGGAGGTCTTTTCCTTAAGTTCATTTCCTAGATCTATAAAGTCATTTTTTCGGACACTACGTTTTCCACTTACATTGTCATTGGTATCAATATATTGAAAGACTGCTGGTTCATTTCCAGCCTCTCACAATAACTTATCTATCCGACTGTACAATTGCGGGTAATCACCCTATTTACCTTTCTAATACATAAGCAAAAGCACCCCCAACTTTCCTAATTGCTGCACACTTACAGCAAGACTAGAGCAAACACTCACTTCCAGCAAGTAATTCACTGGCCAGATGCAAGCCAAGACAATTTAAAGGAATTTAAGTTGGAATATGGGACCCTCATCTGGAATGGGGATTGGGAAGTTTTCCTAATAATCCCGCCTTATCACACATGTGTCCGAGTCATTTCCATTACCTACAAAATTAAATCGTGGATGAGCAAATAGAATCCTAAAATGGTGTCAAAAACATAAATCACTCAAAACTCTTTCCAAATAAACCCTATAGGCAGACTGAAAAATGAGGTGCAGTAGAAGACATGAACAAGTAAAATTGTAGCATGGTTAAAAAAAATTGTGGACATTAAACTAGATATGTAAGGATTGGTTGACTTACCGGTGTCATCATACTGTGCAGTATTGCTCTAATCATTTACCTAGCAAATTATATAGCTGTATTGCAATATCAAATACAAATTTAGTTGCATTTTTCCTTAGATATGATGATCTACCATGACATTCTGTAAAATGTCTAAACTTTAAACTAAAAACAAAACTGTATTTCTTTAAACATGCTTTAAGCAGTCTGCTGTACATTAGCTTTCCTTGGTCTTGAATATAAACTGCATGAAAAAAATAAACACTTTGCATGACTGATTTTAGATTATGTACATGTCAAGGATTTAAACCCTAAACATTTTAGCTAACTATATAAAAGCTTTTCACACAATTTGCAAGTAAAATTGCTATCAATGCTAAAAGCAGGATGTCACTATAACATGCATTTTCGGTAAAGCAGTTTGGTGTATTTCTTTTAGAATTTCTCCTATTAGTAGATTTCAGTAAACTTTATTGCTGATTTCCCAGAGCTCAGACAAATCAGCTCTGACATAACCACCGCCTGATGTGACCCGGAATATTGATCCTCTGCCCTCTCCTTATTTTTGTCTAGCAGACTTTTGCCTGTTTTCCTTCTCACTGTCATTCCCAATACATTCAACCGGTCTAATTGTTTTCGGTAAAGGCAAATGCTGACTAGCATTTCCTTTGCTGCAGACAGTGACAAGAAATGCTTCTGTCCGGGATACTAAAAGCAATGGCAGGATAAGGTGACACAAAAACTTTGTATTAGATAAATATGTTTTAAAGAAAAGCTTGTATGTTTGTTTCTTTGACAGAAAGTATTAAAAACAATATGCAGTTTAAAAAATAAAAGTTAATATTTTTCTTACATTTTAGATTGTTGGTTTCCCCTAAGCAGAGCTGTTTTTCTCCACCTCCCTGTGTCTTATCAGGGGGTGTAACCAGCTCTGCTCGGGGGCAGAACCATCATGAGCTTGGAAGCCGACAGGGCATGGCATGATGTTATTGGCTCCAGCCCTGCTGCACACATACAGGTATTGAATGCAAAATTTAGGGTCCTTGAAGCTGCCCCATTGGCCTTGCCCAGTCACATAACAGGAACGGGGTCAATAATTACATGTGTTATCATAGCCCCTCTGGGTTAGACTGAGCATGCTCAGTATATGTAGAGCCTCGCTGGCTGGTCCTTTTTTGTGCAGCTTCCAGACAGAGCTACCCATGCCCCCTGATAGACACAGGTAGGAGGGGATAAGCAGTTCGACTTGACGAGAAAATGGATACAGTCAAAAGTAAGACCAAATATTAACTTTTATTTTAAACTGTATACTTTTTTAATAGTCTCTGCCCAACAAACATATGAACTTTACTTGTATATGCATTACAGCGATCCTTTAATTTCACATGAGGTGAAGCAAGATTAACTATATCAATTAGTTGTAAATGGATTTTTTTAATTGAACACAAACTTACCTTGATATAGATGTTTAGTTATAGATGACATAAATACTTTCTATCTTGTTTTGCCTGGTAATTTTCTTTAACCAGCTGTCAATATAATGGGTCAGATGTAATAATGCTAGACAACTCTTGCAGAATCTATCTTCTCCAGTGTTAACCTTTGAATATACGAACTGAGATTTGACAACTTCAATAGTTCTCTGACACTCACCTTTTACATATGACCCAGTAGGTTGATAGTTTGTATGTTTTTGTTCTTAAGATTAAAATAGAATTGCTGATGGATAAGGTGGTATGTGAGTCCCACACACCAAGACGATGTCCCCTTAGAGTGAATAAAGGGTAAGTAAAAATTTGGATTATATATATATCTAGGAAATTGCCCAAAAAATGACAGAAATAAAATTTTAAGGCTGACAATGTTGTTTGGCACACAATGTGAGTTTTTTGCTCCTCTGAGCACCATGTGTAACTGGCGTTGTTCGTGTAAGTGTTACTGTCTTCGCCAGCGTGTATTTTCTAAGTCCTGCGTGCCTGGCATAGTATGTGTAAGTGTTACCGTCTTCAGAGTCGTATATTTTCGAAGTTTTGTGTGCCTGGCATTGTTGAGCCTCGTTTTCATCCTGTTTCAGAATTTTAAAATTGCATTTGGAAAAACTCAAAATATGGCTCCAATTCATTTGCAATTTCACTCCCAGGCCCCCTGTGCTGTGTGTGAGTGTGTTATTATTTTGTTAAAATTATTTTGTTGTTTTTTCAGTATTTTGGAGTTACGCGTTTGAACCAAATGTGTGCATCACGCGCATTGCGGCCTAAGTCCCTCATGCTTCAACTGCTCGCCTTGCTTCGCAAGGCTCAAGTGCAATGAGCGCCTTTGGCGCTCTTTGCAGCCTAAGTCCTGCAAGGTTCGCAGTTAAATGAGTGCCTTCGGACATGACTGAAGACCAAACAACAACAATTTGGTGCTCAGAATTAACATTCCATGTAAAAGGCATCATAATTACTCAGTAAAGTATGGCTCTCCTAATAGCAGCAAATTTAAGACACAAATAATATTGAAATATCATTCTTTAGTAAATGTAAAAACTTACAAAAATGTATTTAGTAACAACACAACACTAGCTGTTACTGCAGCCAATACAAATCTATTGACATCTTAAGTTAACAATAAAATATGATAAATATAATTTATACAGTTTTATATTGCAAGAAGTAGTATAGGAATATTATGCAATAATGTCAATTATGTATTCTTTCAAATATCCTCTGCTCATCATTTTTAAGATCGTAGAACCCAATGGGTTAACAGACACTTGGTAATGTCATTCTGCAGTTTATAGTTGATTCCGGGATGCTCTGATCGCCTTAGAGATTGGATGTGTTTTCTAACCAGCTGACACTGTTCATTATGGGCTACATGCAGGATACACATTACTGAATTTTACACAAGCCTCTTAATTGAATATCCTTGTCTGGCTCCACAAACCGAGCTCTGCGAGCACAGCTAAAGAAGCTTAAATGGCCTCATTTCTCATTACTGAACTAATCCATTAGCCTGACAGTTCCTCTGATTGGGATTGAAATTCAATTCCTCCCCACAATTTCAGGTGCTTAGGACCAGGGATGGACTGTTTTATTTTGCTTTTCCAGCAATCCTATGGCCTGCCATTGCTTTGCAGGCTACCACAAAGAAGAAAAGATAGATAAAAAGTCTATTATGCAGTACAAAGGAAATAAGTAATTAAAGGGACAATAAGCTTCCAAATTAAACTATTATTTTAAACAAACATGTTTTAAACATTACACTTTTTTTTTCATGAAAAAGAAAAATCTACTTTGAACTATTTCATGACAGTGAATTAATTGTTTACATGGGAGCAAGTGGTCACAGTCCTATAAAAAGGCAATCTAATTTGCCATATTGCTTTCTGCACTAGGAATGAACAATAAATCAGGCATACTTTTATTGGTCAGCCTGATTACACGCTTGCTGTTCTTAAAACATTCCGCCTTCCTGCAAGTCCTTTTTTTTTTTTTTTAAATATGCGTTGTGTTTTATTGTTTGTTTGTAACACGCCGACATATTCTGTAGCGCTATACATGAGTTAAGTTCAAGGCAATTAAAAACATATTGCAAAGGATAGGGGGGCCTGTCTTGAATCCAGTGTCCATTGTGCTTTCCCCAAAGCCCCATGCAGGATTGAAAACTTGCAAACTTACAGGCTAAAGGGCCTCTTAGTATTTAATAAATGTAATATAATATTTCCCATGCGGAGGAGAGAGTTGCTGGTCCAAGAATAGAGTCAGAACAAAGTAAACTAAATCTGATGTATCATTTCCTCTTTATTTATAGTTGTTAGAAAGTAGAAGATTCAGTACAACTGATCTCCCACATACTCTACTTACAGAAAAAGATTGGGATAAAGGCATTTTTACAGGACGTTTGCCAAATTAAATATAGCATCCCAATAATATGAATGCATTATTTTCAAATCAATAAGGCACATGTAAATAAATTAAGTGAATTGTCCTCAGTTAATAACCATAAACTAAGTTTTCAGATATAGCACTTGTGACTATAGTCAAGATCCATGGCCTTGGACCAAGCAAATGAATATCTCAAGAGAAATATACATAGTACTGATGTGGATTTTGCATTTGTCAGGCAGGTGCACTAAGTTCCTGTATAGCTGTATTGCATCAATAAATATAAATAGTTGTGTAATTTCCGATTCTTTAAGAGCGGCCATTTTTTGCCTTGTAAACTATTGTTATAGATCCCAGCTTGTATTTTGAGAACTAGACATTGGGATTTGGTTTGGATTAGTAAAATGTTTTTTTTACATAAATAGCTTTTTGTCACTGAGATGATCCACAGTCAATCAGTTTAGAACCCATAACAATTATACAGGAACAAAGGGAGAAAGGAAACATTTTATCACTTCCCTTTAATAATAGCCAATCAAAGAGTAGTAGTCAGTGACAGTGTTCCAGAATAAAAATAATTTTGATGATTTTATATAAGAAATTGTATTTTATTGGGATACTATCGATCCTGGAAAAACGCCGAAAAATACCTTTTAAAAAGGGTATGCTAACTTTTTAACTCAGTTCCAAAATTAACTTTTCTGATTACTTTTAAAGATGAATATATTTACATAGTTACATAGTAATTGAGGTTGAAAAAAAAGACTTTTAGCCCATCAAGTTCAACCTTTTAAGATCTCCTCTGATCCGCAACTTTGCCAATTGTCTCAAAAGGGAAAACAAATTAATTCCTTCCTGACCCCAGATACTGGCGCTCGGATTTCTCCCTGGATCAATACGCCCTCTCTAATTAACCAGGATAACCCTGAATGCCCTTTTTAATTAAAAATGTATCCAATCCATTTGTAAAGTTATCTATTGAATCTGCGGTCTTCCCTGCTAGAGAATTCCACAGATTAATCACCCTTACTGTGAAGAACCTTTTTCTTTCTTTAAGGTGGAATCTTTTTAGTTCTAACCTCAAAGGATGTCCTCTTGTCAGTTGAAAACCTCTTGGCACAAAAAGCTCCCTTGACAAACTTTTATACTGACCCTGGATGTATTTATATAGGGTAATCATATCCCCTCTTAGACGCCTTTTTTTCTAGAGAAAATATGTTTAATTTGGTTAGTCTTTCTTCAAAACTTAGCCCCTTCAGTCCCCTTATTAGTTTTGTAACCCTTCTCTGTACTTTTTCCAGTTTTAAAATGTCCTTTTTATGAATTGGTGTTCAAAACTGTACTTCATATGCCAAATAAGGGCTTACTAGGGATTTGTATAGTGGTATAATGATATCCGCCGCCCTTGCTTCTATACCCTTCGTAATACATTCTAATAGTTTCTTTGCCTTTGCAGCTGCTGCTTGGCATTGAGAACAGTTAGGTAGGTGGTTGTCCACAAGCACTCCCAAAACCCTTTCAATATCAGATACCTTAAATTTGCTTCATTAAGTTTATAGATTGCATTGTTATTTTTCCTTCCCAGATGCATAACCTTACATTTATTCGTATTAAATTTCATCTGCCATTTAATTTCCCATTTCTCTAATTTATGCAAATACCTTTGGAGGGAAATTATGTCATTTACTGATTGAATTACCTTGCACAACCTCGTGTCATCAGCAAAAATGGAGACACTACTTTCCAATCCTACTTCTAAGTCATTAATAAATATGTTAAAAAGGAGAGGACCTATTCCTGAGCCCTGAGGAACTCCACTTACCACATTAGTCCAATCTGAGTATGTTCCATTTAAAACAACCCTTTGCTTCCTGTCTTTTATCCAGCTCTCAATCCATGTGCATATATTTACTGCAATTTCTGTATCCCTTAGTCTGCACAATAATCTCCCATGTGGCACTGTATCAAAAGATTCTGCAAAATCTAAAAAGATTACATCCACTGAGTTGCCTTGATCCAGGTTCCTACTAACCTCCTCATAGAAACTAATTAGATTTGTTTTACATGACCTATCCCTCATAAATCCATGTTGGCTCCTACTTATAATACTGTTAGAATAGACATACTCTTGCATATATTCCCTTATTAACCATTCTAAAAGCTTTCCCACAACAGAAGTGAGGCTTACAGGTCTATAATTACCCAGATTTGCTCATGCCCCCTTCTTAAATATATGTATTACCTCTGCTTTTCTCCAGTCATCTGGTAGTTACCCAGTGTTGAGTGAATCTTGGAAGCTTTTTTCCAACCTCTTTTGGATTTCTTCCTGCGTTAACCAGTTATTTGGTGAAGGTAGTGTAGCCCCATTATGGTGCAGTGGTAACTGGTACCTCCACTGGTACCTCCCTTTTATATACAGAAGAAAATAACCAATTTAGCTCATCTGCCTTTTTCTCGTCCCTAATTGTCAGACAGCCTGTTTCACATTGTAATGTTCCTATAGCTTCCATCCTGGCCCTCTTCCCATTTATATACTTACAAAATATTTTAGGGTTAGTCTTACTCTCTTTTGCAACAAATTTTTCATTTTCTATTTTAGCCAGACTGATAGCCCTTTTGCAAGCCTTTTGATTTCCTTCTACTCCCATAAAGCAGTCTCTGTCCCCTCGTTTTTGTTGAATTTAAATGCCTGTTTGTAACTCAGTATCTTGATCTTTAAATCATTGTTAAGCCATGTTGGATGTAATTTACTCCTTTTACTTTTATTCCCACATGGTATATGCTGTTGTGTATGTATATTTAGTACTGATTTAAATGCTGTCCATTTATGTTCAGTATTTTTGCCTATTAGTTCTTTGTCCCAGTCTATACTTTGTATTGCTGCCCTTAGACCATTAAAATCTGCCCTTTTAAAATTAAGAGTTTTTGTTGACCCCTAACAATTTAGTTTTTTTTTATTCAATCTCAAATGAGCCTGTGTTGTGATCACTGGTTCCCAAAGGTTTCCCTATTTCAACATTTGATACCATATACATTTTATTTGTGATGACTAAATCCAAGTTGGCCTGATTTCTAGTAGTCTCTTGAGAACCTGGGCCAGATAATGATCACGGCGTGTACTCAAGAACCTGCGCCCTTTGCCCGTACTGCTGGTCTCATTCATCCAGTTTATTTCAGGGTAGTTAAAATCTTCCATTATTAGAACTTGCCCATGCTTAGCTGCATTTCCAATCTGTAACAATAATTGTATGTCCTCACTTTCAATTATATTTGGGGGTTTATCGCATACTCCAACCAATATTCTTTAAGAATTTGCTGCTCCGCTATTTAACTCTACCCACAAACATTCAACATTACCGCTAGTATATATATATATATATATATATATATATATATATATATATATATATATATAATTAAATAAATAAATATCTGATCTGGAGGTAAAACAGCATTTATTCCAGCTGGGATTGAGTTACCGTATATACTCGAGTATAAGCCGACCAGAGTATAAGCCGAGGCACCTAATTTACCACAAAATACTGGGTAAAATGATGACTCGAGTATAAGCTGAGGGTGGGAAATGTGCTGCCCCCTGTGTCCCTCTTTTGCCCTCTGTGTCCCCCCTCTCTCTCCCGTGTCTCTTCTCCCCTCTCCCTTCCCTGTGTCTCTTCCCCCTCCCTTATCACCCTCCTCATTCTCAACCCCCCTCCTCATCCTCAACCTCCCCCCTCATCCTCAACCTCCCTCCTCATCCTCAACCTCCCTCCTCATCCTCAACCTCCCTCCTCATCCTCAACCTCCCTCCTCATCCTCAACCTCCCTCCTCACCCCCCCCCCCCCATCCTCAACCCGAATATAAGCCGAGGGGGCCCTTTTTAGCCTTAAAAAAAGGGATGAAAAACTCAACTTATACTCGAGTACATACAGTAACTCCTGCTATAAAAGGCTCCCTTGGAAAAATGGGTGTGGTCCCTGCCAGAAGCCTGTCTGCGGGACAGTGTGTGGAGCTGCAGGCTTGGAGCTGCCTGGAAGACACAGGCCCAAGTGAGGAAAGGCTTGAGCTGGAGTTGGCGAGCAGAGGCCGATGCTCCAAGCATGATAGTCTCAAAAGATTGCAATCCAGAAAGAGACCCAGAAAGGTGACTTCCCAGTAGGGGAACGGCTGCAGAGGGAGAGAGAGACTGCTCCAACCAGAGGAGTGAGAGAGAAACTGCTCCAACCAGAGGGAGAAAGAGAGATAGGGATCTGAGACTACATGAAAGTAGCCCCTGAGAAGTAATCCCTGAGTGAATTGGAATCCAGTAGTTCCCTTTTCTGAGTGGACTGTGTGCTTTAAGGATGCTCGATTTATTTTGCTGAGTTCTTATACAATGCTGAAATGTAAATTAAGAGTGGAAAAGCCTCCGTGCCGCCTTCCATTAAGTTTAAGAGATGATTAAAACAGGGCACTGACCTCATGAGTGGTAGTGTCTTGATTACCGTATTTATCGGAGTATAACACGCACTTTTTCGCCCTGAAAATAGGGGCAATTGATGTGGGCGTGTTATACGCCGATATTCCCTCCCCCCTCCTCAACCTAAACCCCCCAAAATACCACCCCCTCACCCTTTCCCCTCACTTACCTGCTTCTGCTCCGGCCTCCGCTCCTTCTTGACCCGGCGCACATGTGACAGCACCCGGTATATGCTAATGACGTGGCGCGCATGTGACGTCACATGCGCACCAGGTCAAGAAGGAGCAGAGGCCGGAGCAGAAGCAGGTAAGTGAGGGGAAAGGGAGAGGTATTTAGAGGGGTTTAGGATGAGGAGGGGGGTTTAGGTTGAGGAGGGGTTTGAGGATGAGGAGGGAGGTTGAGGATGAGGAGGGGGGTTGAGGTTGAGGAGGGGGGTTTAGGTTGAGGAGGGGTTGAAGAGAGGGAGGGGGGTTGAGGAGGGGGTTTAGGTTGAGGAGGAGGGTTGAGGAGGGGGGATGAGGTTGAGGAGGAGGGTTGAGGATGAGGAGGGGGGTTGAGGATGAGGAGGGGGGTTGAGGAGGGGGTTGAGGATGAGGAGGAAGGTTGAGGAGGGGGGTTGAGGATGAGGATGAGGAGGGGGGTTGAGGATGAGGATGAGGAGGGGGGTTGAGGTTGAGGATGAGGAGGGGAGTTGAGGTTGAGGATGAGGAGGGGGGTTGAGGAGTGATGTTGAGGATGAGGAGGGAGGTTGAGAATGAGGAGGGGGTGGAGGAGGGGTGTTGAGGAGGGAGGATGAGGAGGGAGGTTGAGGAGGGAGGTTGAGGATGAGGAGGGAGGTTGAGAATGGGGGGTTGAGGAGGGGGTTGAGGAGGAGCAGTGATTTCTGAGTAAACTTTTGTTAAAACAGTTGCTTTTACTGTCATTTGATGTTATTTACCTTATAAGAGTTAATAATATTAATAAAAAAAAGTTTTGAGCTACCCTTATTTTGCTTCAAAGTTCTTTATTTGAAATTCAAGCTTTTTTTCCTGAAATTTCCTTCTTAAAATGAGGTGCGTGTTACACGCCGATAAATACGGTATATATATATATATATATATATATATATATATATATATATATATATATATATATATATATATATATATATATATATATATATATATCACATATATAGTTGTGAGCGTACGGGCCGTTGCTCACGCTTGCGGGCGAGGGCTGCGGGCAAGGGCCTAAGTTGCTGGGATGGAGCGCCGAAGGTGCTCCATCCCAGCATCTGAGGCCCTTGCCTGCAGCCCTTGCCCGCAGCCCTCGCATAGCGAGGGCTGCGTGCAAGGGCCTCAGTTGTTGGGATAAAGCAGCCCCACAATGCCCCAGTTCGGGTTCCGGAGGGGGAGCCAGACGCCGCCACTGCCACTAGCCGCACCATCCCGGAGCCCGGCAATCCCGCGGGAATGTGGTGAGTGCGCGGGTAGTGGCGGAGGTTCAGGCCTGGGTAGCTGACTGTGAGTGACAGGGAGATAATGTGGTCTGAGGAAGATGTGCAATCACTGACAGCTGCCATATAAACTAATTATACACTGATCATTAACACCATGTGTATGTATGTAATGTGTATTGTGTGTGTGTATAGATATTGTGTCTGTGTGTATTGTGTGTATATATTGTGTGTATTTATAATGTGTGTGTGTATATATATATATATATATATATATATATAAAGTCTGTGTATATTGTGTGTGTGTATTGTTTGTGTATATATAATGTGTGTGTATATTGTGTGTGTGTATCAACTGCGGCCCTCGCGAAGCAACTGCATCCCTCGCAAACTTTACGTCGCAACGCAAACAACATACGAGACACGTTAACACACATTACGGACTCGCAAAAATCGTCCGCAACCCGCGGACATGAAAAAATGAAAAACACAATAAATACACACAACACATACATAAAAAGCTTACCTACAGCAAGAGGGAGCATCCAGGACCTCAAAAAATAAAGTTACACCTTCATTTAACTCATAATAAAAGAGTTTAGACACTAAAAAATTCTCTAAGCGACAGAAAAAATGTCCGACGAACAAAACAAAAACGAGGCTACAGCACTCTAAACACGCAAAACACCACAAGAAACACGCAAAACACCATAAAACACCTACGGATATTCCACTACAGACGCATACCACACATTAGCCGGCATTTTAGAACAATGCAGAACTACACAACTACGCTAACGGTTTGGTCTCGCGCACGCACACTATTACACTGCACAAATTCACCACGCTTACACAGCAGCTCCACACCACTAATGCTGCAGCAACATCAAAACAGATTGCAGCTCTTCAACACAATGCTTAAAAATAGGTAAAGTATAATAATTTATTCATTTGTATTATATATTTCAGTAGTACACACAAAACAACATTAGCTACCTTACAATTCCATTGCCGTCATTTTTTTACGGGCAATTCGCTAGTATATATATATATATATATATATATATATATATATATATATATATATATATATGAAGAGTGAGGTAGCAATGAATGTCCAGTAATCCAGAATAATCAGAGTATTGCAGTGAATAGTAATACCTTTTTTATGGGACAAACATTCATAATAAAGCGACAAGCTTTTGAGAGATAATGCCTCTCTTTATCAAGTCAAAAAGCGATACTGATACAAGTATGAACTAAAAACACTAAACAGTACGAGATGGGGAAAAAAATAAAAAAATTGGAAAAACAAGAAAGACAAAATGTATTGGGCAGAGTTAAGTGAGAAATAGACCAGCATTGTGAACAATGTCCTGATAGGTCAGTAAGTAAGTCTATAGATTAGGTTGTAGATAAGAACACAGCAGAGTAAAATAAAGAGCAATACATTTCAGCATAGTATGTAGCTTACAAAATCAGTAATAGAAGGGGGGTAGGTATGTGGAATGTATGTGCTATACGAATCTGTATCTAGATTTGCCCAGCTACAAGAGAGATGGTAGTTTTTCTTATTGCAGTGCAATATGTTCATTCAAAGTTTGCCAAATGTTGTGGAAGCATTTTACAGTCTCAATAAAATCTATACTTTATGCATTTACAAAAACTGGAATTTATTGGGGGTTAACCATCCTTCAACCGCTTGTATCTTAGGTCAATGCACAAAATGCATAGCCTTCTACCTGTCTTTAAAGGGCCACTTAATTAAGGACAATCTAGACCACATCACAGTAAAGATCTCCTAAAGCATGTTGAAATACTTTTTTAAAATTTTAGTAGTAAAATCTGTGTTTATATGTGTCACTGACATGCCCACTCCCAGACATGCAACTTCAGCTCTGTGTAATGAGCAAATAAAATTAAAAAAAGAGCTAACCATCAACAAATCAATCTGTGCAGAACATGGAATACTGTAATCACCTAAACAAGTCAGTCATGGGTTAACTTTGCAGTGAATTCCTGGTTTTCAGGGAAAAACTGGTACCAATCACAGTCCTCACGGTTGTCTGTTATTAATGATGAAACTACCAGTAGGAAGCAGACAATGTGTTGGTACACAGACTTAAAACTTTACATGGTTAGCTATTAGTGCAATTAAAAAAATAGATAATTTTAACATACATTTCACACCATGAAGAGCCCTTACAGTAAGGTAAATGTCTCTTTATTATTAAGCTGTACAGTGTACCCATTATTTGTTGACTATATATATATATATATATATATATATATATATATACACACATACCGTATATACTCGAGTATAAGCTGAGTTTTTCAGTCCCTTATACTCCCGTCACCACTCCCGTGGTTCACTTCCCCCCCATGGCTCTCTTTCCCCCCCTCCCTTATCATCCTCAACCCCCCACCCATCCTCATCCTCACCCCCCCCATCCTCATCCTCAACCCCCCCATCCTCATCCTCAACCCCCCCATCCTCATCCTCAACCCCCCCATCCTCATCCTAAACCCCCTCCTCACTTTACCCCTCTAATTACCTCTCCCTCTCCCTTTCCCCTCACTTACCTTCAATCTGCAGCTGCTCCTCCGCGCTCCTTCCGTCTGCGTCAGAACCCGGCATATGCTAATGACGTAACATCACATGCGCGCCACGTCATTAGCATTGGCCGGATCAAGACGCAGCCGGAAGGAGCGTGGAGGAGCAGGGAAGCAGCTGCAGATGGAAGGTAAGTGAGGGGAAAGGGAGAGGGGGAGGTAATAAGAGGGTTAAAGCGAGGAGGAGGGTTTAGGATGAGGAGGGGGGTTTAGGATGAGGAGGGGGTTGAGGATGAGGAGGGGGTTGAGGATGAGGAGGGAGGTTGAGGATGAGGATGGTGAAGGGGGGTTGAGGAGGGGGGATGGAGGAGGGGGGTTGAGGATGAGGATGGGGTTGAGGTTGAGGATGGGGTTGAGGTTGAGGATGGGGTTGAGGTTGAGGATGGGGTTGAGGTTGAGGATAGTTTCAGGATGAGGATGGGGAGTTGAGGATGAGGAGGGGGTTGGGGAGGGAGGTTGAGTAGGGAGGTTGAGGATGAGGCGGGGGGTTGAGGATGGGGGGATTAGGATGAGGAGGGGGGTTTTGGATGAGATGGGGGTTAGGATGAGGAGGGGAATTAAGGGTGGGGAGGTTGAGTATGGGGGGTTGAGGATGAGGGGATGGGTTTAGGATGAGGAGGTGGGTTTAGGATAAGGAGGTGGGTTTAGGATAAGGAGGGGGGTTGAGGATGAAGATGGGGGTTGAGGATAGTATAGGATGAGGAGGGGGGTTGAGGAGGGAGGTTGAGGATGAGGAGGGGGGTTGAGGATGAGGATGGGGGGTTGAAGATGAGGATGGGAGGTTGAAGATGAGGATGGGGGGTTGAGGATGAGGATGGGGGGTTGAGGATGAGGATGGGGGATTGAGGATGAGGATGAGGATGGGGGATTGAGGATGAGGATGGGGGATTGAGGATGAGGATGGGGGATTGAGGATGAGGATGGGGGATTGAGGATGAGGATGGGGGATTGAGGATGAGGATGGGGGTTGAGGTTGAGGAGGGGGGTTGAAGAGGGGGTTTGAGGAGGGGATTTGAGGAGGGAGGTTGAGGATGAGGAGGGGGGTTGAGGATTAGGAGGGGGGTTGAGGAGGGGGGGTGAGGATGAGGGGTTGAGGATGAGGATGGGGGTTGAGGATGAGGATGGAGGTTGAGGATGAGGATGGGGTTGAGGATGAGGATGGGGGTTGAGGATGAGGATGGAGGTTGAGGCTGAGGAGGGGGGTTGAGGAGGGGGGTTAAAGAGGGGGGTTGAGGAGGGGGTTTGAGGAGGGAGGTTGAGGAGGGAGGTTGAGGAGGGGGTTGAGGATGAGGATGGGGGTTGAGGATGAGGAATGGGTTGAGGATGAGGAGGGGGTTTTAGGATGAGGAGGGTGGGATTAGTATGAGGAGGGTGGGATTAGTATGAGGAGGGTGGGTTTAGGATGAGGAAAGGGGCTTAGGATGATGAGGGGGGTTAAGGGTGGGGGGGTTGAGGATGAGCATGGGGGTGTTGAGGTTGAGGAGGGAGGTTGAGGAGGCGGGTTGAGGATGAGGAGGGGGGTTGAGGAGGGAGGTTGAGGAGGGAGGTTGAGGAGGGAGGTTGAGGAGGGAGGTTGAGGAGGGAGGTTGAGGAGGGGAAGGGAAAGAGACACAGGGAACGGAGAGGGGGGGGGAGAGAGGGGGAAGACACAGGGGAGAGAGAGGGGGGACACAAGAAAGGGGCACAGAGGGCACACAAGAGGGGGACACAGAGGGCACAAGAGGGATACAGGGGGCAGCACATTTCCCACCCTCGGCTTATACTTAAGTCACTAAGTTTTCACAGTATTTTGTGGTAAAATAGGCGCCTCGGCTTATACGATATATATATATATATATATATATATATATATATATATATATATACACAGTTGCAAGCAAAAGTATGTGAACCCTTTGGAATGATATGGATTTCTGCACAAATTGGTCAAAAAATTTGATCTGATCTTCACAACAATAGACAATCACAGTCTGCTTAAAAAATAACACACAAAGTATTAAATGTTGCCATTAGAGATGTTGCGAATAGTTCGCCGGCGGACTGTTCCCGGCGAACATAGCATGTTCGCGTTCGCAGCGAACTGCGAACATATGCTTTGTTCGATCCGTCCCCTATACTTTATCATTGAGCAAACTTTGACCCTGCAACTCACAGTCAGCAGACACATTCCAGCCAATCAGCAGCATACACTCCCTTCCAGAGCCTTCTACCTCATGGACAGCAGCCATTTTGGAATCATAAGTACCTTGCAGTCTTACTGAGAGGAGGCTGAGTGTAGGTGATACTGCATCAATAGGGAAAACCATAGCTAGGCTACTGTACACAGTGTGCAATACAGTCCTGAAGGACTCTTTTGATCTCTGCTGCAAGGACACCTCTGTGCCTCTTCCCCCCCTTATCATCATCCTCCCCTCACCTTAGCACCCAACCCTAAAACCCCTCACACTTATCCATAACACCCATCAAACTAAAACCTAACCCTAACATCCTCACACTTATCCCTAATACCCCTCACCCTAACACCCCTCACACTTATCCCTAACACCCCTTACCCGAACCCTAACACCCCTCACACTTATCCCTAACACCTAACCCTAACATCCCTCACCCTAACACCCCCCACACTTATCCCTAACACCCCTCGCCCTAACACCCCCCACACTTATCCCTAACACCCCTCACACTTATCCCTAACACCCCTTACACTAACACCCCTCACACTAACACCTAACCTTAATACCCCCTTACACTTATCCCTAACAGCCCTCACCCTAACACCCCCCACACTTATCCCTAACACCCCTCACCCTAACACCTAACCCTAATACCCATCACACTTATCCCTAACACCACTCACCCTAACACCTAACCCTAACACCCCTCACACGTATCCCTAACACCCCTCACCCTAACCCTAACACCCCTCACACTTATCCCTAACACCCCTCACACTTATCCCTAACACCTAACCCTAACATTCTCACACTTATCCCTAAGACCCAACACCCCTCACACTTATTCCTAACATGCCTCACCCTTACACCCCTTACACTTATCCCTAACACCCCTCACCCTAACACCTAACACCCCTCACACTTATCCCTAACACCTAACCCTAACACCCCTCACCCTAACACCTAACCCTAACACCCATCACACTTATCCCTAACACCCCTCACCCTAACACCTAACCCTAACACCCCTCACACTTATCCCTAACACCCCTCACCCTAACACCTAACCCTAACACCCCTCACACTTATCCCTAACACCCCTTACCTTAACCCTAACACCCTTCACACGTATCCGTAACACCTAACCCTAACATCCCTCACCCTAACACCCCCCCACACTTATCCCTAACACCTAACCCTAATACCCCCTTACACTTATCGCTAACAGCCCTTACCCTAACACCTAACCCTAACATCCCTTAACCTAACACCCATCACACTTATCCCTAACACCCCTTACCCTAACCCTAACACCCCTCACACTTCTACATAACACCCATCAACCTAACACCTAACCCTAACATTCTCACACTTATCCCTAAGACCCAACACCCCTCACACTTATTCCTAAAATGCCTCACCCTAACACCCCTTATACTTATCCCTAACACCCCTCACCCTAACACCCCTCACACTTAGCCCTAACACCCCTCACCCTTATCCCTAACACCCCTTACCCTAACACCCCTCACACTTATGCCTGTGTCTCTTCCCCCCCTTATCATCAAGGGAGGGGGGAGGATGATGAGGGAGGGGGGAAGAGACACAGGGGAGGATGATGAGGGAGGGGGTAAAGAGATACAGGGGAGGGTGATGACGAAGGGGGGAAATAGACACAGGGGAGGATGATGAGGGAGGGGGGAAGAGACACAGGGGAAGATGATGAGGGAGGGGGGAAATAGACACAGGGGAGGATGATGATGGAGGGGGGAAGACACAGGGGAGGACAATGAGGGAGGGGGTAAAGAGATACAGGGGAGGATGATGAGGGAGGTGGGAGGATGATGAGGGAGGAGGGATGAGACACAGGGGAGGGTGATGAGGAAGGGGGGAAAGAGACACAGGGGAGGATGATGAGGGAGGGGGTAAAGAGATACAGAAGAGGATGATGATGGAGGGGGATGTTAGGTTATTTATGGTCTTTTTGGATTAAAACCAGACTCTGCATCAACTATGTAATTTTCCGTGGGAGTTTTGACATGGATCCCCCTCCGGCATGCCACAGTCCAGGTGTTAGTCCCCTTAAAACAACTTTTCCATCACTATTGTGGCCAGAAAGAGTCCCTGTGTGTTTTAAAATCCGCCTGCCCATTGAAGTCTATGGCGGTTCGCCGGGTTCGCCGGTTCACGAACATTTGCGGCGGTTCCCAAAATGTTATGTTCGCGACATCACTAGTTGCCATGTTTTTATTCAACACACCATGTAAACATTCACAGTGCAGGTGGAAAAAGTATGTGAACCCTTGGATTTAATAACTGGTTGAACCTCCTTTGGCAGCAATAACTACAACCAAACGTTTCCTGTAGTTGCAGAACAGATGTGCACAACGGTCAGGAGTAATTCTTGACCATTTCTCTTTACAGAACTGTTTCAGTTCAGCAATATTCTTGGGATGTCTGGTGTGAATCGCTTTCTTGAGGTCATGCCATAACATCTCAATCGGGTTGAGGTCAGGACTCTGACTGGGCCACTTCAGAAGGCCTATTTTCTTCTGTTTAACCCATTCTGTTGTTGATTTACTTCTATGCTTTGGGTCGTTGTCCTGTTGTAACACCCATCTTCTGTTGAGCTTCAGCTGGTGGACAGATGGCCTTAAGTTCTCCTGAAAAATTTCTTCATAAACTTGGAATTCATTTTTCCTTCGATGATAGCAATCCGTCCAGGCCCTGACGCAGCAAAGCAGCCCCAAACCATGATGCCCCCACCACCGTACTTCACAGTTGGGATGAGGTTTTGATGTTGGTGTGCTGTGCCTCTTTTTCTCCACACATAGTGTTGTGTGTTTCTTCCAAACAACTCAACTTCAGTTTCATCTGTCCACAGAATATTTTGCCAGTACTGCTGTGGAACATCCAGGTGCTCTTTTGCAAACTGTAAATGTGCAGCAATGTTTTGCTTGGATAGCAGTGGCTTCCTCTGTGGTATCCTCCCATGAAATCCATTCTTGTTTAGTGTTTTACATATCGTAGATTCACTAACAGTGATGTTAGCATATGCCAGAGACTTTTGTAAGTCTTTAGCTGACACTCTAGGATTCTACTTCACCTCATTGAGCAGTCTGCGCTGTGCTCTTGCAGTCATCTTTACAGGACGGCCACTCCTAGGGAGAGTAGCAGCAGTGCTGAACTTTCTCCATTTATAGACAATTTGTCTTACCGTGGACTGATGAACAGCAAGGCTTTTGGAGATACTTTTATAACCCTTTCCAGCTTTATGCAAGTCAACAATTCTTAATCGTAGGTCTTCTGAGAGCTCTTTTGTGTGAGGCATCATTTACATCAGGCAATGCTTCTTGTGAAAAACAAACCCAGAACTGGTGTGTGTTTTTTATAGGACAGGGCAGCTGTAACCAACACCTCCAATCTCATCTCATTGATTGGACTCCAGTTGGCTGACACCTCACTCCAATTAGCTTTTGGAGATGTCATTAGTCTAGGGGTTCACATACTTTTTCCACCTGCACTGTGAATGTTTACATGGTGTGTTCAATAACAACATGGTAACATTTAATACTTTGTGTGTTATTAGTTTAAGCAGAGTGTAATTGTCTATTGTTGTGACTTATATGAAGATCAGATCACATTTTATGACCAATTTGTGCAGAAATCCATATCATTCCAAAGGGTTCACATACTTTTGCTTGCAACTGTATATATATATATATATATATATATATATATATATATATATATATATATATATTTATATATAAGTAATACTAATATAATAAAGAGAGAGCTATCAGTCTTATTTCTTATTTCTTGCTGCCGGTAGGAGCACATAAAGATTCAAGTCAGTATTTCTATTCCTCTTCAATTGAAACTGTTGGATAGGCCGACAGCGGAGTATGTGAAATATATTTTATAAAACAATAATATCCTTTGCACCATTTATGTGTAAATGGATATTTAAGGAGGAAACCCATTATACAAAAATATAAATAGCAAGAGCTTTTTGTCCCTCACACACAAACATTGTGGATCAAAATTGAAGAGCATTAGAGCGCTGAGAATAAAGATAGAATTTTTTTGAAGTGCCAAATACTCTGAACTGTTCTGAAGAATTGCTAAGGAAAATTGGCTCGGCCTGCTGCGTGGGAAAATTCTTTGAACAGAGGCATTCATGTAAGAACAATTCTCGTTTTAATGATAGACAATGCATTCATGCATTAGTGGATGGCTGCGGTCTTTGGTAATGGAAACTGTCTTTTAAGGCCTATCTATTTTTAAATAGGTGACTAGACTATCAGAGCAGCAAAACTATATTTCATAATAAAAAATAGTACATCTACAGGAACAGAAATTAAAACAGACAGAAAATATTTGTTTTTATATCTACCTCTTTCTAGACATACAGATGTAACCTGAGTTACTGCATCAGTTGGGTTTTTCCCACAATTAACGCATATAATGACATTTGGCACTGTTGCGCAGGCTTATAAATAACATAGTTTACTCTCCCTATCCTATAAGCACAAGGTACAGAGAATACAATGCCATAAACTGCTCCTGGATTTACTCCACCATTCCTAGCCATAACCATCACTTCAATTGGTCACAAGGGATAAAGGATTCTTGGAAACCAATTATGAATAAAAAAGTACACATGTTGAACAGGATGTCATTAACTCTAAGTTTGAGAGATACACGCACTTAATATGTGCACACTGTTCTATATCTACACATATTCTCCAGAACCAACACTCCAGGATTCTATGTTTTTCCTAGACTCTGACAGAAAGCAGCAGGAAGAATCAGAGGAAATGATGCATGGGCAGGATTGGAAAACTGGGTTTTGACTGGACATGTGGGTCTTCACTTAAAAAGAGGGACTTTTATAAGGTTTTGAGGGATTTCTTCTGAAAAGAGGGTTTGTTCCTCCACAAAATTGCAACTGGGAGATAGTATTTGAGGTTGAATAAAGACTGTTAGTCCATCAAGTTCAACCTCTTTAGATCTCTTTTGATCTTTTTAATATGTGGACTATTTGTTATTAATTGTTAATTGATCCAGAGGAAGACAAACAGAAAAAAAAAACATTGAAACTTTGCCAATTGTCTCAGAAGGGAAAAAAAAGCAAAATTCCTTCCTGACCCCAGAAACTGGTGATCAAATTTATCCCTGGATCAATATTCCTTCACTAGTTATCTAGGATAACCTTGAATGCCCTCTTTATTCAAAAGTATATCTAACCCCTTTTTGAAGTAATCTATCGAATTCTCTGTCACCACCTCCTTTGGTAGAGAATTCCACAGTTTAACCACCCTAACTGTGAAGAACCCTTTTCTTTAAGGTGAAATCTTTTTTTCCTCTAACCTCAGGGGATGTCCTCAGCTGAAAATCTCTTGCTACACAAAGTTCAATATATATATATATATATATATATATATATATATATATATATATATATATATATATAAGATTTTTTTGCCTCAGAGAGAAGTACTGAGCTTTTGAATTTCATATCATTGAGGTATTTTTGATCATTGAAAAAGCCACAGGATAAAAGTGACGAAACACATCTGCTCAGTATTTTCCCTATGTATTTATTTATTTTTGTATAATATTAGAGCCATTTTTATTCTTATTTTTCACTACTGAACATATTTTATTATATTACATTTTTTTACAAACATTGAATATTTATATCGAAACCATGTTTTATATAGTATTTTGATTAAAGACCTATTACTCCAAAGGGGATATATTAAACCTGGACAAAATATTTTTATTCGGGCACCAAAATGCTCTGAAAAGTACACAGATATATTACCCTAATACCCACATTCTATTAGAAGAGATAAGATGTTTACGGAGGAAAGAAGTACCAACCTACAAGCCAACAAGTGTTGGGAAGTCTATAATATACCTCATAGACTGAGGTTAGAAAAGGTGAGAGCTTTACCTACTGATCTCTGTGAACAATGGTTTGGGATTACAATATATTGTTTATTTTGCACTAGGAATTGGTCCGCTCTCTCTCCCCACACTATATATATATATATATATATATATATATATATATATATATATATATATATATATATATATATATATATATTAGTGCCCACTAGTTTCCCATGTGGGCTTGTGAGAGCACCGAATTTATCAAACCAACACACAAGGTCAAATAGAAATTCCACATAGCTGACCTTAGATCTAACCAATATTTAAGTTATGGATTGGACCATGTAATCTATGGTACTGCAGAACATCTTTAGTCAAGCTAAAAGTTAACTTAATAGGTCCAGTGAAATTGCACTGGCAAGTATGTGTTGATATATCTATCCAATGTACCTCTTGCAGAAGGTGCTACTTCCCTATGCCAAACATCCCTGGAAAACCTGACAGAAGTAGACAGAGACAGAGTACTTATTGAGCCTTGGCCCCCAGTGTAGGATTAGTATATTTGTATACTTCTGTCAAGTCTGTCAAGTTTTGGAGGACTACACTCAACCCAATTCTCTCTCTCTCTCTCTCTCTACGGGTCGCAACTGTTTGTTCAAATCTCGACACCAGCAGACACTTCAGATGACAGCATCATTTCTGAAGAGACAGGAACCATCAAACCCCTTTTCTTAGAATCGAAGAATCACACACCATGTACCTTTGATTAGTACAAGCAGAGTCCGATACCACCTTTGTTTAGTGTGTCCAAAATCAGACTGCCACTTCTTTATTGTTATAGAGATATATCAAAACACAGAAATATGACACAAAACACCCAAGACACCAAGTTCTAGCCCATCCTCCTTGGCAATCAGCTTGCTATCCCCCCTCACCCACATGATTTCCAGATGTATAGAGGGGTCTTTCTTCTAATTACACATTTGTTCTCCTCTTACAGAGCCATAAAACTAGCTCCCCCCTTCATGACTAAAGCCAGAGCCTTCACACGTGGCCGATCGCAGGGCCATATAAATTCCTTAAAATATTTAACCCTTTGTCACATAAGTGACTGCATTAACTTTATTATTTAAGCATAGCCCACTATCCTATTTCTAACACAGATACAGTATTCCAATGTTAATCAATGACAGCACCACATGCACCCACCACATCCATGATACAACTAGATGTATGCACCACACCCATAATACAACTGTCAAGCAAGTCGACAGCACCCTCCAACCACACATATAACAACCGATTAATGCCAAACAGTCCAATGAGCCCTTCTGTTCATAACAACTTCTAAATCCTGCAAGCAGTTAAATAACAGCGCAAATGACCAAATAATGGTAATTAAATGTCTTAATTAGGCAATGACCAGTAATGTAATGCAAATATTTGAAAAAGACAATATTCAATATAGTTACATAGTTAAATAGGTACATAGTAATTGAGGTTGAATAAAGACGTTCAGCCCATCAAGTTCAACCTTTTTAGATCCCTTCTGTTCATAATATTATGTGGATTATTTATTAGCGGGTAATAATTGTTAATTGCTAATTATTAATTGATCCAGAAGGCAAACAGAATTTTTTTTAAAAACATTTGCCAATTGTCTGATAAGGGAAAAAAACACATGTCTTCCTGAACCCAGATACTGGTGATCTGACTCCTCCCTGGATCAATACTCCTCCTCTAATTATCCAGGACAACCCTGAATACCCTTTTTATTTAAAAATATATCCAAACGTTTTTAAAGTTATCTAACAAATCTGCTGTCACCATCTCCTTTGGTAGAGAATTCCACAGTTTAACCACCCTTTCTTTGTTTAAGGTGCAATCTTTTTTCTTCTAACCTGAATGGATGTCCTCTTGTCAGTTGAAAACCTCTTGTTACAAAAAGCATACTTGACAAATCCCTATATTGACCTATATTTGGAATGCTGGCACACTATTACAACGGACCTGAAACTTGTTTTGGGGTTACTATGTCATGTTATATGCACTGCAATAATGTATCTGTGTTAGAAGTAGGCCATAGGATGCTAGAATTATCTAAAAATACTGCAGTCACTTATGTGAAACAGGGTTAAAGATTCTAAAGAATTTATATGGTTCTGTGATCAGCCACCTGTGAAGGCTCTGGCTTTAGTCATGAAGGGGGGAGCTAGTTTTATGGCTCTGTAAGAGTAGAGAAAATGTTTAATGAGAACAAGAAAGCCAGACCCCTCGATACATCTGGAAGTCATGTGGGTGGGGAGTATAGCAGGCTATTAGCCCAGGATGATGGGCCTGAACTGGGGGGAAATCTTTGGTGTTTTGTGTTTTCTGAAAAATAAAGAAGGGCCAGTCGGATATTTTGGACACACTAAATAAAGATGGTGTTGGAGTCTGCTTGTACTAATCTAATGTACATGGTGTGTGGTTCTTAGATCCTAAAAAAAGGGATGTATTGATGCCTCCCTCTGCAGAAATTATGCTGTCATCTAAATGGTCTGCTGGTGCCGAGATCTGAACAAAAAGTTGCGGCCCATAGAGAGAGAGAGAGAATTGGGGTGAGCGTAGTCCCCCAAATCTGGTGTAGGCACTCATCCCTACGACACCGTACGACTTAGGGAGCACCAAAGGCGATCACTGCGCTGGTGGAGATAAGCGCCGTAGGCACTCATCCCTACCACCCACGGGACTACAGTTCAACATAAATATACGAGCTGTGGGAGTACACTTTAACAAAAACATTCATTATCCAATTCACATTGCGAAACTCGTAGCAGTTGGGAAAAAAATTTGAAAAATTACGACCCCTGCGACAGGCAGGACGTCTGTCATTGGGGTTGCTTGCAAATTTAACTTGGATTTCATCAATTTCCAAATTTAAAAATCGCCGAAGCAAGAGAAAAAATGGCGGCCCAAAAAAACGAAAACGAGGCTAAGCGCGTAAAATTACACCTACTCGCAACACTTACCCAAACTCAATAACACTTCATACGGCACATAACACACATCATGCGCTCCATAACGCATACAAAATCACGGACATTTTATATGGAAGAACTAAGTAACTTACACAATATGACAGCTGGAACGCAAATTGACGGATGGAACGCAAATAGCGCATGCGAATTGCGTTCTAAAGGTTTCTACTTCAACTGCTAACTTTCCAGAAATGTCTACATTTCTCCTCAGGTGAAGAACAGTGTGACTGGACATTTCACTGGTGGCGTTACTTCTGAAGCAACTTCATTATAACTTTAGAAGTTTAAAAGCTGCAAATTACGGAAAATAGGTAAGCTGTAATTAATTTATACATTATAATTATTACATTTAGAATTTAAAAAAAAGATTGCAAAGGACAATGTTATTCATATACAGTAACAATTCAAAAATCAATTAATAATTTAAAAAAATTATCTCAAATAATGACACAAAAAAATAATAAAAAAATGTACTGAAGAAATTAGAAGCCATTATTCATGTATAATAAAAACTCAAATAGAGGTAAATGTTGGCCTAAAATGCTACATATTTCAAAGGAACAAAAAAGGTGACATTTCTACAACAACATAGCTTTCATTAACATATCTTTTAAAACCTAATTTATGCTTTTAGAAAAAAAAAAGATATACACATATATTTACACTGCATTTCACAATTTGCTTTTTTTTATTTTTATTATTTTCAACAAACTCTGCCTGTCACTGAATGATTTGCAGCACTGCACGGTTTAACCCAGACTGTCAAATCTGCAGCAATTAACAGACAAGAAATTCAAATCAACAGGTAATGTATACAACTAAATTTCGTTAAAAAAAAAAAAGATCAGTGACTCAAAAACATTTTTTTTAATAATATTTCAACATTTCCATTTCTGTCTATCTTTTTCAACATATACTGCCTGAAGAGTGTCGCAGGAAGATTGGCAGTAGGGGACCCTCTGTCATTTATACACAACTAATAATTGAACACAACAGGTAAAGTAGAAGAAGTCAAAAAAAAAAAAAAAGAAAAGAATCCTGTTTGGTGTGCGCCAATGTAAAAATGCACTGCAACATAACTATCCCTCTAAGCCTAACCCCAGAACCTACAAGCCTAATGCTAACAGTGACGCACACAAAACTAAATATCACAAATCAAAAAAAAAATGATTAACTCAGTATACAACAACAAATATTGTTAACACATATAAAATACAAGAATAGATCCTGTTTTCTATGCAACTCAAAGCCTAACCCCATAACCTAAACCTGTAATACCAACTGTCGTGCACACAAAACAGTATACTATTACGAATATTGTCACATTTCAACATTTGCATTTGAACAGACCTTTGCCTAAAGAGGGTCGCAGGAACATTGGCAGCAGGGGACCCTCTGTAATTTATACACAACTAATAATTCTACAGAACAGGTACAGTATAAGAAGTAAAAACAAAAAATATATAATCTATCCTGTTTGGTGTGTGCCAATGGCAAAAAGCACTGCAATATAAATAACCCTCTAAGCGTAACACCAGAACCTACAACCTTAATGCTAACACTCACACACACACAAAAGAGAATATCACAAAACAAAAACAAAAAAAATTCAATCCATAATGACAATAGTGGCACACACAAAACAGGATACTACAACAAATGTTGGCAACATATATAAAATAGAAGGATATATCCTGTTTTCTGTGCATCAAACTCAAACACTAACCCCATAACCTAGATCTCTAATGCCAACTGTGGTGCGCACAAAACAGTATACTGCTACCAATATTGTTCACACATCTAAAATGGAACAATAAATACGCTTCTCTGTGCACCAACCTCTAAGCCTAACCACATAACCTAAACCTCTAATATCAACTGTGATGCACACAAAACAGGATACCACAACAAATGTTGTTAACACATAATAAATCAAGCAATACATCCTGTTTTGGGTGCACCAACCTCTAAGCCTAACCCCATAACCTAAACCTATAATGACAACAGGGATGCACACAAACCAGAATAATACAACAAATAATTTGAAAACATTATAAATGTAAAGATCTATCCTATTTTATATGCAACGCTCTCTAAGCATAACCACATAGGTTAAACCTCTATGAATACATACAAAATGGAAGTATATTTCCTGTTTTATATGCTCTTACTGCAAACAAAAAAATATTGATAATGTTATTTCAGCATTTCCATCTCTCTCTTTAATTCTCAACAGACCCTGCCTGAAGACTCTCATCATCTCCACAGCAATTTCAACAGAACACATTGGAACAAAAGAGGTACAGTATTACAAGTAAAACAAAAACAAAAATATTTCATAAATCCATAATGCCAATACTGCTGCACACGAAATAGGATACTACAACAAATGTAATTAACTGATATAAAATGAAAAATATATTCTGTTTTCTATGACACAACCTATAAGAGTAACTCCACAACCAAAACCTCTAATGCCAAATGGGGTGCGCACAAAACAGTATACTGCTATCAATATTGTTAACACATAAAATCTACAAAAAAAAAATCCGGTTTTCTGTGCACCAACCTCGAAGCCTAACGCCATAACCTAAATTTCTAATGCCAACTGTGGGGCACACAAAACAGGATACCAGAACAGATGTTGTTAACACATACTAAATCAAATAAGATATCCTGTTTTCTATGCAACAACCTCTAAGCCTAGCCCCATAAACTAAACCTATAATGACAACAGTGGTGCACACAAACCAGAATAATACAACAAATGTTCTTAAAACATAATAAATGCAAGGATCTATCCTGTGTTATATGCACCACTCTATAAGGCTAACCCCATAGGCTAAACCTCTGTGAATACATACTAAATTGAAGAATATATCTAGTTGTAGTTACATAAAAAAAAAAATGTACAACACATTTGAAGAATGGGTACAGTATTACAAGTAAAAAATAAAATAAAAAATAGTGCTGTTTACACATATTGAATGGAAGTACCTATCCTGTTTTGTGTCTGCCTTTGTACAAATATACCGCATGCTAACTAACACTCTAACATAACCCCATAACCGTAAATCCCCATTAACAACATTGGCGCATGCAAATAGGATAGGAAGAAAAAACAAAATAAGCCCTACCCTAAATCCTAATGACAACAGTGCTGCACACAAAACACAAAACCACAATGCTCTTAATATATACAAAATGGAAGGATATATCATATTTCTGGTGCAAACAACAGTAGCGCAAAAAAAAAAAAAAACTAAACACATAACAACAACACTGCCACAAACAAAACACGATAACACAAGAAATGCTGTTCCCATATACAAAATAGAAGGATCATATTTGCTGTGCGCCTTTCACAACATACACTGTAACCTAACTAATCTTATAAGTCTAACCTCACAAACCTAACCTCATAATGCAAACAGTGGTGCACACAAAACAGGATATGAAAGAAAAAAAAAAGAAACAAAAAAAAAGTTAAAACAAATTAAGAAATAAAGGAGCAAACGTAATAATGGAATACTTTTATTTACAGATTAATAACGCAGATACTGACAAGAAACAGAAAAAAAAAAAACCTGTCAAACTAGAGAACGTCAAAATACATGGGCAGATCATCAGACACCGGAGCAGAAGGAAATTCGGCGACAAAAAGAATGGGAGAGACTTGCAAGCAAAAGATTAGCAGCTGACAAACTAACATCCAAGTCCAAGAAGGCTACTAAAAAACAAAAGCATTTAGAAAATTTTGATCAACAATCAGATAAGAATGCTAATGAGTATTTAAACAGTCCCATTCATATATATTCTCACAATTGTCCTGTATATAAATCTTTAGCAGTAGAGGTTCATAATTGTGGTAATATGAATATAGTCTGTCAGTTTTGTGGGGCTTCTCATTTCCAACAGGAAAGACCCAGAGATGGCCAGTTCATTAGTTGCTGTGAAAAAGGCAAGGTAAGACTTCCAGAAAGACAACCATTCCCAACATATTTAAAAAGCATTATAACAGAGCCTTCTTTCCCTAACTACAAAAATTTCAAAACAAACATAAGATCCTAAAATAGTGCCATATCCTTTGTAGTGATGTAGTGAACATAAAATTTTCGGTTCGCGAACCACGGACGCAAACTTCATCAAATGTTCGCGAAGGGGCGAACCGGGCGAACAGCCATAGACTTCAATGGGCAGGCAAATTTCAAAACCCACAGGGACTCTTTCTGGCCACAATAGTGATGGGAAAGTTGTTTCATGGGGACTAACACCTGGACTGTGGCATGCCGGAGGGGGATCCATGGCAAAACTCCCACGGAAAATTACATAGTTGATTCAGAGTCTGGTTTTAAGCCATAAAGGGCATAAATCACCTAACATTCCTAAATTGTTTGGAATAACATGCTTTAAAACATCAGGTATGATGTTGTATCGATCAGGTAGTGTAAGGGTTACACCCGCTTCACAGTAACAGACCAATATCCCCGTTTAATGCACTGCAAACAACCGCAAACAGTCCCTTTGCACAACCGCAAACTCCCCATTTGCACAAGGTTGGATACCAAGCTAGCCATGTCCCGTTCCTTGTCCTCACTGATGTCATTGAAGGTCTCTTCCTCCACCCAGCCACGGTCCCAGAAAGGTGACAACAAGCCCCCCTTGGTCTTTCACCTCCTCAAAGCCACCTTCCTCCTCTTCTTCAGACTCCTCTCTCTGCGTTGCCTCTGTCTGAGTTATTATAAGGTGTGTACTGTTAAGTAGTACTATTCCTATCGGTTTAATCCCTGTTACGTCCACTATTAGGGGACGTGTATATGGCATTGATTTTTGGAACAGGGAGATGGAAAAAGATGCTTGTTCAGACCTCCTACTTGAATTTGGGGCACTGCACATGTAATGTAATGTGCCACCATATAGGAGTGGTGTATTAAGTTGTACTATTTATTCCTATCAGTTTGATACCTGTTACGTCACCTATCAGGGGACGTGTAAATGGCATGGATTTTTGGAAGCGGGAGATGGAAAAAGATGCTTGGTCGGTCCTCCCACTTCAAATTTGGGGCACTGCGCGTGCAATCTAAGGTGCCACTAGATAGGAGTGTCACTGTGCACTGGCAAAAGTTGGCTGAGTAGGCGCTGTAGGCCTCACACACACGCCTGTAGACAGGCAACTGATATTCAATCGATAACAGTCAAAAAAGTGTTGTTTTATGTCACTGTACACTACGGTTGCACCAGATATGACGCATCACTGTGCACTGGCAAAAGTTGGCAGAGTAGATGCAATAGGCTTCACAAACACGCCTGTAGGCAGGCATATGCAATTAGATTACACAGAAAAAAATTATAAAATAAAATAAATTATGTTCTAGCCCTAAAAAGGGCTTTTTGGGTTGCTGTCCTTACAGCAGATATCAGATGAGTCCTTCAGGTCTG
This sequence comes from Discoglossus pictus, assembly GCA_027410445.1. Taxonomy (NCBI): domain Eukaryota; kingdom Metazoa; phylum Chordata; class Amphibia; order Anura; family Alytidae; genus Discoglossus; species Discoglossus pictus. The sequence continues at coordinate 149,542,302 of CM050165.1, forward strand.
TAGTGGAAGCTAAATACATAGCCTGGCTATCTATTTCCCTATTAAATCTCCAGCAACTACACTATCTGTCCTCTTACAACGAATGCAGCTTCAGAATGATTCTAAAATGTATGCTGTCCTTCAGATGGAAGGCTCTGGAAGGGAGTGTATGCTGCTGATTGGCTGGAATGTGTCTGCTGACTGTGAGGTGCAGGGTCAAAGTTTCCTCAATGATAAAGAATAGGGGGCGAACCGAAAAGCGCATGTGTCCGCCGTCCGCTGCAAGCGCGAACGAGCCAAAATCGTCGCGAATAGTCCGCGGGCAAACTGTCCGCGACATCTCTAATCCTTTGCATCTATGGGTGTAACATTAGCTGCTAATGTGCCAGTACATGTCCTTACTGTTTCAAAGTACAAGGACAAATTTACCATTGTACTTCTCATTTACATCCAGAAGAAGGGGAGCAAAGAAAATTTGCTCAACTTTATGTCCTAGATAATATGGAAGCTGTTGAACAACGTATGCAGCTTCCAGAAAATAAACAATGCTTACCCATTGTGTTTATAGAGCTTGATAAAATTATGGCCCAAAACCTGTACACTCAAGCCTATAAAAAATTGTCAGAAATAGAACAAGAACAAATAACTCATGCACAATTACATCAGTTACCAATCCCAAAAGTCAATATGCTTCTTAAAAGAGATCGCCATACTGATAAACACCATTACAACTTACCAGCATCAAATGAGGTTGCAATGGTCTTTCAAAATGATGAGGGAGAACCACCATTTCAAAGGGATATTAGAATATATGCCAGAAATGAGGAGCAACCTTTTATCAAGTATCTTAAGTACAAATTTAGATCCAATGATATATCTAATTTTTTTTCCAAATGGGGAAGCCGGATGGCAACCCAAATTAAAACTTGAGAGTTACCCAAATTCAAAAGTATGTGTTAGAAATAACATTTCCATGCTTGAATTTAAAGTGGCTCAAACTGCTCTAGAGATGGATTTAATCCCATTTTATGTGGTGGAAAACTGACAACAATAGATCATTGATTCATATTTGCAAGTTGAATTTGCAAAATGTCATCAAATATAAACAAGATAAACTATGTGTAGAACAGTATTCTGGACTGATGGATTATGTTGCTGAGGCAGCTACAAACAGAGAGCTTGCATCTGGCAAAGCCATCATTTTACCATCTTCTTTCCAAGTAACTCCTCGCAATATGCAAGAAAGATACAATGATGCTATGGCTATTGTAACAAAATTTGGAAAACCAGATTTTTTTGTTACATTTACATGTAATCCACAATGGCCAGAGATTGTACAGAATCAGCTAATTGGACAAACTGCTTCCGATAGACCAAATCTGGAGGCAAGAGTCTTCAAAATAAAATTAACTGAATTAATACATGACATAACCATAACTCAGTTATTTGGCAAATGTCTGGCTTAAGTTTTTACCAGTAGCTTGCCTTTTGTACTTCAGAGAAGACAATTTCCCATCATCATGGCATTTGCCATGACCATTAATAAATCACAAGGATAAACTTTTAAATCAGTTGGAATCTTTTTAGAAGAACCAGTATTTGCCCATGGCCAACTGTATGTTGCATTTTCAAGATGCAAGAAACCAGAGGAAATAAAAGTTTATATTTAAAACAAACAAACAAACAAGTCAGATGATGGATGAATTTTTACAAAAACATTGTCTACTATGACATATTGTAAATTACAAACAATACAAAATTGCAACTAAGCCACACAGAAACCAATTCAATATGCAACAGTGCTCTTATATCAACGTCAAATTCACAACAAATATAGAGAACAGTGGTTTTATTTTGAGGACGCAATTTTATGTCACTCTGGCTCTTTTTAAAGGACCATTTCTCTAAGGAAACTCTATAAAATGGCAAAAACCATAAAGAACAGTGGTTATACCCCGTGGACGAACTTTGATATCTGGCGGTCTCTTTTTAAAGGACCACTATTTCAGTTTGTAAATTCTATGTGCCCTTTTAAACAAATACAGCAATTAAAAAAAAGAAGGAACAACAACAACAACAACAATAAACAGTGGTTATATCTCATAGACAAAAAAAAATGGAATGTCTTGGAAGTCACTTTTGACAGGATTGGCCCCATAAAACAGTTATCCTGCATTTTGTTAGCTTTACGGTTTCCCTTTTAATACTTTAAGTTCATATTTGTAATGTTAAAATTCTATTTTCAAAGGACTGAAAAGTTGTTTCATTCTATGTAATTAAGGTTTAATGTTCGTAGCACGATCATCATTTGCTGCAAAATGTAAATGTTTCATGATATAGAGAGTTTTGATCCAGGGACTAATCCCATCGCCAGTTAATGGGGTCAGGAAGGAATTAATTTTTTTTGCCCATTTTGAAACAAGTGACAAACTTTCACTGGGTTTTTTTTGGATTGCCTTCCTCTGGATTCCATATTCAAGATCACAATATTTTTTAATAATTTCATTTTAAATGTTATTAACTTACGTTAATGTTTGCATTGTTAACATTGTATTTTACAAGGTTTGAAAACTTAATTCAAGAATGTTATTATGTCAGTAGCAGCATAATCATTTGCTACAAATTTCAATGTATAATTAAATAGACAGGATTCATCCAGAGAGTAATCCGATCAATAGTTACTGGGGTCAGGCAGGAATTTTTTTTCCCCTTTGATACAAGTTTCAATGGAGGGTTTTACGGTTTGCCTTCCTCTGGATTCAATACCTATGTGCTTTAACAGTAGTTAAACTACAAGTTGAATGTTAAGAAGCATTCTGTAATGATTTAAAATACTCATTTATACAAAGTTGACCTATTGATGTTCGTATTGCTAAAAATAATTCAGTCAACAATGTTTACAACAGAACTTGCATGTTAGAAACCTTTATTTCATGGTTCACAATACTTATTCAGACAACATTTATATATTGTTCCATTATTACTGCATACATGAAAATTCAAAAGTTTGATATGGTTCAACAGTGCATTGTAAAAAAAATAAAAAAAGTTTATTATAAATGTTGGTACTTCTTTGTAGATTAAAAAAAAGGTTAAGAGTCTCAGATAATCACATTGTGTCACAAACAGCATTCCCAGCTTTAAAATTTTATTGACCGTCATTTTTTTACGGGAAAGTTGCTAGTTAGTATTATAACGCTCTGCTCATGATCATTTCTAGTGCCACGAAAGAGTACTGTAAATATATTCTGTTCTGCCATTGTAGAGTATAAATAATAATGTTAAACTACATTCAACGCTGACCACGATACATGGGGTTGTTGGTTTAAACCCTTTGCAAAAATACATTCTACCCTCCATTTACACAAATTTCATTAAATTGTACACTAAGAATCTTTGTACACCATTATCTTTTGTACAAAAAACGGGATTCACCTTTACACAAGTTAAGCAAACTCCAAAGATGCCTAAAAAACATAATTAATTGGCCCAGATATAAGATAATATCCGAATATAAGCCACACCCTTAAAATTGGAGCGAAAAAAACAAAAGTCAATTACTGTATATACTCTAGTATAAACCGAGTTTTTCAGCCCTTTTTTTAAGGCTAAAAAGGGCTCCCTCTGCTTATACTCGTGTCACTCCCCCTAGTGTCTCTCTACCCCCCCCCCCCCCGTGTCTCTCTAACCCCCCCGTGTCTCTCTAACCCCCCATGTCTCTTTCCCTCCCCCTCCTCATACTCAACCCCCTCCTCTTCATCAACCCCCTCCTCAACCCCCTCCTCACTTTCTCCCCTCTAAATACCCCCCCCCCCCCTTACTTACCTGCTTCTTCTCTGGCCTCTGCTCCGTCTTGACCCCGGCGTCACATGCGCGCCGCGTCATTAGCATATACCGGGTGCCGGCACCCGGTATATGCTAATGAAATCTGATGTCACATGCGTGCCGGGGTCAAGACGGAGCAGAGGCCAGAGAAGAAGCAGGTAAGTAAGGGGGGGGTATTTAGAGGGGAGAAAGTGAGGAGGGGGTTGAGGAGGGGGAGAGGGGTTGAGGTTGAGGGGGGTGAGGAGGGGGATGAGGATGGGGGGGTTGAGGAGGGGAGGTTGAGGAGGGAGGTTGAGGAGGGGGGTTGAGGTTAAGGTTGAGGGGGGGTGAGGAGGGGGTTGATGAGGAGGAGGGAGGTTGAGGAGGGGGGTTGAGGTTGAGGGGGGGTGAGGAGGGGGATAAGGATGGGGGGGTTGAGAATGGGGGTTGATAAGGAGGAGGGGGGGTGAGGTTGAGGGGGGGTGAGGAGGGGGTTGATGAGGAGGAGGGAGGTTGAGGTTAAGGAGGGGGGTTGAGGATAAGGATGGGGGGTTGGTGTTGAGGAGGGGGGTTGAGGTTGAGGGTGGGTGAGGAGGGGGTTGAGGTTGAGGGTGGGTGAGGAGGGGGTTGAGGATGGGGAGGGAGGTTGAGGATAAGAAGGGAGGTTGAGGATGAGAAGGGAGGTTGAGGATGAGGAGGGAGGTTGAGGATGAGGAGGGAGGTTGAGGATGAGGAGGAAGGTTGAGGATGAGGAGTAGGGGTTGAGGTTATGGAGGGGGGTTGAGGTTGAGGAGGGTTTGAGGTTGAGGAGGGGGTTGAGGATGAGGGGTTTGAGGATGAGGAGGGAGGTTGAGGATGAGGAGTCGGGTTGAGGAGGGAGGTTTGAGAATAAGGAGGGGGGTTGAGGAGAGTGATAAGGGAGAGGGGAGAAGAGACACAGGAGAGATAGGGGAGACACAGGGGGAAGCATTTCCCACCCTCGGCTTATACTCGAGTCACTCATTTTACCCAGTATTTTGTGGTAAAATAGGTGCCTCGGCTTATACTCCGGTCGGCTTATACTCGAGTGTATATGGTAGATTCAGGGAATAAAATGTTGATTTTATTTTACCATGTACCAAATACCGTATTTATCGGCGTATAACACGCACTTTTTCTCCCTGAAATTAGGGGCAAATGATAGGTGCGTGTTATACGCCGATATTCCCTCCCCCCTCCTCATCCTCCCTCCTCACTCTAAACCCCCTCCACATTCTAACCCCCCCTCCTCAACCTAAACCCCCCTAAATACCTCCCCCTCACTCCGGCCTCCCAGTATATGCTAATGACGTGGCACGCTGGCGCACATGTGACGTCACCGGGTCAAGGAGCGGAGCGGAGGCCGGAGCAGAAGCTGGTAAGTAAGGGGGGTTTAGGTTGAGAAGGAGGAGGGGGATTTAGGTTGAGGGGGGGTTAGGTGGAGGAGGGGGGGTTTAGAATGAGGAGGGGGGTTAGAATGAGGAGGGAGGTTGAGGTTGAGAAGGGGGGTTGAGGATATGGGGGTTGAGGTTGAGGAGGGGGTTGAGGATAGGGGGGTTGAGGAGGGAAGATGAGGATGGGGGGTTGAGGATGGGGGGCTGAGGATGGGGGGTTGAGGAGGGAGGTTGAGGATAGGGGAGTTGAGGAGGGGGGGGTTGAGGAGGAAGGTTGAGGGGATTTGAGGATGGGGGGGGTTGAGGAGGGGATTTGAGGATGGGGGGGTTGAGGAGGGGGTTGAGGATGGGGGGTTGAGGAGGGAGGAGGGAGGTTGAGGAGGGGGTTGAGGATGAGGAGGGGGTTAAGGATGAGGAGGGGGTTGAGGATGAGGAGGGGGTTGAGGATGAGGAGGGAGGTTGAGGATGAGGAGGGGGGTTGAGGATGAGGTGGGGGGTTGAGGATGAGGTGGGGGGTTGAGGATGAGGAGGGAGGTTGAGGACGTCACCGGGTCAAGGAGCGGAGCGGAGGCCGGAGCAGAAGCTGGTAAGTAAGGGGGGTTTAGGTTGAGAAGGAGGAGGGGGATTTAGGTTGAGGGGGGGGTTAGGTGGAGGAGGGGGGGTTTAGAATGAGGAGGGGGGTTAGAATGAGGAGGGAGGTTGAGGTTGAGAAGGGGGGTTGAGGATATGGGGGTTGAGGTTGAGGAGGGGGTTGAGGATAGGGGGGTTGAGGAGGGAAGATGAGGATGGGGGGTTGAGGATGGGGGGCTGAGGATGGGGGGTTGAGGAGGGAGGTTGAGGATAGGGGAGTTGAGGAGGGGGGGGTTGAGGAGGAAGGTTGAGGGGATTTGAGGATGGGGGGGTTGAGGAGGGGATTTGAGGATGGGGGGGTTGAGGAGGGGGTTGAGGATGGGGGGTTGAGGAGGGAGGAGGGAGGTTGAGGAGGGGGTTGAGGATGAGGAGGGGGTTAAGGATGAGGAGGGGGTTGAGGATGAGGAGGGGGTTGAGGATGAGGAGGGAGGTTGAGGATGAGGAGGGGGGTTGAGGATGAGGTGGGGGGTTGAGGATTAAGTGGGGGGTTGAGGATGAGGTGGGGGGTTGAGGATGAGGAGGGAGGTTGAGGATGAGGAGGGAGGTTGAGGATGAGGAGGGAGGTTGAGGAGGGGGGTTGAGGATGAGGAGGGAGGTTGAGGAGGGGGGTTGAGGAGGGGGTTGAGGATGAGGAGGGAGGTTGAGGAGGGAGGTTGAGGTTGTGGAGGGGGGTTGAGGTTGATTAGGGGGGTTAAGGTTGAGGAGGGGGGTTGAGGATAGGGGGTTGAGGAAGGAGAATGAGGATTGGGGGTTGAGGAGGGGGGATTTAGGAGGGAGGATGAGGAGGGAAGTTGAGGAGGGGGTTGAGGATGAGGGGGGTTGAGGATAGGGGGTTGAGGAAGGAGAATGAGGATTGGGGGTTGAGGAGGGGGTTTGAGGAGGGAGGATGAGGAGGGAAGTTGAGGAGGGGGTTGAGGATGAGGAGGGGGGTTGAGGATGAGGATGGGGGTTGAGGATGAGGAGGGAGGTTGAGGAGGGGGGTTGAGGATGAGGAGGGAGGTTGAGGTTGAGGAGGGGGGTTGAGGAGGGAGGTTGAGGATGAGGAGGGAGGTTGAGGTTGAGGAGGGGGGTTGAGGAAGGAGGATGAGGAGGGAGGTTGAGGTTGAGGATTTTGCTTCAAAGTTCTTTATTTGAAAAAAAAATTTCCCCTGAAATTCCCTTCTTAAAATGAGGTGCGTGTTATACGCCGGTGCGTGTTTTATGCCGATAAATACGGTATTTAGTATTTGGAAAACATTATACCTCTTTAGGCAGGTTATCAATATTAACATCAAAAGTAAGGTAAGGGAACATCAAACTTAAGGTAACAAGGAAACTTTTTTCTTAGGTCAGGTAAAACATTTTACTGTAATTTATCCTATTCACTGTTGTCACTACTGACTTCACTACCAGTATTCACTACATCACTCTCCTGGTTTTCTTCACTTTCATCCCATAGTAAGTTATTCTCACTACTATCCGGTGAATTTGACACGCAGCAGTTTTTTGAGCCCCTGATGATGGACTTTGATGATATTCTTGACCATGAAGTAATAATCCATTGACACAGAAGTGTAACTGACGGCTTCATAATCTTGTCAGATGGTGTTAGAGCATGATCCACTTTCTAAAGCAAATCTGAATACTTTTTTCAAAAGGTTGTCTTTGATCGGCTTGTTCACAACGAAATCAAGCACTTGTAGCTTTGAAGTCATGCCACCGGGTATAACGATGAGGTCTGTCTTCTGTACAGCAAGTTTATTCTTCACTTCAGGAGTGAGATGACCCTTAAAAGCATCTAAGACTAACATGGTTCTCTTAGTGAGCGGTGCTCCAGGTCTGCAATTCCAAACTACGGACAGCCAGTCAACCATCAGTTCCATCGTCATCCAGCCTTTTTCCTGGTAATGAATCCCTAAGCCCTCAGCAATGTTTTCTTTGGTCGAATTTTTTTGCTTCAGAATAACAAAGGGGGGTAACTTTACTCCGTCAGCAGTAATAGCGAACATTACCGTTACTCTAAGTTTTTCATTGCCGGTTCTTCTTAATGTGATACTTTTCTCCACTTCCTGTTGTACTGTAGTATTGCTTGGCATGTCGAAAAATACGGGCGTCTCTTCAACATTTAATGAGTGATGCTGCCGCAATTGGATGATCGCTGGAAATTGAAGAGCGAGACCATTTCTCTGCATAAAATCAACGGCACCGACCAATACTCGCATGGAATTCCCTCTTCTGTATTTTTAAGGTTCTTGCATTTCCAAGGCCTTCAAGTGGATTACTTCTCTTGAAATAGGCATGCAATATCTTGCATGTAGGAAAAAACCCTAGACTCAAGTTCTGCATAATTGTCTTGTTTTGGTCCCCTGAAAGATTTTCTAGTTGCAACTGCATTTTTCAATTTCTGTTTTGAAGCAACCCAACATTGCACATTAGATTTGTCCAATCCTTATTTTTTCCAGCCTCTGTTGCTTGTGGTTTTAGCATAATTAACAACTGCAAGTTTGAAACTTGCATCATAACTAAGCCTCATTCCTAGGCTTGATGATGCTTTTATATCTAAGTGATCAGTAGTAACTGTGAGAAACAGGCTTTCTAATCAGTACTGCATCTATGGTAACTTCTTTTATGGGTTACAGGCCGAAAATCGCAGCTAGCAAAACGTTAGAATCGATAAAACTGCAAATCGCTATTCAATTGCTATAATTCCGCAGGCACTCACACCCGTAAACTGGCAAATGTAAAAGAAAATCCTGGTTCCAAATAGGATCAGCAAGTGTGTTAAATGTAGCCCCATAAATGCCAAGGAAAAATCAATACTGCACTGTAAAATACGGGGAAAGCAATGAATGGCATTAGAACTAATTGCTCAACGGTCTCAAGCCCTCAAACCAGCAATCATTTTTACAGTCGCGAATATAAGTCGCACCAGTAATTTCCAAGCTTGGAAATCGGAAAAAAAAGTGCGGCTTATATTTGGGCCAATACGGTATTGAAATTTTTCAAGTGCAACACCTTATACAGCAATGAACATAGGTGCTGTAAACTTTGGCAGTTATTTTTTTTAATTTGTGAGGTATTTCTTAATTACAATATTATTGTATGACACTTACATAAATATAATACACTGTATTACTGTCCTAGAACCAAACCAATTATTTATTTTTGTTAGTCAAGTGCAAATTAACTCATATGTGCAAATTCCATGTGCACAAGGTTTCAGGAGATAGACACCCTAACATAAATGGGTGATGGATTGTAAATTAATTTACTTTACATGTATTTAATTTGCAAAACACAGTATATTCTATGATGTCAGTATGTCCACAACTGTTTTGTTTGTCATTGAGGTGTTGGGGAGTGAGAATGTGGGTTGTTTATTATGTTTGTTAAATTTATTTTCCAATGAAAAAATGTCATATATTGAAGGAATGAATGGACTAGAGAAACAAGATCTTACATTTTGAGTAAGGTAAAATATGTGTTCCTTAGTCTTCCTGTCTATATAATTTAATTACGGTAAGGGTATATCCTCAGAAAAAGTAATGGTAAAATGCGAAAGATAATGGAAGTGAAAACAATATGTTTTCACAGAAGAAAAACAAACATATTATAATGGGGCATACACAAAAAAAAAAAAAAAACAATGTCTTTCAGCAAATCCTCTGCTAGTTCAAACACACTGTTTATGTCAAAAATAATATATATTTTTTAAACTATATAATAGCAAGACATATTGAGCAAATTATTTTTCCTGCACTTTTTATAAGATGTATTTTTTTCTTATTTTTATATATATTTACATTTTCATTTTTTGTATTAAAATTCAATTGATAAAGTATGTTATTACATATAGATTTCTACTACAAAATATATGGCACCTGTGTGCTGTGTCCCTTTAAGAACTACATGTAACTGTAGAAACCTGTACATGGGAAGATCTTTGGCCCATTATAATCTATGATTTAAAAATCATTACAATGCTTGGTACCAAATAAAAGATGTGTTGCATCTCTGGGTGTGTGCATAGTGAATTTTAGATTTTGTGATTTGCCTGGATACCTTATTCTTTTCTCAACAGAAAGAAGAATTCTGCCAGCACAGATCCTAATTGCAATCCTAATATTGTAACAATAAATCTTCTAATGCTTTATGTTTATTTTTTAATTTCTCATGGGAATGAAGGAAATATAATTTACTACAATATTCATAAAAATGGTTTACGGTTTTAGTGTTAGAGACTGATAAAGACTTTTTTTTAATTATGGTATCATCTGTCACACTTCTATATAAGCACTATAATATTATTATAAGTTGTGTTGGGAAAAAAAGATATATCTGTTTAATAATTATCTCCGAAGAATTGTTTAAGCAAGTAGAGGGACATCTTAAACTATGCAGTTTACTGAGAAAGTAACAGTAGCAGCAAAAAGCTGAAATAAAACATTTCTGCAAACATGCTTAACTTTTGGTTCAAAACTAATGTTGCCATTCATTCAGGCATTGCCGTACCAGCAATACCTACTACAGAGACCAAACCTGTAATGGGACACCTACACATCCTTTATAAATAGAGAAAATACAGCAAAGAAAAATATGAAAAAATACAATATAGTGGTGTAACTGCTTAAAGGATTAATGCTGTCAATTTGTTTCTATATTATATTTAATAATGATGCTTGAGAAATTGGCAAAATAATTTTATAAAGGAAATAAAATAATAAACACCTGAACATTTTTATGTGCAATTCATTTTTAACTATAGACATCCATGTTCCTTTCTTAAAGATATAAGATTCCTGGATTGTGAATGCATATGATATAGAATTAATAGTATAGGAAAATAAATGTGCATGATAAAATATCAAAATAAACATTTAAACACTTACCTTGAAGTTAGCAAAATGTATTGCAATTGCTGACTGTTTAAAATTAAGGTTAACACCCCCTCCATAATTTGTTTCGGCCAATCCAGTTAGATGAAAGATTAGAGACATAGCACCGTTAGTTGCTATGGCAACAGCACAGACTGGAAGCAGGGATGAGTCATATCCCAGCAGTGACTGGGAGGCTGACAACACTGCTCTACTCTTGGCTGAGCAAGCAAGAGTAGGTAAATAGTGGGTTAATCTTGCTCCCCAGATGCTGCATACCAATTGGGTGGGGATCAAGAACTTGTGTAGACACCCCCTGGGGGTCTCAACACAATCATTCGAGGGATTTTTTAGATATTAATAAAAATAAAATGTTTTATGACATGTGCTGTATGGAGATAAAAACTTTCAGTTTATTCAATGTCATTCAAAATGGCAGATTTCACAGTAGGGTAATAAGAGACTGTTTTTTTAAATTTATTTTTTATTTTACTTTCAAAAATCAATTTGCCCATTTTTACATAAAGTTCTTTTAAAAAGTTCATTGTAAAGACCACTTTGGTGCATTTACAGGCGAAGCTAATATTTCGCTTGTTGGACAAAAAAAATATTAAAAACAATAAATTCCTTAGCTCCACCTCTCTATGCCTTTCAGGGGGTGTCTAGTATCTGATTCAGACTGAACATGTTGAGTAAAGGGGCCAATGCGACAGCTGCAAGAAGGTTCAGCAGATCTGTTAACTCTGTGTAGGCAGCCGGGTGTTTTTAATATCACAGGGTGTGGCTAGTGACATCATAGTCCGACCAGCTTTCAGGCTAAATGATGGCCCAGCTCCCAGTTAGAGCTGGACACCCCCCCCCCCCCCCCCCCCTGATAAGGCACAGAGAGGTGGAAAAAAGCAGCTCTGCTTGGGGGGGGGGGCGCAGACAATTTTAAAAGTAAGACACATATTACATTTATTCATTTAATGCTGCATACTGTTTTTAATAGTCTATGCCCAACAAATATATGAGCTTTCATTTGAATGCATTACATTTGTCCTTTTGGCCACAAATGATAAATATGGCACATTAAGAAGGCCTGGAAAAGTAAACATCTGTATGGCAAGAAACACCAGTAGAATCCATTATTGGCCTCAAATTTTCCAACCAAAGCCTCATACAATAGCTCTATAAAATGTTCAAATGGTGACATGGACACAAAATCTATATGCTATTATTTCATACTGCAATAGTCAATGGTAGAGACATTTATTTCACAATATATTATAATATATTTTAAATTAATTAATCAAATAAGAGAAAAAACACTGAGATCTTTTTTTCTCATTTATCAGTAGCAATCTATCTACAATTTTAATTAATTTCACTTGATGACATCAAATTGGCAGTACTAATTGGCAGTACTGATATTGTAAGTTGCCTACGTACGGACCATTAAATATGGTCTGTACAGTAAGCACTAAACCATAGATAATAATATCAGCTTTTTACAGTAAATAGGCACAATAGTATTTTCTTTGTAATAATTAATATGGACATGCTGGCTGCAGACATGGACAATGCAATATTCTCTGTTCATGAAATAGCACACTAATACACATGCACTAGTTATTCATTTACAGGCAGGATCCAGGAATTATTTTCAAAAGGTCCACAGTCCTTAAAAGGCCACCATCGCCCCTGAAGGTATGAGTGGAATCAATAGTTAGTAATTTAACGCTTATGCTTTTTATGGGACTCTCTCGGTGTGGCAAGATGTTAACCTAGCTGAGCTTATTTCTCTGAAGTGGTCTCCCTGCTGAGCCGCACTGCATATAACTATTAGTTTATAAAGATTGTTTTATTGGATTTGACCTTCTGTCCCTCATCTCTTTGCTAAGCGAATACTTGCTTCAAACGTTTGCCACAAAACACAAGAGGGTTCGCTAGTATTACTTATTGAAGCGGCTCACAGCATGACTCATTCTGATGTTTGTGTTGTTGGTTACTGACCTGGCATTGACACACAGGTAAATACAGTAAGTATTATAAAGGGTGGCTGTGCAGCAAGGAAGCACATACTCTGTTAAAGTGTAGTGTTGCAAAACACTACTGAAGCTAAAAAAATATTTTTTTAAACCAAAACTTCCTATTGTGAATGTAACTACTGTGTTGTTAACAGTACAAAGAAAGTTACTTTCATCAAACAGTTTAAAAATGTGTTTAAATTATTCCAAAGGAATAGTTAATACAGGCATTCCTAATGTATATGGTATTTTATAGACCCTATTTAAATGGGTAAGAGTACAGATATACCTAAATGAAATATTAACAGTATTCCAGGAATTAAAGACAAAAACAAAACTTTTATTACATTTTACAAATTCTTAAAAGTTATGTTTTAATTTTTATTAGCTGAATTAAAGCAGATAATTATCTTTGGTAATCTAAGTGATCATATATATTTTTGATCCGTTTCTTAATAGGGATTACTTTCCAACAATGGAAGAAGCACTTCTCTGTGACACCACATACCCCTGACAATCACGGTCATAAAAATACTTATTGTTTGTACACAAAGCCTGAGCAGTCACATCACAAATAACTGCTGCATATTCCCTGGGGCTCTGAATATAGTTTCTTCAGTGTAAGCCATGTTGGGGGGAAAAAATGTGGGTAATTTCTTTAATACTCTCTAGGGTCTGCATGCCCAGTCTTTTTGCTTATGGTTTACACCAATTAGTATAATCACACAACTCTATTTTTATGGCATGGTGTCTTAATGCAGTTGGGACCTAGATGGCTCTCCATTGTCTTAAAATTAACATGGCAAAAAAGACCTAATCCTTTTTGTAGAACATTGCTCTATTATCACCTTCCCTGTCAAGGTCAGTGGCAGAATCATATACGCAGTTGATAAAGCATGTTCCATAGGAGCCATAATTATTTTTGTACCAAACATGTCATATTTCCCTGCCTCTCATCCCTCTGCAGTCAATACTTAGGGCAGCTGCTCATGTTCTCTCTCTCTTATGAATTTCTTCATTGTTTCCCTATGCGAAAATATCTCAACTGGTTTCCCAATAAAGTCAAATATATCCAATTAAACTTCCCTCCTCAGCTTTAGGGATATTTTCTCCTTGGCACTTAATATACCTCTTTTCTCATCTATCGCTTATACACAGACTTGATGTCTTCACCTTGCTCAGGAATGACTCCACATTGTCCAGTGCATTAGAGCTCCTTCTTGGTTTATTTCTCGCACTAGTAGCCCCAAACCTCTGGAGTGCACTGCCGCACAGCATCAGAGAAATCTGTAATTTCATTGCTTTCAATGCTGTTTTAATGTTACCTTTTTAAAGATGTTTTCTTTAATCGTGAATGCACTTGTAGACGTTGGCAGCATCCTCCTTTCCCTATGAACTTACAATTTTACCATAGCAAGCCTAAATAGTTTATTTGCAACCGATACATATTCAATAGCAAACAGCTTCAGGAAAACATAGCAAACGAAGCTGGAATGTAAGATTAACTTAATTCTCAATGTCAACTTTCCTTCCACGTTGATGTAATGCCTAACCAGCTGAGGGTAGTAGGCTTCAGTAACACCCAGATGAATAATATCTAAATGGGGTTGGTAATATCAATATAATATTAAAGAGCGAACAATCATTTACATGTCAGGTGCATAATATAAAGCATCAAAATTGATTTGATTAAATATAAAATCATACCACCAATTGCCTTTAAAAGTATCTGTCTATCTCAGCTCTGCTCCCACATTTCACACCAAGGGCCATATTCAATTCCAAGCCCACAACTCGATCGCAGAGTGTCGAATGTCTGGGAGTGTGTTGGTCTCCGATTGTGATGCTATTCAATTGCTCAAGTCCGCAAGTTACGGGCCTCGAGCCAAAACCGTAAACCATGCACTGGTCCGGAGCATTTCAGGATGGGAACATGATCAATTCAGCAAGCCCGTAACCTTCCATTTCGAATCAGCCAATAGTAAAATAAACGGTCATAATTACGGCAGTAATACATGAAGGTTACATGTCAATCAATTAGGTTCGGGGGTCCGATATGCGATCAGACTCGCAAATCCAAAAAATAAGGAATTCTGAAAGTGAATGCCAATACTGTTCTAGTCCATATGGGTGGCCTAATATGTATTAACTCATTGATACCCAAGATCGATTTAACCCCGAAATGAAACATAAAAATGAAGTTTAATTCCTGCCGATTTGTGATCTTGAGACTGTTGCAATTAATTCTAACATCTATCATCACTTTCCCCGTTATTTACAGTGCAGTATTGTTTTTTTATTTGCATTTACAGTGCTACGAATAGGTGTTTAACCCCCTTGCGGGTCCTCTCTAGCATTCGTAGGTTTTACGCCTTCATTTGCAGTTTACGGGTGTGAAAACATTTGCGGGCTTAGTAAAATTAAGCAATTGAATAGTGATTGTAGCCTTGTGAAAGTGAAAGATCAAAAGCTTCCGGAGGCTGTAAATTGCAAGTTTAACCAGCAGCCTTTTTTTAAGTCCGTAAATCGGAAGCCATCCGTGCCCGGAAAAAGACTCCAACTGAATATCAAAATAGATTGCGACCTCACTTATGGGCCTCCGGATCTTCCGAAAGCAGTGCGACGCTACTGGAGTACTTGTTGTCTGCCCCAGTGCTCCAAGTTCCCTGCTATTAAGTTAATTTATTGGCAATTAGATATTATAGAGAGACCTTTGGTACTTCCAGAAATTTTATAAAATAACCATGGTGAACTCAAAAGAATCCCTAAAAAACATCTGTATAGATCCTTTGTTCCAATGAAGAAATATATATATATAAAAAAAAAAAACACTTCTGAATTGAATTCTATGCACTACCTTTAACTTCAAATTATGAAATATCTGTAACTGCGTTACTTCTTGATAAAATCGGTCAAAGGACCTCTGTACTTAAAAAATAAAAGCTGTTAAAATAAGAGTACATGTGTAAGTATACTTGATTGTAATGTTAGTAGTTTTACTTTAAAGTTCTTACCTTTATAGGTTTCTGACTGTTTTTCTGTATTACTTAGCTCTGTCCATTTGGTATAATTGGGATTGGGGCAATGTGTGGTCTAGTGTCTGACTGGAGTAACTCCAAGGCCTGATCTACACCAGATCACACAGCAAGAACTCTACTATAGGCTCACTGTCCCTAACTGTGCAAAAGGTACGGAGCTAAGCAGCACATAGCAAAGGGCAGAAACATATAATGGTAAGAGCTTTAAACATTATAAATCATGTATACTTATGCATGTACTTTCATTTTAACAACATATTTTACAGTACATTTGTCCTTTTAGAGTACTTAGTCGTAAAGGCACTCTAACGTGATTATCAAGAGATAACAGTCATTTGAATAAGATAATAGTCAAACATTTTAAAAAAAAACAAAAAATTAATTATATACAGTATATATATATATATATATATATATATATTGCAACTTTTATATGCAATTATTTACTGCACAGATCCATTCTGCTGCTGCCTTTTACTTTCTCTAAAGGGTGTATCTTTATTAATTAATAAGCAGAGAGCACAGGCAGCTGCATATGGCAGATTCCATTGTGCAGACAAATCTCCTGTGTATTCAAAGTCTACTCCCACCTCAGGAGGTTGGTCTTCTGAAAAAAATGGTATATTTCACAGCAAGATAATTGCATATAATCAAGGTAACAGAGAATCCATTATTTTTCTTTATTATTTCAAAATTATGTTGAATATTTTCAAGTGCTATTTTCTTCATAACAGTAAATTTGAAAAATATGTTGTCCATTAAAGGAAATTACTATGGCAAAAAAGCAGGAAGTCATATTGTGCTGGAAACTTGAAAAAAATCCAGTTTTTGACAGACTATTGTAACAAATGGATTTTGTTTTACCTCCAGACATGGACCCGCAGAGAGCTCCATCTTCTCTTCTGCCTCTGAACACATCTAACATGCCCTCCTACCCACTCTGTTCACCTCCACCCACCTATGATTTGCATTACTTTATGGAGCAGGATTTTGCATTATCAACTACATTTTTCACATATTTTCTTTACTATAAATAGTACATGTGTTAACATTTGAACATCTAAAATAAGTTAAAAAAATGATTTTACAGCTAGGAAATAGTTATTGCACTGCACTCTGGGAAACTGGGCAGGGACATGCAATACAACTTTATACATAGCTCCTTTTAAGCATAAGTCTGCTGTATTACACCGCTTTAAAGCTTAGCATAGGCCAGGAGACCTACCCACAGACAGCTATTACGATCTTAACCGGATCTCATCAATGTGGGGCTGGTACCTAATTTGTGGGCAGGCTATTAACCACATCCTTTAGCATATTGTGGGGAAAAGAGTGATAGAAGCCCCTCCAGCAACTAAATAGCATATTTGTGTTCAACTTGATTGTCTAAAAGTATGTAAATTAGTTAGTATGCCCACCATATATTAAATGATTGTTGTGGTGAACAAACTACTCATAAGGTCCACAACACAAGCCGAGATCCCGCTCCACGCTGATGATAGCCAGTAAGCTTGAAACAGCGGTACGTAGATAGTATTCTCAGCTTATGCTTAATCCAACCTTGGCTTTGCATTAAAGCTGTGTAATACAGCAGGCATAAGCTTAAAGGAAGCCATGTTTAAAATGGGCTATGGATTGAAGAGCGAGGCATTTGTGGGCACATTTGCATGGCCCAGCTCAGCTTCCCAGAATGCAGTGTAATAACGTTTTTTCTTGGAATTCTGAGCAGGAAGCAGGTTTTTTAACTTGTTTTAGACATTCAAATGTGAACACAGAGGTACTATTTATTTACTAAATATATATATACCAGCTTCTGTATAACACATAAAAGGTAGCTGGAAGGTAAGATTAGCTTTATACTGGATGTTTACCTTCCTTCCAAATAGTACTAGAGGATGTTATAAGTAATACAAAAACGGTAATATTGTCATGCCTAACCCACTGTTGTTGGCAGTAACTCAGGTTTCAAATTTCCAAATCTAGAAATATAAACACTTGACTGTAGAGAACGGACTTATTTATACAAAGGACCACTGAAGTAATTACATGTATTGCACCACTGGAGAGTTAGATGAATTGACAGAGTTATAAGTATTTTTAGTTTTTTTTTTTTTTCAAGTGTTTTGTATCCACTCCTGAATCTAATGTATACATAATGAGTTGCATTGGCTAGTAGATTTAGAACTATAGTAGTATCGAACATAGTACTATTTGTTCGACTAATATTTTTTATTTATTATTACTCATAGAGAGAGATGCCTTGGTTGTTAAAGAAATTGTCTTTGTAATGGAAGGTTGCGAGTTTAAATAATGTTTCTTGTTTAGGTTACAGGATTTAACAGAGAGAAGCTATAAACTGTGAAGACAACTATGGGTGTTATGTTTTTTCAAATTACTCTTTGGTTTAAATAAAAAAAAATATTAATGTAAAAAGGGAATACTGAGATCTGAGCCCAGAAACCCATATACAGTAGACCCTTTTTACAGGGCTTAACAAATGCCAGGGGAGCCTGGTTGTCATGCCACAAAATGCTTACAGGCACCTAGATTTCATCTACTATACGTCTCTGCAATTCAATGTTACCTGGAAGCAGACAGGCATGAGTGACTGAGCCAGTGCAGTGTTGGCGTTAGGTTCCCCGGGTTCAGCACTGCACCCTCAAGCTGAACGTACCTGTGAGGAGTGAAAGCTGCTGCTGCTAGAACAGCCCTCACTGACAAACATACTTTAGAGAGCATCCTATGTTCAGCTAATCTGGACCTCTTTTAAAAGTAAATCTCAAGCAACCAGAAACTACAATTATCCAGCATCTACCAATCCCCATTGGTGCCGGTTAACTGAGAGTCTAATGTATAACCATATAATCAGTATGGTTAGATATAATTATAAGACCCGCCATCCTCATTCTTATTGCAGTTTTCTTGTGGGAGGACTTCAAAGGATAAATAAAAGTTAATTAAGAATGAAGTTTAAAAAAAAAAAAAAAAGTCTTGATCAGTTTAAAAAAATATTTTACACAAAATGTTAAGCATTTAACTTATGGTGCACAGAATTTGGAAACTTCCTTGTGCCTTTAAATAACAACTGTGGTAATATTTTTTTGAAGAACTGCACATTAAAATATGCAGCATGTTTTTTAGAATGATAGAAAAGCCCCTGATTTATTATCTTTTACATGCAACTATGTTGCTGTGGAACCATTTTCCTCCTCATCTTCAGGAGGTGGGAGGAGACTTTGAATATGCATGAAGTGTCGGTATGCACAATGTGAAAGTGGCAGTTATATCTGACCAGTACTCTCAACAGGATTAAACATAAGTTCATTAATTTACAAAGACACACTTAAGGATAAATAAGGAACCACGGAAGAAATAAAATTGAGCCTCTCTGGAGAGAATAATTGCATATAAAAGTAGAAAAATATAAAGGCTGTGTTTATTTGAAAAACATACTAGGAGCGAAAATTATTTCCTTAATGAATAGAACAGTATATGTCTTGGAAGAGGGCATGGAATCTTAGATTTATGTCTGCACCCATTACAGGTAACAAAGCCTTCTAGTGCAGTTTGAGAAGTGACGTAACTGTGAAATGGAGGCTTGAACAAGACGTTAGGTGCTGGAAACAAACAAAAAAACAGAATCCCCAAACCCCCCCACCCCAATAAAATATAGTTACGTCTTGCAGATAAATTATATTCATAATATAATGGCTTTAAATAGAGATACTGAATTGTACCTCTGCTTACTTGTTATTTCTGTAATATAAATTAAATAGACATTGGTGCATTGCCTTTTAAGGTTGTTTTTTTTTGGGGGGTATGTGTCTTACTATTTCATTGTATGATGAAGACACATGTAAATGGGTATATGTGTATATATATTGTATTTAATGAAAATGACCGGAATCATCCTTATTTAATCACTGCTACCTTCCATATAGCCAACCACAATTTCAACCTCTGTATTATTTTATTGATTTTTCATTAACAATGCTGAAATGCGTTTTTGCAATTGATAGCGTGAATTAATTCACACTTTTAAGGGTAAGAAATAACTAGATGCTGCATTGCTTCACCAAAGTTGCAGTTTACTTCTGCTAAAGGGTGAGAAAAGGTAGGGCAAATGGCTCTGTGTAGCTTTTAAGCAATGCCTTTTCGAACTCGGCAAGAACTACAACTTTGGTTAATTATTTTTATGTGACTACTTGATGTGTTATTGAACCACTTACTGCAGAAGCATTATATGGGCTTTTTATAGTTGTTTATTGTCAAGTTAAAGGATCACTGTAGTTCAAGAATGTATTTAACAAACTAACAATAGCAGCTGTATAAGCCACGATCAAGAAAACATTTATCTATCAGCGGAGAGAGGGGTTAGGGAGGAGTCAGAAATCTTTGATTGATTATTGGACCTGATTGAAATAGATTCCATATTGTTCCTCCTCATAGGCACAGGCTTTTTGTATCAGGAAAAGCATGTGCTGCCCTCTGTAAATGTAATCACCCCTCTCACACATAAAACTTAAACCAATGTATCATGGATGCTTCCAGGGACCAGCAGGTGCATCAAAATGTATTTTTATAATTACAAAATTAGTTCTATGACTTTTTTTTCCATGCTTAAATTACTCTCTTAGTCAGACCCAAACGCTTCTATAATTTTTATTTGTTTAACTAGCGAATTGCCCGTCAAAAAATGACGGCAATGAAATTGTAAGTGAGCTAATGCTATTTGGTGTATAATATTAAAATAGCTAATAGATTAATAAAGTAATATACTTTACCTATTTTGAAGTAATATATGCAGGAATCATTGTGTTGAAGAGCTGACAATCTGTTTGGATGTTGCTGCAGCATTAGTGGTGTGGAGCTGCTGTGTAAGCGTGGTGAATGTGTGAGGTGTAATAGTGTGCGTGCGCGAGACCAAAACGTTAGCGTAGCTGTGTACTTCCGCATTGTATAAGTTATTGTTCTAAAATGGCGGCTAATGTGTGGAATGCGTCTGTAGTGGAATATCCGTAGGTGTTTTGTGGTGTTTTGCGTGTTTCTGGTGGTGTTTTGCGTGTTTAGACTGCTGTAGCCTCGTTTTTGTTTTGTTTGGCGGACATTTTTTCTCTCGCTTAGAGAGAATTTTTTTGCGTCTAAACTCTTTTATTTTGAGATAAATTAAGGTGTAACTTCATTTTTTGAGGTCCTGGATGCTCCCTCTTGCTGTAGGTAAGCTTTTTATGTATGTGTTGTGTGTATTTATTGTGTTTTTCATTTTTTCATGTCCACGGGATGCGGACGATTTTTGCGAGGTCGTAATGGGTGGTAACGTGTCTCGTATGTTGTTTGCATTACGACGTAAAGTTTGCGAGGGTCACAGTGGCTGGCAAGGAGCGCCCCTTGCTTTGCTACGCGAGCCCGCAAGCGTTAGCAACAACTTGTATGCTCACAACTATATATGTGATTATACAGTGGTTGTTTAACTAACAAAAAGCTGCATTTAATAAATGTCCCCATAAATCATGTTAAGGAATTTGGGTGAGTAAAGCAAGAGGCTTGTGTGATGTATATGATAACTAATATACCACAAATGAACTGAAGCACCTGCTCACCTGTGAAATTACACAGTTGTCTTCTTTTGAACATTGAATTATTTATAAGTGGGTGTTTGTCTATTACTGCTGTACACCTCATAGCTGAATAACTAGTAAGAAGATAATCTTGCATACAAACCCTATACAGGTATACCCCGCTTAAAGCTACCCCGTTTAGAGCGGATTCACTATAGAGCTGTTTTTCCTTCCAGACCCCTTTTAATGCTAAACCATGCTATAACACTGTTTTTGCCTGCCAAATCCCTTTTAACGGTCTGTTTTTCTATAGCATAGCCCCACTATAACGCTGTTTCTGCCTGCCGGACGCCTATGAATGCTCCGATTTGCTATAAAAAAAAAAACAGAATACAGGATGAGCCAGAAGCTTTAACATCAATAATGTAAAGTTTATATTTCTGCTAATGTTCAGTTTGTGTTAGCGTTATGTTTGCCGTTTCTTTGAAGTTCATATAAAACCAAAAAGTTTAAATTTCAATTGAAATTGGTGTTTTTTTCATGAGTTCCCCTATCTTCCCCATGTTAAACTGCCCCGTTTAGAGCCAATTCACTTAACACTCCTATTACCTAGAACCTGATCTACAGTGTTAAACGAGGTATAGCTGTAATGTCATTGACATCAGACGATCAACCAAGAAACCGTTATAAACTCTTATGCCCCAATTATATATGCATACATTGTTTTCAATAGAGAACAGTGCAATACCTTACCTCAGGCATGGCATGCTCCACAGACATGGATAAATTACTTTAGTGGATTGATAAAAAAAAGGTAGATTGACAAAATACCTGATAGTGAACAAACCAAAATAAATAAAGGAACAATCACAATGAACTGATTTATCGATGTAGAACAGTTCAGCTTTAGCTAAAAAAAATACCCATGTATTATATTCATTCAAAAAATAGAACACTATTCAAAAACACCCATCACAGTGCTTAACAATATTTAATGTACATTTATTCTTAACATGTGGAACATATAGTATAAAGATTTTATACTGAATAAATGATATTCATTAAGCCAGAGGAAAAGGAGGAATTTACAACAAGTTTTTTTCATTGTCTTTTTTTTAACTACATTTTCTTGAAATACAAATATGCTGAATCTCATCACTGAAAAACCTCAGAAATTGTGTTGCTTCTTCCATAATAATGTTTTGTTGTCTGTATTGTAGAACCATTGTCTAATTTAGTTGGCAGGCAACTATTTCACATTGTGACCAGAAAGCAAAGTGTTCAGCTGCTAACCCGAAATAGAGCATGAATTTATACATACAGAAACTTGCACATTACCCTCTTGGTTGGCAGATATGGTTAGGAGAGAACTTAACGATTAGTGTAACAAAAAGAAGGTAAAAAAAAAATAATCTAAAATTGTATTGTTACTGTAACCACATCATGGAAGAAAATAGGCTAAACATCCTACTAAATTAAAACAAATGTCAAACAAAAACAAAATGTGGCCTGTACATCTCGTATATACATCACAGCCCCTGGGCAGTAAAAAAAAAAAAATAGAAAATAGAAAAAAAATATGCAATGAAAAATCTAAAAGGCTGTCATATTGCAGCAGCCTAAACAATTACCAGATGTAATCATGACAGAATTGTTGAGCACTTTTCTAAACATTTTTGTGTTTAATGTTTTTTTTTTTTATTTTGCTTTTCTTCTCATTATCTTTTTATATGAATTCTGTTCCTATCCTAACGTATCCATTCTCCAGAGGAGAGACACAGTATTTCTGGAACCAAGGCCCCTCTGTTGTATATTCTATAACAATATCACTAGAAGTTCTATTGCACACAGGTCTGTGTTTGGTGTAGTACATTTTTTTGAAGAGCAAAAAAGTAAAACTGAAATAAAGTAAACTGAAAACTGATATGTCAACTTATCCTGTTCTAAGTAGTGAAGTTATTTCACTATAAAATGCTTGCACAATTATATCAATTAACCCCTTACTAAAATTGATATAGCCAAATAATAAAAAATGAAGAAAAGTGACCTTTGAATTGAGCAATCACCAACTTTGGTTATGAAAAAAAAAAAAAAAACATAAAATGAACGTATACACAAACAGCAAATATTTATTTCCATAACTCATTAACCATTTCTTAGTATTTCCAATTGGTAAATAGTGACTGGATATGAGGATCAAAGACTTGTCTGATATTTTTTGAACAAATTATTTTTCTCTTTTCTTCTTTCTAAACTTGATAAAAGGAACAGAAAATAGCCAGTTATATGTGACTTCCTACTCTCCTCTCACACATGCTTGGCTTCCCACTTGTGTCATAACTGTCCAATTTGAAAGAGTACATCACAGATGACAGAGGCAACCATAGAGTTCAGAACCGTGGATATAGAGATATCCAGCAGGCGGTTCTCGTGCAAAAGGAAATCAGAGCGGTTCTCTTCCACTTTGGCCATGGCCAATAATGCCTTAGCTGCCCTGCACATCATGTCTACGCTAGGTGGCTCCAAATGTGGAGGCTGCATATGCATGAGGTTATGCTGGCTCTGCTGGTATTGGGCCATAGTAACGCCATCTTCCAAGAAGCTTATTAAGTTCCCAATGCTTCCTTTCTGTACAGCTATGGCCCTTGCAACCAATGTGTCCCCCTGAGCAAGGTTTGAAAGCAAAGCCACAGACATTTCTCGACATACAGGATTTTTGCGCTCCCCGACGTACCTAACTAGAGTCGCATACAGTTTTTCTTGACGGCTGAATGGTGGTGTGGCCAAAATAAGGTCCACATTGTTGTCCTGTATACTAAGTTTACACAGGGTTTCCAGCACAAGTCTCTGGGGTGAAAGCACAGAATTGGGTCCCACTGTTGGCAAGGGATCCTGTGCCTCTGCAGATGGACACACCATCCAGTGTAGCAAGCCATCCAAAATTGGCAAACAGATACTTTCTGTGAAAGCAGACAAGTCTAGCTGTCCAGAGATATTGGCTAAGGTAACCAAAGTATTTTCCCTGAGCACCTCGAGACAGTCCCACCACCACTCCTCCTTGCTGCAGGAAATACCTTTGTCTTCATCATCCTCTTTCTCATATGTTTGTGGTGCTCGTTTTCTCTCGGGATGCTCATGGTGGAGAAGTATCAGCTTTCCAAGGATTAAGACCAGGCCTGGATGTTTTGACATTTCGGCATCATTGCCAGGCACAAAAGACAAACTACGGATAATGTTTGACACACAAATGCAGCGCTTGGCCAAAGAGTCCTGCCATTGGGCTATTGTACACAAAGGAGTCTCATCTCTGCTTCTTGGTTCATCTTCCAATAAGGTAATATTCCTATGACTTTTGGCTTCATGAATTCCTAAAGGAAGTTTGCTGCTTGCTGTCTGAAAGGAAGGGTTGCTTGAATCTTCAGGTAAAGCCCCTGGCCTTGCAGAAAGAACATCATCAATTGTTGCAGTGATGTTTTTTTCTGACGGGTCTTCACAATCTCCTGGGACGGTGAGTTCAAACTCCTTTTTCTTTTTACTTGGAGAACTCTGGAATGATGGAGCTCTTCTGCGGGTTGGGATCTCCATCTTGCTCTCAAAATGTGTTTGGATGTGTTCTGTTGTGTCACCCCCTCCAAGTTGCCAGTGGAGAAGCCCACTAGTGAATTCTTGAACACGTCCAAGTCTATCAGAACGATCAATGACAAACAGGTTGCTCTTTTTCACTACCTTGATTGGCAATTTGTCAAACTTACTGGATTGTTTTGGCCTCTCACTTGGCTCCTCAGAAGTCTCAAGGGAACCATTATTTTGCTCTGCTTTTATGCCATCTTTATCTTGTTCTCTATTAAGTTTATCCTTTTCACCATCTTCACCATCATTTTCTTCCTCATCCTCTTCCTCATCCTCATCTCCAAAATTCATTGCTGCTTCCTCCTCAGCTGTTATTGCACCTTCTGCATCTTCTGTGTAGTGTTCAAGAGCTTTCTTAACTGGCTCACCCACTTCATTTTCTTTCAGTATCCCAAAAATGTCAATGAGGCATTTTCTAAAATATTCCACCAAGAGCTCCAGAAATCCAGATAACTAAAAAAACAAGTAAGAAAAATGAATTAAAGATGAAGACAGAGATGCATACTTTAGATTACTTTTGATTAGTTAATAAACAACATTAAGTAACGCAGAATAGTATTTAAATTTATCAGAAGCCTTGCAGAGGCAAGGGTATATACTTTAGATAAGGAAATATGTCTAGTGTTATAATATTACATATGTCTCTTCCCCCCCCCCCCCCGTGTCTCTTTCGCCCCTCTCCATGTCTCTTCCCCCATCTCTCTCCCCTGTGTCTCTTTAACTCTATCTCCCACCCCTGTGTTTCTTCTCTCCCTTCCCTGTGTCTCACTCCCCCTCCCTCCCATGTGTCTCTTCCCCCACTCTCCCTCCCATGTCTCTCATCCTCCCCTCCCTTCCTTGTGTCTCTTGCCCCCTCCCCCCTCTCTCTTTCCTCCTATCCCATGTCCCATTCCCCCCTGCTCCCTCCCCTGTGTCCCTTTCCCCCCTCCTCTGGCTGGCGCCACGCTTTGTGCATGGGTGGCTAGTGCCACGCGGCTTGTGTCGCGCATGCGCACTGAGGCTTGTATGGGAATCCGTACAAAAATAGTTTCTAAAGCGTTACCCATGCTTTAGAAACTATATTAGTGATGTTCATGTTCTACAAAAAAAGAGAGCAATTTGTGGAATTTGTGGAACACAGGAGCACTAAAATATACCTAAATGCATTTATTTACCTGCTTTAATAAATCTGTTTTTATACTAAAAAGTATTTTTATTGATTTGTTGCCAACAAGCTTGTGCATACATAAGTTCGGCAACAGGTATTTTGAAACCGTAAAATGAGTTAAGGCAACAAATATAAAGGACTATTACATTTGGAGATATTTTACAGAATAGTTACTCTCTGGGTTAGATAAGATGTTCTCAATGCTCAGTTATAAATACATTAAAATTGGTTTTGGAAAGTTAAAAAAATAGCAACTATTTATTAGAATAGCACACAAGCTTACGTTTACAAACACAGTAATAATGTCCCTTTACCCTCCACAGACCATGCATAACATCTGTCTTAATCCTCTGATTACAGTGCCATGTTTAGCAATCCCCAATTCCTACCTGAGAGAGGTTGAAAGTAGCCACAGTACTATCATCATACAGCAGGATATTGATAGTGTCTAAAGCCCAGGTGCTTTCAGCCAAAAGTCCAGATTTCAAGGACATCATTGCTCTCCAAGCCTCAGGTGTTACTGAAAAATAAACCAATAAAAAAAGTTGATTTAAAGAAATCCTTATCACAAACTAACAATATATTTTATACAACTATATACTTGCGCTTGTATGTGTGTGTATATATATATATATATATATATACATACATCTGATATATAACTGATATGTAATAACTATATATATATATATATATATATATATATATATATATATATCAAAATGTTACATGTTTAACTGTAAGAACATAATTAGAATTGTGTAGACACTTTTATAAAAGTCTTGAGTAAAGACTATCAATCTCACAACATTTAGTATGTAAAGCAAAGTCTTTGTTTATCAGCAAACACAATTACTTAATAAAATACGATTAGCAATATCAAACATCTCTCAACTGGCTAGGCAACATTTTAACAGACACAATACATACCAAAATGTAGTCAGTATATCATGAAAATCATCCACTAAACATATTACAGCATTGTAACAAATGCAATGGGAAGAAATGTGTGGCAAAATCATTTACTTGTTTAAAAAAATTGTAAAATAATGTGTAGTATGTTTTCTGTAGAAAGTGAAGTTAAAACACATGTCTCATATATGTTCCTGACTTACCAATGTCTTTTGAGGTAATCTTTCTTCTTGGCTTCAAGATTGGAGGCGTTGCCTCTACTGATCCTGGAGGGAAGGTGATTTCACGTCTAACAAGAGGTGCCGGAGGGGGAGGTACTGAACTTTGTGATGCTGGAGTTGTGGATAACACCTTTTGCATCTTCATGGAAGGAAGGAAAGGAGACTTGCTTGGTGACATGCGGTTCTCCAGGGACCGCTGGAAGGAGGCTGGACTTGGGGCCCTGGAAATATGATTTGGCAGTGATGGAGGAGTCTGATAAGATGAAGGCGGAGCTCTAGTGATTGGCTGCATGGCTGTTGAGGGAGACATGTATGAAGGCTGACGTTGGTTGACGTGAGATGGCCACTGACCCTCATGATTCATCCTCTGATCAGAGCCCATCATATCCTCAGACCGATTCATGGCTGGGTATGACCCTGCTTGTGCATTACCTCCTGAACCTTGCCTGCCTTGGTATGAGTAAGGAATGTCATTTCGGGATGTCCACATGTTCTGTTGAGGACCATCACTTGTTGATGACTGCATTGGACCTCCCATCATTTGGGGACCCATTCCATGTTGCTGAATTTGTCCAGGACCCTGCATTCTCTCTCTATTATAGGGGTAAGGATATTGTCCTTGAATGGGCCTTCGATCAGGTCCAGAGTAAGTGCTTCCATACTGATTATAAACATCCTGTTGTTGGCTGCTGTACTGCATATTGTACATGTCACCTTCATGGCGCTTGGCTGCAGGACCATACATGCCATCCATATGACGTTTGTAATTCTGTAATAATAAAGATAAGCAACTAGTTTAGGAGAAAATTATTTAGAAATCCAAGCCACGAAAAAGTAGGCTAAGATATAGTCAATTTCTTTAACTTGTACCAGATACATAACTAGCAAAGCTGTGCACTGTTAAAATAACATGTATATTATAAGCTTACATTAAAACGTAAATTATTTTTATTATATATTATAATTATTATTATAGAAAATAAATTAAGTGGCACTAAAATACCAAAAGAGAACATACTTTAATTAAAAATGTAATTAAGAAACAAACCGGTCTAGGAATCTAAAATTTAGATCTTGCTATTAATACAACATAACATTTCAACATGTAAAAAACTGACTGTACACTTCCATTGTAGGCAAATTCTTACTTGCTGTTGGGGGTAAATTCCTGGCTGATGTCCTCCATAAGGTGGTTGCCCTGAAGGAGGTCCTTGTCCTGGGTATTGTTGCCCATAAGGTTCATGCCTGGTAAAAACAGTGTAGTGTTAAATATTTTCTGGACCGTGCCGTTATGATATATAGTGTCAGGAACTGACTGATATTTTCTCTATCTCGTGTCTATGTTTTAGGACTATCAATATAAAGATTAAATACAATGTAAACATCATCTAGTACCTATAAGGTTTACCACTTCACCACTAAGAAAAAAATAGATACATGCAGTCTGTTGTACAAATTACAGCTTTGCCATTATACAGGCACATGTCTATTTTGTTGCTCCTAATTTGAAGATTATAAATAAGAATTGTGCTGTCTGTATTCCAGCAATCAGTCTAAATCAAGTTTAATATGTGATGTTTTTAGGAGACACAATCCAGGAAACTGATGTTCATGGTGTCATATTCAAAGCTTGTTTGACAAGCAAATCTTTAAACTTCTGCAAAATTAATCTTAAATGAAAAAGGGCATCATTAAACCATGTGTTTTTTGAGAGCTTAAATCAGGACTCCCACAGATGCAATGTGCTGTCATTTTTTTAATTGACTCACTGTTGAGTACTATTTAAGCATGTAATTTTGAGTAAGTTGTGAAGGCAGCAGTCTCTCCACTAGGGGGCAGCTCCTATTTGATTTTTAGCATGCAGTAAGCTATGTCTACCAATTACATTTTACAACATTAGATGAAGAAAAGCCCTACTACTAAAGGGATGTCAAAGGTCAGACTGTATTCATTCTTATGTCCTGCAGTCACCAGAAAATAGTATTTAGAATTTTTCTGCCAGTGACCTAAAACAAGTAAATACCCAATGAAGTACTCAATGAAACTTAAAATAATACTTGATTGCTACATGTGATAATTAAATTAGACCTATTATGAAAAAAATATATCTTTAACAAGATCTTTACTATTGGCATATACAGTGAAGCCATTTAGTCTGCATCAACCTATTACCTGAAGCGAATACTGTTATGTAACATTGAAGCAACAATACAGAGTACTTGCTTTATAACGTAAAAAAATGCACTAATGCAATAAATATTATTATCTTCTATCCATTTTGTGGAAACCTAAAACCTGTCCTTTAATTGTTGTCAAAGAGATTGTTCACCTTTGCTGTCCTGCATAGCGGTTTGGGGAATACATGCTTGGATCACTGTTAGAAGGCACCATATTATTTTGGCCAGGGGGACCCATACTGCCTTCAGCACCCATTCCATATTCTGACCTAGAAGAACACAACCAAATATTTTAGCTGAAGCAAAATTAAAATGACAAGACGTACAATTTAATAAAATATATACGTTATTAAGGATTTTAATTATATATTTTCTGTGTTGATACACATTTTTATTTTTAGCATTACCAGTTAGTGATCAGCTCTAGTATTTAATCTGTGTGATGTACAGTATCTCACAAAAGTGAGTACACCCCTCATATTTATGTAAATATCTTATTATATCTTTTTATGTGACAACACTGAAGAAATGACACTCTGCTACAATGTAAAGTAGTAAGTGTACAGCCTGTATAACAGTGTAAATTTGCTATCCCCTCAAAATAACTCAACACACAACCATTAATGTCTAATCCGTTGGCAACAAAAGTGAGTACACCCCTAAGTGGAAATGTCCAAATCGGGCCCAAAGTGTCAATATGTTGTGTGGCCACCATTTTTTTTCCGGCACTGCCTTAACCCTCATGGGAATGGAGTTCACCAGAGCTTCACAGGATGCCACCGGTGTCCTCTTCCACTCCTCTATGATGACATCACAGAGTTGTTGGATGTTAGAGACCTTGCACTCCCTCACCTTCCTTTTGAGGATGCCCCACAGATACTCAATAGGGTTTAGGTCTGGAGACCTGCTTGGCCAGGCCATCACCTTTACCTTCAGCTTCTTTAACAAGGCAGTGGTAGTCTTGGAGGTGTGTTTGGGGTCGCTATCATGTTGGAATACTGCCCTGCTGCCCAGTCTCCTAAGGGATGGGATCATGCTCAGTATGTCAAGGTACATGTTGGCATTCATGGTTCCCTCAATGAACTGCAGCTCCCCAATGCCGGCAGCACTCATGCAGCCCCAGACCATGACAGTCCCACTACCATGCTTGACTGTAGGCAAGACACACTTGTCTTCGTACTCTTCACCTGGTTGCCGCCACACGCTTGACACCATCTGAACCAAATAAGTTTATCTTGGTCTCATCGGACCACAGGACATGGTTCCAATAATCCATGTTCTTAATCTGCTTCTCTTCAGCAAACTGTTAGCGGGCTTCCTTGTGCATCATCTTTAGAAGAGGCTTCCTTCTGGGGCGACAGCCATGGAGACCAATTTGATGCAGTGTGCAGCGTATGGTCTGAGCACTGACAGGCTGACCCCCCACCCCTTCAACCTCTGCAGCACTCATACGTCTATTTCCCAACCTCTGGATATGATGCTGAGCATGTGCACTCAACTTCTTTGGCTGACCATGATAAGGCCTGTTCTGAGTGGAACCTGTCCTGTGAAACCGCTGTATGGTCTTGCCCACTGTGCTGCAGCTCAGTTTCAGAGTCTTGGCAATCTTCTTATAGCCTAGGCCATCTTTATGTAGAGCAACATTTCTTTTCCAGGTCTTAAGAGAGTTCTTTGCCATGTGGTGCCATGTTGAAGTTCCAGTATGAGAGATTGTGAGAGTGATAACACCAAATTTAACACACCTGCTCCCCATTCACACTTGAGACATAGTTACATAGTAATTCAGGTTGAAAGAAGACTTTCAGTCCATCAAGTTCCACCTTTTAAGATCTCCTCTGATCTGCAATATGCAGGTTAGTAGTTAATTACCTTGTAACACTAACAAGTCTCATGACACCTGGGAGCGAAAATGGCTAATTGGACCCAATTGGACATTTCCACTTAGGGATGTACTCACTTTTGTTGCCAACGGTTTAGACATTAATGGCTGTGTGTTGAGTTATTTTGAGGGGACAGCAAATGTACACGGTTATACAGACTGTACACTTACTACTTTACATTGTAGCAGAGTGTCATTTCTTCAGTGTAGTCACATGAAAATATATCATAAAATATTTACAAAAATGTGAGGGGTGTACTCACTTTTGTGAGATACTGTATGTACCAAAAAGTACAGGTAGGCCTATTTACAGGCACTGTAAAATAAGAAGGATAACTTGCACTGGTAGCCCTCATTATAATATGGCCTACAAGTTCATGTTCAAAAACAGACTTTCATTAAAGTGATATCTAGAAGGAAAAGACGAGGTAATTATGAATGAAAACTGCCTGCATGACTGTACTGATTTTTAACACTGCATGATTTAATTTAAGCCCGTTGATATTTCATTGGAGTCATTTAATCTTATGAAGTATGTTTGAACAGTTATATATATATATATATATATACACACAGTACAGAACAGGCATGTTTTATTTTTTACATGCTGTTTGTACATAGTCTTATAATGTAATTAATAATATTCCTTTTCTTAAAACATTGTATTTTTTTTGCTGAGGATAAATAATTTAGCACATATGTACAAAAAATACCTCACTCAGTTCCTGACCAGGGACTTACCGGTATAAAAAATAAGGTTACATAAACAGGTTGATGCAAATATATATGAAGCAAAATTTAAATTACAATTCAAACACGTGTATGATCAGTAGTAAGTTATAAAATCCCCCAAAAATAATTTATAACTTGCCTTATTTTGATCTTGACAGATAGGTAGTCTGCAAAAGTGCTACATTACTATTTGATAGTCAAAAGCAGATCACGTTTTATGACACAATATAACTTAAGGGCATATATGTGAGAGTAGAGGTGTAAATAAGACCCTCAGTACTTTTATAATATGATCACCTTCTATCATAGCCTCCAGGCCCGTAGGAGAACTGCTGCCGCTGACTCATTCCAATATTCGACATAACTCCAGAAGGAGTTTGGTTGTATATATCTGGAATAGCGCTGTTAGGCATTTGGCCAGGGGGCATGAAAGGCTCATTGCTTCCAGGCACTAAAATAATAAAATAAGAAAAAGTGCAAATTAAACATTTTTTACCTTTTACCTTTAAGCGGAGTTATCAATTGTTAATAAAATCTCTTAATGACCAGGTTGTAATGGTGTCATTTAGAATTATACATGCCGCTGGCAAGAGATAAGAACATCACAAAAAATGGCTGTAAAAGGTATAAGAAGACAGCATGGAACAGAGAGAAAATATTAAAAGTTTAACTTTTGATTCTACAGCCATGAGGCCCAAATCTACTGTCAGTTGCTACATTATTGATAAAAAAAATAATTCCCTCCACATCATTTTAGTAAAAAAAATTAAATAATGATAGCATACAAAAGACAACCATTTTATTCTAATGTTAGTTCTGATATGATAATAAGCTAGTACATTAAAAGAGATATTGCAATTCATTCATCATAGGTTATAACAGCGCATTTAATTGTATGCATTTCTATCTTTGGGATTAAATGAGTATATTCATGAAAATACTAAATATTGGATTACACTTCCTGTATGGTTTTCAGAATTATAGTGACAACTAGCTACTTGCCCGTCAACAATGACGGGAATAACATTTTAAGCCTGGCAATGCTGTTTGCCACCCAATGTGAGCACCTTCGGCGTTCATTACGAGTCTCTCCCCCTGTGTACTTCCTCCCTTGTGTCCCCCCCCCCCCCGTCTACCTCCCTTATTTCTCCTTTCCCCCCTCGCTTGTGTCTCCCCCCCCCCGTCTTCCTCCCTTGTGTCTCATTCCCCCCTCCTCTCCCGCCCTTGTGTCTCATTCCCCCCTCCTCTCCCGCCCTTGTGTCTCATTCCCCCCTCCTCTCCCGCCCTTGTGTCTCATTCCCCCCTCCTCTCCCGCCCTTGTGTCTCATTCCCCCCGCCTCTCCCGCCCTTGTGTCTCATTCCCCCCGCCTCTCCCGCCCTTGTGTCTCATTCCCCCCTCCTCTCCCGCCCTTGTGTCTCATTCCCCCCTCCTCTCCCGCCCTTGTGTCTCATTCCCCCCGCCTCTCCCGCCCTTGTGTCTCATTCCCCCCGCCTCTCCCTCTGGTGTCTCATTCCCCCCGCCTCTCCCTCTGGTGTCTCATGTCCCGCCTCTCCCTCTGGTGTCTCATGTCCCGCCTCTCCCTCTGGTGTCTCATGTCCCGCCTCTCCCTCTGGTGTCTCATGTCCCGCCTCTCCCTCTGGTGTCTCATGTCCCGCCTCTCCCTCTTGTGTCTCATGTCCCGCCTCTCCCTCTTGTGTCTCATGTCCCGCCTCTCCCTCTTGTGTCTCATGTCCCGCCTCTCCCTCTTGTGTCTCATGTCCTGCCTCTCCCTCTTGTGTCTCATGTCCCTCCTCTCTCTCTCGTGTCTCATTCCCCCCTCCTCTCCCGCCCTTGTGTCTCATTCCCCCCTCCTCTCCCGCCCTTGTGTCTCATTCCCCCCGCCTCTCCCTCTGGTGTCTCATGTCCCGCCTCTCCCTCTGGTGTCTCATGTCCCGCCTCTCCCTCTGGTGTCTCATGTCCCGCCTCTCCCTCTGGTGTCTCATGTCCCGCCTCTCCCTCTGGTGTCTCATGTCCCACCTCTCCCTCTTGTGTCTCATGTCCCTCCTCTGTCTCTTGTGTCTAATTTCCCCCCTCCTCTCCCTCGTGTCTAATTTCCCCCTTCCTCTCCCTCTTGTGTCTAATTCCCCCCCTCTCCCTCCCCGTGTCTCTTTCCCCCCTCTCCCTCCCCCATGTCACTTCCCCCCTCTCCCTCCCCCTTGTGTCTCTTTCCCCCCTCTCTCCCTCCTTGTGTCTCTTTCCCCCCGCTCCCGAGTCTCTCCCCCCCTCTCCTGTGTCTCTTCCCCCGTGTCTCTTTCCCACCCTCTCCCTCCCTGTGTCTTTCCCCCCTCTCCCTGATCGTGTCTCTTTCCCCCCTCTCCCTGCCCGTGTCTCTTTCCCCCTCTCCCTCATCTTACGTTAATCAGATGAGCTCCTGCTGCTCTCTCAACCCTGCAGCGCGTCTTGTGGCTGTGCCCGGAACCGGCATATGCTAATGACGTGACGAGCATGTGACTTCACTTTATTAGCATATGCCGGTTGGGACACAACCAGGAGCCGCACTGCAGAGGAGAGAAGCAGCAGGAGCTCATCGGATTAAAGTAAGATAGGGGAAAGGAAGGTAACTGTAGAGAGAGGAGGGAGTAATTGGAGAGGGGGAGGAGAATGAGCCGTGTGGAGGAGGAAGAGGGCCCTGCAATGAGCGGCTTCAGCGCTCATTGCACATGCGCTACAGCGTGACCATCATCCACAACTATATATGTGATTATGATTTTTTTCTCTACAAAGCTCAAACTTCCTTTTCTGTAGTAGTAGGAAGGCATTTATGAAAAGAATTAATTTTTTTCGCTTTAAAAATCTTGACAAGTCTCAAGAAATGATAGAGCTGAAAAAAACTGTATAATTCTAGATAAGAATAAAAAAAAGATTGCTACAGAAATAAGTATGCAATTGTCTCATGCAGCTTTTTAGTTAAACACAGTAGGATTTTATTAAAGGGTAAATTTTCTAAGTAATTTTTCTGTTTTATTTTGAATTTGTGATTTTTTTTTTATGATTCCAAAAGACCAGCGAGTGTCTAACTGATGTGTCAGCACTGATTCTGCATATCACAGTGGGAATAGGGCCTTGAAGCTCCCCCCTTCCCTCTTTATGCTAAGAAACCTGATGAAAAGATGTTGTACATACCGAGCAATTCAAGTGCAAATTTTGATTGTTGCACCTCAAGTAAATTAGGAAACCAGTGTGCTCAATCAGCACTTGCTGATTACTCACTCATGGTTCCTATCAAATGTTATAACACTGATTAAAGCTGCATTTTCAGCTGAAGTAGGTGGCATAATCTGTTTCCAATAATAAAAAAAAACGAAGGCATTATACAATGCGAGGAAAAATATTCAATTTCAGCTTCCCAGAGCTATCTTTTAAATGTATAACCAGATAAAGGTTGACAAGCTAGTTAACTAGTGATGAATGTTAACATATGCCTTACTAACTATGTTATATAGTTATATTAAAAGAGGTTTTCAGACTCGAAATCCTCTCTTGCACAGGATTAGGTCACTCACAATTTGGCTACATATAAAAACGATTCATTGTTGAAGCCAGAATTTGTAGTGAAAATGACAATATCGGTATATGTATAGTAATGGGAAGTGTAGAAAATGAAACTATATTCTAGTTTTACAAGGGCTACGACTGAGTTATGTAAGAAAAGTCTCAACGCAGATTTCTGAATTTTACTTGGTATATAACATACATTTATATCTATTTACTTCTATGTACTTTATTTTATTAGGAAATACTTATACACTCTTTTTTTACTGACTAAAGTTCAAACAAGTAGTCCCTGTACACGTCTGCCCAATGCAGCATATGTAGACAAACTCTGTAGGGCTGGAACTGCAGTGTAGAGACCTAGCCTATCAGGGACCATGTTTCAGCAGCATGTTGCAGCGAGATGGTCACTGCTTGGTTAGTACAAGACACTGCACAACAAGTACTACAGAATCAGTTTTCTTGAGCTACAGAGGGCAGGCCCAAGTGGGTAATATTTGTTTAATTTTAGACAGCAAAAACAGAACTTTTAAGCACTTCTTAATAAACAAAGTACAAAAAAGTAAATACATACATAGGCATATTATATACCTAGTAAAATCCAGAGGTCTTCCATATCCTTTTACAGCAATAAGCCACGGGGGTTTGACAGGGAAACCTCTCAGGGTTGCAAGAGTATTACTGGCTAATTGAGTTATATCTTGTTGCTCTGTATGCCAACCACCCAAAAAAAGAAGCCATTGAAGTCTTTCAATTCACATGAATAGAGACTTTGCCAATGTGGTCGTACAGTAATGTTTGTCATGGGCAATTTGCCTACACTTGTTTCACATGGAAACTATCTTTGCAAGACATACATAAAACTCATGTAGTGAAGTAAATAACAGTTTCTACCATATTGGACATGTGTCCATATTTTTTTCACCAGGGCTTTAATCTGTATAAATATTTAATCTGAAAATCTAATATAGTACAATGTTTAATAAGAGGTGTAAAAACTCATTAGCGTTCCTTATCAGAAGATTCATTGACTGTATCACTGAACATGCCCAATAATGATATTACTGTTGGGTCTTACTTATAAAGCTTTTTATGTGTAAATCGAAAGCAGAAAATTAAAATAAATTAACAAAATGTTTATTTTGCATAACGTAAAATTACATTTATCGCCATCAGTTTTATATCATCTGAACATTTTGGAAACTTTTCTACAGAAATGTAATTAAAATATGAACAACAAACAATAAACAAACCTTTTCTCATTCCACTGAAAGGATCTTTGTTGGGCTCGTAGGGCATTCTTCCCATCACATCTGGCAAGTTCATCCCCTGTTGGTAAGGTGCATTAGGAGTCATAGAGTTTCGCTTTGGGAAAGCTGAATCACCCACATCAGAAAAGGGATCCTGTACACTTACTGCATTGTTTCTACAAAGAGAAATTTTTGTATGTTATTTTAAAATCACTATATTAGTTTTCATAGTGTGTAACGCCTGTTGTGGCGTTTCTGGCCATGCGCAAAGCAATCTGGCTACTCCACATGTGCAGTTGCGCCGATTCTGCACATGTGAGGCGTAACAGAAGAAAGGGAGGGGGGAAATAGAGGGAGGGGGAGAAAGGAGGCAGAAAGGGAGGGGGAGAGAGGAAGGGGGGGAGAAGAGAGGAAGGGGGAGAAGAGAGAGAAAGGGGAGGGGAGAGAGAAATGGGGGGGAGAGAGAAATGGGGGGGGGGAGAAATGGGGGGGGAGAGAGAAAGGGAGGGGGAGAGAGAAAGGGAGGGGGAGAGAGAAAGGGAGGGGGAGAGAGAAAGGGAGGGGGAGAGAGAAAGGGAGGGGGAGAGAGAAAGGGAGGGGGAGAGAGAAAGGAAGGGGGGGAGAGAGAAAGGAAGGGGGGGAGAGAAAGGAAGGGGGGGAGAGAAAGGAAGGGGGGGAGAGAGAAAGGAAGGGGGGGAGAGAAAGGGAGGGGGAGAGAGAAAGGGAGGGGGAGAGACAAATGGGGGGGGAGAGAAAGGGAGGTGGGGAGAAAGGGGGGGAGAGAAAGGGGGTGGGAGAAAGGGGGTGGGAGAAAGGGGGTGGGAGAAAGGGGGTGGGAGAAAGGGGGCGGGAGCCAGTGAGGGGGAGAGAGAAAGGGAGGGGGAGAGAAAGGGAGGGGGAGAGAGAGAAAGGGAGGGGGAGAGAGAGAAAGGGAGGGGGAGAGAGAGAAAGGGAGGGGGAGAGAGAGAAAGGGAGGGGGAGAGAGAGAGAGAAATGGAGAGAGAGAGAGAGAAATGGAGAGAGAGAGAGAGAAAGAAAGGGAGGGGGAGAGAGAAAGGAAGGGAGAGAGAGAGAATCATAATAAACTAATGTTCCAGGAGGAAATTAATGCTAAAATGGCTATGTATATCTATGATAATGTTTGGACACATGCCCAACAAGCACTAGAGACATGTAGGCATTTTCCTTCAGTGATGTGTCTATTGTGTTTATATTATTTAAAAGGAGAGGTACTCACAAAACCAAAATAACACTTGGTAAATAAAGGAGTATAAGTGGACAAAAGTATTTCATATTTAGGAGCAGTGTGGATTTATTAGGAGACAGACAGGATGTTTGTAGGAGCCGGAGAGAGATTTGATTCATAGAGATACATTACACTTTAGGAAAATATTTATAGTAGGAACCAAAAGCACATATTTTAGGTGCCTGGGATCCTAGGATTTTTTTCCACTCCTGTAAAAACGAACTACATAATTCAAAACGCTTTAATCACAGCATTAAATTGAGAAAAACATTAAAAAACATCTAATTTTTATTCAGATGACTTAAAGGTAGGCATGCAATGTTTTAACACAATAGGAAAATGAATCAGCAAAAATAGGTTGTACCAGAGGAAGTCATAACTAAAAGAAAGATAATTATGGTACCTTTTCGATTACATGAAATAGCTAATCTAGAATATGTGGTTATGTTTCTCCATAATGAGAAAGAATAGAGCAGAAAAGGTTGAAAACATTGTTTGGTCCACATGACACAACTCATAAGAAAACACTGGCACATTTAAAACTAAATAAGCGATTCAGCCACATATAATCATGGATACATAATTATTTGAAGCATTATGTATGGGGCTGAGACAGAGAAATAAGCAAATTAGCTAGACCAAACTGTTCTTATTCATGATCAACATACCTTCCACCAGACATTGGCTGCATCTGGCCATGGGGTGTCGAGGCTGGTGTTGGCGGTTTCAGCTCACCTGGCATCTCAGCCATGGAATTACTGCCTGTTGACTGAGGAGTATGTGGGCCTTGTAAGGAGCCAGAGTTAGCTGAACGGAAAAAAGACCCATTAGGCATGATGTTGAATAAAATCAAAATCAATCATGAATTTGTAATTATGTGTGAATTTCAATATTTTCTAAATTATTTTTTAACCTAGAATAATTCAATGAATGTATTTTTTTTTCAAAATGCTAACCATTGCTTTATATTTTAAGAAATAAAAATGTTAAGAAATAAAAACAGACAGCATACGTTTTCTTATTAAACCTATTAAAACCTGTTTCTCAATGTATTTGCAAAGCACAGTATAGTAAACATGGTATGTAATTCACATTGTACAAATAAAGCAAATTATTACGTTACATTAGAAGACTATTGTGGTATTATTGTGGAATTGCATTAAATATCGGCTCTTGGATTAAGAGCTGGCTAAAAGACAGCAAGCAAAGGGTTATTGTAAATGGAACATGTTTAGGTTGGACTAATGTGGTAAGTGGGGTTCCTCAGGGTTCAGTATTAGGTCCTCTCCTTTTTAACATATTTATTAAGGACTGGAAAGTACTGTCTCCATTTTTGCTGAGGACACGACACAAAGTTGCACAAGGTAATTAAATCAGAATATGATGTACTTTCCTTCTAAAGGGATTTGCATAAATTAGAGAAATGGACATCTAAATGTCAGATGAGATTTAAAATGAATAAATGTAAATTTATGCATTTGGAAGGAAGAAAAATTGCTTTGCAATTTATAATCAAGGGAGCAAATCTAAGAGTATCAGATATTGAAAGGGATTTGGGAGTGCTTGTGGACAGCCACCTATGTAATAGTGCTCAATGAAAAGCAGCATCTGCAAAGGCAAATAAAATATTAGCATGTATTAAGGGTATAGAAGACAGGGAAGCAAATTTAATTCTGCCACTATACAAATCCCTAGTACGCCCTCATTTGGAATATGGAGAACAATTTTGGGAACCACTTCATAAATAGGACATTTTAGAGCTGGAAAAAGTACAGAGAATGGCAACAAAACTAATAAGGGGAATAGAGGGGCTAAGCTATGAAGAAAGACTAGCCAAATTTGTAGAGTTAGTAAAATGCTAATGGTCCCAGACTGACAACATGATATTCCTATGGGCTGATATAATTTTCCCTGACGCCCTGATAATGGGTTCATGGACACTGAACTATTTCAGTCATGACAGCCTGACCTAGTATACATGTTCCCTATTATAAATATGAGGTATGTTATCAAGCAATGTGGATTAATAGGCCTGGCCAGGCCGTGGGGAAAACTGTACTTATGAGAGTATTGCATATGAATGTGCCCTGGACTGGCACTGCCATCAGGGTATGTCATGGTACCTATGTAACTTGTGTTATCGTATTTATTGTGACATATGTCCCTGGTTAGGTTCATGTATGTATTATTGTTCTAATGTAATGATGATTATTACATGTATAGGTTAAGGGGCTACAAGCCACATTTTTAGTGTATACACATTCCCCCTATCACCACTTGAAACAGAAGAGTGGATTGTTGATTAAACTCCCTTCTCAAGGAACAACAAGCTAGAGCATGGGAAAGGTCAGGGACCTTGAGTGTTAGTCCAGCGCCAGCCAGCGTCAGCAGCAAGCTTGCAACTGGCTGCTAGATGGCGCTGTCACAGTTCTGCCTCTGGGACAAATGTAGTAAGTGTATGTGTACAGTATATATTTATATTTGCTGCTGATCACAGTATATGTAGGCAATGTGTATACCAGCGTGCATGGTTTAAAGTGCACATTGCATTGTATGTGTACACTGTGCATCTATATATGCTGCAGATCCTAGTGTTTGTAGGCAGCGCACATGCCAGTATCTGTATTCCATGTTTATATTATGTATATATGTGAATAAGCAATACTACAATAAATATATTGCACTCTTGTGTTCCATTTGTTGTGGGGTGCAATGGGATTACCAACCATGCTCCTAAAGAGAGCTGCATGTGTGTTTGGGGTACAGATTTGCTACTACTGCAATTACATACACATGCATCGCAGTCACTGTGCAAATCTCAAAGATCACAGAGAAAGCAAGCTGTACAGTACACCCAGGATGATTCTGGAGGTAGAACAGCGACAGCGACATCTAGGGCCACTTGCAGTTTTGCTGCTGGTGCTGGTCTAACACTCAAGGTCCAAGGTCAATAGTTAAGTTAACCCTTACTGTACTGTCCTGTATTCAATCTGCTAATGGTATTGTTGGTTTGCACCGATGGTTGGGCGTATTTTAACTCACTATTTTAGTTTATTGATGACGTAGCCCTTCAAAAAAACACTTCATCAATCAAGTATGTATTATAACTCATAGTATTCTAATTCTGTTTGCAATGTTACAGGAATAGAGTTCTATGGTTCTGGTCTCTTTAGTGTTGTCTTGAGTACACTGTTACTTGTCACATATCACCTGTATGTGGGGAACAAAGGGACTATTTCCATGTTTAATGCCAAACTGCTGTTCTGTCCCTGAGGAAGCAAATAAAGTATATGGATAGGCCCAAGGGACAAGGGGTACCAGAGGTAGAGATACTTGGCATAAGGGGTTCACTCAGCACAGAAAGTAGTTGCCAGACAGGAGTATATATCCCTATGAGATCAGTGGCACAGGGTTAGAAAGATAAGCATGTAACACAAGCAGATAGAGTGTTTACAGCACTTGTTTAGTTGAAGTACCACAAGAAAGTCAGGACACCAGATAATGTCATTCATGCAATAATTAGGTTACTGCACCACTGGGGTAATTAGAGGCCAAACATCACTAGATGTACAGGGTCTCCCACGAACCAGGGGCATGCTACTGACAATTGATCCCCACTCTGTGTACCCAAGGAAGTGGGGGGGGGGGGGGGGGGGAGGCTTGTTATGATTGGCAAGCCTACGTGCACAAAATTGTAAAAATATGTATGTGAATAAAACTAATGGGGTTACAGTTTGAATAACATAAATTGTGTATTAATCCAACATTTTCATTGGGATTATTGATATTGATCCAAATCTGGAATATAGTTACACTTGGTAACTACTATTGCCTCGTATCCGGTCTTGCTGGTAGAGCTCCTGAGGTGATTATCCTTTACTGGCCCATTTCCTGCTAACATGGGTGCAAAAGGACCTCATGATTCTGTTGGGTAGGTTTGGCCTAGGTCCTTATCAAGCACATTGAAAAAGCAGATTTTGACAAAAATGTATTCTAGAAAAAGGTGTCTAAGAGAGGATATGATCACCTTACATAAATATATCCAGGTTCAATAGAAAGCTCTGTCAAGAGAACTTTTTGTGCCAAGAGGTTTTCACTGCATAACATTCAATGTAATTTATTTCATAACAAAACATATTACTTAATAGTCTTATAATATGTCAAATGGAACTGAATACATTTCCAATTTACTTGTATTCATACTGTGCATCAGGAAGGAATGTTTAATGTGGGGAAAACACTTGGGCACTCTATTGATGGAAGGTGCCTTTTATGTTACAAGGTCATCCATATCTGAAACGTATCCTTTTGAATCAAGTGGATCTTGTTTTTATTGATGTATTTATTCACAGTCATATAAAGCATTTAACCCAAGTGTTCTGGAAGGTTGATATCTTTTTACAGTACATTTTTACAATTAAATTATTATGTTTGAACTTGATCACATTAGACCTGTTAACATAAATAAAATAACAGTTTATTCTACTTTACAAACGAACCTGGTAACAAACAGATTTGTTAGCAGGGATTTGTAATCTTAAGAACTTACAGCTAATAGTTACCGGTATGACCTCACAGTAAGATAGCAGTCTGCCAATCTCATTTCTACAGCAAATGAAAGCAGGTAACTGAAGTTCTCGAAGTCAGTAAATGTATCCAGTAAGAAACGTTCAGTTTAATGGCAGTCTGAGCAATGTATATGTTCAGTTCTCTAATGAGACACTTTAACACTTACATACATAGGTGAAGCTCTCAGTATGAAAAATGGCACTATGTGTATGCTCCCCCATGACTAAAGAGACTATGGTCTAACTTGCTTGT
This sequence comes from Discoglossus pictus, assembly GCA_027410445.1. Classification (NCBI taxonomy): domain Eukaryota; kingdom Metazoa; phylum Chordata; class Amphibia; order Anura; family Alytidae; genus Discoglossus; species Discoglossus pictus. The sequence continues at coordinate 149,585,132 of CM050165.1, forward strand.
AGAACGTAAATGCTATCAGTTGACTAGCACTTTTTTAGTTTATTGATGATGTAGCCATTCAAATCAACACTTCATCATGAGTTAAAGAGAAGCCTTTTGGGATTTCAAAAGCTTTGTAAATCATCTATAAATGGAAATTTGGATAACTGTGAAATTACCCAGTTCCAGAAGGCTAGTATATAATCTTGACATTATCTGGATTATATTGGCAATATTCAGTTACTAAATGTATCCATGTCATATACAACAAGATAAAATCATTATAATTTATAGAACAGGACTATTCAGTTAATATGTCGGTGCTAGTTTTTCCAAAGATCCTATTTAAGGCAAGCAATGATTTGCTTACTTTTGAATTCCCCTGGATTAAATAAGGAATGTATGTGACCTTTCAGAAGGTGGATTAATACCTGGCACGATATATTATGCATACCGATTTCCAGTAGCTCCAAACACATACTATAAAGTAAACAAAGGAAAGGTTATTAAAGGTTAAGCGCACTACATTTCTCAGACTGTGCAGGCAGACACCACGCTGGGAAGATAATTTACACAGCATGAACCTACTGGCCTAATTCTGGCTGAGGTGGAGGGATCGGGTGGAGTGGGAGGAAATTGTGAGGCCTGGAATACGTCACTGGTTCTGCTGTGAACACAGGTCAGAATGAGGACATCTTTGTTTACAAACCCAGGGAAACCCATTAACCCCCTCCTCCTCCTCCCTCACATCTTCCTCTGGGGAATCCCCGTTGGCTTCTTGACAAACTCTGTGACATCACCTGTCAGCTAATAATAGAAATTTCAGCCAGCCGCATGCCAGGAAAGATGGATGGCTTTTTGGTAGCAGGCTTACTAATTACGACTGGGCTTCTCAGCTGTGCTTAGAAAGAGGCTTTTTTTTTTTTCTTTTGTAAAGAAAGGATTTTTTTTCACTGTGAAATGCGCTGTGCAGATCCAAAACACAGCTGAACAGAAGTAACAGAGGAATGCGAGCAGAACAGGGTCATGTTTTAACAAAGGATGGTGGCTTCAGGGGACATGCGAGAATAACTCATTTGTACCAATATATGTCCAGAAATATTGTGTATTCTAAAAGCATGAAGGGTATGATAAGCAAATATTTATTTTGCATGTCTTATTATGTGCCCCAAAGAATGCACCCCATTGCACATTATGTTACGGACAAGATTTGTGGGCAAAGTCTACAAGAAGGCATGCTTTCTAAAATGAGTCAAACTGACAGAAAGATAAACAGCTTGGAAAATTAAATCAAAATAAAGGCAGATCAGAAAGATTAATCCATTATGGCAACTGTTAGAGAAGTAGACACCTTAAAAAAAACTAATTCATTTTGATGATGTTAGACTCATTCATCATTTCTCTTCTCCTGGTCTAGGCAGACAGAAAAGGTGCCTTTTGGCCTGAAATTATCATAACAGTCACATTTTCTTTAAGACTGCGGGGAGCTTAATATAGGCACATTTTTGTAGCGCTCTAGGAAGCAATCAACCTTACAATAGATATACTTTTTTTTATCCAGTTGTATTATAAGGCTTAACTCAGGACTGGAAATCCTAACAACATTCAGCATGACGTGGAAAGATACAAGGTGAATGATTGCATAGCAAGAAGCAGATGACAAGTTAAAATACTAATCAATAAGATGTTTTCATCAGAAGTCTAAACTAGTAAATCACAGAAGGTAATTAAATCCTGAGGACTTAGACTGTGCCTTAACATGCTGTTCTAAGTTTGCAGATGTGATAGATAGAAGAAAACTGGCATACTGTCCTTTAATCCATTCACTGCCAGAGTGTTGAGAAAGGATTTATATTTAAAAGCTACTTATGGAAATTTAGGCACACATGCTACACAGCATGAAAGAATTGGGCGTTCCTTAGTTTCAAGTGCAGCACTGCTAATTGCTAAGCCTATGACTGCCAGGGGGCAGCGATGTTCTGCATCTGGTACTAAAGGGGATTAATGGTACTTGAACAATATATAAATCTCTTCATTGTAGAAGACTGTTTAGTATGACAATAATGGGCTATGGTAAATAGTAAACATGGACTTCAGCTTTGGCAATGTAGTTAAAACAAATATCAATACTGCACTAAATCCCTTACTAAAAGAAATAAAGTAAACTGTTAAAGAAATAAATGAAGACAATACATCTTTACAAAACGTGCTGACTGTCCTAATTAGCCAGCGGTTACCAGTCAAATGCAGGTAAGGACAAGTTGGATCTTCAGTAATTTTCCCCATGAGGTTTATAACAATGGATTAATGTTGTAACTTGTTATGTTTATTGCATTCAGAGTATTTTTAGTGTACATTCATTTAATCTACACTGATAAAAAAACAGAATTTACCAACTGCTAAAATGTGTTTTTTTTAGGATGTTATATTGCAAAGGAAATCACACAAGCCTTACATGTGTTTTATTTACAATATACTACTTTAAAGAACAACACTTGAAAATATGCAACATGTGTTTAGAGTGGAAAATAAAATATTACAGCCTCTAACATATTACATTCAATTATACATCTTTGGAATCTACCATTTTGTTTCTGGTTATCAATCAACTTCCTGATTATATGATCAAACCGTATTAATTTGGCATCTACCAGAGCTTTCAGTAGTAGATCATTAGTATACATTCATATACAGGGAAGCATCATCTGCAAAGAACTAGTTGATACAAGAAAATTGCTACCTACAGTAAAGAATACTTGTATAAAACAGTGGTTCCCAAACCTCTCCTCAAGACTCCCCAAACACGTCAGGTTTTGATTTAACACTAACATTAAATCAAAAACCTGACTTGTTTGGGGAGCCTTGAGTAGAGGTTTGGGAACTACTGGTATAAAAGATAAAAATGCAGTTGCTGTGTTTATTTTCTTTGGAAAAAATATTTTGCCCTAAAATACAGTATCAAGCCATGATTGCAATATTCTCATTTTTCCACAAAAGATAGAGCATGCTAGAAGTATACACAATCCCTTCAGAGTACTAAACACTGAAGGGTTGTGAACATAGCATAGCAATTTTACTTTGTTATACTGGCAAAGCCTATACAGCCGCAGTGCTAAGCAATAATTAATGAAAAGGATTGACATTTAACAGAAAACTCATAAGTTCTATTATTATCTGTTATTATAAGAGATGCTGCAACTTTTTATAAAAGTCTTTTTCTTTTTTTACAATAAATATTCTTGACACAAGTGGTAAGTCTAAATAGGACTTTGGATGTTTACTTTACTGTACATTATAATACTTTGAGAAAACTACTACTTTCGGTGTTTAGTCTGTAATAGAGTGCAGTGCCACCAAAAAATGCATCCCCATTTATAGTAATGACATTTTTAACACAAATTGATGCTCAAAGTTGAGAGTAGAGAAGCATGCAATACACTTCATACGTCACCACATTGATGTTACATACATGTGGGCCTTTATCTAGCTTGGAGGAGAGGTGTGATGGAGTGATATTACAAAAACATTAACATTTATTAAATAGTTTAAAGAGAATCTACTAAAAGGTTTAAAATAAACTTTAATCTCCATACTCCAAATTATCCCCAGGAAAAATTGATGTGACTCGATATGAAAAATATTACTTTGCTAGATACACAGTGATAGGAATATGTATAAATGCTTCAAATGAAATCAATAATAACTTTAATATCTATAAGTGTATTATTACATCCTGTGCATTTATGTAGGTAAGAGAGAGAATGTGCAGACATGTTGGATATAAAATCCTGCCATAAAATTATCTTTTCATGTGTTCATAACTGAAAGAAAATAAAAGCAAATAAAATGTATAAATCATTCTTCAAATGCTATTACTAAATCTCTGGTAAAAGTCTGCAAATCACACTTATGTCACCAACAGGGCCATCATACTCAATAACAGTCATTTGAAAAAAAAATGTTAAATCATTGAAATAATGGCTGTAATGGTTTAATATCTTCCATCTCTCTTGAACGCTGAACTATATTCTGAATTGATGTTCTCAATGTATCTGCTGCTATATTGAGAACTCCTATCTGCATAGTGGTACTGCACTGTGAAAGTGGCCTAATTTTCAATCCCCTAGTTGCTTTTCAAAACTATAATCTGTCTCTTTACATTTGTCTGCTTTGAGCAACTAGAACATGAGCTTTCCCTTGTACATTTTTTTTGAGTAACATAAAAATCAGGGGAAAATAAATATGTAGAAATCATTAAATTTTGCAATGTTGTATCATGAATAGTGAAAAAATAGGCAATTTGTGAAAACATATATTATGAAACAATTGATTTGCATCTTAGCTATATTGAGAACATTTAATTTGATTACAAAACTTAAAGAAATTAGTTATCATTTCCACTGGCGGATTCTGTCTCATGTCACAGAGTATTAGTAATGTTTGCACAGCCAGACCTCCCTATATCTTGTGCTGCAAATATATAACAGTTCTCAAGAAAGAAAGAAAAAAAAGAAAGAAAGGAGGTGTGTTTACTAAAATGTGTCAAATTGAAAAAAAGAAAAACAGCTTAGAAAATGACATCAAAATAAAGGCAGATTAGAAATCCATTATGTCAACAGCCAGAGAAGTAGACACTTCAAAAAACAAATTCATTTTGATGATGTTAGACTCATCCATCATTAAAAAAAATATTTGCAATTTACTGGCCCCTTACAAATATAATGTAAAAATAAAAAACAACACTTTTGCTGTTACGGACAAAGAAAATCAAGGACAGCGTTGAATGTATTGCATTGTAAAGACAGATATTACGATATATCATATTTATTATAAAACAACTGTTGCAAAAATGTTAAAAAAAGAGTGGAACTGAAATGCTTTGCAACTTATTGTCCATTTACATTTTTCCTAGTAGATAAAATGCAAAAGTAAAGGGGCCAAAGGCTTGCTCTACCAGTGATTAAAGATATCATGAACTGGGTTAAATTTATTAAGTGTTATATAATGGGTATTAAAAAAAAATAGGAAGACGCCTTAAAAACAAACTCTTTATATATATTTAAAAAAGAGAAAAAAAAAACAATAATTATGGCTGGAAATGCCATCACCAAATTAGATTTGTCTCACCTCGAACCGGCATTTTCATTACTATGTATAATTATATTTATTGATATTTAATTTCCATCATAGCATTTGAATAATTTCAAGTCTTTTCCCATGAATGTACTAGACCTGCCTGCATTCCCCCAACCTACCAGGAGATGGTGGCTGAATCTTAGCCTGTTTCTTTGACTCTCCAGTGTTGAAAATCTCTGGAGGAGGCTCCTCCCCTCTTTCGATCTTGCATTCAAAGGCAAACAGGTACTGTATGTACTGCTTTTTCAGGGAGCTGGCTGCACTGCTGGAGGTTCCAACATTCAGATTGGTTGACAGCTCTCGCCACTTCTTGTTTTTGTTAACCTACAATAAAGAGAACACCAGCAAATTATTGTTAAGTCAACAGTAAGGGTAGTGTGGAAAAAAGGTGCACTATAGTCTTCTGTTTACTTTCCAATTTTTTTTAATGTGCCTCTTTTAACTAACGCTCATTACTCCCACTCAGTGATGCAAAAGCCGGCACTTGCAGTTATAAAGCCATTAAAGAACCTGCTGATAGCAACATAAAAGGCGTTGGAGGCTTCTGAACGCTGCATCTCCTAATGCTAAGCACATTTCCGAGGGTTTGTGCGGCAGAGAGCTGGCAATTTGCATCCAGCCAATGCACTAGAACACACGCGCACTCACGCGCTCCCGTTTCAATTAAAAAGGCCTTGCTGCTAAGAACTCATTTAAAAACCAATAAAAATAACAGCAACTGTGTTATTCCACAATTTAGTGTAATTGTGGGAGCTGTAAATGTGGAACGAAAACATGCTTATTTTGTGTAAGCTCCAAAGGGGATGAGGATGTGCCAGACTACAGACATTGCTACAGAACAGGAGAGGTCTGCAATATCCCAGTGATAATGATATTTAAGGACCACTGTACATAAAGAAAAAGGGAACCTGTTTGTGTATATGTGCAAGAAACTAACAATATTAGCAGCTGTACTAAATACAAATAAATATACTGTTCCTGAATAGAGGATTCCATCATTTTATCCACAGGCCCAGAAGCAGCCAAATATAAGCACTCCTCTCATACACACAATATGGACGCCTACATGTTTTCTCGTTTAAAATAAAATGTTTTAAGACCCTTTCCCTGCCTTATTATGCTGTTATTAAGTCTCACAGTTTCTATACAGATACAGTTTATCGTTTACAGTGGTCATTTAACTTATCTGGTATTCAAGGGAAGCCAACTTATTTGTTGTAGGAGCCAGTAAGGTTTTGGTGTGCAATTCAGGCCTCAAATGCTTATTATATGAATTAAAAATTCTGCATGTTAAAGGTTTTGTAAATTAAATTTAAATAACCCATATTAAGCACAGTATTATAGAAACATTATAAAAATATAACTATTTGCAGGTGGATCAGAAAGGCTGATTGACAGATAAACACTGTTAATTTCAGTGTAATTTTACATTCGCAAAATGTATTAAAAATGTAATATTCAATTGATGAAGTAATTGTGTACACAACTATATATTTAAAGTATACCACATTGGAACCTCTGGCGTATCACTTTAATTTAAAGATCGAGACTTGTGAATGAAGAGATTAGATTTTTCACTTTATGTTAAAAACAGCCCTATACCTATGCAAATCGAAGGAACTTCAAAAAAGACAAAACTTTTGGCTAGCCAAAGGAAATGAAGGGAGGGCATCCATTCATACTAGGGTGATACATAGATCTCCAGGACAAAAAGAAGATGTTGACAAAATCCTGACAGAGCGAATCAATGAGATGGCAATGAAGGTTAAAGAATTCAACCTGCCAGATCTGGACTGGCAGGTCCCTGTTGCAAGTTCAGTAAAGAGTCTAGGAAGCAATAAAAGCTTTAACACTAACAAATGAGACAATTTCACATGTCACGGTAGGGGACATCTTAGATTCCAGAGTTCAGAAACTAAGAGGTTAGATTTTTAAAAAAAATCCTGACTTCCAGAGAAGGAAAGACATTTAAGCAACTTTTTGCAAGTCTATAGTATGCAGCAATAATGGAAAAAGACTGAAAGATGCAATGCCACGTTCATCATGTGAGTTTGTAAAACAATTTCAAATAATGTATACAGAAGAAAGAAAAATAAGTAAAATATAAAATATGAATATTAAGCACCTAAAGAATTGTTAAAACTCTATATGGATAGTTCAATAAGGCCATGCAACATTCATCCAAGAATACTAAAGGAAGTTAGAGGGATGATCACAGTGACATTAATAAAACAACCTGCAAATATACATAGAAGAGGTAATGTAACTACAGCCTAGTTAGTTTGATACTGGCATTAAAATCAAATACATGATCTTTCTTCTGTATTTTGGGTATAGATCTATATCACACATATCTAGATTACATTTTTTATTGACTTCTGGTAAATTATTTATTTTGTATCTGCATGGTCGCAAGATCTTATAATTCTGAATGTATGTTTTTTTCTTTATGATAACAATAGTTTTGCTGCTTTTTACTGTAAATATATGTATAATTAATTTCTAAGCAAAAATAATGGACAATTTATGACCATTTATTGTTCCATATATACTGTTCATAATAAAGCGAATCATATGGCAATCAAGGACAGTAACATACAGTAAAAGCAGACTTTTACAATACTATAGCAATCTCATTTTTTTTTATTTTATTCAAAAGTCAATGAATATTTTCTTTTTTATAGTCTACAATAATGTTGTACTGGATAGTCAGATACGCTTTGCAAGATATTTAGTTTAAAAGAAATTCAGTTTTATTTTGTGAACTTTTATTTGTACAATTACATTACCTTCAATCCGCTTGTATCATTAATATCACAGTATCATAAAATCTATTTACTTTATGTTATCAACAACTTATGGTTGTACCATCTTGGTTTTAAAACTGCTAACCAAAATGCTATTGCTAGACAGATAAAGACCATCTTCTATTAATGCAACTGATAAGTGCCCTCCCTAAGAGTCTATGGTATATTGTCGCCAGTTATGAACTCTGTGTCATACTTGAAAGGAGGAGAAAGAAATCTGATCAGGGATACAAAATTTTTATTTTACATGGAAAATTTCACTAATAAACCCATTTTTAAACAATTGCCAAGTTGTATACTGCACCATATTGTAGACGATTTGTTCATCCAAAACTGACCAAGGTCTGAATGTCATTATGAAAATAGAAAAGATCCACAATCCATACATTTTTATGGGTATGTTTAAAAATATTCTGTTATAATGGCACTCAGAAGGGTTTACACCAGGGGTGAGGAACATATTTTTCTGCCGGGGGCCATTTGAATATTTATACAATTATTCGAGGGCTGTACATCTTAGACATTTGCCTGCTATATTTGGTCAAACATTGAATTAACTCACCCCTAATGTGATGGCTAGAACTGCTATCATCTGTCTCTTTCTCATCAGCTCTTCCTATCTCATTATCTGTCTTAGCACTTTCTCGTTATCTTTCTAATTGGCTATGGAATAAGGAGAAGGGCCACATCAAATGACTCCGGGGGCCTTATACGGCCCTCGGGCCTGACGTTCCCCATCCCTGGTTTACACAGTGAGAGGGACTAGAAAAAGAAATACATACAACTGGTAACTTAATTAAGCAAATGGAAGGTTCAGTTGAGATATATGTAAATTTAATAATACAATGACAGAATACAGAATAGACACAAAGAGAAATAAATATGTAACCATTTTGAAGACCCAAGTGATGGGCTGTTTTCCAGTAATCTAACCATCTGGGATAATTTGCCATTTTGTTGACACACAAATAAAAATATAGATGCAATCTCATAAAATGACCTCCATACAAATACGTCTGTTTTTCTTACCTGGGCTAAACCTCCAATCTCTTTGACACAGAAGTATAGTCTGACCAAGTCAAGGGGCTTTTTCCCAACTGCAGGTAAGGTTGCGACTGGTGTCCCTCTCTCTTCCATAAAATTTAGGTACCGGTCCACCCACATCTTACGCTCTGGCTCGCTCCCCATCTCGTACAATTTTGTTATCTTTTCTCCAGTAGTAGTGGAAGAATTTTTCTACAGTGTGGAATAAAGAGGTGAGGAATTTTGAACTGCAGCTTAATTCATATATATGAATATATTATAGATCTACAGAAATTAAGGTTACGAGTTATGGCACAGGTAATTCACACATTTGTTACAATGCTTCATAGAAGTATTTGCCTTACAGTGTTATGTGCATTCACTTAACATTTAAAATCATTTGCTTTCTAGCAAGAAATAGCCAAATATCTTGTAAGCAAAAGGCATTACACAAAGGGTAACATTATATATATATATATATATATATATATATATATATATATATATATAATCACAGACATATATATGTGTGTGTGTGTCTGTAGATAGATAGATAGATATCTGTGCATGTAAAGAATATCAAAATACAATGCCAACTATTGAGTTTTTGAAGCAGAAGTTATTAGAGAAACAATTCTAGAATTAGAGAGAGAAATGACTGGATGAAGTGAATGGATGGAAGTCAGAAGAATATAAAGGAACGCAAAACGCCACATTTGTATCATGCATAGAAAGAACATATTAAAACTATTATTAAGGAGGTTTATTATTATTGGAAGATTTGGCAAATTAATTTTCAGCAATGAAAACAGATACAGAGCTAAATGTTTGTACCTCCTCCTAACTGTCCTGTTAAATGAAACAATTAAAGGAGGAATCACTGTGGAATGATTGAAAAATGTAAGTGCAAATATGATAAACATTAAATACTATGGCCCTCATTCAATTGCAATTTTGCCAATTGAATAGGGCTCTAAATAAGCACATAACATATATTTTTTTAAATAAGTTTTTAGTTAGTAAACATCTATCCAAAAGCAAGTTTTTTCACCAACTAAAAACTTATGTAAAAATAATATGCTATGTGCTTATTTAGAGCCCTATTCAATTGGCCAAATTGCAATTGAATGAGGGCCTATGTATACAAAGGCTTCTTCCACTTGATGTCATAAAACCGGTCACAGCAAGAGAGAGAGAGAAAAACAACTAATTTGAACACTATTTTACTTAAAATATTATCATCTATAAATCACTTATTTTCCATGCAAAAATAATATTTAGTTAAAAAATGCTCTTTCAGAAATCTAACAGAAAATTCAGGCCTTTAGATTCCCTTTAAGAAGAAATTAACAAGGCAAAGTTAGAGGGCCTATCATCAAATAAGCTAGGTGCATTCTTTTGCGTCAATGTGTCCTCTTAATTCTATAAATACCATGGAATACATAGTCATACAAATGGGAAATAATATATTTTACAATGTTATCTAGATTGCAGGATATACCAGGTGTTTATTAAAATGTGTTTTGAGAGTTGTCGTATTTTTGTTCCCAGTGGGGAAAAAACGAGACCTTAGCAATGAATAAAATTCAATCAAGTGAGCAAAACATCAATATTTCTGTCTATAGCGCAATTAGTAGTATTGAATCACCTTAAATATCTTCATTAAAGTCCAAAACTTTCTGTCACACATTTAAAAGAGCATGTTCTGTACATTAAATGCTTTTTCTCTATTGAAAATAAATGAACTGTACGAAATTAACACTAAAGCAACGCACATGCAGATTAAAAAAAACAATATGTTTGGTCCTGGCTGCAGCAAATTAAGAAGAAGCTTAACCGAGAACCCATGTTGACAATGTTAATTGTGTTTTTTTATCGGATACGAATGAAAACAAATAGGAACAGAAGCACAATAAAGTTTATTTCAGATATCCAAAATGCCAACTGCCCCACTGTTTCCTGTAACTTATCAGGAGAAAGGAGGAAACCATTATCCCTCACCGACTATATTTATGTTAATGTGGATCAATTATTTCTTATACATTTTTTGAACTACAGTGCTCCTTTAATGCCTTTCAAGGTGTGTTATTTTACCTTGCTACAGCAAACTTTTTCATCCTATAAATTATCTTTATGGTCACACTTTTTCAAACTCCTGACAATCTCAAGGCATCCTTAAATCCACAGACCCATCTAAATAATCTTATTTGCAAATTTACCTTGAAAGCCTGGCTTTAATGAACAGGGAAATGTCTATCACAGCCATGCTTATCTGAAACTTACAGAAATTTTACCTCTTTCATTATGTAAACTAAAAAACAATAATTTGGAGCTATTCTTCCTGAATTCTTGCAGGATTATGCTTTAATGTTTCTGTGATAATAATTCTTGCAGGAAAACGCTTCAATTTTTCAATGATAATTTGGTGTTTTGTCTTCCTTCCTAGAGTGTGGTCGCACATAGAGCAGCATGTATGTATATGTATTTACATGCCCATCAATTGAATGCAATGTATAGTCTAATTTGAGCCCAACCCAAGGCCTGAGAAAACAGCCTTTTAAATTTACTAGTATTCTATCTTCAATTTAAGATCATTCAGATCTTTTGTACGGAGATTGCCAATTAAAGATTCAATCTCAGCCAATGAAGTTGGTATTCACTCTGAACAAATAACTAGCACACAAACACAAACAGCAAAACACAAAAAAGAAATAAAAAATACATTACAAAAATAGAAAACAATCAATAAAACATGCTAAAAACCAAACAATATTTAGAGTTGTTTTGATGTACGTATAAAATAAATATAACAAGGCCACTTACAGGGCTTGATGGTGTCTTTGGCCAGCCTGGGCTGCTAATGCTATCACTTTCATCTCCATGAAAGGAGGAGATGCTAGCAGAGCTTGGGGACAATGGGGAAGGGACTGGCAGGAGGCCTGGGATTGGGGGCTGAGAAATACCCTGTGAACTGTAGCTATCCTGTGGTAGAAGAATACAAAACAAAATATGACAAGAGCAGGGCAGACTTTAGTGAAGAGAAATGTATTCAATTGGCAATGCAAAACTGTTGCATGTATGGATAGAGACAGGAAAAAAGGCAGGCATATAAGATGCATGAACTGAAGATTGTTAATTGGTTTGCTAGCAATTAGTGCAAATTTTGCAAGTTTGCTAGATGCTTGACAAAAGTTATTAAGCCACCATGCTTACTTCAAGCAAACATGAAAAGCTGAAGCATGGACTGCCCCTTATGAAGCCAAATGAAAACAAAGGCAAGCTGTTTGCCTTATGTCTCAAATAAGGCAGAAAGCAAAATATTAAGTATGCCTATGGTGCTGGTGCTGCTTAGGCGGCCAATCACAGAAGCTTGAACTGAATGCAAGAATGGTGGGAAATGGCTGCAGTTTGGAAACCAGGCACAATAGTCTCTTCCCAACCCCACAGCTGAATATCCCCAAGCTCATGTTCACTTCTCAGCTCCAAAGTTAAATGCCATTAGAACTAGTAACTTTAAGATCCAGACCATAGAACACATACAGACCCGCAACACGGATGGAGAAGGCATGCAGGAGAGAAATAAACAAACAGAGGGAGGCAAAAAAAAGACAAATGAAGGGCAACATGACTAACCAAACCAACATTACATGCCGGAGGAAATACCTTAGGCTTGGGTTCAGGTGTACGGTGACCATCTTCTTTGACATCAAGTTTGAGAGAAGCTGGTAGCTTGGACTCACCAGGATTCATCATGTCAGCAAGACCAAGATGGCCTGAAAAGAATGCAAAACAGAAGAATGAATCAGATTTTTGAGCTTTAACAAACTACAAGAAAACACTGAGAATAGATATAAATAACTAAACAAAAAAAACACCATAATTTCTCTACTTTTCTCATACTACCTAAATTTTACCATATATTTAAAATATACTATGTTGTAGACGTACACTTGAAAATAAGAGGCCTTATCACATATATAGTACTCAGCAATGCGGGTTGTTGCTAACGCTTGCGGGCTCGCGTAGTAAGACCGCCGCAACTGCGGCCCTCACGAAGGTGGAGATGAGCACCGTAGGCGCTCATCTCTACGACCCCTTACGACTTTCGGCTGCAATGAGCCGCAAATGCGGACCCTCGCGAAGCGAGTGGCCGCATTTGTGGAGGTGGAGGCTCTCCGGCGCCTCACAACCAGTTACAAATGATCAAAACAATAAACACGCAATGACTAAGTACAGACTTACACAAAAAAATATGAGCTGCGTGACTTATAAAATAAAAAATTGCGGACTTACACAAAAAAAAAACTATGACCCGTGGATCTTAGAAAAAAAAATCCATTATGGACTCGCAAAAATATGACCTTAACGGACAACCCGTGCACAGCACCAAACATTAAAAAAAGACAAAAATACAGACAAAAATTTTATAAAAACCTTACCCACAGCAAGGGGGGACACCCAGGACCTCTGCAACACACCTTAAACCTCGATTTCAGTCAAATTTACAAAGTTTAGACACTTGAAAATACCCTAAGCAAGAGAAAAAATGGCCGACGAAAAAAACGAAAACGAGGCTACACGACCTCTAAAGACGCAAAATACCACAAACCAAATACGTTTTTACAAAAACCTGTACGACCTACAACATACACCATTAGCAATGACGCTAAATCATACAAACCCGCCTACCACATACACATTCACCGCCATTTTACGGCGAGTCGGACATGAATGAGCGACAAACACACACAATGTAGGAAACAATATACAAAGCACACAGTTCAGTGTGTGTGAGCAATTTATGCTTAAGCAGGACCTTTGACCACCATTATCTGCAAAAACAGATCACAGATCTTGCCTAAATTAGAAGTACCAAGATTTTGATGTCCAAGACCAGAATTCTGCCTACTCAAGTTTGACAACCCAGGGTAGCTGCCAGATATGTCTGATGCAAAGACCTGCCATGGTGGTATGGATACCTTAAAACTGGCTGAGTTTTTGTCTTCTTTTTATAGACTGACAAATATAAGTGTTGTTTTTCAAATATTTCTTATCCACTGTTAATACCTCACACCATCTCATGAACACGTAGAACAATCATTCATGTATTAACAAAAGGTGATATACAAATCAAACGTCATCACTGCTAATGATTCTGGGTAGTGAGAGGCAAATAATGGTAAAATGGACCCCCTTGGTGCCTCTAGCCCCCTTAACCTGGAATCCAGCTAGGTGTTTGTTTGCTGTTCTCCAAGGCTATGTTCTGAAGGCTGCCTTACAGTAGCACATACACTGTGAATCTAATTTGCATGTCCCTACCCAGAATTCTTAGTTGTTTTAGGAACATTGTTTACAAAGTAATTATGTAAGAAAACATGCCTCCTTGGCATATGCAGGGCTTTACCTTTCCATACTGTATATACAGTGGAGAGCATTTCAGTTACATTTCTACACACAACAACGTACTTTGTGACTGGTAAGTTATATATTTATTATTCACATTAAGAAATGCCCATATTAAAAACATTAGCTAGCATTCACCACAAGGAAGGCTCCTCCACAGCACAAATTTTGACTTTACGTTTGATATTTGTGTACCTTCAATGTAAAATAAAATAAACTTTTATAAAAGGCTGGAGGTGAATGAAACCCAGCAAGCATGCAGACAAAGGAGTCAAACTGAAGAGAGAGAGAGAGAAAAAATAAGAGAGAAAAAAGAAAGAAAAAGAAAACAAGCTTTGAAAATCATTTCACAGATTGTCTCCTACAAAATGATTATTGCACATTTTCTTGTATTACTGTGTTTTAGAAAATAATTAGTTCTAATTACAGCAGTGAGAGCATGTGCAGGACTCTGGCGAATAAGCTGGCAATCACCACTGTGCTAATTTGCTAATATATGTAGCATCACTGCAGGTTTGTAACAACCACAAGTCTGCCAAAAAACTACCCAGCCATGTGCAACATACATTTACAATTATGTTCAGCATATCAGGCAGGGAACCAATTTCAAGCTTGTTGGGGGTGTGTGTAAAAACAGTACAATGCAAATATTGCAAATCTTGAGTGATTTGTAGGACTGCACAGCATGCTCTTAATGTACAATACATTCAGAATAAATACTTGTTAATGCAAAACTACAGGTTCCACTAACATTTAGAGAATATGATATTCAAGGAACTGCTGTGTAAATAGAAAACATAAGGCTGGCCAAGGAAGCAGTGTTTCCAAGTGTTGCCTGATTATATTTTTTTGCTTGGTAAAATCATGCTGACTACCAAGCAAACACTAATTCAGTCCTAATTTAAGTCCTAAATTGGTAGGTCCAAAATTGTTTATGTATGTAACATACAGACTAGATTGATCTAGACTTTAAAGAATAAAACTTGTAAACATGTGCATGCCTTCTGTCCCATTCATTGCTATCTATACTTTCCAACATGCCCTGTACAAATCACTTCTTGCTCCATTCACTATGACATAAAGGGGTGTTTTAAACTCTGCCAGACAGCAATTTTTGCATTGAGGAATATGGTGCCCTACTTGGAGATGGTAGCTATAATTGTATGTATGTTTACAAACACTATCATAACTGCCATATGACTATATTATACATTGTATAAGCAGTATTATACCATCTCTGTGTGTGATGCACTTACTTGGCACCTTATTAGATGATAGGTTGTAGTGATAATACACTAGAGGTTCCTAAAATAAGGGGCAACTAAAAATATTTATTATAGAAAGGGGTTGTCGGAATGTAATTTATCCCAACTCTTAAGGCCACTAGCGCTTGGGCGATGTGTAGAGAAAAATAGATAATATTGTCCAATTAGTATGGATGATGCTATTGCCGGTCTTCGGTTTTAGAAATGTGCGGCTATTTCTCTGGACACTGTTCGATGTCTTAAAGATATGAGAAAATAGAGAAAGGGTCAACACCACAAGGTGTATTTGGTGTGAACCAGAAGCAACGTACGCTAGTTCAGAAGGAGATCTGACACTAAGCTACATAAATACCTCATATTTCTCAGGTATTTAAAAGGTGAGAGTCTACCCACATATGATTATTCTTACTATTCCAAGTTTGTTAAGACAGTGATTTATCTGCACTAGATTTTGTGCGCTCTCTCTCCCTTGTTTTAAAAATATTTATTACCTTTATTTTCTGCAAAATCTCACGAGTGCAGTGTTTCAGTTAAATTGAATTCAACATGGTAGATAGTTAAATTAGAGTAGTTATTGCAGAATTAGGTGCAAGCTTTATGGGCACCCTTTACAGGGCTAACCCAGAGGGTGAGTCGTTCATTGTAGGAAAATGTTTGTCCCTACTATTCTTTGAGAGGCCTGATATTGTTTTTCCCCCAGCTGTTATACCTTGGTATTTTATAGAGTATTCTTGTGGATCATGTTTCCCTAATTGGAACCCCTCTAAACTACATACAGTAATGCTAAAGGTGTAATAAATTATCCTCTTTGCAAACAAAATCCATCAAATCTGGTAGATAGATTTAAAGTGTTTGAATTCCCCATAAGGATATTTATAATGTAATAATAATAATAAAAGTTATGTATTAATCTTGGTGTGTTAGTGAAGTATAATAGAGTTCTGCTGACCATCAGAGAGTGGGCACTCTCTTATTCTCACACTCTGTATGGTTCTAGGTAAATAATCATATAAATTAATAATACAAATAAATATTATGGAAAACAAGTATGGTCTCATTTGCCCAACAAATCATTGCCCATAATTAAAAACCAGAGAGAAGAGTTTAACAGTCAATAAGACCTTTTTGTATAATTTCCATTTTAAAGCAATAAAAACACACTGATCCCGAGATGTCTTTAATGCATAAATTTAAATGGCACACAGTGATGCTATGTATTGCCTTTTTCACCATGAACATATTTGGCAATTTGACCTCCTTCTTTATCTACATCTATTCAAATCTCACAACGCACAATTATTTTACATCCATTAGGTCTCCCATGCTCAATTTAGCTTTTGCAACACTGTAGATGTGTAATGGATGCCCTATATCCATCATGCATATATTTTTCACTACTGTGCTGTAAAACAATACAATTATTTTGGCTTAAATTCTTGTTAA